>JAPSGF010000005.1:22332818-22443423 GCA_035772895.1 Perdix hodgsoniae
CCCCCCCCCCCCCCCCCCCCCCCCCATTTTTTTTTTCAATATGAGACAAAGAAGTTTTATTCCTACATGAAATAAAGTGTTTCTCACTGAGGCAAATACCTATCTGCTTCAGGGTAATGTTTTAGATGCATATCACTCTCCTTACTAGAGACTAACAACGCAGATTGCAAAATTTGATCTTGTGCAAGTCATTATTAGAAATGCAAACTTGGCAGATGAGCTGACCTTCTAATATAGAACACTTCATTTGGCAAAGAAACTGAGTGAAACCAACAGAACTCTCACCTACTAAACACATAAACAGCAGAAAACAAAACAAAAAAATGCCTACAGGAGACTCAAAATGGAAATAGTCAATCTTGGACACAGAGTACCTTATCATCACAGATTTTCAGTCATAATTTTTAACTTAGTAAGTCAAGTACTGTTTCAGTAATGCTTTAAGTCTCTGATAGTCACTTCAATAATTATGAACAATGAAAACACAGTAGGAAAAGGATATAAATTAGCAACCAAGGTCATTAGCTTACATGATATAAATGCTTTTAAAAAAAAATACAAAATCTGTAAGCATAGCAAATACACCAATCACTAAACCAATTAACTTTAACAACCTGAAATTACTTTGTGTTGTTCACCAATTATGTGTTTGTTAGGTCTTTCATTACATTACATATAAAGAAGAATAACCAAGTGAAAAAGAGAAGTAAAAAAAACAAATTACAATCCAATTAGTTTACGTATGGGTATACAAAATATCTCTGTACTACATAAGGCTTCTCTATCATTATTATTTTCCTTGTTTGTATATATGTCTGCTAAAATATTCCTTAAGATTATAGATTTCTAAACTGCTGTCTCATTAATATTAGCCAAGGTGACAGCAAAAACTAAATCCCTTATGCCACATTTTTCTATTTATATGCTTAGAACTGTGCCTGGGTAGGGATATGAGCTAAAAAATAAGATTAAATTGTTGAGCTTCCTTCTTCCTGATACTCTCTTTCTGAATGGGATTCAAACTTTTCATTACTTTCTAAAGATGTTCAGACCAGTACTTATCCTTATATCCTCTAAAGCTAGTATTCCAAACATTTTCTGGCCATGGAAGACAATCAATACAATCACTTGGTTGTCATGTCTACTGAATATATTTGGCACTCTGACTGCCACTGATTATGGTGCGGTGCCTAGCACAGGAGAAAAGAGAATGGCTGTTCTAAAAAGCTGTTTCACAGTTAGATTTATTCAACTGAAAGTTCTTTATCCTCTGCTCTCTCATACTCTTCCCCCCACAGAAACGGCAAGATTCATTAAACAAATCAGATGTCATACACCTGAAAGTTCTCAAATGAAGCTACAAGTTCAGCTAGGAGCTGGTAGGTGAATTAAATACATATCAGAAATGTTTATAATTGTCCAAAATGGAGATGAAAAAACACAAGCTGTACCAAATGAATGTGTAACAGTCCTGCCTTAAGAAGGCCCATGAACAGATCCCTGCAATACTGTCTATACAAAAAAGACAAAATCAGTGATACTAAAACTCCACAGCTGAGTGAGTAACACTTTCAAGAAGACCTGTGTACCCAGAGCAGATTATCCCAATAGGAACTAACGGGTACCACAGTCACATTTGAAGATTTGTTTTTGTAAATTCTAGACTGCACAGCAAAACTGAGCTAGACTAGCAGGGCTGGTAGTAGTTTAGATTATCCACCTAGTTCACAAACAAAAAAGGGGAGATTTTTCAGGGAAGGCTCACCTACAGATATTGTCAATGTTTTGACTATCATCTCTCTCACTGTAATATACATAACCATTATAGAACAACAGAAAAGAAAAAGATTACAATCTTAAAAGAAGTCTTGGGAGGACCACTGTGAAAGACTCGTGTTACAGGTGTACTATTCTCACTCATTTTTAGTACTGACTATATTTCAATTGGAACAGAACACTTAAAGATATGAAAGCATTTCCTGAATCTCAGCCTAATGCAAACTAACTTTCACAGAAGAGAGGAACAACACACGATATTATGAACACTTTCCTTTTCTGCAGCATATGTTAGTTTTATTTTTTCCTCATGAAATTTTACTGTTCAAAACTATGAAAATGCCTCAGTAAATAAATAGCCTTTCTCTAATTGCTAGCATACTTTCTCTGCACCAAAGGGTCCACACAATGCTTTGGGAACCAAAAAGTGGGGGAAAAAAAAAGATTTTATATATTTTATTACAATTTGAAAATAATTTATTGCTTTTGAAGAATTCATAAGCATTAGTTAACTAGTTCCTATCAATAATATCAGAACGATAGATAAGATATAATCATGGATGTTGTTTTCTTAAGCATGAATGCTAATTGCATAATTCTCAACAGTTGCTTGGTTTTCGGAAGCTCCAGCTGAATTCTAATGAACCTCTGAAAGAAGGTTTTAGTGTTTTGGAAAGCATTTTCCATGATGCTTCCCAAATGAGAGTGTGCACGGAGGTACTAAATTGACTACAATTAACATGACACACATATTAATTCATTCCATTTCATAGGAGACAAGTTGGGAGATCATGGTCACAAGTTTAGTAAAACAAAGTATAGATGATAAAGAAAGACATGTTCAAAGCAGCCAATAACTAGAGGAACATGAAAGAACTTCCAAATCATTTTGGCCTAAATTTTATGAAGAAGAAAAAATAGCCTGTTCTGTTTCAACTGTGATACAAATAAAAAAAGAGTACCAAATTCTTCGTAAGTAGGCCACAGAAAGGTAGGTGACTTTATAATTTATATAAATGAATTCCTATTATATCTTTTAAATAACCAATTTGCCAAGTATATGGGAGCACTATTTCCTATCTTTTACAATTAAAAACAAACTGTATGAAGAAAAGCTATATCAATCTTTGTCATTTGTAAAACATTGTAACTTTATAGCAATGTTTGAGTAATTAAATTTTATGTGGTACTGAAATATTCTGATGAAAGTCCAGAAAAGTACACAGTCAAAAGCACCATCAATGTTCTGCTAATTTAAAACATAACATTCACATAAAAATTAACTTCACTACTAAGAAGCAGCTTCTGTATTCATCCTCTCCCAGTCATACATTCTTATAACTGTTTCCAATCACCTAAAATTCAAAACCAAAGTGTATATCTACCCTGGGAGAAAAAAAAGGAGAAAAGACAGAAGACAGAAGTAGAACTCCACATTTTAATTTTAAAATCTTTGTAGCAAATACGAATGTCAAACATTGATCACTTTCAGCTTTTCTGGATGCAGATATTAAACTGGACTCACTATGACTCAAGGCAGAGGAAAATTAAAAATATGCATCTTTTTAATGTCACAAATTGTCAGAGATAATCCATAACATTTAATTAACCATCTACCAAATTTCAAAATTAATTCCAAAATCAAACGGCCAACAAGCATTTAATCCATAGGTATTGTTTTTCTGTAAGTTTCCCATCCCCCTTCTCCTCCCTCCAGTATGAATCCATACTGAAAAAGATAAAGCAAAGCAAAATTTATCCTGAGTTCTAAATGACTGACTGACGGACTGCTGGAAGAAATTATCTGGATTTGCCTCTATGTAACATGACAGATTTACAGATTAAGGCATCCTAGATTGTCTTTCACACCTTTATTAACTGCACTCATTCACTGATGCACTGTGATGAGGTATGACTTCTACTTCACAGCACTGTACATACTTAGTAACATCTTATTCAATTTTATAACTATAAAACCAAGCAGCTAATTATAGTCTAAAGAGAACAAGATATGCGAGCTCAGAAAAAGAACTAAGATGCCTAGATATTGATGCCCTTACTCACAGTAGGATCCTGAAGAGTGCTATTTTAAAGTTCCATTAATCCATATTAATCCTCAAACCTTCAGAGGGGAAGTGCTTCAGACCTTTGATCATCTTTATGGTCTTCCCCTGGAGTCACTCCAACAGTTCTACATCATTTTTCTCTGGGGGCCCCAGGACTGCATGCAGTACTCCAAATGGGAGTATACTCACAAGGGCAGAGCAGAAGGAGACACTAAGCTCTCCTGCATTTCTGATCACCCCTCTTTTGATGCAGTCCAGGATACAGCTGGCCTTCCAGACTACAAGCACACACTGCTGGCTCATGTCCAGCTTTCTGTCCACTTCTTTCTCCACAAGGCTGCTCTCAATGAGTTCATCTCCCAGATTATTTGGCTGTACACATCTCTGGGATTGCCCTAACTCAAGTACAACACCTTGCACTTGGCCTACTGAACCTCCTTAGGTTCTCGTGGGCCTACTTGTTGAGCCTATCTAGGCTCCTCTGAATCCCTCTTTCTTCTATTGTGCCAGCCAAACCCCTTATATTGATGTTATCAGCAAACTTGCTTATGTCTAGATTGTAAATAGAGATGTTGATGAACATTGGTCCCAAAACACATGCCTAGGGAACACCACTCATTAGATCTCCACCTGGATTATACAGCGCTGGCCACAACCCTCCAGCTGTGACTATTAAACCAATTCTTTACCCATCAAATAGCTCAGCCTTCAAATCTATCTCTCCAATTCAGAGATAAGGATGTGATGCAGAACTATGTTAAAAGTCTTGCTCTTGCACAAGTCCATGCAGATAACATTAGCTGCACTTTGTTTGCCCACTAATGCCGACACTTCATAGAAGACCACTAGATTGGTCAAGCATGATCCACCCTTGGTGAATCTATGCTGTCTGTTTCAGAACACTTCCTTATCTTGCATCTGACATAATCCATCTTCCAGAATAATCTGGCCCATAACATTCCAAGGCACACAGGTGAGACTCAGTAGCCTGTTGTTTCTGGTTCTTCCTTTCTCCTTTTCTTAAAAATGGATAGATGTTTCTCTTTCTTTTGCTGAACAAATCATTGTTTTAGTCCTTTGAATGAGGAGTGATGATGCAAATTGTGGACAAAATGGAATACGAGAAGGCTATGTCCGAATCAGGCAGGAACAGGGAGAGTGGTGTGAAAACAACAGCGAAAAACAACCCTTCTACCAAACTTGCTGGCACCTCTGCTTCCACAGCATCTCTCCACCTCATTTTCTTGAATTTTGCCAGCAGCCAAAGAGGCACATACAGCTAAGTACTTATAGGGTTAGAAAAAGGCTATAAATGAGCTACTGACATCAAATTTGGACACTTCATAAATACCAATCAGATCTAAAAACAACCTACTTGCAGCAGCTGCCAGACACTGCCAGATACTTGGGCAGGTAAGAGGGTGTTGGTTTTTTTAGTTATAATTTGAATTCATTGGAAGAACTGATCTGCAATAACTTCTCTTCATAGAATCTCAGAATCCTACTACATGTGTACCTAGGAAGTACTGTATTTCTCTCCTCTCCAGCTGCTAAAACCTCCTGGAAAATTCTGTAACAGCTTTAACAAAGTATTCTGATTTATTTTCCCATATTTCTAACATAATATGTTTAAAAAAAAAAAATCTTGAGAAAATTTCTTTGCCTGGCCTGTGATTATTACTGTGGCCTTTTCAACATACTATAGGAACATGACAAAACAGTAATCACACATAGAAAAACATACGCAAACGAATGACAACCATTTCACTAGAAGAAAACAATACTAAGGAATCTTGACTGCAGAGAGCTGAAACCTACCAAGAGATTAAAGCTTTGGCAGCTAGGAAGAAAAATAAATTACAGCTTTAAAAAAAAATAAAAATCTACTTTTTTCAAGAGCATTTCCAGCATTACATTGATCACATTGACTAAAAAGTGCTCGCATCTGAAAACACAAATGTAAAATTGTGAAAATTTTGGATTTTTATAAGTATTAAAAATCAGCAATTTTATTCTTCTGCATTGAATATTAGAATCTGACAACAAAGTAACTTATTTTCTACAGTATTATCATAACAGGTATTTCTTTGCAGATAGAGAATGTTTTTCACAGATACACGATGTGTAGATTTTTATCATGTTAATACCAGTAAAGCATATATATACCCTAATTCACTTTTTACTCTCCATCACTGGAATAATTCAGTGCCCTTCCTACTCTTCAGTTTCAAGTTTCTTGTACACAGGAGACTCCAAGGAAAAAGAAATGGAGGACAGGCTAAGCTTAATAGGCTTAAAAAGTTCGAATTACCATGACAAATGTGTTCTGTTTCTCCTCAAGCACCCAGTGATAAATACATTATACTAATTTAATACTGGTTCATAGGTTATGAGTCTCTGGATCACAGAGAAAACAGGAATCGGAAAACTAGTTTCCCAGTGCCTGCATTAAAATGGAAGCTATGACTGTGCTGGGAAAAATAACAGACAATTTCAGGTGTTTTCTAATTTTGTTTTAGAAATATATAGACCAGTACTCATCTAAAGTCAGGGGACAGCTCAGCCCTCTGATCTCCTGATTTCAGCTACAACAGGCTATGACGATGACTGAAATACTTTGTTCTGTCTAGAAAGTAGAATGACTTTTAACATCATGTATGCTGGTGGGGAAAGGCTGAACTCCATCAGTATTGCTAGCTGAGAAGGATAAAATTCTAGTTAAAGATGTATACTGGCTAACTGAAAGCGTAGGATCTACTCTCTGCAGTGAAGTCAAGTCTGTCAAGCATGTTCCATTCACATTCTGTTATACACAGACTAGGTCAAATTACAGATCATACAGAATAATGTTGCATCCTACTTTCTTAAAACTGTTGATACAAAATTTCTCATAATTTACCAGTTTTCTAGTGAAAATGGATTTCTGGATTGGTGAAAGCTGGAGAACGATGCACTTGGAGATACTGAGTTTACAAGCAAGAAGGCAGAGGAAACTACAAGCCAACAGTATGACAATGGGGCTGGGTGAACCTGATGAGGTTCAACACGGCAAAGTGCAGAGTTTTGTATTTATGCCAGAGGAATCCCAGGCATCCATACAGACTGGAAGGAACAGTCCTTGAGAGTAGCCCTGTAGAGAAGGACCTGGGGGTCTTGATAGATGAAAAACTTAACATAAGCCAGCAGTGTGCCCTTGTGGCTCAGAAGGCAAATGGCATCCTAGGCTCCATCAAAAAGAGGGGTGGCCAGCAGGGACAGGGAGGTGATTGTCCCCCTCTACTCTGCTCTTGTGAGGGCCCCATTTGGAATACTGTGTCCAAGTGTGGAGCCCCCAGAACAAAAAAGACAGGGAGCTGTTGGAGAGGGTCCAGAAGAGGGCCACAAAGATGATCAGGGGACTGGAGCACCTCCCCTGTGAAGACAGCGTGAGGGAGCTGGGCTTGTTCAGCCTGGAGAAAAGAAGGCCGCAGGGTGACCTCATTGCAGCATTTCAATACCTAAAGGGAGCCTACAGAGAGGAGGGGAATCAACTCTTTGAAAAGGCTGATAACAGCAGGACAAGGGGAAATGGTTTTAAATTGAGGGAGGGGAGATTTAGGCTGGACATCAAGGGGAAATTCTTTACAGAGAGAGTGGTGAGGTACTGGAACAGGCTGCCCAGAGAGGTTATGGATGCCCTGTCCCTGAAGGTGTTCAAGGCCAGATTGGATGGGGCCCTGGGCAGCCTGGTCTAGCATTAAATGGGAGGTTGGTGGCCCTGCATGTGGCAGGGGGAGTTGGAGATTCATGATCCTTGAGGTCCCTTCCAAACCTGGCCATTCTGTGATTCTGTGACATATAGTCAACAATTTTCACTGGCCTCCTACCTCTTATCACATAAAAAAATTCATACACCTACTGAATTAACACCCTCTAAATTAAACTTTTTCTCCTCTTTTTTAGTAACTAGATGTTATTATACATCAAATTGTTCATTCCAGTCTGAAAATTATGAAGGTGAGGCAAGCCTGCTGCAGCAACTCATCCCTTTTTCTATCATCTCAGTGCAGAACTGATAGATATGACAGGGAGTGGGCAGGGACAAATGTCAGAAAGGAAATACAATGCCATGAGAATCTGCCCTCATCCTACAGCAATTAAGATGTGCAATTCAGTAATTTCATAGAATCCTTAGAGTTGTAAGGCACCTCTGAAGTCCAACTTTCCTACAATGAACAGAGACATACACAACTAGATTGGGTTGCCCAGAGCCCTTATCCAGCCTCACTTTGAAAGTCTCTAGGGACAAGTCACCAACTTCATCACTGGGCAACCTGTTCTGTGCCTCAATATCCACACTATCACCACAGACCCTGCTAAGGAGTCTGTGCCCTTATTTTCTGTAGATCCCCTTTAGATACTAAAGCCTGCTATGAGGTCACTTCAGGTACTTCTCCAGGCTGAACAGCCCCAGCTCTTTCACAGCCTGTTCTCATACGAGAGGTGTTCCATTCCACGGATCATTTTTGTGGCCCTTCCTGGATGTGCTCCAACAGGTCCATGTCTCTGAGGACTCCACATCTGGATGCAGTATTGTAGGTGAGGCCTCATCAGTGCAGAGCAGAGGGCAGGATCACCTCCCTCAACATGCTGGTCACACTACTTTTTATGCAGTCCAAGATACAGTCAGCTTTCTGGGCTGTGAGGGCACATTGGTGCCTCACGTCCATCTTCCTAACCACCAGTACCTCCAGGTCTTTTTCAGCAAGGCTGTGCTCAATCATTTCATCCCCCAGCTTGTACTGGTAATGGGGGGTGCCCTGACCCAGGTGTAAGATCTTGCATTTGGATTTTTTGAATCTCATAAAGTTTACCTGGGCCCACTGCTAAAGCCTATCTAGGTCCCTCTGGATGTCATCCCATCCCTCTTGTGTGTCAACTGCACGCAATAGGTTGGTGTCACCAGCAAATCTGCTGAGGATGCGTTTGACTGTCAACATCACTGATCAAGACATGAAAGAGTACTGGCTCCAGCACCGACCCCTGGAAGATACCACTCATTGCTGATCTCCATCCAGACAATGGGCCACTGACCACCACTCTCCAGACACAATCGTACAGCCAATTCTTTGTTCATGGAACAGTCCACCCATCAAATCCTTAGCTTCCCATCTCCAAGGCCTTACAGAAGTCCAGATAGATTACATCAGTGGCTCCTTCCTTGTGCACTGATTCTGTGACACCATCACAGAAGGCCATTAGGTTGGCCAAGTAGGATTTGCCCTTGGTGAACTATCAGTGGTACACAGAGATATAAGATAGAGCTGTAAGTGTCCAAATTGTTAAGGTTTCTACATTTATGTGTATGTTCTGTGCCAACATACACAGAAATCTCCACTGTATAGACATCATATCTCAGTATATCCTTATATTCAGAATGTACAACATACTGCTTCTCCATGAAAAATTGGATATACACAAGTAAATCAGATTTTACATCTTGTATAAAGAGTACAATTCAGATATTTTAAATACAGTATGGAATATCTGAACTCATACTATATGAAATATTTGAAGAGAGCAAAAATTTTGCAGTTTCATAAAGAGTATCTAGATATACTTAGAATGTGAGTTGATTTTAACTATCACAAAAATAATACAGAAGAAAACTCTGTACCTCAGAATAAAAAACAATTTAAAAGTCATAATTAAATAGCCTGAGTAAAGCATTTTTAACCAGTCCTTCCTAATTCAGCCTGAGTAAACCTATATTAAGTTAAATGTACTTAGAGTTAAGGCAGATTTCTCTGTGATTTCTAAATAATACCCTTTATGGGAAAGTAATCCAGACCTGCTGCATGTATGACCAGGTAACATAAGCACTGTACAAGTACCATGAAAATCCTTTCTTACCAACAACTAAGTACCAATTTGGTAGCTCCAGAATTCCCACTGTTATAAACAGAATAGAGAATTTCAATATTATTCTATTTTACTGTAAGAAAATAACTTTATTTGTGTTTCTGTGAGGTTTTTGGTTTGTTTTGGCTTTTTTTTGACGAATAGTTCAAATACACATTAGTATATAGTCAAATATCTCACCTCTGGTACTTCCTTCTCAACATCAATTCATATGTACAGTGATAGACATGGAGAAATGGTCAACATGACAGAGATATCCAAGATGTGTATTTAGAATTACAGAATCACTAAGGTTGGAAGAGACCTCTAAGACCATCCAGTCCAACCATACACCTATCACCAGTATTCCCCACTAAACCATGTCCCTCAGTACAACGCTTCTTGAACACCTCCAGGGACAGCAACTCTACCACCTCCCTAGGTAGCCTATTCTAGCTCCTGACCACTCTCTTGGAGTAGAAGTATTTCCTAACATCCAACCTTTATCTCCCCTGGTGCAACTTGAGGCCACTCCCACTAATCCCATTGCTGTTTACATGGGAGAAGAGATCAACACCCACCTCACCATAACCCCCCTTCAGGTAGCTGTAGAGTGCTAAAAGGTCTCCCCTGAGCCTACTCTTCTCCAGACTAAACAATCCGATCTCCAACAATCCGATCTCCCACAGCCACTCCTTACTAGACTTGTGCTCCAGACCCCTCACCATCTTTGACGCTCTTCTCTGAACATGCTCCAGGGCCTTAAAATCTTTCTTGTAGTGAGGAGAGATTTATGTTACATGTAATTGATTCCTAAATAACCTGACAAAAGCAATTCTGAAATATTTACTCTCTTGACAATGCTAAGGCTGGCTAACTTCCTACATTGTCAGCCATTGTCAGCGATTAAATTTTAAAAGTAACAAAAAGAAATCTGTCCAGAAGAAAAAAAAAAACAAAAAAAGAAGTCAGTAACAACCTGCAACACAGTTTGGGAACTTCAAGCACTAGAACTTTAACCTACTTCTCTTCATGTTCAATATAAGTGATTTGAATTCAGTAGTTATCAAATGAGAACCCATCTCAAAGGAATGTGAAATTACAATGATCTTTCGTAATATTTTAAGTGAAAAGAGCATAACTCTTTCACCAATTAAAGGATTCACTTACATGCTTCCTATCACAAGCACACTGATATGTAAACATGGATATGCATTAAAATCTGATAGACTAATAAATTAGTCACTTCTCCCTCCTTAAGAGATATTTTTATTCACAAATATTTGTTTTTTCCCTAACCATGAAATACAGCTTATAGAACGAGGACTGTTACACTACAGTTCACAAGACTTCACCACTGGCATATTGCGTAGTTGACCATCTGTGATCACCTTATGCTAGCTACTGTGTAAAACAGCTGTATCTATTAGATCTTAATTTATAAAGTTCTTATCAGAATAAAAATACTAAGGAAAATCCTGGGTACAGAATTAATGAAAATGTTTCAACTTCCTTGATTTTTTGGGAGTCATATTTTATTACAATTAAAAATACAGGAAAATTCTTTTCCACTGCTACTTAAGAAAATAATAGAAGTGGGAGCTTAAGTCAGATAGGGGAAGTATGAAAAGAGAAGAAAGATGTCAAGCAGGAGAAGATGAGAATGGAGAGAGGAGAAAGGAGACAGAGGGACCACTAAATATCATCAAGAATTTTCAACACTGAACTCTTTTGCAACAGAAATTATCCATCTGAAACACCTTAACATCTCAGTGCCCTCAACACCTTGCACAAAAAGCAGCCTCACAACCAGGCTGCCAACACTGCTTCCCAGCAGGCTTCCAAATTCTCTGGGTAACCTAGAAGCTCTTTCCTTAGTAGTTCTGCTCAGAAAGCCAGAAAAGCAGTGAGTTCTCAGGGTCTGAATGGTGGAGTTCTCTGCTGGTGATACAAGTCAGTGACTTTTTTGTAGCCAGAACGATAAACAATGGCTGCATTTCAGGGACAGGCTTCTCCTACATATTGGATTTATTCTAATTCTCTACATCCCACTAACCTTTCTGTAAATTAGTTCCAATTTGATTTCACCTTTTCCCATTTTGTGGCACGTATACTGGTTAAAAGGAGGAAGATGACTACTCACTTGTAGTAGAAATACCTATAATATTTATATATTAGAAAAAGGCAGAGCCATTACAGTAAATTAGTATGTTTTGCCAGTCAAAAAATGTAGCTGAAGGAGACAGCACAATAAGCCACAATTTAACACGTCTTTCAAACTGCTTTGCAGTCTAACTAGTCATACACATATTTCAATCGGCCTGAAGACACCACCTATTCTTACAAGTCTTGTCTTGTTCTCAGTCTACCCAATAGTATTCCTGGCCACAGGAATACTATTGCAATGTCCCAGTGATGTATTTCTCCATGACCAAACCTTAGTGGTGATGCTTTGCAGTCCTCTTGTGATCAGCTACCACACTTAGCTTTTCAGAGCACACTGCACTGTGCTCTGCACTACTTCATCTCATTCGATTTTTGTTCGCTTATAGTCCATAATATCATCAAGTTTTTCCAGCGTAACATTCAAATTCTGACAGTAATTCCCAAATTTGGTTTAACTTGTTGATTTTAAGCAGTATTCATGTTTGATTGTTTGTTTTACAATGTTATAAGTGAAAACTGTCAAATTATTCTCATGACTGGTCCTAAAAATAGTATTTTAACCAGATTGTCTTCTATTTCAGGACCCACTGCTCTAACTCCCTCAACTTACTGAAAGAGTAATGTTGGTGAGCCCTTCCCTTAACAGGAAGTGAGTACTCTTAACAGCATAGTACACACTTTCAGCTGGCCTTTGACGCTAGAAAGAAAGCAATTCCTACAAAATGAATCCTTTCAGATTCTGGATTTTTCTATTATTCTCATGTTCCATCTGTGTTTTCCCAAAAGGAGCAGAGGCCTTTTAACAGCTCTGCTACAAAGAAAGAATAACTAGGTCAGTAAGAAAAGTTCATTTGACTAGTCCTTCTTTGCTAGCATTTTTAAATTCTATTTTTATATTTGTTTTTATGCTATATAAGCTTCTCAGAAGTAGAGCCTTGGGCTGGCAATCTTTAACCCTTTATCTTAAACGGCCCATAAAGTCAATCTCATCATATTAGATTGATAATCACTTTGCTTTCCGCTTTAATTATTTGTTTAGTAACTGATGCAATAGCCGGGGGTGGTTATTTATTAATAAATGACATCTCAATGGTAGTCTACAAAATAAAAGATAATGCTTCTATGCATAACAAAAGGCAAAAAAAAAAATACTTACTTGATTAAGTATATCTTGTTTCTGCAATGCATGCAATAGAGGAAAGAAGACACATACATTAATGCAGCATAGTAACACTCAGACTTTGTTAGTATATATACTATTTTGGTTGAAAGGTTAGTAACGTAGATGAACAGGCTTAAGACAGAAGATAGAATATCATTATCTTGCATTAGTGCATACATCAAGTAAATGGTTCAGCTCAGCATTCTAGTCTTGATTAGAGAGTGTAAGCAATTTATTTTTACCCATGCAATGATAGATATCAAAGAAAAAGACAAGGAATTAAATATGTTTGTCTCTCTCAGCCCTGTGTACTTTGAAAAAGGAAAAAAAATTGTTGCCAAGAATGGTTGTTATTGAAACCATTTAATCAAAAATGAATGCAATAATAAACACTAACAAGCACTGTCTTCAAAGTTTCTAACAGTCCATTCCTTTTAATAAAAGCACTGTGCTAATTTCCTGCTTTATTCACAAACTGATGTCAGTACTTCCTAATAAGCACTACCTTAAATTATAAACATGATCATATTCTCCACATAAATTACACGGATTTGAGACAAACTTCAGTTACTAAACTACCAAGAATATCTTTGAAACATTCACAGAGTAACTAAAAAATAACAAAAACAAAAAAAACACCAAAAGAACTTCAAGACTTTGAGAAATCAGAAAAAGACTACAGAGAAAGATTAGAGAAAGATTCTTAGAACCATTTTTCAAATATTCAAAAAATATTTGATATTTTTTATATATTTTATATATATAAAAATATTTTGATAATGTTTTGAAGGTGGCAGATGTTTACTGCCATGTTGCAATCATTTTGCTAAACCTGAGGCTTCACCTACCCAGTCAGATCAGACCATGGAGTAATCCTTGTGCCATGTACTCACTTTAACAACCTTCTTGGAAATTACTGTTTCACTGTTTAATATGAACATTTATATTTATTCTTTTTATACAGATTCAATTTGTGGCACTCAAGAGCAATTTCCACATCCAAGCACAGATATGCTATATCTGACTGTCTCAAACCTACACCTGTCTGGCTGAGGTCCATCTGTACAAATTTCTCCTCTCTGTACTGGATAAACCTAAAAGCTCAAAATGTGTCTGTAAGCAAAAAATTATGATTCACTCCAATAGAACCATCAAAAAGGTGTGCATCTATTTCCCACTTGGAAACAGTCTTTTGCTCAATTTCCTGATTTTTGCCAGCCTACTCAACACTTGCCTGAAAGTGAAAAAGTTGAAATTAGTTAGCTTAGAGAAATATCAAATGATGGAAAGACTATTTATAAATCATAGCTTTCCAGTAGGGTGTTGTTAACCTACCTGTGTATTCTACGTCAGGTACAAAACCCTGTATAAATTACATATTTGACACTAACATAGAAAATGGTGGGAAGACAGAGATCCACTAGCATACATGGAAGTTTCAGTAATCTAACTTAGACTGAAAGCTAGCAGAGAGTAAAAGCTGCATAAATATAATTCTTACAGTAGATGAAGACCTTCATATAATCAAATATGTCATTTCCACTAAGCCTAAAAACCATTCATTCAGTAAGATGTAAGATAATGGAAAAACAAGCCAGATGAGTTCAGGTCACAAGCTTCAACTATCAACAGCTTTTCTTTTGCTATTTGTGTCCTGTTAAGTCAGCTCATGATTAAAAAAAAAAAAAAAAAAAAAAACCTGCAATAAAGAAGCAACAGAGGGAAATAAAATCCTCAACCCTTTAAGCAGGAAGTAGTTCTCAAAAACTTAAGAGTTTTTCTAAAGTACATAAATACATTGCAAAATCTGCCATACCTCTATGTTCCATGCTTATTAGTATAAAATTGGCACCACCTTTTGAAAGATATTGACAAGATTGGAAAAATACTTAAAGCTTTTATGAGACGAGGATCAAGAAAACAGAGCTAAAAAGGAAGCATGAAGCTCTCCTCTACAAAACACAAGAACAAAGCAGGATGCATAGAAATTTAAAGGATTATCTACAGTATGTGAAATAGAAAAGCTGAACTGACTTATTTCTGCTAGGTCATTAACTTTTTTTTGGTCATATCATATCTACTAAAATAACGTAGGGGTGAGTTCTGCTTTTTTTCGGCTTTTTAATTTAGAGATCAAAATTGCATAGCTTAAATAATACATGCAGCACAAGGAGTTCTCATCTGACCAGACAGAATCAACTCTCAAGTTATCCACTACAGGGCTTATCTATACAGCAGGTTTAAGAGATGTCAAAAACACAGAAACGCCTGGAAAAAGTAGTTCTGTCTGACTATATTCAGAGCTGCAGAAGAAATTTCAGTCACTCTTCTTGCAGTTCAGCAGCTGATAACACGAAACCCGAACTAATAAATCCTACTAGATCCAAAATACCCATTTTCTATCTTTTTTTTCTCATTTTTATGCACTCCCTGAAATCAAAGTACTACACAGAAAAGTGAAAAAGCCTTAAAAAAGGCTTAGCTTGGGACCAACACTACCCAGTAGCAACGAACAGCTTGATCCCTACTGAGGTCGGTGGGTCCACAGCAAGTCGTTTGATTTGCATTTCCTCTGCCCTTCCATATACCCACACGATCACTTTACACAGAATTGAAACTGCTGTACAATGAAAGCAGCAAAGATTTCAAAAACAATTAAATAATAAATTTAATGTATTTTATCACATACATTCACAGCACAAAGAAAGCAACAGAAATTAAAAGTAAAAAAAGAATAAGCGCTGGAATTTGAAAATAAATCATATAAACATTTCCTAATAAATATGTCTATATTCTAATATGAATTAATTGAAGGTGCCACATTGCAGTATGCCACATTGAAGACTAAATCAAATGGTCAAAATGTTTCCACCATTTTATGATGAATAATTTATGTAAATAAAATAATGAAGATTTAAGATGATCAACTACAAAATCAACTCATACTGCTTTACGAAAACACAAAATATTTTCTTCAGAAAGTGATTCAAATGATCAATACTACATTCTGTTACATTCAAAGTATAAAATAACATTCCAAAATTTAATTGATTATAACTGCCTTACTTAAGAAGAACTGCATACTGAAATGTAGGTACAAGTCACGCTTATAATGGTTAGTACATTTTTCTATTCTGAATTCCATACAATGCAAACCTATTTAGAAACACAAATGAAACAGGGTTTTACTAAACTACATTTTGAATCACATTATTAGGATGTGCTAAACAAATAAAAATTGCAATTGCGGATTGCAAAATGAAACATTTGGTTGTTTTGGGGTTATTTTACCATCCACAACAGTGTTTTCTTTAGAAGAGACTCTGTAGAGGCAATACCCACACACATTCAATTGAATTCTTTGTTTCATAATACCAGAAAAAAAGAAATTGCCCCAGAGGGGATCCCACAGCCAGAAACAACGTAAGAAGAACAAGTTCAAATAAATATCTTTGCAGACTTTACTTATTTAAGATTTGATAATATTCTTAACATCTGTAACCATCAAAAAGAATTAGAAAGCATACTAACCTTTATGATTATGGGGTTTATTTTTAACTGTTGTGTTTTTTTTGTTGTTGTTTAGTTATTAAACTGTTTATTGAGATTACTAAGCAGATGTGTCTACTGTGATGTTTATAAACTTTTAGTTTATAAAATCATTTCCAAACAGACTCAGTTACCCTCAAACAACCTATTTATAAAAATACCTCTATTTTAAATCCTTTAAACATTCGTTAACACTTTCCCCATCACTCCCAATTATTAAAGAAAGAAGACACGTTACCCCTTCAGGATTATATTTTGCTAACACACCACTGCCATGGAACTCTTCTAAGACATCCTTAATTTTCTTAGTGGAATCTAGATGAAGAATGAAAAGAGAGAAAATTAAAATACAGAACACTGATTTACATAATGTGAACTGTAATTAAAGAAACACAAAAAAAATTGCTAATAGCTTTTCTCAATGTGCATCACTAATTTTCTCTAGCTGTATTAAGAACTGCAGGCATAAAGAAGATGAGAACATACTGTACCCTCTTCATAAATGGTAAAAAATGGTAAGTAAACACAGAGAGCTAAGAAACAAAGATTCTTTACTCCAATCTTTAACTGTTGTTAAGCAGCGTATTTCTCAAATAGTTGTCTGCAAGGACTATTTCAAGTCCTTTTTCTTGTCCTTGAAACATGAGTCATCTACCAAGCAGGTTCATTCCTAACAGTGTTACTAAATCCCATTTGGCATAGGTGCCAGCGAGCACAGAAACTAATAGAGGAGCCAGACTATCTATCTACACATATATCTATATATATTATACACATTACATACTAGGAATAAATATGTTTTTCTGCAGACTCATCACAGAAAACAAATGTTACGCCTTTTGCAGACCTCCAAGATATTTTAACAACTGTCAGTCAGAATAACCTCGGTTATTGGCTAAGAGAATCATGCTACATCACAGCAGTTCAGAATTTTTGTTCTTGTTAAAAAAATTCTACTTGCAAAAGAACGAAACAGTTATATCGATAAGCTGTCAATACATAAATCCTTTGAATTCACATTCACTTAACATAACCATATGGTTTCACATCTTTTCCATCTTTTCACATCTTAACCATCTTTTCCACTCTAGCTATCTTGGATTACAACAAAAATAGATGTAACTCAATTCTGTCTTTGAAATGCATGATGGTCAAATGTGCATTATGAGCATAACATTGGAGTAAGTCATGAACTAGCAGATGTATTACAAATGAAAACGAGTATACATAATGGCTGGATAGTTATTTCCGCAGTAAATATTGAATGGAAAGAAGAAAAACAAAAACTAGGAAATAAGAACAAAAAAAAAAAATAAGGAGCATGCTTCTTTAATGCAACATTTAACATTTTTGTCATCTACAAACAAGCATTATGTCTATGCAGCTGTAATTAAAATCAAACACTTGTGCTATGTAAATTTTTCTTGAATATCACCTTAATGCAATCATTAAAAAAGCACAATATATTCCATGATCAAAATATCTGTCAAGAAAAAATGTTTTGTGGATGTAATTTCTGCTTTGGTTGTCCCAGCAAAATTGAGAAATTTCCACATTTTGGTCACAAGCTGTATTTATTACAAGCACTGTGCTATACATTCCACAGCCAAGATAGAGCCATTTTTCACAACCTTTTGTTCACAGTCATTCAATCATTATTTCAGTTCATGGGAAAGTATCCAAACTTAACACTCATTAAGACGATTTTTTAAACAACAAAAATATGATATATCAGTATTATAAGTCAAGCATCAAAGGACAATCTTCTGCATGTTCAGTTCCTAACAGTTCTAGCCTTCTGAAGAAAAACTAATTCTTCTCAGCCAAACTAGTATAATAAACATTCCATCTTCAATAAGTTGACCTAAAGATATGACAGTAATCTTCAAGTTTCATTCATTTTTGTGCACAGAAGTAGAGTCTTGGAAAGTCCTATGCCAACAAAAAAAAAAAAATTGAGGAACTCCAATACAATGCTTTCAATTCCACTGACAGAAAAGTTAGCCTAGTAAATGCTCTATGGAAAATAAAATATCAGAACTGATACACAGAAATAACTGAAGTTTTCATATTATTATTTTTTTTTCCTTAAGTTTCCTCCCAGGAAATAATAACAATGCTGGGGGTTTCTTTTTCAATTATTTACTCTGACTGAAATAATCTGTACACTCACTAAAAAGTGGTGTAAATACACACCTCAAAGGCAAACTGTGTCTTGCCTGTTACGTCCAAGTACATATGCTCTGCTGTCAGGATTTTGATTTTTGTTTATCATTATTCCACTTCATAACGTCATGTAGTGCACTGGGAGTTACAGTGTTAATGCTCAAGTTCCAGGTACCCATCCAGAAGAGAACAACTACATTCCTCTGGAGACTTTGGAGTCAGCGAGGAGATATAACCCCTGGCAAGGTCACCTGATGTGCTCTTCTTCATCAGGGTCTCCTCCCTGCTGCTCACCTTTCGGACACTCTGTCTCATTGTATTTGATTTATTAGCTCCAATTCTAATTATATTGTATGTATCTTAAACTTTAGATATCCCTCATTCTTTTTTGATCATGGACAGACTTTGTATGAGATGCTCCATTCCAGCAGTTTATAAGTATGCAGAGATATATAGCACATAGTCCGCCATTGTAGTGCTTAAATCCCATGAATTTCTGTTAACGAAAAATGCGAAGATCATCTAATGAAACCATTTTTTCTTTTACATTTTTACAATTTTATTATTTTTATTACCCACTAGCACAGTGCCTTGGGAATTCACTTAAAATACAGAAGCCATTCAGTTCTCTCTTCTGTCTGTACGGATTTAAACCCTTGTATGTCAGCTCATCTTCTGCTGTAATTTGGACAGAACGCAGCAGTGTTCATTTAACCACGGTGAAAGGAGAAAAAAGGAAACTGATTCAGGAGTCAGAATTCTCCTGGAGGAGGTGAGCTATGCTTTCCCAGCTCATGTCTGAGGACTAGCAAATAGGCTAAGCATAGTGTTACAGACTGCTTACTGAAAAAGCTACTACTTCACTTGAGAAAAGTAGCTGGGCACGGTTTTTGTTTTTGTTTTTATAATAAAGTCTTCAAAACAATAGGTACATAGATAACCTGAGTTAAGGTACTTTTCCAGAATAAAGGCAAAACAATCAAAATTATGACACAATAGAAATAATAAACCTGTATATTTAACAGGGAGATATTCAAAGTGTCAAAGTATCTGATTTTTTAAGTATCTTAGTCCTAACAAAGATACCTTTTATAACTGAAGACTAATTTACATACCAAGTTGCAAATCATTTAAGACTTAGCCCACATTAAAATCATGATTCATTTTTTAAAATGACTCAGCTTCAGATGAGGAAGATTAAACACTAAGTTGAGATTGGAATTCAGTGAACCATTTTTCCCATAAATGGAAAACATCAAACATCAAGAAAACCTGCCCAGATCACAGACTTTCTCTACACTTTCAACCACCCACCCAGAAACATTCTTGGGAAGTTTAAGAACAGAAAAATAAATGACCTATAAAAAAGGCCTGGCAGCATAAAATAGTGGTTTTAAAATCATGTGTAAAGGCAAATAAGCACTAGAAAACAATGGCTGGATTACAATTAATTCTCTTATAAATCCAGATGTGATTATATTATTTGAAAAAATACCACAGGTAAGCATTCAGAGTCTTATAATGATCAATTTCTTAGTTTATACATAAAAGCTCTGAAGTTTTAGAGCTTTTCTATACCTCTATAATACAATACAGGAAAAAAAATCTTTCAGTATGCAATTTTCTGGCATGATTCCAAAGCATGACCCAAAGTTGAAATTCCTACATGACAGCTAAGACAGTAGGAAGCATGGAAAAAAGTCCAATACTCCTTTGTCATTGCAATTCTTATACACATTCTTCTTCTATATTTCCTTCCTTTTGTGGATGCAAATACTTAATAAAAATGTGTGATTATGCACATATATATACATATGCACATGTTCATACATGAACATTTCTGCTTTAGAGATTCTTTTATGCACAGAACCATATAACTTCTTTGCCCAAGACTAAGATTAAGCTAAAACTCTGCTGGTCTCAAAATGCCAGTATATTAAGAACGTTGAGCCTGCTAACAAAGCTGTATGCATCAGCATTTTTCACTCTCAACAGAAAAAGGTTATTTCAGTAAAAACATGTTTTTCCCAGTATGATTCTGCATCCTGCAGCATGTCTGTGTTGCTAAGAGGTTCTGGTAGTTGAGATTGAATGATGAAAAATTAGTATCATAAGTAGGGCTGCAGGCTCGCTGCTTCAAGCTCTTAATATAATAGGTCATACTTTCCTGTTGGTTTATGAGCAGAAGTCTTTTGATGCAAATTTCGCAAAAGAAACACATTTGAATTCATGATCATTGTTTTTCACTTTTTTTTTTTTTTAATTGACATTACAAAACTTACCATCACCTTGAAAACAGCTGCCAGGCTGGGAAGGCAACCACAGTCCAATGCTGCAAAAGAGACCTCCCCTTACTAGACATTACCAGTGACTACAGTAGTACTTACTTAAAGAGGAAAATTTGAATGACAACAAACTGTAGCATATCACTCTTATACCAAATTCTGATGAATAATAGCAAAAATTTTAGAAACTCAAGCAGAACTGGATGAGGCTGTCTAAATAAATATGGTGGTAAACAACTTATGCAATAGGAGGTGGATAAATCAGTAAGTGTAGAGAGATAGGGACAGCAGCCACTGCTGCAGAGAAGGACAACTCCTGCTACAGCAGCTGCAGAATTTGAAGCTCCTGCCAAGCACAAAAGCAGAGCATTTTGCTACTCACCTTTACCCATGGCCTCAGTGATGCCTGTTGTTCCTCACCTGAAGATTGGTGCAGATTTTTAATTTCTCAATGACATCATTAGAAGGAACATTTATCAATGTTACTCCTTCCTATGTACTAAGTGATACTTATACAGGCAATCAGACTTCTTCATGAGAAAAAATACAAATACTAACACCGTGCGCCAACATATCTTTAGTCCAAATTAACAGAAAATGTCTACCAAATCCCATTTCCCTATAGCAGATGTTCAAACAGAAGCACATGGCACACAACAGAGATTTGGGGGGCAAGGAAGAGCCTGAATTTTGCCTGCCAGTAGGTTACAGTTAGAAACAAAGAAATAAGTAAAGAAAAAAACATACACCAGGATTTGAAAGAAGCTGCATGTAATTGCTCTGAGTACTTAGAATTATTTTGAGGAAGAATAATAAAGCCAAGTATTGCCTACTTTTTATATTTTAAAGCAGTTTTATAACTATCTTATTCAGCTTATTCTTAATTCCTTTGCCTTTGAATATTAAGAAAATTAAAGTTGAAGCAATCTGAGACATCCTCATAAAGCAGCTCTGAAAGCAAAGCAGTATTTAGGGTGCTGCGATGGCTAGGGGCTCCCTGGGGCCAAGACTGTGCAGTTCTCCTGATAGGGCAGGGTCTAGCAGCCTGGGCCTGTCTAGCTACACAAGGCAGGATCAGGACAGGCTGAAGAACAGCCATTGCCTTAAGTATTGGGCATCACTCTGTGAATGGGGATGCACAAAAACAGGGTCAGACTTGAGGCCATGAGTGCGCCAGTCTTTTCAAGGGCTGTGGCAGGGCAGGGCTGTGGGGATCCCTGTTATAGTCACTGGGACATCAACAGAGTTGCTTCAAGAGCTAAAATGGGGTTCTGGACCATAGACAGGATGCTGGGAACCCCTAGAGTTTTTAAAGAGGGTTTTTGTGCTCTCAGAGCTCAGGGGATGCTGGTCAGGAATAGTCAGGACTGGTGGTTCCCTCACGGCCTGGGGTCAATATTCCGTCATTCTAAATTCAAGATTTGAGAAAACTGTAATACTGCAAGTCATTCTAAAACTCAACTTTGAAAAGCAGTATTTATGCATGCAATGAATATGCCACACTACCCTGCCTTGAGAACAGGAAGGACTAAATGCCTCTAGAGATCTCTCCAGTCCTCAGATTTTATCATCTTGTTTGAGTCACAAAACCAATACAAACATGCAACAGGTTACTTTGTGGCTCTTTCTTTCTCTTTTTCTCATTTCCTCCTTATTTGTAGCTGGTCACACTATCTGATACAGCCTGTCAACTCATGAGAACAGTGATGAAATGATTCCCTATTACATTAAATTAAGGAAGTATTGTCATTGACAATATATTTCCATCCCAAACTAGCTCTATAAGTACTAACTGTATCTGGGAAGAATCAAATCAGCTTAACTTGAAAGCTACCACATATCATTTCTGATTTTAAGCAGAAATAGTGAAATGGCTCTGTACATTTAGAAAACTTGCTTTTTGGTTGTTGTTGTTTTTTTAAAATAAACATTTTAGAAACACAGTAGTTTATTCTTTCTGTTGTTATCCAAATTATTCTCTGTAAAATATAGTATCTATATTTTGTACTCATTATCCATTTAACCTGAAGTTTAACAATGGCTTCAAGAGCTGCTGAACAGGATTAAGAACATGCAATGTATCCCTACACATCCCTAGCTGGACCCCTTCCAGTCATTCACATCGTATGCACCTGAGCTCCCCTGGGTAGGCCCTGCTTTCCCATCAGGTGCTCAATCACTACTTCAAGTGATTAGTGACTGACTTAGTATTTCCATTACAGTCCACAATACAAAAATTAAAAAATAGTGCATCTTTTCTACAGCTCTGTAGATAATCCAAGATAAATTTATACCTGAGATTCTGTTCTTACCCTTGACATTTTCCCTAATGGTGGCTGTTTCTTCCTTCAGAATGAACATAGAGTTCCTCAATACTGATACACAATTTTTTCATATCTGCACATATTTCCCAAACATGAAACAGACAAATTGGTAGTACAGTATCAATATATACACAGATGTTATAAGCTTGAGAGTTAGAATTCACATCACAAAAGATGGAACCTGTGAAATACCTCTAGCTAACACATTTCACCCACTCAGCTTAAGGGTGAGTCAAAACTGGCAACATATTTTACCAAGGTACCACTGGCCTGCTTGGACTATGTACTTTTATTTTAAAGGGCTTGTGAGAAGCACTTTTAGTGGTGTAACGAGTAACACACAGTTGGGGATTTGTTTTTGTAGGATTTTTATCTTCTACTTTTCTCCATTTCTTTATGATGAGGATGTATTAACATCCATTTCATTAGAAGACATAATTTAAAATATACATCTGGTGTTTCCATTCTTCTGTGCAGCACAAACAATTCTTGAAATGCTTTTGTACTCCTGGCTTTGGTTTCTTGCCTTTTTTTTTTTTTAAACCATCTTTTTTCTTATTCACATTTCTTGTTTTCACAGTGTCACATTCAGTTTACTCCCCTCTTACAAAGAAGGGCATAAAGGTTAATGCAGTGACAATTCTCGATATCCTATGTACTGAAAATGTATTTCTGAGATTATAATTTAGCTATGTGGAAATGGAAGCATAACTGTTTTCTAGCTTTAGCCTGAAAAGATTTTCTCCTAGGGCAATCTTCTTTACATACAATAAATGACCTTCTCAATATAAATGCTAAACTAAAAGATGGATTTTTCAATAAAAAAATCCACCTCAATTTAGTTGTGACTTTCAGGTTTCTGATGCATTCACCTTTCATTTCAAGATGTGTTTACCACTGAAATGAAATGCTTTCCAAAAACAAGAGTTGCAGCTCCTGGATTAACAATTCTGTTATTTATTTTTTATTTTTATCTCAGGAGTAGAATCTTTAAAGTCAAATGCATACTTAGGCTATAAAACTAGAAGAATTAACACCACTATACAGTTTTCTCTGGATCTTTTCAACCATTACTGAAGAATACAAAGTGATGGTCTTAAAAGAATAGCAGTATAACAAATGTTCAAACAAACTCCTAAAAGGAGTTATTTCAGTTTTACAGAGCTGGTAAAGTTGAAAAATATGTTTCAAGCACATGAAGTTAATTATTATTCCCAAATTTTATTAAAAACACGTGTTTTTAGTGGTGCATGATCCCATTCAAAATGTATTTGGTTCTATATGTTCTCTTATTTGCAACACAGAAATAAACACAGAAAAGATAAAGCTAGAATAGTGCAATAGTGCCCATACAGTGCCCACTTCTTCACAGAAACACTAGAATCCAAGTGGCAGTGAATGAGAAAGAAAAAAAAAAGTTCTTTACAGACTACATATATTAAAAAATCAAGATGAAATAAAAATATATAAGACGTTTCAAGGTTAGTAACAGACGCCATCTACAAAATGAAAAATATAAGGGGAAATGGGGATAGAAGCATGCAAGGCACCTTTAAGATATTTTATTATTCTAAAAGTATCAGTGGCAAGTATGATTACAATTTATTCATTCTTACAAGATTCTTTTTTTGTTAAATCTTGATAACATATTAACACAACATGGTAAGTATTTAATGTGTCAAAACAATGAGCACATTTCCATGCCATGTTACTTCCTTATGATCTGCTATTAAAAGTGGCAATTGGCACAAGCAACAAAGATGAGGAGAAAGGTCCTGCTAGAGTTTTAACTATGCCTATTCTAGGAACTCCACTAAAAAATACTTCAATTGTTGGTAAGCGTACAAGCTAATATGTGATCTTTTCTTCTACATATCTTTTTTTTTTTTAATAGTATCATTTTAATGAATTTATTTCTAAGTTTTGTTATAACACTAGATCACATACATTGTTAACAACGTAAGACAAACTGATGAGCAAAGCATACAAATCTGGATCTTCTCCAACGTATTTTTTTCTCCAGTAATGACATCTTAAAATCATCTTTGTTTAAAGATATACAGTATTCCTGTGTTAACTCTCCTGTATTGTTTCCTTGTCTAAACACTTCTTTAGAAGAGATAGATAAACCATCTCCACTTGTCTCCATTTTGCTCCCAGATATCTGTATAATATCATTTGCTGCATTAAGAACTTAAATGATTCCTAACTGGGAAAAAAGTAAAATTACTGTGAAGTAAATGTAGAATTCAGATACTGCTGAAGTATTTACCAATCAAATTGATTCCATTGGATATACGTGCTGCTACCTTAATGGTATATAGGAAACTGTACTGCTAAATAGTTAAAACAAGACATTAAAATTCTAATAGAAAAGGAAGCAAAACATGCAATAAAATGTGCAGTAAAAGGTGAAAGTCCTTTGGGATGAAATTCTGGGTTAATATAACTTTCTTAATGACCAGAGACTTGAAGTATAATAAGATATAGGTTTGATAAGGAGCTACAAGTTTGTCTTTGTCATATATTAGAAAGAATGGGAATACTTCTATTGTCATTACTATCATAAAGAAACTCAATAGTTATATTTTACCTTCACACAGTAACTAAGGCTAATATATGCTCATTTATCATACAATAGCCATTGTAAACCTGTTCTGGGATATCTATTTTTATGTTCATGCTCTGAGAAACAAATAGGTTGCAAACACACTTGTGGAGTTCAAAACTTAAAAATTACTGTTTCCATCGATGCCAGCTCTCTGTTCAGTTAAAGAAACAGTTTAAGAGTGTATTTTGCAAATTTGACAGATTAAGTCTTCTTTTTATCAACGTTAAATAGTTTTTCCTATTAACTAACTAGTTTATATCAATTTCTCAAGAGTCTTCATGGATATTATTCACCATAATAGACAACACTAAAACAAAGTACAAGAGAGAGGGAATACACATGGACTTCAGGAGAAGAAAAGCTCATATGATCAGTTTGTGCTGATTCTTGCTTGGTACATCTCAGTTCCTTTCATTCTCAATACATATACATTAGACTAAATATATATCTCTAAGTTTCACTACACATACATTTTTCACCTTTCCAGACTAATACAAAGGCTCAAATAAAATAAATCATTGCCCATTGTTTAACTTAGCCCACTGGACAATCTAGAAAACAATTTCTTTTTTGCCAAGGAGACAGAGAGCAAGAATAAAGCTTACAATGCAGTCCGCTAATAAAGGCAGTCTAGAACCATATTATGAGGGCCATTTAAACAACATTTTCATGCATTTATCAGAAAAAGTCTTGTGAGAACATTATTCAGGTAAGTAGATCCATCATGCATCTACAGAGCTCTCTAACCATCTTAACTATAATTTCAGTAGTTTAATAACAAAACACATGAGTTACTTGCCCTAGGGCTAAGGAGTCAAAGCCCATTTGCTCTATTAAGCTTTTTTTTTTTTTCTGCTATCATTTTATGGACTTTCCCATTCCACTAATAAAATAAAGAAGAAAGAATAACGAAATACTCAAACATCTTTGTTCTAGTCTCTCAGAACTATACTTAATTCTAAACTCACTAGCAGAGCATAAGATTTTTTGTTGTTGTTTTAAAATTCGTATTTCCAGTCCTATGATCCTACTGCCGTGTTTTTGAAAGAATGATCATACTTTATTTTTGGTGATGCAAACCAAATTGCTTTCAGCAAATCACAGCTATACAGATGATAGCTCTATTTTCAAACAGCACCGTCTTAGGAAAGACAGAGAGGTATTACATAACCAGACTAAAACACCGATGAAGGATAGCTAAATAAATATATCACAGTGAATGAGCAAAGGAAAATAAATAAATAACAGAAAACAAGACTAGTAATTACAAAAGAAGTTCAATCATTGACTACATAGAATAAAACCTACATGATGGCATTCTAGGAAAAAAAACAGTCAACAGCAACAACAACAACAACAAAAAACCAAGAAAACACAGCAAACAAATAGGTTGGGAAGAACATACTTTATACTACAAACGCACACAGCTTAACTGAATGAAGGGTAAAACAAAGCTGTATGAATTCAAAAAATATATATAAATATAAATATATTTATAAATATAAATATATTATAAATATAAATATATTATAAATATAAATATATTATAAATATATATTATAAATATATATTATAAATATATCTATAGTATAAGCACCTCTTACTTACAAATCAAGATTCAACAAGAATTCATTAGCATATAACATGCACTGCTACATATGAATTAAAGCAGAAAGAAAATTTCTGACATCCATCTAAAGGTTCATAAGAGAATGAAAATTGCCAAATATGAAACAGTACTAACTACTTATACCAAAAATGTCAAAATAGTATTTTACCGAAAATGAATCTGTATATACAGCCAAATTCATATTTACTATAAGAGAACGTAGAAAGGTAGTCCAAGCTCTTTCTTCAGAACTCTCATGCATTACACACAAGACACACTGCTTCAGACTATAGCCATTGAGGCACGTTCTTATCACAGGTTACAGTCTATCAATGAATGTCTTGATTGCTTTAAGCTCTCCTTCATATACAAACATAATATATACATATTGTATACATATTATTATATGTATCTACATAAATTTTAGTGAGCAAGACTCATAAAGGCACTGGCTTAACTCTTCTCTTAAATTACTGAGGACCTGCTTTAACTTTCAAAGATGAAAAGTTATGTCTTATACTTGAGATAGCCAAATTGAACTGTGTGAAATGTAATCACAACATGACTATAATATGAGCATATTCTTTAACTTCTGCTTACTTATCACGTAACTTTTAACTTCTTCCTTTTCCTGAGGATCAAGCAGCTCTATGGTCGATTATAACAAGGCATAGTGTTGATGAAATCGCTCGTTTTATAATTTTAGTTATTTATCTGTCACTGTGGTGAGAACATCTTTAATGACAAGCTCAAGTATTTCCTTATCAAAATTGATTTCCAAATTCCTGCTGATTTCCCCAGCTTTGATTAGGTCTTTCCAGCGTTCCTATGCTTATGTCAACAACCAAGTTACATTTGGAGCAGTAGCCACTTACTTTTCCAAACTATAATAGCATGGTTGGGGAAAAAAAATTTAGGAAGGATACAAATCAATTTGCTCAAGTATCTTTTCTCTCAGCCAGGTTTTCAAACTACAAAGATGTAACTCCAAGAGAAATCTAATGTATATTTTAAGGGTAAATTTAATGTAAGATTGATATAAACAATGTAAGCTTGTAGGAATGCTTTATGAACAGTCAGCCTGAAGACACAGAGATCATAAAAACATTAGGTTACTTGACCTAGTTAATTCTGTAAAACATAAAGTACTTAATATGTAACAAAATACCAGTAACATGACACAGGCATTCATCATCATAATGATGCCATACACAAAAGTCATTGCTGTTGCAATGAACTAAGAACTCTCCCAGGTTCCAGCTTTCAGATTTATATCCCTTCCTAATCCATTCTGCCACAGTACACTCACAGATGAGAGGTTTATTTACTTAATTATAAATGAATCAGTTCACAAGATTTACCAGAGATACCATCCAGAGCACATTAAGACCAAGATAATTTCAAAGACGATCTGACAGAAGAAATCAGAATAAACATAAGGAAAGAAGGATGAAGAGTTAGTTACCCAAAAGGAAAAAAGAAACAACAGAAGATAAATAGCATTTGAGGAGAGGGAAGTATAGAGGCAAATCAAAATTCAAAAAAAAAATACTGAAAAAGTAAGAAAAATTAGTTCTTCTGTCAGTCTTCCCCTCTTTCACCTTCTTTTTGTTGCTCATAATGCAAAGAAGAGTAACTAATACATCTTAAGAGAATAAGCTCTCAGCAAGGCAATCTCAATTATAAAGACCTGAAAAAGCTAGGAAAATTATGAGATTGCATTTAAGTTTCAAGAGATTTTAACTTTGTTTTGATGATCTAAACTGATGACTTTCCTTCCAGAAAGAAGACCAAAGCAAATACTGTACAAATACAAATATGTCATCAAATTCTTTATGTATTAATAAAAAGCTTCAGAAGTTAATACTAGAAATTCAGAAACAGGAAATTATAATTGCAAGCAGAACCTTTTATTTTCCCAAGTTTTTTGTATTCATCATTAACCTGCTGCTCGACAGTAGGTTGTCCTGTAAGTCTGATTTAATAATATTAGTTTAATAATGTAATAATAATTAAAGAGTTTGCTTTAGGGAAAGAAGAGAAAACAACAGGTTGATTTGCCATAAATCTGCTGGGAATAAATGGGGAACAGAGAAATTGAAAGGGAGTAGAGTTATACTGCAAGTAAATGCAATGCAAGTAATCCGTCAGCTGACTGTAGAGAACAAGCTTATTTGAAATACATTGCCTTGCTTCAGGAAAAAAAAAGGAGGAAAAAAAAACATTGGTAGATTTAGTATAGGACAGTGGAGTCAGCAAAGAAAAGACAAAAACAATTCAACTTCATGTACTTCAGAGCTGCTTAGGAGCTTTGTAAAGTGTTGATGAAAAAGATTTCTTTGATTTTTCCAATTCTTTCTAAGCTGTTTTATACTTAATTTTAGAAATACAAGAGCAATAAACTCCAAGATTTCTTTTGTGTAATGGTTGTCCTGGGACATTTTAATCCAAGGAATCTACTATTGGCACAGAGAAAAAAACACCACAAACACAGCACTGGAAGTCTTGAATCCTGCCAGGCATGTAGTTAAGTGCTGTACACAGTAGACAGAATAGTATGAAAAGATCTAAGATACATATTGAGACATTTTACCTCAAGGAAAGATAATCTAGCATCTATGGGGGTGATCTGAGAAGAACATAAGGAAATGGTTTTCCTTAAGCTATGGCACTGTGCTTTAATAGAAACGACAATGTTTTAAATGCCAATGAGTAGGCAAACTTGTAAAAAACAACTGTAAACACAATTAATTGAATGCTATTTAGAAAATAATGTTTCCCCAAAAATAGAATTAACAACAATATATAAGATATGCCATTTTTGCTCAGCATTTGCAATAACTCATTTTTCTGTAGCCCCAGCCCCATAATGTTCCTGTTCCTTACTATTAAAAAAAAAAGGAAATGTTTAGCTGAGCTAGAGACTCTTTTTAAGCACATAAGAAAAGCATAGCCACATTTTTGACTACATTTCTAACAGATTTGACTTATTTCTGTTTAAACACTTTACTACTACTGTGTGAATTTAGTAAAATAGAGCTTATCCCAGACTGTACATTAAGAAAATGACAGAGAGTAAATGACTTACTGGCTTTCAATGTCTGAGATCATTGCTTCAAGATAAGTGAAGACTCCGTCTCCTAAAAATCATGACGCACAATCCTTGGCACCATTAAGAAATATGCCACATCCTTGTCAGAATACCTCAAGCTCGATGTCACTCACAGAGAGCTAATTAGATAATCTGTAAGTCACACTAAAATGAAGAACAGTGAAGAGTGATTTACACTCCTTTAACTGCATATGTTAACAAACTAAATCCAAAGGAAAAAAAAAAGGGGAAGATATGAATAGAAATAAAATGGCTAGACAATAGGGTAAATTCTTTTAGACAGTTAAGAAGAGGTTGAAATTGATTTCCTAAAGTGGCTTCAAACAAATCACCTAAGTAAAAAATCCCAAACTTATATCTGAATGTTAAATTTATTTTAAGACTATACAAACTACTTGCTTTTGCCCCATCCAAACAACCTGAAAAATATATATATATATTAGAAAGTTTATTTGTTATAAAAGAAAATATCCTACTGCTTCAGTAGATAACGAATCCAATGAAGCTAATATTCATAATTTACCTTTGACAATTGAATTTCACTTAATTTTTTGAAATACTGATAATATTTAATTCTGTAAATGTCCCAATGAAATGCTTCAAAAGGAACGTCAGGTTTTATTTAATAAAAATAATTTTCTGTTCTATATGCCCCAAGCCTGCTTGGCTTGAATTGGGCACCAGAGAAATTCTAGAGCTCCCAAAATAAAATGAAAATAGACTCCAGCTGTGTTTGGTGGGAGTTTAGCGCTGGTTTATAGTTTAGGAATCATTACACCAAACTGCAAGCTGCAGCACAAACATGATGTTTCCCTGGGAAATGCCCAAGCAGCCTTTTATTCCTGTAAGATGATCCAAGTCGGGGTCCACAGCACAGATATGCACAATGTTTTGAAATGACATGGGTTTTCAGTTTCATTCATCACCTTGCCAAGTTGCGTCAGAGCAAAGACCTTCAGCAGAAGTGCAGAATTGCTTGAGTGGGGACTGAACATGCACTTATGCAAGATGGGAAGACGGGAATCCCGGCAGGGAAGGAAATGGGAACGCCTGTCTTAAAGGCAGTGGAAGGGAAATAGCTGCCAGCTGCTGCTGGGAGTGTGAACCAGGCTGACAACAGCCTGCAGGCAGCAGGAGCTTCTCCAAAGCTCTGCAGGGCAACATGACTGCCAGTCACTGTGTGTACAGAAAATACACAGTTTTCTTGTTATCAGAATTCATGTAATTCCTTGGAAACTTTAATCACAAATACAACAATGTATATCATATGGAGCTAATTCTAACTGAAAAAGCTAGAAAATCAGAATGAAAGCTTCGCATGCAGCTTGCTGTGTGCCCTATAAGTACTTTGCAAAGCTCAAGAATTGACTTCTGTGCAACTTTGAAGGGAACAGCTACCATTTCAGTTGTTAAAAAGCTTTCATGTGATTTAGGACATAACTGATTAGAGATTTGATTATGCACTATTACTTCTTCCCTTTTTGAGAATACAGAAAGCAAATCTCTCCATTCCAGGAATATCTTATGCTTATTTTTTTGTTTTGTTTGTTTGTTGGTTTTTTTTTGTTTGCTTTTGTTTTCATTTGTTTGTTTGTTTTTATTCTCACCTTACCTTTGCCCTGTCTCTAAAGCTGCCTCTATTCCAAATATTAAAAAAAAAAGTCTCAATTTCATGCATTCTGCAGTCTTCTTATTTGCCATTGTCTTTTTCACCTATGCCTCCCAACTGTCTTTTACTCCTGATGGTTATCATATAGGCTGGATATTCACAATCTTTTTAATTTAAAACAAGCAGCTAGTAAAATCCATCTCCTTTTTCACTTTCTCCATGTTTTGACATCATTTTTAAAGGGAAAGGATCCTTGTTATTTTAAAAGCTACAGTGTTCTCTATGATAAAAAAAAAAAAGATGATAAAATGCAATCAGATCAATAAAATAAATAAATAAATATTATGTCAACCTCAAAGATCAGTTCAAGAAGTCCCAGATAGCTCTGATGGGGAACTGCAAAGCTAAGAATAGCTGACCATTTGGCACAGTGTAGCACCCAGTTCAAAGAAGTTCCTTCCATAGCTGAAGTTATTCACCCTAAGCTGCTAGAACTTCATTTTAAACTAAGTATCTATAGTAAGAATAAACAAACAAAAACAGTAACAATCTAGCTTTGAAGTATGTATGTTAAGAAAAATCAATCTTTCCTAACTATATGGAAGACTATTATTGACAGTCAAAGATCAGTAGAAGTGGGAATCCCTCCCGGTGAAGTATTGCTTCATGAAAGATTAAGATGAGACTGATGTGCTGCATAAACACTATTAACACTAAAAACCAATGAAAGAAAGAAAAAGACATAATTAACAGAAATATGCATTGAAATAGGATTTTGTTTCTTTTTCCTCTTTTGAAAGAGATGAGTGGGTTTTCTTGTTTGTTTTAAAGAGGAATAACAATTTTTTTCCCTGTAAACCAGGTGGGATAAATTGGGAATATAATTCATTTATCTCACAAAATTACAAAAAAAAAAATTACATAGGACTCAATTGTCAAAGACTAGGGCATCGAGACAATGTTTGTGGAAAAGACTGAGCAGACACGCACGAGTATTTAGTAAAACAATGCAAAAATCAAATTTTCAGAAATGCTTGTCAGTCTGTAAGAGATAGCAAATTCTCACCCTTTTAAGGTAAGAACTGTGGTGATGTGGCTTTTTTATTATTTTTATTATCCCTGTGTTTTTGAAGATGTAGACGTACGGGCCTGTATAAGGTATGCAGACTATAAGAAGCTTAGCCTAAACACTAAAGTGCTATTACGTACAAGCTCACAGCAACTCATTGGCAGTCTGAATAAGAGAAGCACTTAAAAATAAAATAAAAAATCTCAACTGCTTTTACAAACAAGACTAATCACAATTAAAAAGCCTAACGGAGTCTGTCTTCACCACCACCTCAGAACACTGCATGTACCAACTCTCTGACGCTGCTCTTTGTGCAACACTCAGCAGCAAGTAAATGCAAGCTTATCACTGTAAGAAAGCCGATATAAATTGAGACTCAGTGCATCTCTGTTTGAACTGCACGACTTCTGAGGAGAAAGAAAAGGATTGGACATGGAAAGGAGCAACACTCTGTGCATTCCAAATAAGATGTGAACTGGGCATTCCTCTCAAATAAAATAGTCATTTGTGTAAATCCTATATAACATCCTCCAGAACAAAACCTAAAGTCTTAATTAACTGGCAGGTTTAATACATAAAAATACAGCAACATCATACATTCCTTATTTGTTAACATATGCTGTTGAAAGTGCAACTTTTAAAAAGATGCAACACAATACTCAAGGAAGTCTGACTGACTCAGCTTCAAGCCAAAGACTTTCTGCAGTGCAAAGGCCATATTGCTAGTTTCCACTGAAATAATAAAATGGTGACTTTTAGGCAACCACTGTGTTCAATTACACAAAATTTAGTACTGCTTTTTAATGTTAAAACAGACCCTGAACACATATTAACATATTTGTGCCTGGAACTCTTGTAAAACTTTTCAAATGCATGCCTCCCAGGGACAGGATGCTAAGTTGTAAAGATAGCTGGACTATTTATTGGATCATTTCTTTATTTCTGTTAGCCCAACACACTATATAGGTTTTCTGGGTAGCTAACAAAACAGGGTTGGAAAAGAAAAAAAATAAGAAACTCCTGAGAAAAAAAAACAGATTTAATGGGAGGAAAACCAAGAAATATAAGGCAAAGAAATTTAAAGTACTTTTAACACGACAAAATTAAATAACTGTAGTACTAACAGATTAAGCTCCCACTGTGTAGACAGAGTTGCAAAGTATTTGTCTTAAGCGCAGAGCTTGCAATTTGAACAGCAGCTCAGTGGTTCTCCTGTACAGATAGTCATTTCATCTCTAGAGTGCTATTAGAAGCCACTGCTACTCTAATACTCATTTACTGAAACCTAACCCCCCAAAAAAAACAAACAAAAAAACCACCTCAGTATGTGTTCTAATTTAATAATATAGTTACACTGGGTAATACTTCAGAAAATTGCTTTTGTACAATTTGGGACTATTTAATTACAATTGTAATTCTTACTATGGATCCACCAAACTCCCAGAATCCTCTTAAGGCACTAATAATTTTAAAATACACGGTCACATCAGATATTGTTTGGAGATATCGTGACTATCCCTGAAGGTATCGCATCTTAGAAAGACTGCAAAAAAAAAAAAGAAAAAAAAAAAGAGTTTGTACTTGAAGAGCAATGGGACAATATCCACTGTGCCTGAAACAAAATATAAAAAGTATGTTTCTAGAGTTAAACCAAATAGGTCATTATTCTTTTCCCTATTATCTGATTCCTAATTAACTTACAACTTTTGTACTAAAATAATGCTGAAAAATAATTTTTGATTTATTATATATATATATAAAAGGATCTGAAAAGGAACGCAAGTGACATTTCGAAGTCCAGCTTGAGCACTTACTTGGATTCACTCTCCAAAATTATTCAAAATTAGCTTAATAAGTTGTCAACCTTTAGAATTAAAAATAATAGTAATTAAGCACATTTTTGCAGATTTAAATAATTATTTTAAAAACTTCTACAGGGCTCTCTACAGAAAACAGGCTTGTATGGAGTATTTTAAATAATGGCTACAAGATAAAACTTGGCTAGCCACTAGCATTCTTCTTGAATTCTCTTCCGTCTGTCCCAGATCATTTCTCTCAGTCTCACAATTTGTTTTCCATTAAAAAATAATTATAATTTGTATGACCAAAAACCCAATCATTGAATAAGAAATTTCCAAAATCAAGCTTTGGTACAGAGCTTTGTTTTGGCTCCCCTTTACCTTTCTGAGTCTTTAAAAGCCCATTTTCATTCTGTCCTAATTATTCCATTCTGAGATCTGTTCTGTATCTCTCCTTAACTCATTCAATGCAATTCTGTAATAATAGCACAGATCCATAGAATTTGATCTACCAAAAATGGTAGGCTAAAACTTTTGTCTTCCCCCATCCCCCTCAGCGGCTTGATTTTTCAACTCTTTCAATACTTCTCCTCTCCTCTTCAGGGCTTCTTAATCACAGAAATTCTGAACTGACATATGTTCACGCTGCTGAAATAGTACAGTTACCATCTCTTTGAAACTTTAGCCTGAAACTACAGTAATGTACTTGAGAATCAAATTTGTGTAATTTAGCACTCTGGTTGTTCTGTTCTTTCATGTTTCTCGCTGCTGACTCGTTTTTATTGCATCTCTTCAACTCCCTTTCATCATCTCTAGAATCATTTAATAATTTCTTCAACTCTAAGTACCTATTCAGCACTGAAGGATCTCTCTTCAGTGAACTTCCCAGACATACACTCAGTACATAATCTGAAGACTCCCATTTCCTCCCACAACTGTCTACAATTTTCACTGTTTCCTTCCATTCATTTCAACCTCTATTGTACAAGAACCTGTGTATTTTATATAGTATCTTCTTTCTTTCAAAGCAGTGACGTGAATAATCCGTTCTGATACAGATAGGGATGATAGATTCTCTTCCCCCCCCAGTGGAGTGACTTTCAAGCATAAATAAAGTATTTATTTAACAGTCCTCTGTTAAAATGAATAAACACCTAATGAATCGTTTTAATATTATTCAGAATGTCTTCATGCATGAAAACATCTCATCTATTACTAGGCCATTTAATAAATTTTAGGAAATACACTCTTCAAAACAAATTTGTTATTGAGAATGATAATTACTGCTACAATTAGTTGGAGTGCCTTTAGAGTGCAAACTGTTTATAATGTTATATCAAAAATATAATTAAGAATTCTTATTTTCAGAATCTGAAAAAAAAATGCTATTTTGGAATTTAATCACAAGTTCCTTCCTCAGTATTCCACTTATTGAATAATATTCTGCTTCCACGCAAGCTTTAATAAAATTATAAATTATAGACCCCACTAAACTTAAGGTTTCTAAAAATAAATATAGTAGTCAATAATGTCCTCAAAAAGCTATTAAATTCTGCAATGCAAATACAAAACCATGCAGTGGCACACCGTAACACTCAGTAATAATATTCCAAGACCACACAAAAATGCAACGTATTTTCAGTGCTTAAAAACAACAACAATGAAAACATACATAATTACAAGCACATTTAACTTCCAATTTTGCTTTTTTAATTAGCAGAAAACAACTGAGAGAAATGCAGCCCAGGGCTCTTCATCCCCAGCGAAATGCACAGGGAGAGAGATTGAGAGACACCATTAGGAAGCCCTAAGCCTAGTTTCGTTTTTTCTTTTTTTTTTTATTTAATAGAAGATTCTATATTCCATTTTGAATCATCAATAGCAACTTTTCTCCTGTTTTCAAGAGAAAAAGAGAAGAATGCTTTGACTTCTTTCATCAAAAATCCATAAAAGACAGAACAGCATATACAATAACAAAACAATAACAACAATGTATGACTATTTCAGTGAATGAGCTGCTCTCCCTTTTTTTTTTTTTTTTTTTTTAAGGCATAATGCTTCACTGGGCTGAGGAAAGCCCCACAATCTCCTGGTTCTTTGTACTTTAATTCCATAGAAGCCAAGAGGAATTATTCCCTCTCATAAAGCTACTGTTTCAGTCTGCCTGATGAGTCATGGATTGTAATCATTTATACTTTTTTTCACAGTTTTGTACAGCACAAGGACTAAAAATACATGCTTTTTCTCAGAGCAGAGTTTCAGCCATGTGACTCCATAATTAGTTCATTCTCCGCTCTTTGTTTTTTCAGAGCTTGGTAAACCAGAATCCTATGTTTGTGACATCAGAACAATTTCGACAGCAACTAAATGAATTATCCCCCAAATCTCTGTAATAAGAAACAAGCAGTAGGAACAGACAAACTTTTAAGAAACCAAAGATTCTCACTGTTTACATGCAAATGACTATAGAAACAACCAAATCATAATGAAAATAAATATTGAAGATACATAGAAACACAGGAAATGCAACAAAGACATAATCAATGTTTATATATTTTTACAGTGTATAAATATACATTCAGTAACTTTATGACCATATGTCATATTCATAATAACCACAATGTGTGTTTAAAGCCAGTAATAGCTGATGCTGCAACAATGAGTTAATGATAGGCGGCGTTTATCTTTTTATATTCTATTTTAGAAAGAAATCATTATTTTTGTCAAAGAAAACAGAAATCAAGGCGAGCTGACACTATTTGCATGTCAGGATTCTAGAAAGGATGTGCCACCACCTGTCACCACATTCAATGGATTTCACTTCCAAAGAAACTTGAGAACTAAGATTTGTTTGGACTTCATAGGAACAGTTTCAATTTGTTTCTTGCAAAGATACCCTTGAAAAAGGAAACAAGTTGTCATTGATGCACCATTCCCTTCTACTGCAACAAAGGCCAGCATCTGGGAGTCTGATGATATTAAAAATAGTGGATCTATCAGCACCTCTAAGTGTGAACACAAGCCTGTTAGTAGTGACAGGGCTAGAGATCTGACAATCTTCGTTCTTATCAGCCATCTAAACAGCCAGTTCAACCTCAACAAAACACTAATGATTTAGTAGCATAATCAAGAAAATAGTTTGTTTACCCTAAAAATAAAGGAGAAAACAAAGATTGGCTGTTCCTCCCCTACTTGTATCAAGTTACTTTCCTCAGTGAGGCTGGGCAAACATTACAATCTCCTCCAGGTTTTGGGATCACCTTTTCACTCAGAAGTGCGAGATGCTCGCCCAGCACTTTTGGCAAGTAAATTAGCATCTCCTAGTGAGGCAACCAGGTGCATCTGATGAAGGAACAGCATCTTACTCATCATACATTAAGCATGGCCAGAGACTCTAAATGCTCAAATTCTGGGTTTGTAAACAGTCTCTTCTACAACATTTTCTCTCTGCAATTTGGGACCACTACAGACTTACACTCTCCAAGAAAACTTTAAAAGAACATTATTTCCTTCATTTTTTACTAACAGCAGCAGAAAGCTCATATTCCTAAAACTTAGTACATGGGGTAAACATATTCTCAGTAATCACTAGCAATTTTTTCTCTTCCCTTTAAAAACAATAAAAAATAGTTGCTTCCAGCAATCTGTATTCTTTGATGTGGCCTAGTCCCTCATTATGATTAGCAGAAGCTAATGCAGTGCCAGAAGCATGGGATCACCTGAGGGACTGGGTAATAGCCCAGAGCTTTCAGTGCTGCTGGTGGCCACTTGCCACATGTATGAAGTTCCCTGCAGGTTATCATTTATACCCATTGTAAAAAAAAATATTTTCCATCTGCGACGGCCACAGAATTAAACCCACCCAAGAGTCTCTGGCAGTTTAACTCTGGACCGAAACGTCTGTTGACTTTCGTCTTTCTCTTGAAATCTTTTTCACAACAAGTTCTTCCTCCTGTTGCCCTACAATATTCTTGTACAGTTTAGTTCCTACAGTAGCAATTGATGATATACAAAAAAGAGAAGCTGTTGATGTCCCTGTTCTCATAGCTATTTCAGTAGCAATCATGCTGTGATAGTTTGCCCAAGTTCTTCTGCACCAGCCTGGGGAAAAAAAAAAAAAAAAAAAAAAAAAAACTGCCAAAAATTTTGCAAAAAGTCTTATTCAGCTTTGGTCCTCAGGGCACATTTTTGTGACAAATTCAAAAGGACTACAAAAAAACAAAGCTATTTCCCCAGAGTATACGTGCTGCCAGAGCTCAGAGGCTTTTTCTTTTGCCTCTCTGTGCCTACTAAAGGAAGGACTTCTTTCTTCTAAAGCCCAGCTAAATCATGAAACAGTCTCACTTCAGTTTTAATCACTATAATTTGGACTATAATAAACATGAATTTACTGAAGTTCTTTTGACCAATGATACAATAACAAAACAAACAAACAACAACAAAAAAACCCTCTAAACTGATGAAATTTACCCTACAGGTAATGATGACAGTGATACTACTTCTATGGCTTCTTTCTAATGTCCCTACAATTTAAGCTGCTAGTAAGAGCAATACAGAACTGCGTATATATCTGGTACTGTATATTTCAGAAGAAATAATCCCTGCCTCATAAATCTTTGCATTAAATATCTAATCCCATATCTACCTTATCCTATATACTTTAAGTGAGATTTTTATGCAAAAATACCCTACATCTTTTCACCTTCTTTCCCATAAGTAAACTTGATCATGAAATCTAAAGGAAAAAAATATATGTATCTTCTTAGTACATGTATTTGCATTAGTATATGTATTTGGTGTAGGCGACATTATTACTACATAATGAGCATCCCAGTTATCTCAGTTCTCATTTTTTCTCTTCTGAGGTATTTTAAAACTAAGTTAAGACCTACTGTTCTTCAGAATAGGAGTAGAGAGGAGTAACTGTCACTGGAAATAATTATTCTTAAAAAAATATTCACAAAAAAAAACACCCAACACTAACAACCCACACACATGCAAACTAATTGCAAAGTGCCAAGTATTAATTAGTATGCTCTTTGAATTCTACAAAGACATTTTTCTACATTTTAAAGTAATACTTAAGCCATTCAAAAAACTCGCTTGAACTCCCCAATTCTTATTTGAAGAAAGGCCTTATACTGAGAATATAAAGTTGACTCAGCTTGAGCTGACAAATAATTCTGTAAAATAAAGTTATAGACAGATATTCCTTGGATTCTGGAAATATCATCCTTTAACAGGACATTTTACCACTTATTCATAATTACAGTAAATTAGTTTGTTGTGAAGATGTTGACTAACCGGAAGATGTTTACACACTGCCAAGTTCCGAGTGTTGTTTAGAGAGAAAGTACAGAATTTTCTCTCACCAGAGCCAAGTGGTGAAGAATCCATACTCTCCTTTGCTGTTCAGGATACTGAAAAAAGCTGGTATGTATCAGGAAGATATTTTAGATTCAGGGTTTGTGTTCAACAGGCAGTAAACTTATAAAAGCTGATAATCATACTACATATAATAAGATGTAGCAGGAATTTTTTCATAACTCATCAAGGAGATTATCTGCATACAGAGGTAGAAGGCCTATCTTGAAGTTTACACAAGAAGAAATGGAAGACAAACTATACTAATAGCTAATACACTAATAACTGTACCAACAAATATACCAATACTGCTAACATGCAGAACACAGGCAAACTCATTTTAGGAAGAATGCTTTCTGGGTGGATAGGCATATATAATGCAGAATATAGACTCCTCCCTGGAAGTAAGCAAGAAAATATTTTTTAACCAAACTTACATACGTTCCAAATAAATAATAACAAAATATATTCTGTGCTTAAAGCTTCCTACTGATAAGTATAAGGCACTTGAGAATGCACTCTCTTTGGACTCACCTCTTTAAGGTAATTGTCTGGAATCAATTATAGCAGATGCTGTTAATCACCCACCAAGTACCAACATTTAGTATTCAATCACAGCAACACAGTACAGAGGTATTAATTGTAAACTCCGAATTCTGAACTCTGGCTAACTATCAAATCATAGAATGGTCTGGATTGGAATGAACCTTATCAATCATCTAGTTGCTTCCCCCATCATGGGGGCTTGCCCAGGGCTCCATACAACTTGGCCTTAAACACTTCCAGGGATGGGATATCCAGAACTTCTCTGGGCAGCCTGTGATAGTGCCTCACCAATCTCTGAGTAAATAATGTCCTTCCTAATATCTAACCTAAATCCGCCCTCTTTTAGTTTAAAGCCATTCCCCTTGTCCCATCACTATTAGATCACGTAAAAAGTTGCCTCCATCTTACTCATAAGCATTTTTTAAGTATTAGAAGGCTGCAATGAGGTCACCCTGGAGCCTTCTCTCCTCCAGGCTGAACAAGCTCAGCTCCCTCTGCCTTCACAGGAGATATGCTCCAGTCCTTTGATTATCCTTGTGGCCACTCTCTGGACCTGCTTCAACATCCATCTTGTGTAAAGTTCCCCAGATCTAAATGCAGTACTGCAGATGGGCTCTCATGAAAGCTGAGCAGAGGATTACAATTACCTCCCTCACCCTGCTGGCTACCCCTATTTTGATGCAGTCTCATCTAACATGCTCCTCTCCAATAGTTTGCTTAAGTATCTCTTCATGTTTTCTTTTAATTTAGTCCTTATCATTCACAGTTATTACTTCTATTTGCACACCAAAATGCATGTACGCTAATACAGATACAGATATCAGAAAACCTCTAATTTACTTCAGTCTTACGATGTCTTATTATCAAATATATGCATACATTGAGCTCAGATTTAAAACATATATTGTTTTTTTATAGTAAACGTAAGAGAATAACTCTATTCAGTTAGTTGTACAAAAGTAACTCTGGTTCTAGTGACCTCATTAAGTAGATGTGACTGCCACTACCAATATGACACAAAAGTGACTGACATCTCAGGTGAAGGCATTTGACAGACTATATCTTGTAAATTTACAAGAAAGTATATGTGCCTAAAACTTCCAAAGTTAATATCATGTAATTCAAGTTAAAGTTTATAAAGTAAGGCACATACACCAAACTAAATGAAAGGCTGAGGGAATGACAATCAAATGACAATACCAATTATCAGCAGGTGAATGAAAAGTGAATCCTTGATCTTCCTTCCCTACTGTATTTCACAATCTTTCAAAGAAACCCACTCCTAAGCACAAAGCAAGGCAAGGCAGAGGACTCATAACCAAGACTTTTTGGTCTCAATACATCTCCCAGAAGTCTAACCTTCCTATAATACCTTCTGGCAATCTGATAATTACTCCTTTCTGCAAGCGACTCCAAAGCTCTTTTGGTACTACAGGGTATTTTATTTCAAAAACCATAAGCCTCATCATTGTATTCTCTTGGAGTTACATAGCAACCCTTACATACAATTAGCATTCTTACCCTAATTGTCTCAGACATTTAACTCTTTATGCAAGGAGAAATCAGTTTCATACAACTAGCATCTTCCTATTCCAGACAGCCAAAGGAAGATTGAAACAGTACAGTTCAAAGCCACCACATCTTTATTTCATATGTAAACACAAATCTGAACACAAACAATCCATCCAATTTTATCAATCATTTTATCCTGATATTAATAGCTCTTCTAGAAAAGCAATAATTTTATAGTTATTCTCTCAGATACTACACTGACGCAATTAAGTAAATGTCATGTTGCCACAAGCAGAAAAGAAAAAGAATCACCAATCTTAATTTTACTTACAGTCTTTATACTTGGTATAGAAATATTTCCTTTAGTAATAAATCCACACTATTTCTAAATCTAAAGATATTTTCTTTGCTTACAAAAATACTATCTATCATACAAAAAAAAATTCTGAAATACTCTTGAACATTTCTAGCTCAACTCCTACCACACTTTACAAACTGCCACTTAAATCTAACCTCGTGTTTAGGATTTTGTCCTCTAACCATGTAATTCTGAGCTATTAATTGGGAAGTAAAAAGATGTAAAAATATATTTCAGGAAGTACTTACATTCTGCATATTTCTGAAGCTGAGAGAACTCTCCAGGACTAAGGTTAAGCCACTTCTCCTGGCTTGTCATAATGGCAGTAATAGTCCTCGTTAATATCAGAAAAGCATTCCTTTTGACCCAGGTGACACAAACTCCAAGATTTGTAGTTTCAGTCCACAGTGCTTGAAGACTTGATAGGCAGCATCAATCTGAAGTCTTTGATGCTATGAACTGTTTCCAATTTGTTGGTTCAGCAGCAGGTTACAGTTCTGTTAAAAAAGGTCAAACATAAGAAGTCTAAATACCAGTTTTAATACAGGAGTAATTGTAACCGATAAATATTTTGTCATAACAACTCTACCACGACATTTGTCCATATGATATTTATCCAAGTTTAGTCTTATATGCATCTCCAAATTGTACTTTTATAATTTCAATTCCTTATGTCCAGCATCTAACTGTCAAATATTATCATTCTGATCAAATTACATCCACCTTCTGTGATTATACTTCTGTTACAGTAATATCAAGAGACATTATCTATCTGTAAAATTAGATCCCTGCAATTTTAAAATGGGACTCAGGTAATTAGGTTTGTATCCAACTCTATTGTTGCATAGTAGTATGTGGTCTCACCAAAACCATTCTAAAGCTTCTATCTCCAAGTGTCAAAATGAAAATAATTTTATTTCGCAATGTGGTGGGAAAATCATGAGCGCTATTTAAATATTAACTCTCCTAACAAAATAGTAGGGGGTTGATTTTTAGGATCTGTCACAACACTGCAGAACACATTAGTGAAAAATCAAATGTAACTGGCATTGTTGCAAATTAGTTCAGACAAAAATAACAAATTTTGGCAATCCCGTTTTATGCAATTTTAACCGCTCTACAGCAGACATTACAAAGGCAATGCATTACCAACATCACTCCTTGCAGAACAGGTAGGAGGATACTTTTCATCTAATTTTAGCTGTCTGGCCATCAGGCATCTCACCCAAGGTTGTTATCTAGAGCTCTCTCTCTTTAATCAGCAAAAAGAGAAAGGCAACCTAGACCAGTAATTAATCCTTCCAGTTTCAACATAATCTTAAAATGTGAAGAATTGTTTCTTGCAGTATATATCTTTCTCTATTGATTGCAGAGGTTGCCTAGATGATAAGTTTAGACTAGAAAGCTAATTTTAGACCATAAATGAAATCTCTTTAAGTGCCTAGCAATAGTGCAATTTCCAGGGGTCAGATTAAAAAAAGAGCAAAGGAAAAATTCAGAACAGAAGACACTGACATAATAACAGTTCCTAAGGAAGAAAAGGTGGCAGCTGGGAGAGGAAAAACAAACAAGCTTTTTAGCTTGAGGTGGCAGAGGGAAAAAAATCAAAATCAAAAGCAGAGTAGCTAGGAACAGAACATACGTAAAAATAAACATATGTAAGAACATATGTAAAACAAACAACCCCTTTACTCAATAATGGGCATCACCCCCCCTCCCCCTCCCCCCGTCTCATATTATATAGGATATAATAGGGATATTATATATATATATGTCCAGGAATGAATAATGAATATATATATATAAGACAAAGAAAGAAAGACATCAGATGTGTACAACCTATGTGGCAGCTGCCTTGTCTTTTTAAAGTTTAAATCAGAAGAAATTTCTGTGCTCTTCACTTCCTCAATTTGGAATAAAATGTAAGGATAAGACAGATATAGAGACCAAAAAAAAAGGGAGTAAAAAACTAACAGAATCATTGAGATTGGGATGAAAAACAAAACAAAACAAAACAAAAAAAAAAACAATATGAATAAGGAGAAAATTGGCCAAGAGGAAAGTTTATCAGCTCTCAAATATCGGTGAATATTCAGTGTCACAAAAAGTGTAAACTACAAAAGATGAAAGTGACGTACAATCAGAAAATCTTAACATACTGTCTTGAGAGCCTCAGTCCTTTTATTTAAGAGAACAGAAAATAATAAGTCAATTGTCATGGTTTTATGATTTTTGGTTACTGATATTCCACACCACAACATCATGGGAGTTAAAGTGATAACGCTCCAGTTCCAGAAACCTGTCTGGAAGCGAGGAACTACATGCTCCAGGGGGCTTTGTGGTCAGAGAGGAGATGCAACTTCAGGCACCTGAGTGTTATGCTGAGCTGTGCAGTCCAGTTGAGCAAAAGGGGAGAGCCTGACAAAGAGAACATCAGGTGCTGATGCTCTTGCCAGGGGTTATAACTCCTCTCTGACCACAAAGCTCCCTGGGGAGGTTTAGGAAGAATTTCTTCAATGAGAGGGTGGCCAAGTATTGGAAAGGGCTGACCAAGGAACTGGTGTACTTCCCATTCTTGGAGAAATTTAAGAAATGTGGATGTGGCACTGAGACGTTTTAGCACTGGGACTCAGCAAGTCAAGCTAATGCTTGATCTGATGATCCTCATGGTCTTTTAAACCTATTTAATTCTATGATTCTTAATTCAAATCCCTCCTGAAATGTCTTCTGGGTTCGTTCTTACTGCCCTGCCAGAAAGCACAAAACTTCTTAACACACACCCTGCAAACATTTTCTATGTTAGACATAACAAGGAAAACTGAGACAGCCAAGAAACCAGCCTTTGGAATTACCTAACCATTTGTTACCTCCTACCAGTTCTCCCACAGTCTACATCTCACATACAATTTTATCAGTAATTTGCAGTTACTTCGTAACAGGGGGGTATGACGGATGCCAAGAAGGGATGTAAAGGCAAAGTGAGTGATTGTAAATGAGCACCTTCTATTCTATAGGTGAATAGGACCTTCAAAATCCTTTTCCCCCCACTTTCTTTTAAATTACTGACTTTAACTACCCCTCCCTCAACATGGGAAACAAAGCTATAAAAAGACTAATTCATTTAGCCTACCATGAAAATCCTATTTCAATCTGTTTATTTTTTATTAGAAAGGTGGAGGAGTGAGAAAGAACATGAACCCTAAGGAGAAAAGTTTCTTTCTAGGCTTTAAGGGAAACTATAGTTCTCCATGTGATTGATTACTGATTTTTGACTGAATATCATGAATAAACAACACAGAACATTTCATACTTTAGCTGCTGTAGAGACTGAAGCAATTACGCTTTTCAAGAACTTTTCTATACAGAACATACTTAAAATTTCCTTCAACTGGGTAAATACCTTCACCATAGTTAGCTGGGTCCTGAGATTTAAGTGCTCACACCTTTTCCCAGAGGAGAACTTTTACATGTCAGACACCACAGGCTCACATACTCAGATGTACACACATACACACATATATATGAAAAAGTATCTTCTATTAACTCGTGAAACAAAATGAAAAAACTTTTTTTTTTTTCTTTTATAAATAACAGACAAACCAAAGCATCTTTCCACTGGAAACAGTGCCATTTGTGGGCTTGGTAAACAGTGGAAAAGTATATTTTTAATGAACACTTGTAAAAAGTAACTCTGCCTTTCTATATGAAATATATTCTCAGGATTTTATTTCAAGTCCTACATGGTACTAATACATAAGGGATTGTGATGCACACTTTCTATTCTAGTAAATTGTTGACATCAAAGCACACAGTACTTCCTCACTGTTGAATGACAACTTTTGCTACTGAGCACCAGAACATTCTCTTCACTAAGGTTGCAATTGCCAACACAACTGAACATTAAAACACAACAACAAACCAGCACAAAGCCAAAAACAAATTAATTTCATAAAAAATGCAGGCACTATGGATATACCAGACAAATTGTGAAAGTATTCTTGCAATTCATTTTATACTTCATAGAAAATCTTGTCCTGAGAATTCAAGAACATTCCAAATAGATGCAGTTGAAGCTTAGTCCTGAACAGCTTAAGGAGGAACAGAATATACCCAATCAGAAGCAACTCTGGTTTCATCATCACTTTCAATCACAGAAATATTATGACTGTTTCTAACTGTTGCTGGATTAATTGCATGAATGAAAAAGAGCCTTAATAGCAAAATATATCTTCCTACAAAAACATAATGTGTACATTTCACATAACACTGTCTTGTCTTTCCATGGTATTCAGCATTCAAAAGTATTAAAATCATTTTACTAGTAGATATTCTTAACTTGGCAAATAACATTTACTGTTGCGTATTATCATAACTCAAGTATATATATATTATATATATAACATTATGTAACATTATATAACATATTAACATTATATATATATATATTAATATTAAACACCGATACACCGAAATCAGTGAAGGTTTGTTGAATAGATGCCCCTCTACAGGAGCAATGTGAACACAGCCCAAATGTGTGCATGTTTTCCCAACTACTTCATCTTCAGGTGTACTGGTTTGGGATATGTAAAAACACTCATTTAATTTTAATACAAATATGAGGGCTGTATTCCAGAGAGAAGTGATTATTCAAATTTTCTTCCTCAAATTATTTATAAGGAGTATGTCAGTAAACACAGGAAATACAGGCAGCATTAAAAAAAAAAAAAAAACCTAAAAACATTGTGATAAGTCAAAAACCTGAATATTTGAGAAAACATTTCAGTAACACAGGCTTCTAAGAAAATGAGAAATATTAACAACAAAAACTGTACATCAGTCAAAGGTGATCAGAAATCTAGACACTGGCACCACTTTAATTATATTTACTTACATTCTAAACATAGAATTTTTTTTTAATTATCTTTTTTACTTTGGTCTTTGAGCACCTTAATTTCACACTGGTACTACTTTAAAAACTATTTTACTTTCAGATAGATCTCCGATATTTCCAGCTCTTTCTAGACTTTTATTTCCAAATTGCTACACTAAATACAACACTTCCTTCACTTACAAGAAACTCAGAAATAAATGAAATACAAGCAGAAAACTGAAATAAGAAAATGCCAGAATGTTTATGCTCTGCGGTGCTGTAGATTTTTAAAGGCCATTCTTCCATTAAATAATGTAACTGATTAAGCAAAAAATAATAAGTTTAAAAAAAAAAACTCTACTGACACCTTTTCAGATTGGAATTTATTTTATACTTAAAGTGCAAATAGCATATAAACTAAAAATCCTCTCTGATAGTAATGCAGCTATTCCCAACGGTAAAAAGTTCTCAAATACAATTCTCAGGAAAAAAAATTTTAAAAGTAAATGCAGGAAGTGCGAGGAATTAGTCATCCTTCTCACCATTTTACATCTCTGACCAGCAGATTTCTCCATAGAGGCATTAACATTTGGTGCCATATTTACTCGGACTAAATGGTCACACTGTATCACATTTTGCTTTTATAAGTAATTGATAATTATTTTTCCACTTTGAAGAAGTTATCCATGTCTCTGGAAAAGTAAGAAGGCTACTCCAAAATGCCTGCTGTGCCTCCTGCACAGAGAGGTGATGGAGTCATTGTTCCTGGAGGTGCTCAAGAAACATGTAGATGTGGTACATAGGGACATGGTTTATGGGCAATATGATGGTAGGTTGACGTTTGTACTAAGTGATGTTAAAACGTCTTTTCCAACCTTAACAATTCTATTCTAAAATTATAAAAATATTGAAAATAGGTGAGAGTAAGAGACAAAAATAAAACTGATCCCACAAAAAGCGGGGAAAAACTGTTTAGACATCTTTAGAAGGCTGTTAATATTTTGAAATCAGTGAATTCCAAAACTGTTAATTTTCTTTAATAAATCAAGCAATGTAATCAGTGACAGAAAGCCCATGATTCAATCGGTGTAATTATGCAATATGCAGGAAGTTCTTACTCATAAAGTATGTTTAGTTGTCCACTGGGTAAACCACTGTCAAGAGAATTATTACCAATTCCTTCAATGCTTCACACTATTTCTTTTATCCACAAAAAATTCCTCCAAATCTTTGAACACCACAGAATAAGTGCCTTAGGGGAAACCCTTCCAAACCAGGCATTTACCACCTTTCCTATGAAACTCAGTTTTAGAAGTTCACATTTTGGAAGGAATCCTGCATTATCTCCCACAACCAGCACCACAAATATGCAAGCCCACTTTAGCAGTGTTCGGCAATTTAACTAATATCTGTCATGTGTTGTTGCCCTTTCTTTCCATTGCTTCTCATGGGATGAGCTGTAAATTCAACACAATAATTAATTTCTGTTACCCATCAGCAACAGGGTTTTCTGTGTAATTGTTTGGTTTAATTAATCTCTCCAATTTAGGCTCACCAGGGGTCATTACATCAGAGGAACACAAAGCTGAAAAGTGTAATTTCCAACTGGGGGAGATTTCTGATAATCCTTGATTTCCTGCGGCAGAAATTCCAGCTCAGAAACAAGCCTTTGAAGAGATATACTTTAGTCTTGTGATGCAACTGTATCATTCTCCTCGAGGAAAAGATTTGTTAACTGCTGTCCTCCTTCCAAAGTTTTATGCAGTTTTAAAACAAGCTGAGAATTGGGCACTTGAGTAGCTTCTAAAATATACGCGAGAATATGAGCTTGATTTAATCTTCAATAAGAAATCTGTGCAGAGAATGGAGAACAAGTTAGCAGGCACGTGAATGGATTTTGTTGCAGACACTAATTTTATTTATTTATTTTTATTTTACTAGCGGAATTTTTTTTTCCTTAGGGAGATACATGCAGAATTTACTGCAGAACAGGGGCATGAATAGCCAACACTGTGTCATTGTTTACTGGGACAGTGTGCAGTCCTCTAGACAACTACAAAGGATTTCATATTTATTTAATTAGTATTGTTATTAAAAAGTTCAGTGACAGTGGAAAATAAAATGGGATTTCAAAACTGGGAGGGATCTTGCTTACAGGAATGTACATCTGCAGTCAAAGGAAGTTCTGTGACAGCCACAGTATCTCCAACTACTATTCCTTGTTCTTCCTCAGCTTCTGACTTGTTCAAAATCAATTCCACTAACATCCAAGTTTAGGAAGGCTCTGTTATCACGGCCACTTGTATGTTCCTACCACCTGTGTTGATTTTATGTCCATACTGCCACCAAAGGCATGAAGAACATCACATGAAATCTTTTAAATACCTGTGAGAATTAGCATTTGTGTTTTTAACTGATTAGAGTATATAGATGTGCTTTTATGCAACCTAAATATGTATTCTTTTCCAATGATGTTCAGATTTCTAAGTGAAATTTTACTTCTGTTTTCCTGTTTTCCTCACCTCAAAGAGGAAAAAATAAGTTTGATAATCTCTCTTTTCCTTGAGGATATTTTGTAGCACACATTATTGAAATTTTTAAACATTCCTCCTCTTGAAAAAGACTACACATCTCTGTTTTTTCTTCTTGTCTTCTCAGGATGTTCTTCTTCTAGCTAATTTTCTCTCTTAAAGTGCTGCAATTAATTATTCTCAGATAGAGCTTATGCCTTCACAAAATCTTTGGCACTAACATTGTTGCTATTGTAAGTATGATTATTTAAAGATAACAGAGAATTGATAGAAGCAAAATAAAATGCATGAAGATTTCAGAAAACTAAATCTTCAAGGCTGCAAAAAGACATATGGGAAGTCCCAAGCTAAGTAGAGGTTAAGATCAATTACCTGGATTGATTTATTAATCAATTACTTAATTACACTCAAATTCTAGTTTGAGGAACAGGGTAGTCAGAATCCTATTGCATCTTGAGGGCTACAGCATAATCTGCCATGATGAGCTTCTAAAGATCTGGTTTTGCCATCTTCCAGTTCTCTTTCCCCAGTATGACTACTAAAATCTATAACAGCTTATTTACACTGTATGTAAGTTTACACAAAATTCTTTTGATACTGCAGTGAGTTATTTGCCATGCACACACAGAGATATATACGTAATTATTAGAGGCAAACCTGAACTCACTCTGCCCTGCTACAGCTGGAAATCTGGTGTCATTTCCTCAGACCTTTCTGGCTGCTAATATTTGTGTTTCCTTTATGCTCCACAGTTCTGCTGGGCTCACTCAAGAAATGCATAGGATTTAAGCCAAAACAGTTTTAATGTTATCCACTAACTGCAGTCAGAAGCAAAGCAGTATTAAATAATCCCAAATCATCTTCACATTGAACATACCAGAACATCTTTTAAAGCACCACACATCTTCTAATGTGGGCTGTCCTTCTGCTATTGTTATTTGTCATAAGCTGCAAGTGATCTGCATCTCTCTCTGAATCATAAACAAATCCACTGAAAACCATCATTTCCTGTGAAATCTCATTTTCCCACAGCTGTAAAAAGCAAGACACAAAAATTTTATATATCTAGTATTTTAAAGATAAAAGACAAATTGGGGAAAAGTGGGAAACTTAGCCCATTCCAGCAACTAAAGTTTTAAAGCTGTTTATCACAAAGGCTTGCATATTAGAAAATAGTGACTAAATAATTAAATAGCAAGAAATCAAAGAAATTATAAGGAAACCATAAGAAACACAGCACAGCAGAAAAAAACTATAAATGTTTCGCTGTTTCTCTGCATAAATCATCAAAGAATTCCTCTTGGGCTCCAAAACAAAAAAGTGTAATAAAATGGATAGCAACTTTGTAACACTTCATTTGTTCTTCTGTAAATGGAATAAGCACGTAACTCAGCAATTACTCTTCTGGATTCTACTCCCACGCAGAACAGAGATACCAGACAGAGACACTACCTCTTCCTTTGCAATAGTAATCACTTATTTACTGCCTCCATTAAAGTATATTCTTCTCTTTTTCAGCAGCAGCAGTAATTACAAATGACTGTAAACCAGCATTTTTTTCACTAGCACAGCATACAATAGTTTGCCTGCTTTCACTGCAACCTGTTTTGCCTTGTTAAGTTTCATAAATGAAGTACTGGGTGGCACACACTGCACACCTGACGCATTACAAGTCAGCAAAACAGACAATAAAGTAAATACATGCCGCAACTTCAAATCACTGAAATGTTGCTGACTCAGAACCTGGCAACCTCACACTACAGTTCATGGAAACTAAATAAATTCAGGTAATGATCACTTTCAAGAAATGTCTTAACAAACACTGAACTTTAAGAACTGGTAAAAAGACTCCAAACTATTAGTGGAGAATTCCTCTGCAATGTGACATCAGACATTTGAGACAGGAATTTTACTACTGTTTTTATAAAAGTATGAATATGATTAAACCTTCATATTCACAGAATCACACTTGGATTTCAGTTAAGTAGAAAGTATTCTTTCATGAGTAATTTTTACACAGCAATATTAAATAATAAGCTTATTTAAGGAACTGTAACACCTATCTCAGTTAAAACACTGCTTTAAAAAACTTCTCTTTGCTCCAGTCCTTTTAGATTGCTTCTTTTATACAAACTTAAAAATCCTACAAAACTTTTTTAGTTATCAGTATGTTTTTGATGTTTTTAAATCTATTTGATACAGCTTTGCATGCCTTCAGAATATGCCTAATACAGTAACAATCATGGTTTTAAACATTAAAATATTGTCCCAACATAATTTCCACATTGTCCAGCAAACTGCATGGATATTATCTACCAGGTCTATGTTGAGCTTCATATTACTAAGAGAAGACAATGGAAAAACATCTTATTACTTCTGAACTGGTACAGAACTGTTAAGTCACATTTTATTTTTTTCATTGTTTTTCAACATTTTTATCCTGTATAGTAAGATTGTATAGGTCAGTCTGTAACCACTGTAGTACTACTTCTTCCATAGAGAGAGAAAGTCCTACACAAAGTCCTTACTAAAGATCTGGTTACCTGGCTGCTTTGTAAGAAGACCGTATGAGAAATGTGCATATGAAAACTCAGTTTTTAATCAATAGGCAGATATTTTAGGGATCATGAATCTTTACCTTAAAGTCTCTAAATGAAGAGATTTACAAAAGTTTTGGGGGACCTACACTTACCAACAGGCATAGGATTTAGCCTTACCCAATTAGCCATGCACGTAAAACTCACTTTTCATCAGTTTCAGAATGTGTATTTTTTACGAACTGCTATGTTAATGGAAATAGCACTGTTTAACTTTGCTGAATGATTTTTAATTTGTGAGGCACTCCTTTTATTTGTTCAGTACTGAAATATGCATAACTAAATTCTCCTACATGCAGTAGAAAAGACTGCTCTACTTACACCTTTTTCATATCACAAGAATACCAGATCTATGTGAACCATAAGTCATTGAGTTGAATAAAGTCATTCTATTTTGGTATAACTTATGAAATCTTAAAAAAAAGAAAATCTGCAATTCGTTTCTTAAATCTGTTCCCTGATGAATTCTTTTTACAAAGATTATATTTTAGAAGTTAAAGTTACACTTCCTGATGACACTGAGACATTTAGTGAGATCTCCTAAGAATATTCACTGAAGATCAGCTAAAGCTTTATAAACCTCCGTACTCAAAAAGATAAAACATACCTACAATGAACTTGTCTGTAGTTTCAGTGAACATTCACAGAAGCATTTCTGCTGTATTCAACAAGCTTTTATGATGAATTAATTCCTCTTGGTGATATTTGCAATATACTAAGTCAATAAAATAGATCATCTGAGGTACACTGGGTGTTCTTTTGCCTACGAAAAAGGGTTGCTACCAGCTGCAAGAAAAAAGAATCGCAATAAATGATTATCCATAGCAGGTCACTTAAACCCACGTAAATCTGTGGTTCAAAATGACAGATACTACTGCTCAGTATTAGGACTTATCTGCCTAGACTGTGAAGACAGAACCCCCTGATTTGAGCTCAACTGAGCAACAAGAGCTACAAAGCCCAGGCTTTTCTAACCCAAAGAGCAGTACCTGACCTCTGATGTTCAGAGCTCCCTAAGTACACTTTGATTTTCTGCTTATTCTTTTACAACAGGTTTGATGAATGAAAGTGATGAAGAACATTTAGTAACTATTAATTATGTTTTCATTATGAGCTTATATTATAAAAGCACAAACTGAGATAAGATTGACTACAGCACTGACAGTTCTACATACACAAGGGACAGTCCTGCTTGCCAGTCCTGCTTACTCATAATTAAATAAAAAAAATAAGGCATATCTCATTTTACAGAAAATAAATTAAGAATTTCCTGAAAAAGAATATAGACCTAGCATTGAATTTTAAAAAGTGGGTAGATCTCAGCTGGCATTAATCACTGCATTTTAAATTCAAAAGACACACTGAAACATTTGCTCTCAGATAATTTACTCACAATCACACAGGAGTTGTGGAGAGAAGTCAGGAACTGAACTGAGATCTGTAATTGAATATATTTAAATACATGAATAGTGCTAATTTATGTATGTCAATAAAACAATCCTACTTCTTCACAGCTTTATTTTTCCCTGTCCTTTTAAGTTTGAACCAGTAAATTTAAGTATAAATGCCTATGAAAGTATACAATATATTAGAATAAAGCTCTACATTGAATATGATTACATTTCTAATTATCCAAATCACAGAATTTTAATTAACATTCTGTCTGTCAGGAACAACTAACTTTACATAATACACTAATTAAAACAAGTAGTTCACAGTATTGCTGAAGAAATGTTACCACTTACAGATTTAACAACATGTGTCCAATAACCACACCATTTTGGACACCTGTGGCAGCTAATCAATCAGTTGAGTCTGTGTGCTGTGGCTTGCCCCAGGGCCCTCTTTTTCCAGTCATCCCTGCTGGGGACCTGGTTGGAAATTGTCACAGCTTCCAGTGCTTTTCAGCAGCTCCATTCCTCCTCCACAGAGCTGAGCTAAGCCCAAGCACTTTCCAAAATAATGCTGAGAAGATGTGCGCAAGGCCTAAGCCTACAAACAAAAGGCCAGAAAAGCTCCTAACACACCAACCTATTTGTCCCAGTAAAAACATCCTAAATAGAAGGAAGATGGAGAATCTGAGTAATGTGCTGTATAGTTCAAATCCAGCACATACCACCTAGTCAAGTCTTAATTGTTGTGTTATCTTTTCTCTCAGATATATATCATAAAGAGTAAAAAATAAATAAATACATGAAAACTACTGCTACTTGGAATATAAAACTGCAAGATGCTGAATTGCCTACTTCCAGAAGCAAGTGAGAATTTCCTGCATTTAGCCTCTCTCAAGCCTCAGCCTTCTCAAATATGCAAAACAAATTATTATTCAAGAGATTGTTACAGAACACTAATTTTTATGAGTACAGAAGGTTCCCAGGCATGAATTTCATAACTAGATTCAGTTTACGTTTCTTAAATTGGCGCAGCTAAAATAAGAAAGTTATTTATTTTGGCATCCTAAAAGAAAGAAAACATCGAATTAGGATACCTTTGAAATCCACAGCAAAAGTATCCTTTTCTTAACAATACATTTTGTTCCTATTTTCATTTTCCATCAGGATAACAATACTGAACAGTTCCACTACATTTTCCTAGTATTCAAGAAACCTTCCTATAAGAATGTTCAGAATTTTGAATAGATATATTTCTGAATAGATGCCTTTAAATATATAGGTAAGCATTTTTTTTCCAGAATATTCTGACAAAAATAGCTTCATTTAATTTTGCATATTTCTCCACTATTTAGTCATGAAATTTATCTAGCTTTTTAAACAGCAAGATTCACCAAGCAGATCTCTTGCAACACTATCAATTAATGAATTGCTAAGTGAAATTTCATACAGCAAATAGAATACATACATAAGCCATCTCTCTGGTTCAGACTGATCAGTCTCTCTGCTGTGAAATCTATACAATATTCAATTATTTTATGTCATTAAAATCTATATATATAGATGCTATTTCCTGACATTTTGATAGCTAACACAAAATATTTATTATACTCCTGCTAGGAAAGTTTAAGTAGATATCCAAAAATCTTCTTTCTAATTGTAATTCCAGATAATATTCCAGTTACCAATGTTTACAATTGTGCATATACAACCATACCTTGAATAGTAAAGCAGTTAATGCTAGTAACAGTCTCTAAGTACTCTAAAAGCCAAAAAATACTTCACTGAAAATAGCAAGCATTGTTTATTTAGCACACTGGAGAGAGTTATGCATATTTTTTACATATATCAAAAGTTGCAAAAACACATATTTTATAGGACAACACGATTGCTCCATTCGTGGTATATTTGCCCTAGGACATAATATTTTACAATGAAAATTGTATTATGGTGGCCCACATTGTGCTGTTTTAAAATGAACTCTCCAGGGAATTCTATGGAGAACAGCCTTAAAAAAATAAATGGAACAACATGTGCCCAAGTACTTTTTACCTACCTTTAATACTCATGATTAAAAGGATCTGAAAAATTTGGCAAGCTGTAGCCTTTCCACTAAGGAATCCCCTTATTCTTCATTTTTTACCCAGGGAAGACAATTTGCAGATTTGCTGAGTGGTGCAGTTGATACAACAGAAGGAAAAAATGCCATCCAGAGGGACCTGACAGTCATTTAAAGTAGTTCTGTATTAACATAATGAGGTTCAACACAACCAAGTGCAAGGTGTTGCATTTGGGTTGGGGCAATAGTGGCATGGTGGATGAAAAGCTGAACATGAGGCACCAGTGCATGCTTGCACTCCAGAAGGCTAACAGTATCCTGGGTTATGAAGATAAACAGTGGGCTCAGCACCTCTCCTATGAGGAAAAGTTGAGGGACTTGGGATTATTTAGCTTGGAGCAGAAAAGGCTCCAGGGAGACTTCACTGCAGCTTTCCAGTACTGGAAAGGAGCTTACAAACAGGAGGGAGACTGACTTTTTACGCGGTCTGATAGAGATGTGATGAGGTAAATGGCTTTAAACTGAAAAACAGGAGGATTAGATTAGATATTAAGAAGAAATTATTTACTCAGTAGTGAGGCTCTGGCACAGGCTGCCCAGAGGAGCTGTGGATTTCCCATGCCTGGACGTCTTCAAGGCCAGAATGGATGGGATCCAGGCTGCCATCTAGTTGGTGGCAACCCTGCCCATGGCAGGGTGATTAGAATTAAATGGCCTTCAACGTCCCTTCCAAACTAAGCCATTCTATGAGATGATGGGCTTGCATGGAATAGCTCCACGAATACTGAGGCAGATGAGGATGATTGTGACTCAGTGGCCGCATGGAGAGTCCCAGCTGTCTGACAAGGTGAGTCCTAATACATTCCCCCAACAGACAATGACAGCTCCATGCCAAAGGTACTGTGGCAGCAGATGAGCAGATCAATGCTAGGCAACAAACAGGCATGGAATAACAGACCTAGAAAGGTCAGACAGCCATAAGCAAAAAACACTGGGAGGAGACAGTCTAACAGTACCCTTACATTTGGCCAATGTCATCTCAGTTCTTTCACAGTGTAACACAAACTATGTTGGTGTCAAAGGCACAGAGTAGATCACATGAGGGGGATGTGGAAAACAAACCAAAAAAAAGAAACCACAAAAAAACACTTCCTTTTAGGAATATAAATTCCTAAACTATAAATTTTAATGCCACAAAAACACCACGACTCATGTTTCCTTACTTAAGCTAATGAGATCTCCAAAATATCACAGTAATGATCATGTTCTGATTAAAATCCAAAACAAATATTTTCTATTAAGAGGCATACTATCTTCATTCACACTGCACAAGAGCTATTACTTTACAACACACACAGAGAGAAACAACTAGAATACCCCAGTGAAGTCATGAAACAGCTTTCAAAAGAACAAACAGCCATCTGCATTAATGCAGCTTCATATTATCTCATGTCTGACTTACAATTAGCACAAAAGCCTGCCTCAGCTTCATTAAACAGCTATTGTTTAAGAATTCTGTTGTTTTCATAGCATAACCAATGATCATAGAACATTTGTATTTTTTGTCAGTCTAGTTCAAAGGAACTACATCCTTTTACCCAGTCATCCAGACAGACAGAAATATCACAATCAGTTGACAATAAGAGCACTATCACAAAACTTCAATATTCATCTTACTACTTCCAAAACTTGTTTCAATTTTTACAGTTAGATAGATAATTTTAAAAAACGTGTAGGGCATACTAAATCCAACCCCTGCCGTATGTGCTTCATACACAGATTTAACTGTTTTTGCAATACACATTCCACTGTTTTGTATCAGTGAGGTAGGAATCATCTTTTTCATATTTAGAAGTACTACAGTCACGCAGGTGACATCCTTGACAAGATTGATCCATACTGAAATATAAGATTGTGACATGCATGCAAGACATCATAAAATAAATCTAACTATCCAACATAAAATCACAGCAATTCCAACACCAACACAAAGTGATATCTCTTTTTCACTTGTCAAAGAGCGCTTCCCCCCTTTACATCACTCAGACATCATGGCCTCAACTTTTCTTTATTCCTGGTGTGCGCTCCTTTCTTCTCAGCACCATGCCACATCTCTGTTTAACTACATGGTTTTCATTCACCACAACATTTTGTTTGTTCCTCTTAGCTCCAGACTTTTAGTCTACTTCATCAAAGATGACTTCTTGTTCCATTCTTTACCTAACTATGGCGCACTGTCTTGCTCGCAGGCTGAGAGCAGTCTTTGTTCCTGCCAGCACCAAGGAGGGATGTGCCCACATTGAATCTTGGTCCTCTACATCCCGGTCTCATATTTTCTCTTCTGCCTCTGCAGCACTAGGGGACTGGCAGCAAATGCTCTATGAAGGATGATGTGCCAAGATTTCACTTGGGTCAACAAGTTTTCAAAAAGCTTAACTGCACTTCCCCAGTGTCTGTCTCTCAGTCACAACCATAACCCTCTGTGCCTCTTCCAACAAGGAAAATGATTCTAACACTATCTTATACATGGAGGGGAAAGACAAAACCTTCACTCTGACAATCAGTCTGTGCAGATAAACCATCTTGAGCAGCAGCACTTTGGCTCACTGAAGAAGCAATCGTCACAGACCTTATCTGCCACAGAATAATACATCTTACACCTTCATCCAAAAAGCAAAGAACTGCTCAATTCTGAACATCTTTGCACTCACTTTCAAAAAAAGGCTGAAAAATTTTAGCCTTAATACTTGGTTTACACAAGTATAGACTGACTTTTTGCATATCACTAACTGTTGTAATCATCCCAAGTAGTATTCTAATATTTTGAAACAGAAATGCACCCGAAACACATGCAAATCAACCATGACTGTGCATATGAAGGTGAGTGGGAAGCCTTCACCATCTCTTTGAGACCATTAAATATTTGAGAAAAAATTTTATAATTATAAGTTATTTCCTTCACTTTCTATATACATCAGTTCCCTCACCACCTTCAGAAAAATAAAAGAATTTTAAAAATGTTAAACAAACAAAACAAAAACAAACAAAAAAAAAAAACAACACACAACAGAGAGTATTCCTAACCAACTACTTATCCCTGCTGCAGTTTCTTCTAGTGTGGCTGTTACTGGTTGTGCCCTATCAGGGACTGAGATCAGACCCAGCAGCTACAGCCTTCAGGCTCTTGATGCCTAGAGCACAATATCATCACCCAGTAGAAGAGAAGAAGCAGGAATAGCCCAAAGATGGCTAAAAAAAAAAAAAAAAAAAAAGCACGCAAGATAAAAACAGCTGCTGCAGCAGTCAAGAGGATGTATAAGTAGGGGCAGTAAGTAAGGGTATAAGAAAGCCATGGCTGGAATTTTTCTCAGCTGTGCTTTTGGTGATACATTTTAAGAAATGCAAGAGGAATTTTTTCCAGAATTTTATTTAAAAATAAAAAAAAAAAGAGCAACAAGGTAAGTTCAACTTCAGTACCGTATTTCAATGACTCTAAGGTAACAGGGTAGAAAGAGATGTATATGCATTAAAATTTTCCAAGACTTCCATTTAATATAAAAAAAAAATAGATAATCTTTAGGTGTTCCCTAGATTTTAATAGCATGTTTTCATATTTCTAAGAATCTTATTACTACGGCAGTAAGAAAACAGAAGTGAAAAAAGTGCTGTATGAAGCACAATTAATGAACAATATACAGCAGAGAAGAGGAACAACAGTAATCTGGAACAAAAAGCCGTATCTGAAGACTGATACAGTAATCCTTTAAAAATTAACATAAGTATATTATATACTCCTAGGAAGCAGTGTTGTAAGCAGTGCTCCAACAGAGTAAGCTGCAAATAAAAACAGATATTCATCTGTACTTAAACACTTCTGTACTAAAAAAATTAAAAAATAAAAAAAATCTTGCTCTATCTTTACTTCTGCACATCTGCCTTCTTTCTAATGTGCAAGCCTCTTACAAGGAGAATTACCTGAAGATCTGAAGATAATAAAACCATTTAAATCTATTTAAATTTCGGATTCCCCCGGTTTTTCACTTAGGTTCTCCAAAATGAATGAAGTGACAGTCACAGCAGAGCAGTTCAAATACAGACCACTGCCAAATCCAACAATACTGACTGCAGATCACTGAAGCCTGTCTCAGGCACTACATACCACAACCACTCTGCACACAAAGGAAATTCCCACACATACCAGCAGCAGTTCCAGACAGAGAACAAAGGCCAACAGTTCCAAAGAAACTAATTTATCTTGCTCTAAAACCTGAAGTAACTTCGTCAGAGTAACAGCAGGTTAGAAGCTGCCTGCATATGCTTTCTGGGCACCTGGTATTAGAACCATAACACAAAAATAGGTAAGGGAAAATTCAAGGAATATAACCTTGATAAATACAACCAAGATAATGTTCACACCATTCATTTTATATTATACGCCATTCTAACTTCAAAACTTTGAAATACAGGAAACATTGTTCCATCTACCTAAACACATTCAGATACATGAACTGTGTAAGAGTAGTAACTGGAGTCACACAGCAATGGTCTTCCTCATTTACCATTCACTTTCTTTATCACGTTCACCTCTGCAGATTCAGATTCAAAGGCTATTATCTGACAGTGGTTGGTATTCATTATCTTTTTTTTTTTTTTTTTTAACACGCCCAGGACACTACAGCAGTTAGTTATTATTTAATACATGTCTTACTGCATTAAAATTGCTCAGATTCCTTTACAGTGAGAAAGCTTGCATTGTATAACTGAGAGAGGTATAAGTCTATTTCATTAGTTCAGAATGCCGCTGAAATACTGGACAATGTCTTGCTTAGATTCATGTAACATCACAGAAATGTAACTCCTACTAAAAGTTTAAAGAAATTATGTAACGCAAGAATATGTGCAACATTACTTATTAGCTCTGTTATTTACCAACATTATTTATAATGATGAGTAGTTCATACAGAATAATTTACTGGAAATGTATTTTTCTCAACCAAGTGTGACTGCCAGTTTCATGCAAGTACAATTCTTGCAAACAGACTCCCACTGAGAGCAGCCACATTTCCAAATTAAAATTTTCCCCCCAACCTTCTCCAATATTTCAGACTAAAACAGTTTCTTAAGGTCTGTTGTGACAGTAACATGCTTATGTATCTTCATAAATGAATACAAAAGGCATATAAATATAAGTATTATATTTCATTCTAAACTAAAATTATCTCAGTATTTTTGCCCACTTCATTCTTGAAAGAATTATTGTTTCTGAAGGTGTTCTATTATAAATCATCTTAAACTTTTTGTTTGTTTGTTTTAATTATATTTTAAGACTGATGGGAGGCATTCTGTGGCTTGTGTTAAGGGTGTGCAAAATGCATAGTTGATGAGCCCTATCTGAATGAAACATCTATGGCATGGTTTCCTCAGGCTTTAAATGACTGGACAATGGTCCATTTCAATTTCATGTTCCCATTGCTTTATTAGTTAATTAAAAGAGGATAAATATGGTGATGTTGTGTTTGTTGGTCTTTGGGTTTTTTTGTTTGTTTGTTTGGGGGGGGTGGGTTTGTTTGGAGTATTTTTTAAGCAATATTTTAAACTATAGTCAGTTCTTTAGAAATTTACAAAGACACACACTTGGTGAGTAACATACTTATAACTGCTTTTCAGTTGAGCCTATGACCTAGATAAAAATAAAGCTTCTGTTAAGGTTTGGACTTCATCCAGAACTGATGTGATCCCAGGTAGAATGAGTTGCTTCAATTGTCTCTCTAAATACCACCTTAAAATTAATTTTACATTCACTATGGATTTGACTCACAAAAAAAAAAAAAAGCATTTATTTCCAATGGATGAAGTCATTCTTCTTGCTCCTATTACAGTCATATCAATGAATATCACAGAACTGCTGCATCAAAGTAGATGAAAAACTTTTACATCACTTCAAAACATGCAACGTGTACTATAATGTTTTTAAGGCTATATACAGGAAAAGATATAGAGAGTTGAAATAGGATTTAAGAATAAAAGAGGCACTAAATCCCCTAATACCCTGACTCTTCCTTCTCCTGCTTCCTGATGTTTGTTCCAGTGGGACGTGGAAGCTGTCTCATACACTTCAGCATAGATAAATTTAAAGTAAAGTACATGGGGGAAAAATAGAACCCTAGCTGTACACTTAAAGTGATAAGCAGTCAAGCTCATCAATGATAAGTTATAACTCAGAAATGAAATTTTGGAATTATAATCAGAAACACCAGATCCATGCTCAGCAGTGCTCAAAAATGTATTCAGAAAGAAATAGAGATTAAAACAATTCATTCCATTGAATAGATCCCTGGTATACTTACTTACCATTTTCAATAACACAGCTTTGAGCATTTTGAATTGATTAGAATAGAGCTGAAGAAAGAGAAGGACAAAAAGAGAAAGCAACTTGCTGATATGGAATAAAAGAGATAAAAACAGATAAACAGATAACTTCCAGCTTAAAAAAGAAGCAATTGGCATCAGAGATTGGGAGAAAACTCTGGAAGTGCTTAGCCTATTTTTACATTATTTCTATGATAATCACTCTTAGAAGACAGCACAGTACAACAGACAGACTGCCTGTCTGATTCAATAATGCTATCACTATGCTTCTAAGAAGAATGAAGAATGTCCCGTTCACCTGGAAAACAGCGCCTTGTCTTGATATGAATAAGCCACAATGAAATTTACATACAATGAGCAGAACATAATTCCCCAAAATTGGTTAACAGTAATGGAATTGCCTCTGGAAAAAAAAAAAAAAAAAAAAAAAGAAAAAAGCAGCAATGTTTACTACAATCCGTAATGCGGTTGTTTACTTGCCATACACATGACAGTAAAGCTTGCAGCTCACAAACAGGTTTTACTAGTGATATAGGTATTTTTTAAAAATAGCTGGATAGTAACTGATGGCAAACTTTATTTTAAAAGTTCAAATTGTCCATGTAGTCATATGCTGAAAACCAGTGAAACAGCATAAAGAATGGAATCTGTATTGTTTTCCCCTAAAGAGGTGACATCTATTTTATACATGATTCTTCTCTACAAAAAGCTTAATAACCTGTTCAGTCTTTGCTTTGTTCTATTGACAGCCAGTGGAATGTATTAAGAGGGCATGAACAGTATACTGATATAAGCTATCAGTCTTTCCTTTCCTCTCTATTAGGTTATCCTAAAAAGACATATTCAGTGAAAAGTGTAGTAAATCTGCAGATACAATGACAACATCATTAAAGACGAGAGGTAAGACTAAAGTATTACCTTTTCTTGTCCAGCAATCGTGGGTTCAAAGCCCTCACAACATCTGTTAAGGCTTCATATGTTTGATTTTGAGCTTTGTGCATTGCATAAATAATTAAGTGGCCTTACTAGTCATTGAAAATTCCTGAAATACCTGAACAGAAGTAGTAGTAATTTCTAATGTTCAAGACATTTAGGTTCTATAAAGAAAACAGATGCACAGGTTCTATTTAAAGAGTTTCTGTACTTAGTGTCAACGTATATCCCTCAAAGAGAACTGGGATTCCATCAGTTTGAACATCAATTTTAATTTTTTTGATTTCACACATCAAATTCGTTTTCATGTCACTGCTGAGCAGAGTTATCAGTGCACATATTAATATTAAAATACAAGGTTCAGCAAGTACAGAATATCTTCATATTGGGATATGTATAAGAGTTCTCCTGGAGAGGAACAGCAATTCATACCTCCATGGGTTAATAGTTCACTCACAGTTTAAAAGAGATGGCACTTGCTTTGCCAAAGACATATTTGCATTTCCAAGGAATCAGAGCAGTAAACAAGACAAGGGGAGGAGAGCTGAAACTTTTCCCAAATAAATTAAAGATTGATAACCTCTAAGGGGAACAGATGAAGCATTTGAATGCGATTGAAAGCTGCAGCTTTCAAGAACTACCTACAGGAATTGGATAACTTTGCCTGCTTGTGATGCTTTCCAGTGAAACATTGCCAAGAACATAAATAATACAAGACCTTACAACAAATCTAAGGAGTTGCACCTTGTCAGGATATGTATAAGATTAGATCAGATTTTTAGAACAAGTGAACAAAACAATAATGTATATATATTCTGTAATTCCCATCTTTATAAATCCATGCTCTTCAGCAGTTTGGTATGGATTTTGCTAACATTTTTATTTCATTTTACAGGAAGATAGTGGATGAATTAAGGATGAATTACAGAAGTTTTCAGAGTTTCTAGATAAAATCATTATTCTATTCCCTCTGCGGTTTCTAACCCTTTAGAGTTAGGGTCCTGGACTAATCATGCAGAATTTCCTGTCTTAACAAAACAGGATATGGAAAGAGTTATATCTTCTTTTAGATGGGGCACATTTTGAGATCTGGTAATGTAGGGCCTGAAATGGAATAGTTACGCTGAATGACCAGAGTCAACCAGGAAAGTACCTTGAACTGATCAACCAAACTGAATCCTGAAGAGCACTCTTCAGAAAATACATGATTTTTATATGGCTTATATATTTTTACTAGTTTCCTCCACAGTTTTCTACTTGTTGAACTGTACAAAAATAGGACTGGACATATTACTATTATTGGTAGAGCATATCTATGTGATTCTACAGATTCTTCTGTCACTGATAAGACAACCTGATGAGCTAAAGGCTAGTCTAGATCTTAGTAAGAATGCAAAGAAATCCTTACTAGGAACTTATATTTCCCCTTGTACATGAGACATGCAACTAGAAGTTAGTACAGGATCACCCATCATGATTATTTTTCTCAGTATCAACAGAGACTACTAAAAACCACTGTGACACTATGCAATATAGGGTAGAAAAAATATCCTGATCTCTAGAACAAGTAATACCACAAGTTGTTTTTGTAGTTTCTGGATGCCTACATGATTTATTCACAATAGATAGAGCATTGAAGCTTTTCTGTGAGTCTTTATTTTGAATTCAAAAAGACAAAAAAATAAAACAAACTGAATATGGTATTTTCCTCTATAAGGAAAACAAAACAAACACTTGGTACTTTAAACTTTCAGAGGAAGTAAATAAATATTCTTTTCAAAGTATCTCCTGTCATTTGTTCATCAAAGCTGAGTTTTCCCCAGGATTCCTCCAGTCATTCTACTTTTATGTCAAAATGGCTATGCCAACAGCACTAAACCTAACATGGAGCAGTGCAAAGCTTTCTCTTTCTGTTCTACAAAAGATCATATTGTTTAGAGTTCTTTGACACTGAAGATGTAAGACCGTTTAAACACAGATCTTCTTGCAAGAACTTTTAAAGTCAAAAAAGGTATAATGACTCACCGCCCCTCCTGAGCAGAAGTTAATGGAGTCCTTCATCAAATTTACAATCGCAAAAAATGAAAGTGCTCTGAAGTACTTGTTTAATTACGTATATTTAAAAGATGTACTTCATTATTTAACTTATAGGAGATAGCCCATTCTAAGCAACTAGTTTGTAGGCCTATTTTACACTGTGTTTATTTTCTGTAACACATAGGGATGATTTTACACATTCTTAAGATTTCAACTATTCCTTGTGTTTTTCTTCCTAGCCGAGAAAACACTCAGGAGCGCAATGTATCTCACCCAAAGCTGGTTGCCTTAAAATTAGATCTTAAATTGTGAAACTGCCATCCTACACATCCTTAATAGTTCTGGATACATCCAGAATGTACTTCAACTGACCTGTACTGGATGCTCATCACAAAATGAGAATTTTACTCAGCAGATGTTTTTCTCTTTCCATTAACAATAATATGAGCAAGAAAAGGTAACCAGATGATAATTAGATACCGAATACAGGATGTATCAGTTCCATTTATCTACATTTTCAACACAAACAAAACCCTCAAATCTAATGATGATTAAAATAACCATAACTATTCAGAATATGTACAAATCACCAAATTAAAAAATTTGAATAAAATACTCCGGGACTAAAAAGGAGAAGCATCCTGGTTATCCGAAAATTATTCTGAACCTTAGATTTCTAGTCTTCAAACTTTATAAGAGAATTCATTAGCTTAAGTTCTTTCAAATTTTAGACAAGGTTTTTTTCTTGGAAACTAAACTTGACCAGTAACCATTACATTTACTTTTGGATACATGTTTACATGTACATACACGCACACGCACACACACACACACACTTTGTCTACTAATTTTCTGTTATCGCCTTCATTCTTTTTCACCCATTTTTTTTTCTCCCCCGCATAAAAACGTCTGCTCGGCCTTATCCCACTCTTGCCTTTCATTTGGATGTTGAATACAGCCATTTCTGCAGATGTTAGAAAATCTACCACTTAGGAGGGCCCTACATACCAGGTTTACAAGACATTACTTCTTTTACTTTCAGAACAGACAGGAAAGCCTGTTAATTTCACACCGGCTGTTATTCTTTCAAATTTGAACCAAAGTAAACATCAGAAATATCCACCTGGAGACACACTTAGATCATATGGAACAAATTCTACTGGCTGCTTTTTCTTTATGAAACAAGATTTAGAAAAATAAATTAGAAAAAAAAATCAAGTTTCCATTATCTGTGTGTGTTCTTCAGTTGTCTGAATAAGCCACTATTACTGGAATACCTCATTATTTCCCATAAGACCACTCAAAGGGAAGGGAAGAACTATTTCACAGCAGAAGACTCTCAGTTTGACAATATACAAAACAAATTTTTGTGAGAACAGCACTACAGATCTGTTGGGATTATTTTCTTCCCTCTGTAAGGACTAGGGAATGATCATCTTATTACTACTGCTGTGCATTAGACTTCCCAATGCTGAAAAATACTGCACACTGAAAATACCAAACGCTGAAAAAGCAAAACAAACAAACAAAAAAAACCACTCAAGCACAATTTTATGCCAAGAAATTGAAATGTAGCTGAGAATCAAACCAAAACCAAAAGAATGATGCTTACATTAACTAGATTTCTGCTAGCACACTTAAAAGTTCTATTCTGAAAACAAGTATCAAAAAAATAGAGTACTTCGATGTCATTTTACTTACAGTTTATTACAGTAAATAATAAATATTATCTAAAAATAAAAATATAATCCTTATTGGTAACTCTGAACTGACAAATGTGTTTCGAAGTTTACATTCCTTCATTTTATATTTTTTTTTGTCTTTTACTTGTTTGGGGCAGCACAATGGTGACAGAGTTGCGCATTTTCATTCCAAACTGGTATTAAGGGGTTGGGCAAGAAGCTCAAAATACTTACATTTATGTTTTCAGACTTGTGGCAAACTAAACATGCCAATATCCCCTCAGGGCTGAATTTCTGCAGTTATTCAGAGAAATCTATTTTCTTTAGAAACAAAAAGGAAAAATATGTTCTAGATTGCATAAAGCTGTTTTACTTGATGTCTTAGGACACTAAATCACCCTGATTTAAAATATAAAGAAAATAAATGAAATATTTATTTACTTGCTAAATTGGCCTAAATACCCTACCTGCATCAAATCACTTATATTTGTAGGAAGAATATTAGTGTGATGAAAGCTAGTTCAGGTTGACAAACTCACGATACCAATTTCAACGCCAAAGTCTTTAAATTTTTCAGTCTCACAGACACATTGAATGCAACTATAAACATCCTTTCAAGAGAAGCACAGCATTTCACTGCAACAACATGAATTAGCTGGTTGAGCTACAGAGTTGCCCTCAAACAACAACAATAAAAAATTATTAGTCATCTAGTCCAACTCACTTGCAATGAACAATAACATCTACAGCTAAATCAGACTGCTCAGAGCCCCATCCAGCCTGACCTTGAATGACTTCAGGAATGGGGCATTTACCAGTTCTCTGAGCAATCTGTTCCAGTACCTCACCACTCTTTTTTTTTTTTTCCCCCTAAACAAAAAAAAACAAACAAAAAAACCAACTTATTTCTTATATCCAATATAAATCTCCCCTTTTGAAGTTTGCAGTCATTTCCCTTTGTCCTGTCACAATAGACCCTGCTGAAGAGTGTGTTGCCTTCTCTCTTACAACCTCCCTTTAGATACTGAAAGGCCACTATCAGGTCTCCCTGTAGCTTTCTCTTTTCCTGACATAACAGCCGCAGATCTCTCAGTCTGTTCTCTTAAATGAGCTGTTCCATCCCTTGGATCATTTTTGTGGCCCTCCTCTGGACATGCTCCCAACAGGTCTATATCTTTCCTGCACTAAGGACTCCACATCTGGATACAGTACTCCAGGTGAGGCCTCACCAGAGCAGAGGGGTAGGATCACATTCTTTGACCTGCTGGTGACACTTCTTTCACGCAGCCCAGGGTATGGTTGGCTTTTTAGGCTATGAGGAAAACACTGCTGGCTCATGTCCAGACTGTCATCCAGCAGTACCCCCAAGTCCTTTTCAGCAGGCCTGTGTTCTACCCTTTTGTCACCCAACTTGTTTTGACAGAGGGAGTTGCCATGAACCAGGTACAAAACCTCATGCTTGTGTTTGTTGAACCTAATGAGGTTCTCCTGAGTCCACTGCTGGAGCCTATAAAGGTCCATTTAATGGCATTCCATCCTTAAGGTGTGTCATCTGCATCACACCACTTAGCGTCATCTACAGACTTGATGAGAATGCACTCAACCCCGCTGTCAGTGTCAGAGTATTAAATAGCACTAGTCCCAGTACTGACCACTAAGGAACACCAGTAGTCACTGATTTACATCCAGACATTAAGCCATTGATCCCTACTCTCTGGGTATGATCTTTGAGCTAGTAGTCCACCCACCAAATCCATATCTTTCCAATTTGGAGAGTGCGAGAATCCTTTGTTTTTTGGCTCAAAGCTTGCTTCCTGGGGTATTTCTTGTGATAAGACTGACTTGTCTAGGAGATGAGTGATGGGTGTTGCCATGTGGCAACCAACATCACTGTGTGGACAATCTTAGCTGTTTGCTAAGAAGATAGTGCTCAGGACAGTTTAGTGGAGGAAGATCTGGCCTGTGATCGAATAACTCGAGCTTGCCATGGGAAACAGGGGATGATGCCATTGTAACCTGTGAAGGCAAGATACAAGTTGATGCCTCCCTGCTCCCTCTTATCTGCTGGCAAGGCCAGGAGGACAGGAACAGCGGAGTTTCCGCTGAGATCACAGAGCCAGAAGCTGCCACTCCAAGGAGAGGTGACTCAATCACTTTGGATTTGAGCTGTCACTCCAAGGACAGCTGACTCGACCACTTTGAAAGCATTGAAAAGGGGCCATCATCGGCACTATCGCGGTCGCCGTAATCAACAGAACAACGCCCGACGACCCACCACTACTGAAGATCACAGACTGAACTACGAACCACGCTGGATCCATGCTGGTGACTATCTCCCTCTTGCTTCCTATAAAGACTCCTTGCTTCTTCTTTCCCATCTTTTCTATCACCTTCCTTCCCTTCCCCATTACCCTAATTCATAACAGCATCTGTCCTCCCCTTCCCCATCTCCCTAATTAACATCTGTAATTAACTGGTCGGACCAACATTTGAACCACTGTTTCTTAATCTCATGCCGGGTATACAGATATTAAAAGAACCTCCTCTCCCTCCTATAAATTGGAGCGAGACGGAGAGAAGGATGTTTTAGGGAACAATGTAAAAGGCCTTACTGAAGACTAGATAGATGACTTCAATGGCTCTTTCCTTGTCCACTGATGCAGTTATACCATCATAGTAAAATAATAAATTATTAAAAGATTGTTACAAAAAAAAAACAAAAAAAACCAAAAAAAACAACAACACTTAAATAGATAAATAGCTGTCCTAAGTCTATTATTACTATTATTAATTACTTTGTAATTGTAACAGGAAGCAATGGACAAAGATGATTTGCAGAAATGTCTGAAGAAACTTACCACTGAATGTCAACAAGTCTTTTACAAGGAATTATTCTCACAAAGATTTTTTTTTAAATCTTTTTATAACACCTACTCCTGATTAAATGGCTATGAAATTTTGTCATTGCTACAGAGTAATACTTCAAATAAATTCTGCATAAATATAAAATAAAAAGTGAATAATATCCAAACTAAGTTCTGGTACATTTTACTGGTTTACTTCTTGTTTGTGAGTAGTGAGAAGCTCAATTGGAAATGCCTGAAATAGGCTGCAAAGTTTACTTGATAGTGAAAAAAGGTTGGGAGTTAGAATCTAAAACTAATGGATTTCAGGAAGCCAGTATCTTGCTCTTCAGCAGCACTGCACTCTGTTGATGTCTTCCAGATATTACACCATAACTTTGAAATAAACATAGATACCATAGATACTCAAGTACCTTCATCTTTCCAGAGGTGAAGCCTAGTTGAAATTCTTTCATCCCTGAACACTAGACTACAGAGACATTTTTTTTCTGTTTTGCTCTCCTTTCCTATCGTTGTCACTCCTTCCCCATTACTCCACAAATGGGAACGCTTTGTCACACTCTTTACACAACGTTGCAGGTTCTTACCATGACAAAAGAAGAGAAGATGCACTATGAATACAGATGCAATTATGTAGAGTTCTTGACAACAAAGTTAACGTTCCCCAAAGAAATATCTGAAATAATTGATGCTTTCTAGAATAATAGAATGGTTTCAGTTGGAAAGGACTCTAAGGAGCTAGTTCCAACCCCCACGCCATCCGCTGGGCTGCCACCCAACAGATCTGGCTGTCCAAGGCCTCATCATGTTAAAAAATTCCAGGGATGGGGCATCCACAGCCTTTCCGAGCAGCCTGTGCCAGCACCTCACCACCCACTGAGTAAGAAATTTCTTTCTTGTATCTAATCTAAATCTACCCTGTTTTAGTTTCAGACCATTTCCCCTTGCCCTGGCACTACACCCCTGAATAAAGTCTCTCCCCATCTCTCCTGTGAGCCTCTTTAAAAAAACTTGTTAGAACTGTTGAAGAATTTATCAGTGAACTAATAAAGGTTACAACTATTTAAAGAAAATGAAATAATATATCATACAGTTAATTTTTATTAAATTAATGATAAAGCATAACTTCAGCTCTGTATGTTTCATTCTGTAAGCGATATTCACAAGAGCTCAGTACTGCCATACAAGCATAAAGCAAAATGCAGCCCAGCCATCCAGCCGACTGACTTTGAAGCTCTCCAGCCTTGACCTATAACTACCTGTACTCACAACTGTGCTGTTTTTACATCCTGCTTCATCAAAATGCTGCTCTTAGCAGATCTACAGCCCTCTTATCATTCTCCACATTCCTCTGTTAGTGATCTCATTCCACTGGCAATAGGTACCTAGACTCATGGGTCACCTGAATTACATCATGCACCAGAACAGAAATGATGTGGTAACCTCACAGATTAAAAAAAGTGATGTCTAGTGCTTTTGAGAACATATTTGCTTTGTTACTTTCAAACTGCACACAAAAACAGAGCATCTGTTCACTAAGGTATTTCTACTTAACAGTTATTATTTCAGTGTTTTATTCAGACATGCCTACAGGTGTTTAAAAAAAGATTATTTCAGTTTGTCAGCAACAGCTGATATACGTTTCTTCTTCCTAAACAAACATAAGACAGCATAGTTTTTCTGAACCTGAATACAAGCATCAACTGTACTTGTTCGTAGGACTCTAAAACAGAAGAACAGATTTGGGCCACAAATATTTCAAATCCATAGCATTAAATAGCTTACTGCACACGCATTTTAGACAGTTGAATAATTCATTCGGGAATTTCCTACCACAGTATACAACAAAGTCTTTCCACCTCAAAAAAAGAGCAATGTATAACATAAACCCTAAGAGAAAAGCTTTGCTTTTTGGTGGCCCATGTTTCTTGACGCTCGCTTTAGTTCAGTATGAGATAAGCATTTCATGCACCAGGAAATGCTGGATATTACTTCGGGGAGAAACAACGTATTTCCTGTCATTTTATCCATAAAGCATAGCACAAGCTCAGTCATTTGGACATGCCTATCAGGTTCTTGCTATGCACTTCTTCTGAAGTATGATGATGTTTCAATAAATGCAGAAGCATTATACTACTCAAGAACAAAGAAAAAAAATTATAACTTTGCCACACCAGGTCATTTCATGAGAACAAGAATAGAAAAAAAAACACATATATATAGTGCCTTTTTACAACACCTTTGATGCCTATTTTTCCTGTAAGAATTACCGCTTTTTCTCATCCTGTTGCATCCTCATTCTTATTTTCCAATACAGATTTTATTAGCCTATTAGATCTGTTGTGAAAAGTTACATCAACTAGACAGAAATGCTCCTGAAAATTAATCAAGTTCCTTCTACTTGACTGCTTTTCTACAAATTTGGTGAGAATTAACTGAAGACTACAATCTGCTTGTTTACCTAGAGAAAAAAGCTTATAATACAGTAATCTTGGGAGAAAAATCTTCCATCCACTTCAAAAACAGCTCACTCACACTGAAAAGCACGATTGCAGACACTCTCGACAAACGAAACTCTTTTCAGCAAGATAAATCATAACACTGGACCACGCAACACAAAAATACGACTTGACTCACAAAAGTTTGCCGATTTGCACGGTAATTCTAATTCTTCTTTGAAAAGATCGTTAGAGGCTGCATGTGGAATCAAATGCTCAAAGTTTCTGCAGATGAGTCTTTACATCACGAGTTCGCAGTTGCACCTTTTGTTTCACGCCCTGGCGTACCGCACCGCTCGAGCCCGGGCAGCATCACCACGCCGACTGCGCTCGAGTTAAATGATGCAGGTCAACGAGGCAAACTGGCATTAACTAGGTGCCAAAGCCGCGAACCGTGACAAATTCAATAGAGCCCTCCTAGCTACAAGTTTGCGCCTAGCACCTCCACGATGTACAGCCCCAAAGAGACTCAACCTCCCCCCTCCCAGCCCCCCAGCCCTCCAGCTCCTCAGCCCTGCGAACGCGAGCAGTTCGGCCGCCCAGCGCCTCGCGAACTTACTGCAGTGCGATGCGGGAGAAGGAAGCGCACGTCCCTGGGCTGCGAGAGAGCCCGGCGCGCAGGGCAGTCGCAGGAACCGGCCATCCAGGCAGCCGACCGCCCTCCCGACCGCGCCACCGCCGCCACCCCCTGCCGACTGCCGCAGCTCAGCGCGCACCAGCCCCGCGGGGCCGCCGCCGCCGCCCTACGCTCCGCTCAGCTCCGCAGCGCCGGCCACGGCGTACCGCGGATCCCGACAGCCTCCTTCCTACCGGGCCAGGCAGCTGCGGCTGGGCCGCGCTGTTTTAAGCGGCCGTGCGGCAACGGATCTCCCACCCCTTTCTGGCAGGGCGGCGGGGGGGAGGGGACAGGCAGCACGCACACATACGCGCATATACACACTCCGCACGCAGCCCCTCCCGGCCCCGTGCAGCTGCGGTACCTGTTGTCCTGCGCCCGCATCCCCGGAGCGCCGCTCAACCCGCCGCCGCGCCCGCCCCGCTTTTCCACCCGCCCGCAAATCGGACCCCTGCAATGCAACGCACCCGCAATACCCGCTCAGCACTTACCCAAAGTTTCCCCGGTCTCCCCGCCGGCAGCGGCCCTCACGCTGGCGACGAGGCAGGGGCTGTGACAGCGGCCGCGCAGCCGCGAGGGTACCGTGCACGGCCCCTTCCGCGCACCTGCGCGCCGCCCGCCCGCGCCTACCTGCGCGCTGCCGCGGAGGAGCTCCCGCGCGGCTTTGGCAGTGATTGCGCTGCCAGACTCCGGCGGGTGGTTGCTACCCCGCCGCCGCAGGCAGAGCCCACCCGGCAAGGCCTGTCCGGTGACCGGCTGCCGGACCGGAGCCCTTCAGTAGCTGCCGGTCGTGCCCGCGCCGCGAGCCTCCATTTGGGCATCCCTGGGGAGAGACTGGCACGAATCTCGGGGCTGCGACAGCAGCCTCTTTCCCTCCGCTTCCTCCCCCCAAGAGGTGGGTCTCCAGCACGTGTTTGGGAATCCCCCGTAGGCAGCAACAACAGAGGTCTGCCCGTGGTGGGAATGTGCAGGTTTAATTGGAGGGGAAAAAAAAAAAAAAAGAGGAAAGAGTAGCAATGGCCTAAGAATTATTTTATGATACAGCATCCCAGTTATAGAATCATAGAATGACTTGGATTGAAAGGAACCTTAAAGATCATGGAGCTCCCACACCCTGCTACCCACCAGATCAGGCTGCCCAGAGCCCCATCCAACGTAGCCTTTAACATCTCCAAGGATGAGGCATTCACAGGCTCTCTGGACATCTTATGCCAGTGTGTCACTACCATCTGAGTAAATACTGTGCTCCTAACATCTAACTTAAATTGCTCCTCTTTCAGTTTAAAACCATTTCCCCTTGTCCTATCACTATTAGGCTGTGTAAAAAGTCTGTCTCCATTTTAGTTATAAGCTCCCCTCAAGTACTGGAAGATCCAGTGAGGTCTCCCCAGATCCCTCATTTCTCCAGGCTGAACAAGTCCAGCTTCTTTAGCCTTTCTTAGGAGAGGCACTCCAGCTCTTCTGGAGTCATCATCATGGCCATCCTCTGCACTCTTTTCAGCAGCTCCCAGACATGAAACAATGGATCAGATGAAGCTTGTGCTAACAGCCTCCCAGTATTTTTAATGGCAATTTGTCTTGACCAAAAGAAATCCCTCTGAAATACTAGTAAACATCTAAGCAGAGCAAACAGTGCCAAACATCTGTCTTTACCAAGTTTAGGTGCCACACTAAGACTGGCCTCAGAACATCAGCTGGGATCCTGATGGCTTACTTCATTACAGTGAGATTAATCTCTATCTAAATTCACTTTGTTGGTATATAGTACTATAAATACTTCATCCACTTCAGTCACTCTAAATGAAATGCAGCGTACTGCTAATAATCGCATATAATAGTATGAAACACAGAAGTATGAAAATGAGAAACATTTTACCAGGATTTTTTTTGTAATTTTATAAATGCAACCATTTTTCCTTTTTGATTTTTATAACATTCAAGTGCCAGATTGTTTTTTGAATCTTGCCAGCCCAATTTAATTTGTAAAGATTTTTGGTTTCTTAGAGTGGGATTCCTTAATTCATATAACTTACTGTAAGCCTTAGATTACTGTTTGCTCTTTGTAATTTAGCTTCTACACAACATGGTAAAAGGCACTTAACCACTTTAGAATAGCTAGTTTCCAAAATCCATTATCTCTCCAGCTTTCTATTTAACAAAACAGTTTGAATATTTAGATAAGCTTCAAGGGAATGTACCAGGGAAATGTATTTTTATGTTATATAACACAATACATACATATTTCTATCGTATGCTAAGTTATATATGCACTCACAACTAAAGTTATGGTGTGATATAACTTTGATTATGCTTAATATGCCCACAGTCTAACTATTAAAAAAAAATAAAAATCCATTCTCCTCTTTTCATACACATACGCACAAAATAAATCATCATCATCATCATAAAATAAAAATAATTAGTGAATATAAAATAAAAATAACGATGGAAAATAATACTATTTTTAAAACATTGCTCCATAACTTTGGGAAAAGGAATTCAATGAAAGGCAGTATCACAAATTTTCGGTTTTATATTTCATACCCAGTAGTCAACCTTATAAATATCTTTCCAAACAGAAGCTTGTCAGTAGCATATGACAAGTACTTGGCTTTAGTCTTGTACATTGAATATATTGCTTTCCCTTTAAAACATGGATTTCAAGAGATTCTTTTACTCCCAGGGAAAGAATTCAGTCACAGTATATTTGAAACTCGGGTTACTAAATATGGATCAAAACATTGAAGTACAATAACTAGTTACTTAATCGTGATAAATCACTGCAGTACAACACAAAAAAAATTATAGACTCTGCTATAAAATGCTTGATTTAGTGGCTTGGGAGAGGGAGACTGGTTTTGAAAGACCATTTTGCCTTAAAAATTGCTTTCAAGCACTCTGAGTTACATAAGGTCATATGAGAATCAAAATTACTAGCTAAAATAATGTTTCACAGTTACAACCATTTCTTAATGCTGTATATAACTTTTGTACAGCTCACTTAGGTTGGACCTTTGTTGTTCTCTTCTGCTGGGTGTAGGGAATGCATACAACTTCCACAACTTTCACTGTTATTGAAATAGAAAACATGCACCAAGTTTTTGTATATCATCGATTGTCAATTCCAGCTTTAAAACACTACTCAACATTGCTCAAATTGAAAAATAAACCACTTTGTTAAATATTTGGTTTTCCTTTGAAAAGAGGCAACCCCCTTGCAGGCCAAAGCCAACTCAATACAGCAAAACTGTGGAAGATCAACAGAAATGATGTCAAGCTAAAGAACACCAACATTAAGATTTTTTGTTAGCAATGAAATATACTTAGGAAGTCTGCTATCTGTGTGGCTAGCCTTAGAATTAAGCTTATGGTGTCTGCAGATCTGATAATAGGTCAATTCAATGGGGGATAGATAGATGGAGTAGCACATTCATGTCAGCAGCTTCGGTCTGGTTTTGGTTCTAGGAGCAGCATGTGCCCATAGTCTCCTCTCCTTCTTTATTCAAGTACATACCACAAAAAATATTAAAATATACAGAAAGTTTGACCATTAACAGCTCATTTTCTCACAGCACAGAAAATAATTGATGTCGAAGATCCACAGCCAGAAATGAAAAATAATAAAGTTATTATAGTTTGTCCTTCGACCTATGTTTGAATACTTATTTAAATTATTTGTGTTATAGGCACGACTAGATTTCTCATTTAATATGCCTTTATCATGAACTGAGAGCCCTAAGTCTTTTACCATTCATGAAAGAAATAAATGTAGTATAAATAAAAGCATCTTTCACTCAGTAAATTCTATGCTTTGTGTATTTTCATCAGGAAATGTCAGTATACACTAGGAATATACTGCTCCCTCCCTGAAATAGCATTTCATTAATGAGATTAATGTATAATATTCTTACATCTGTTGTTTTATCACTGATTTTTAGGTACATTTGCTTAATTCACTAACTACTACAGGTCAGTCAGTCTTGTTTCTGTCTCTAGGAGAATCCTTGTGTGGATCCTCTTGGAACACATTTGGAGACACACGAAGGAGAAAACGGTGAACAAGAATGATGAACATTAATTTACTAATACTGTCTATATATACAGTTTTCTCCTCTATTGCTCGTATTTTAAAGATAGATCTCATTCTAAAGCCAATTCTAAATTCTTATCTCAATGGGAGGATTTTCAGAGATATAAATGGGCAATAAGTTTACAAGCTCATTAATCTACATGTAAAGTTCAACTTATTTCAGCTGTATGTAGGAATGAGCCCTTAGTTATAGTAAGTGAGAAGTGTTTATTCAGTGAAAAGACTACTTTGTTAAAGATTATCTAAGAAGCAGATGTCTGCTAACTCATTCATTCTTAAACACTGTAATATAAAAGACTATAACTAAACTATAAATTCTTTAATATTCGCTTGGCTGGAGTTAAGGGGCAAAATGCATTTACTGTATATTTCTGATGTAGCATTATAGCAGTGACATGCAAAATTTTTTCACTATGCTTCATTGTATATATAGGCAGGATATCTAAAAGAAGCACCTTGCTAACTGTCATTAACGAATGATATTTATGAAATATCTCAAAGATGGCTTTATATTTGAAAAGATTATTTTAAAACATTAATGATCATCAGTATGTTTACTGAGCTGTCTCAGCTATGTAAAAAGACATAGCATGTCCTTAAACATTTGCTGAATCTGAACACATATTTGGGAATCACTACTTAACATTCAAAACCAAGATAAGTTATTATGCGAAAGCTTTATTTTATTTTAAATGTAATTAATCAGCAGTCTAAGTGTAATATATTCTCTGGAAAATAGTAATCATTTCCCAGTCCTTATGGCCTGAATTATTAGATATTATTAGTTCATTATATGCACCTTGCAGAAAGATAATTCCTGTTTATAAATACAAAAATTAAAAACATGTTCTTGGTTTTTGTTGTCTTGATTTTTGTTTTTTATCCTCTGTTTTCCAAATTTTCTCTGAACTGTGCTTTGCATAGGTCTCTTACCTTTAATGTCATACCTGCATATGTACTTCCTACAGATAGATCAAAGAAAGGCAAGTGTCTTGCCATGTCTCAATAAATAAATACATACATACATCTGCCTACACTATTTGTGATAAGAATGAACAGAAGAGAACTGAGAACATCTACTTTTCCTTAATTTATGTGTTGACACAGGTAGTATAGTATACAACAGAATATACATGATAAGAGGAAGTGTAGAATTTTAACAGACTGTTAAAAATATACAAAGCTTTTATGATAGAGAGGAAAAGTGCGGAACTTACAAAGACAATAGCTGACTAAAGATCTAAGGAATCAATATTGAAGAGGGAAACAGAAGAAAGATCCATGGAATTAGAAACAGTACAAATGGTAAACTTCCGTGTTCTTGCAGCACAAGGTAAAGAACAGAGAGAACAAGAAACATAAACTACTAACAGGAATTCAAAATTCCTTGTATTCAAAAAATGCCATGTATGAAGTAAGCATTGGAAAGAGAACAAAAAAAGACATTCCAGCATTCAAATTTTCACTAACTGATCTGCAGTTTTAGAACAAACTCTTTTGCAACTCTATATACCCATGTTGTATTCACAGTAGCTTTGTGGAGACCCCTATTAGAACAGAAATATTATTAAAAATCAAATATTCTTGTTTTCTTTCCCCTGTCCTCTCTCCACACACAAATTCTTTAAAATCCTTACAGTGATTTTGTACTTCATTTTCTGGTACACCTGTTATCCTTTTCTTGGAACAGAAAGAGAAAATTCAAGCTTACAACAGAGAAGGCAGAAAGATGACAAACGATGAAAAAAGGAAAAATAAAATTTTGCTTAAGTTATTAATTAGGAGGTCACCACGAGTCTTAAAATAAACTTTCATTTGTTTTATAGCAATAGAGAAATAAGAAAAATCAAAAGTGGTAAATAGTGGCTAGCTAGAATCTGTTCTATGCTGTAGTCTTTATATTGCATATTATTCCATTGTTCAAATTGATTTTTTTTACTCCTTCTGAAGTTAGATTTCTGATCTATCAGCAGAACATATCTACTCTAAACACTTGAACAATATATTTTGTAATATTGCCTTAACAGATATTTTTCTGTATCTAAAAATAGACTAGATCCTTAAAAATCTGATGCACCTCATACTACTGCTCTCTCAGCCATCAGTGACTTATCTTAAAATTTGTATACATATTATACACATCAATTTTCCATTGCGGACCCTTTAGAAAACTTGCTTCATATATGTATGTATATATATATATATATATATACACATACTTTTTTTTTTAATTAATAAGCCCTTTTATACTTCCTACCATATAATATCATGAAAATGCTCGTATTTGTTATGTGATCATTTGTGTTGTTATGTTATGTTGGTATGATTTGTTTTCTGTGATGTTCTACATACAGTTGAAATTATGTACAAAACAGTATTTTCCACTGACTTCTCTGGAAATGAATACAGATCCTGGGGATATATTTAGCATTTTGTCATCTTTTGCTCTTGTATTTAATTTTGCAGAACATGCTATTTAATAGCTAAGCTCTATTCTATTTGCACTATTGTCAGAGCTACCAATATGGATAATTCTAGAGTTACACCATATAAATAAGTTTAAAATAGTCATTATTTTTAGAGAGTAACAGGATCTTCTGAGAAAAACATTTAGAGGTATGCTTAGATATATTTCAGTTCCGTGTAGACCCATTAATTAACTGATATTTGGGATCTATGCATACAAAACCAGCACTGTGATTTAAGACTCTGATTTTTAAAATCCTCTGAAGTATTTAGTCAGATTTCTTTATTTTTTCCTCTGGGTAACAAAAATGCTACTTTTAAAAGACAACCACAGCTTCCTTTTTTTTTTTTTTTTTTTTTTTTTTAAATAGTATTTTGCAGATCAGTGTTTCCCTCTGTCCCAGGCCTCCAGTGGGACATTTTCTTTCATAACCCCCCAGGGAGACTAAGTATAGCAAACATGCTTCAAGTGTTCCCAGTATAAACACAGGATCAAGGTCTGTACAAACCACAGGAGAATTGATTGTATTTACATAGAAATATAGACAGAGAGCAACGTGGTAATGTTCCAAAAACTTCACAGAATCTCAGAATAGCTGAGGTTGGAAGTCAGCTTATGGAACTCTAGAAGTCAGCTGATCCAACCCTTCTGGCTCAAGCAGATTCACCTAGAATAGATTTTTCAGGGTTGCTCAGCACGGTATGGGTGGCCCAGTACAGACCTGTTGTTCTGAACAAATACATACTTGCAACTCTTACCTTATAGGAAGATAATTAAAATTTTTCATTTCCTGTGAATGGAGACCAACGGAGAGAAATTAATTGAACCAAAACCAGAAGAATAATACAGTATTCACATCCTTTCAGAAACACCAAGAACTTACGTTTTCTGTTTCTGCTGGGATCAAGGGTGCTTATCCACCTAGGGAATCTACAAAGCCATACTTTGAGCTGTCATTTTGATACAATAAAAAAACCTGTTTTTTAAACTCAAATCCCATCAAGGCCAGACTAGGTGTTAAAATTCTGACCTAACGGAGAAATAGAGACTTTGAATCCCTTCAGAAAATAATTGAAAAATGTTCTACATTTTGTACCATCAGTTTCTCTTTTGCCTGATAATTATAAAAGGAAATTGTGATGCTTTTGCAGATGGTATGGATGCTTGTTGGATGTTCTCTGAAAAATTTATTATAAAAAGCTGTTGAAAGGACTAGTTCAACTTTTGTATAAACTGTCATGATGACACAACAACTATGAAGACTACTGCAATTTTGGATATATGAATATATGCAACTTGTAAGGAGTTTTAAAGAACAAAATACATTGAACTTCACATTAGGCAGCAGGAGCCACACACTTGGAATTAGATTCTAAATGTTTGCCTAGATTGTCTAAACAATTTTTCATAGCATTTTGAAGAGCAAGCCCTTTATTTCCATATGTGTATTTTACTTCTCTGATTGATCTCATCTAAATCCATGAATTGCTCTGCTGTGAAATCTCCCAGAGCAGTGAGCACAGTAGAGTTTGATATCTGGTTTTGGTGTCTAAGAGTCCATATATGTATTATTCACTCAATCTATAGTAACCCCAACCTTAGAGCTTTGTGGCAAAAGAAAATGTTTGTTCCTAAATAGTAAATTAAACACAAATTGGGAAACCAAACAACAAATACAATCAATGCATTTCCTACCTTCTGAATGCAAATTTTAATTACACTTTTTAGGCTAATTATTCTATGCTTAGATTATGAGCAAGTATATTACCAACTGACACTTCTTCCACTTTCTGTAACTCAGCATTTTTTATTATAGTTTAGCTCTAATAACTCTGCCATGCTGAGAATTATCTGCTTCAATGTATAAAAAAAAACACTCCAACTTTTATTAATTTTGATGAGCCCTTATTTTCATGACTGGTCTGTCTATCTTGGATGGAATCACTACTGCCAGTCTGCTAATATGAATAAACATGCACAGCCCATGTCACAGAACACAAAACAGTTCTGATGTTGAAAATTTTGCTCATTTCTGTCAGTTATATATTCGAGCTTATTATGTGAAAGTAAATCCTTGATATTTTACATTTGCATATGTATGAACAGTCATCCACCTGCATAGAGTTATTTTTGGTGCAGTGCTTTGACATTTGTGAGGAATTTCAGACCTTATGTAGAATTTTTACCCTTTAATGATTAGTCCTTGATCCTTCTGTAGGAGGCTTCACCTGACACAGAAGGAAGGTAGGCTTGATGCAGGAGAATGGGAGATACAGAATACATTGTGCTTGACAATTCCAAATAGTGCTGCAACCAGCAGAGCTTCTGTGATGTAAGTGGCTCTGAAATAAGGCATTGATCTTCTTCAATTCCTCACCTGAATCATCTTCAGACAATGTAAATTCGACTTGAATTGCCAAGTCCAACTTCCTTGCTTCTGTGTTGTTTGTTTGGCTTTGTTTTTCCCCCAGTTCTGTGATATTAGAGCTACAACAAAATTTGTTCTTAGAGGTGAGTCTAAATCAGGTCTTCTTAAAATAGTACTGTACTTTGTAAAGTACTTTAAAGTTTCCTTTTAATGAAGGTGACGGAATGTTTCACAAAAAATTCATTAGGTGTAAAGCTGTTTTTAACATTAGAAAGACTAAAACATAACAGCATACTGATAAATTAAGCTCCATTTTTTTTTCATTTTACTGTTTTCCCTGATGGCACTGCAGTTGATTTTTATGTGTATACCCTTCTCTACTAGTCTCACTCTTCAGAACTTACACATTTCATGCAATGCATGGTGAGTACAACAAAGGGTGATTGAATCTGATGATTTTAAGTGCACTTTTAAATGTGCATGTGTTTCATACAGAGAACCTACTAGTTAAGTAATCCTTAGAAATGGACTAGCAGGGCAATATAAACACATCTGTTACTGATAACTGCTTGCTGTAATTTTACACTAAGTTATCAGAAAATTGTTTCATAATGTATTGTAGTCCAAACATTCAAACATAATATAGAATATGGCAGTGGCACAAATGGAAAGTATAGAAATCAGGAATAATGTACAGAGAAATAAACAAAGTAGGACAACTAGGAAGACTAGGAAATAAGCTCTGATTCTATTTATATATTGTCATGTTTAAGAGCCATATTCTCTAGCACTTCCAGATAAACAACATTCTTGTATAGGAGAAAATATTTCAGATGAATTTCCAAGAGGAATTCATGAACTGGAAGCCTTCTATAAAATAAAATACCAATCAGAAAAATGTGCTACTAATATGTAAAGCTATTCAGAAGTCTACATATGATCAAATAACTTTTGTTGTTTAGTTTGTCTTCAGCCATTTTTAAGTTTCTTTAAGAGAAACGAGGTTTGGATGTTTCTACTCCCTATTTTTAAATGATGTTCAAAAAGAGAAGTCTGACATACAGGTAAGAGTTACAGAAGAAACAGAACTCAGGGATAATACATACAATATAATTTTTATGAATGTGAATGACCAAGCAGGTGAGAGACACCTAGATTAGCACCTTGACTGGAATAAGGGTTTCAACATGATCATGGTCTCTCAGCTGACCCACATGCACACTGTGGATTCTGCTGAGACATGCACACATTTAGGATTCAGCATAAGTATTTCAGTTTACCCAGTATTAGGTCTATTTGAAGCTGGAAGTACTAGAGACAGAATGCCTGGCATGGAACAATTGGAAATGGAAGACAGAGGATAAATGCATTTAGGAGGCTGGTGCTTCACAAGTCTTCTATGCCTATATAAAAACTAAGTGAGGTATTGTAGAGTTGCACTACAGCCCTTCCAGACACTCAGATTTCCATGGGTTTTTCAAAATGCCATTAAGAAGTGTGGCAAAGCTGACCACAGAATGACACATTTACATTTTAAATAGAAGTGTTGCAGCAAAACAATTTTAATTTGCAAAGACAACCATTAATTGCTCAAAGCTTCTTCTTAAATAACTGAGCTATTTTCTCAGCCTGAGGGACCAATCTATTCTCACAATAGTCAAATCTGCAAAGTTTGTCAAAAGAGAAATTATGCAAAGCTACTTCATCCTCCTTAAAGAAATAGAGGCCCACATTTAAGAGAAATGCTGAGCTTTGAATTGGCCAAAAATCATACTAAATAAGATCATCTTAGGTATACATTTAAAATCTAACATTTCATATTATTTTACATATTTTCAATTAAATTAAAATTAAATGTCACATATCTAATCAATTAAAAGTAATTAGATTTTACCATTAGTGGTACATTAGAAAAAAATCAATTTGTTTTACTGAATACTCAAAAAGAAGGATTTATTTTTTTTCTTTGGTCATTAGAAACTACAGATGGCATTCTCATACATAAAAATATGCTGGGTATCTTTCTTACCCAGCATTAGAGAAGTGTATTTTAATCTTTCTAGAAAAACTAAAATAAAATGAATCCAGTTAGCAATATGCTAAGTAATGAAAGACCTTAAACAAAGGTCAGAGAGAAAGCTGAGGAATTCGACCAGATGAAATGACTCATTAATTTTCCGTACATAAGAAACTAAATAACGATAAAAGAAGAAATAGACAATTATCCAGAAAATAATAGTGTGTGGAAACTGAAAATCTGTTTAATGAGCTGTATGTAAGTTGAGAAGAATCTTGAAATGAGTATTTAAAAAGATAACAACAACAAAAAAAAATGGCTTTATTATATATTTTGTTTAAAATATCTGCAAGGCCTACGGGGAGTTTATGTAATTTTAATAGTATCTGAAATTATATAATAGTGCATAAAAACCCCAAAATATGATGATAGATTCTTCAGGAAGCATGTGTTATGATGTTACTTGTCCCAAGATAAATACTTCTGAGAAGGTAGGAACTATAGGATGGGTAAAAAAATCACTTTCAACATGGCAAAGGGACAAATATTGCATGTGCATCCAAATTATACATCTGAAGAAATGTGTTGTCCTAATTCCTAAGAAGAGTAACTTTGAAAAATACTCTTACCAAAAGGCATTAAGAAGGCTATGGAAGTAGCAGTAGTAAGTGATGCTGTAGTTCCATTTGCATTTTACTTTGCAAACTGACAGATTAAGCTTTCAAAAAAGTTTCATAATTCACAAAAGATGAACTAAATAATTAATACTGAATGTAAAATCACTTGCAAGGAAGCAACACTTTGCTAATGCCATCACCCTGTATTGTTTTTAATTGAGCTGTCAACTGAGATTAAGTTCTTTGAAAGGGTCTTTCTATTCAATTAAGCTTCTTAATAAAACTAATTGCTTTTCTAATTTCGCATTGGGCTATTAGAGTATAATCCAGTACCAACTGGAAAAAACTAAAGACTCAATCATCTCAATTGATATTTGGAATGGGCCTATATCATCAGAACCAAAGCTATAGCCTTGGCAAAATAATATGTAGGCAAGAATGAAACGGTATATGTTGCAGGAGAACAAACAGAACAGAACTCAGCTTTTCATAATTATGATGTGGAAAGAAAATGATTTCACAGGTTAATTACGATTAGGTTCCCCTTAAATTGATATACTTTAAAAAGAAAATAGAAGGAAGGGGAAGAGCAGCAGCATTTCCTCACAAAACCATCTTCAGATAGCTGAAGATTAACTAAGCTAAGAGTGAAATGAAAGTACAAATGAAAGTATGCTTAAAATTCTCACTGAAATTCTGAGATTTTTCTTCACATAAGAAAAAAGCCCTACATGAAATTTATAATTTCTGGAATAAATAATGTCTGAGTTCCCTCAATTTATAGATGATTATACAGCTCTAGTTCCCATTTGCAAATTTGGTGCTATGTAATAACAACTGAAGTATCAGTTTGTTCATCTGGATTTAGCAAAGTTGGGCAGCACAGCAAATAATGAAGTGCCCTGGGAAAAGCATACTGGATACTTACTAATATTGAAAACCAGCACAGGATTGAAATATTTTTTCTGTACTCAGACACTTCAAATTGACCACAGATAATCAGTTTCCATAGGTCTTCATTGAAAGTCAAAAATAGATGGGCTGTGAAACAAATTGAAGCTTTCAAATTTTTTTTTCAATTTACTTTTTTACCAAATTTTTTCAAATTACTTTTTTTTTAATTTAAATTATTTTGATTAAGAATCACACATTTTTTTATCTAAAGCCAAGGATACAACAGTGAGGATCATGAGATTTTTGTACTCCTTGGTCCTGATACAGGATATCTGTGTGATTCCTATTTCAATTGCTTGAGTTCTTTTCCAACAAATTTCTCTTGTCTAAATATGAGTTAGGTATAATAGTTCCTATTTGTGTGGTGCCTGGCACACATACAGTACAAGTCACTGTAGGTTTAGAAAATTCTGCTGAGATCACAGAAAGGTATCCTGGAAATAGCACTTAAATATCTAAAAGTCAGCTTTCTGGAAGCTGGATTTCTAAGAAGGGGATTTCTGAGTTCTTCTCAGCTTTCCTCTTTGCAAAAGCAGAAACACTAAAAGTTTCAGGTGCAATACCACTTAATTAACTTTCCACCTAGAACAGCAGACTAGCTTTCCACATATTATAGAGAAACTGTCATCCACACAGTCATACCAGAAGAATCAGTTTAACAAATTACTCAAAAATATTTAGAAGGTTTTTGTACATGTATTTTTTTTTTCTGTTTTGTTTCCATTTTATAGCAGCCTGCCTTTAATACTTACATTTTGACCTAATTCTTTTCTTATAATTAGAAACCAGCATATTTTCAGAATACTAAGCACTATACATATGTTTAACTAGAGACTTCTAATGCAAAATCTGCAGTGCACAAAATGCTAAGCTGCTCCAAATTCAACCAGTGTAATTGGAATGTGGAAGACAGTGTCAAAGACTTTGCTGAAGTCTAGGTAGACTACAACAACAGCCTTTCCCTCATCCACCAGGCAGATCACAAAATCAGAAAATTGCAGGGGTTGGAAGGGCCCACAAGAGATCAAGTCCAAACCCCAACCTGTATCAACTGCTTGAAAGGCAGCTATGCTAACCACTATACCTGTCACCTGGTCATAGAAGGAGATGAGGTAGGTCAAACTGTGCCTGCCTTTCATGAACCCATGCTGGGAGTCACATTGGCAAGCCTCCAATCCTCTGAAACCTTTCTGTTTAACCAGAAATGCTCAGGGATGGTGGAATGTGGTGTGGCAAACACTTCTGCCACTTCTGTCAGCACATCCTTGGATGGATCCCATCTGTCCTCATGGATTTGTGACAATCCAGGTGCAGTAGTAGTTCTCTGTTTCCACCTGAATCATGGAGGGATTATTCCGCTCTCCATCCCAGACTTCCAGGTCAGGGATATGACTACCCTGATGATAACTGGTGTGATTATTAAAGTGAGATATAAAGAAGGTATTGACAACCACAGTCTTTTCCTTATCACATGATTGCAAGGGTTGGAACATACATCAAGAGATCATCAATTCAAACTCTGCTGCTAAAGCAAGTTCCTTACAAAAGGTCTCATAGATAGGCAACCAAATGTGTCTTGGGTATCTCCATAGAAGGAGACTCTGGTACCTCTCTGGGCATACTGTTCCAGTTGCACAGTCACTCTTACTGTAAAGAAGTTGTTCTGTTTGTTTGTATGAAACTTCCTATATTTAAGTTTCAGGTCATTGCTCCTTGTCCTATTGCTACACACCACCAAGAGGAGCCTGGCTTCATCCATTTGCCTCCCACTTCCCTCTACATATCTACAAACATCAACCAGATTCCTCCTCAGTGCTTATATTCCCTGCTGCATCCAGTGAAGGATGGAGATTCTCCTTAGCTCTCTTCTTGCTGTTAATACATTTGTAAAAACATTTCTTTTTCTTCTTTTACTATAGTGACCAGGTTGAGCTCAGACTGGGCTTTTATCCTCCTAATTTTCTCCCTGCGTATTGTAGCAATGTGCATGTGCTCTCTTCAAGTTGCTAGTCCCTTCTTCCACAGTAGGTAGACTCGTTCTCTTCCAGATTCTCAGTAAAATTTCCCTGTGAAGCTATGCTGGTCTTCTTCCCTCTGATTCATTTTACAGCAAACAGGGACAACCTGCTCCTGTGCTTATAAGACTTACGTCTTAAGGAGTGGCTGGCCTTCCCGGATCCCGTTGCCATTCAGAACTGATTCCCAGGGGACTCTTCCTATAGCGGGATTCTTATTATGTGACTCATTTTGTATTTTTCTGTGTAATCTTGTGTGAATTTCATTGTTATTCTATATATATATATATATTTACTAGAATGATAAGAAATATTTTCTACTTTATGTATGTACAAAATATATTTACAAAGGCATCCAGATAAACTACTGTAGTTTGTGAAGTTGCCTTACTTAGAGGCATTAAGATAATTGCACACAGTTCAAGAGCTACCCTCGCCTCAAAAATTTTATGAAATAAGTGTATACCTCCAGAAGTCCAAGCCTCAAAGAATTTTCCAAAGGATATATATCTTGAGTAGGTAAGTCTCTATACACAACAGTATAGCAACAACTACATGCATCTTCTTGGAGCTCCATCGATTATAGAGCAAGTTATCTTTTTTTTCTTCACAAGCTATGAATATTTTTAGTGATAATTGAATAATATTTTAAAATATGTATTAAAAAAGGAAAAAACAGAAGAAAAAAGGAAAATAGACTATCATAAAATATAGACCAGAGTAGTAGTATCAAACTGTATGTTGTATTATGTTGAACTATCAATTCAGTTATTTTAACAAGTGATTGATTTATCAGTGTGTAACATGGCTCTTTGAACAAGAGCACTCAGTAGCAAGAAAAATTATTCCAGGGGCTATATTTGATTGCAAATGCATTTACAACGCACAGTTTTGCTTATCTTCCTTTCATTTATAATTGTGGAACATCAGCTTAGATCAGGAGGAGAACAGTACATTTGAATTACCTGACAGATTTGAAGCGGGCAGGGCATGGTTTTAGAATCTGTCCTTGTTTCTGGATTCAATTTCTTTTATTCTGAAAGTTAAAACATTTGACATTTGACATAAAGACTTCTTTAGTACATGCATTTATATCTGAAGTACAACACTAAATATAATTTACAGCAACTGTGCCCTTGTTAAAAATTTAGCTGCTTTTGGCAAGAATATGGTTCCAATAGAATTAAAGAATCACCAAGGTTTGAAAAGACCCACAAGATGATCCAATCAAATCACCCGCCTCACTAAACCATGTCCTTCAATACAATGTTGAAATGTTTCTTGATCATCCCCAGGATCAGTGACTCCACCACCTCCCTGGACAGCTCATTTCAGTGCCTGACCACTGTTTCAGAGTAGTAGTATTTCCTAACATCCAACCTGAAACAAGGTGTTTTCATCAATGAATCACTGCATTCTTCGTCAGCAAGTCATTTTGCCTTGCTTTTCATTACCAGTCCATGTCAGGAGGGGTGGGAGATATAAAGGAAGGGAGACTGTTCCATTTAAAATAAAAATAAAATAAAATAAAATAAAATATAAACCTTGCATTGTAGTAACAAAGATTAGTGGAGTCAGTACTCTAGAATAAAGCTAATGAAAGTGTGTAAATTACAGGAAACTGAACAACTGTGAAGTTACATTAAACTAAACCAAGTGGTAAACGTGAAAATGGTATGCAGCAGCAAAGTGAGGTGGTGTCTCTGAACCTAGTTTTCTTTATCCCATATGTATCCTTGAAAAATTCAGTCTTTGCAAATAAGACACTTCTACAGATAAATTTAATAGAAATGTTATTCATTTACACTTAGCATTAATTCTAACATCTTCAAATAGCAATCCAAACACACATTGTATCAGCTGAATGGCATAAAATTTAGGTGATTCTACCACTAACACTTTTGCAGTTTACACAGCTGAAAATGGCTTTCTCTGCATCTTGGATAACATGCGCTACCTCAGATCAGCAGTTTTCCATTCAAGCTTTAATCAAAACAATACACTGAGCATTCACATGGGGCATTAGATAAGCTGTTTGCTAGAAGCTGACTCAGAGTCTCTCCATTAATTCAACTGTTTCTGGAAAATGGTTTTTGCATACATTTTGGTGCTCAGTATGGAGATTACTCTATAATTGTGAACTTGCTGCAAGAGTGCAAACTGTTGTTTACATTATTAAACGAACCAGAAAAAAGCACAGAAAGAGCACACAATTTCAGTTTATTTAATGCTAAATCTATCTTACTGATGTTATCAAAACATATTCCCTTATGAGTCACATATAATTTATTCCTTTTCATTTAATAGTTTTCCAGTCATTAACACAATTTCCAGCATGCCCAGCTAAACTAAAGATCAACCATAGAAATTGAAGGGTCTTCAAGATTTTCATCTATAACAAGGATCTGTAAATCTTCATATTTTTATTTTTTACGACTAATTATTTAACTAATTTGTTTACTCTGTTTAAATATCTAAGAATCCCTGTGAAACGTGAATTTATTGAACTGCCATATACAAAGTGAAAAATACCAACATAGGTGCAGTTAGTAACATCATTAAAAAACATAATACTACAACCTGTAGAAGCTATAGGATTACATCATTAATCTGTGTAGGAAAAAAAAGCAATACTAGGCCTAAATTACACAAAAATAGTGATGGTCACAGCCCAGTTAAAGAAAGAAAGATTTACTTACCCATCCCAAAGATAAGGGCTCACCAAATACTCCAAAAGGAAGGATACGCTAGTAGAGATCCATCCCTTGGGGCAGCCAGCCCATAAATGAGGCTGAGGGAGGGATGAAACCTGGTTCCAGCCTTTCCAGTCACACAGGTGAACTGCTTTCACCCATGCTCCCCATGCTCACCCATGCTCATGTAGGTGGCAGGATGAAGAGCTGGCTGTGTCCCTTCACCAAGTGCTCAATCATTGATTCAGGCCAAGATTTATTAATTCCCATACAATCTGTAATAAATGATTACCACTATATATATTTTTCAGTTACCTTAATATATTTTAGAGCAAGAAAGGAAAATTAAACCTTGGATTGCAGAAAGGATGGACTGCGCCTCACAACAACAATTATATCAGGACAACATATTGGCAAACAACTGACGTGCAAAGCACTGCCTTAGCAAATAGATTTCAAATGAAAATAGTAATCAAATGAGCTATGTTATGAATGTAAATTTAAAGCTCTTCATTGTCTTAGGCAAGCATTCAGCACTGTCACAGATACTTACAAACACATCCACTGTGAGATAGTACTGTGCTGAAATTCCATAGGGTGAAGTAGGTGGCAGGATCAATTTCTTCTGCAGAAACATGCATAATGAGAAAGGGATTTATTTTTAAATTTAGCTTTGCATAATGGCTTTAAACTTTCTATTATATTGTTAACTCTGAATAGATTTTGTTCTATCTTCACACAGGTATACAGGACCTATTCTTTCTTTTAAAAGAAAGAAGCATACTTAAGTTGGTGATAGATTTGAAATACAAAATAATTTCTCAACACTTGGGGTAAACGGACTCCATTACAAACAGCAAAAAAGTTAGAACTTTAACTTTGTCATGTTATAAAGAAGAAAACTTCCTATGGAAATTCAGTTTCAACAAGATTTGCAGGACCTGATTTATACTGAATAAATGAGCCTTACAATTATATCCTTCTCTTTATTCCCTATCATCCATTCCCCCTTCCCCTCTCACACTGCATATTCTTCACCTAAGAATCAATTCTACTTTGCTTCAACTAGAAGAACAGCCTTGCCCAACTTGAGCAGAGTCTGCAGAGTCTTTTTGAATGTCTGTGTATGCGTAATACAATCAGCACGCAACTGAAAAAAACTGCTTAAACATAATTGACAACCACTTCATTTTTGGAATAAGTATAAATAATGTATTCAAAAGTCAATTAATAATAATCCATGTGTATAAAACAGCAGGGATTTTGCTTAACTCCTCAGTCTTTACAATCTCGATTCATTGTTCGTGTAGAAATCTCTTCTTAGTCTAACACATTTAAGCTAAATGTAACCCCACTTGAAGTCATATCTTCTAGATATTGATACCCTTCTGGGACTGAAGCTTTTCTTTAAAAGGATAACAAAACCTGCAGTATAAAGTGAGAAATGAACATTTAGAATACAAACTTGTCTGTGTATTAACTTTTTGATGGTGCTATTTGATTTATATTTGGAGGAGAAATGTCAATACACTGGTAACTATATGAATTATCTGTACATAAATATCAGTTCAGGAAGACATGCTTCATTTTTTATGGCCTAGAACTGATATGACTGATATAGCTGCTACTTAGCAAACAAAAGTTCAACATACCTTTGACAAAATAATGTATATATTAATATTTATTGCAATATCATTGTCAATTTCAAATGATTACATAGTGCTGATATAATGATGGACTGTTTTGGAGCATTTCCCAAAAGGAAAGTTTTTGAGGCAATCATAGGAAACACTTCCAGAGATATCAGCTGGTTGCTTCTGTATGGCACACTTCCAGACAGTGAATATCAGAGTCATTAGTTGGTGGCAAAGAATAGGCATTTTGTTCTCAAATGAGACAGAACAGTTTTTTCCACTAGTCAAATTATCTAAGCTTGCAAATTGCTGAAATGCACTGGTCAGTTTCTTCATTCATCCATTCAAAGAAAAAAAGAGGCTGTTAAATCCAGTTTAGTTTAAGAGTCAAAAAGCCTATTCTTAAATCCTGCCTTCTCTAATCATCCCAAGTAATTCCGAAGAGGTGGTGAGAAACTTAATTTTGCTGCTTTATAAGCATGGAGAGTATGCTCTTTTTTATCTTGGATGATTATAGTATATAAAAGTACCCTGGCAAAAGCCTACATAATTGAGAATCAAAAAAAAAATTCATACAGTTGTTAAGGAACGTTTCACTGACATACTTATTGTAATCAAATTTTGATGGGTGTCTTGCTGATAAAGATTTGCTTACTCCTGCTTTCCTGGCTGATGTTACTATGAAAACAAATCCACATAGATTCCTTGAAGAATTTTGCTACCTTATGGTAGGAGTGAAACTGATGTGTTTCCATTTCTCTTGTGGTAGCCTATAGAAATTTGTTCTAAATACTATTTTAATGGAAAAAAGAGTAGATACTATAATCATTTTGAGACTTGAGAATGTTGAGAAATTATAGATCCCCTGCATGTTAATTGCTTCAAAACATTTGGCAGTCTTACATTCCTTCCTCCTTATTAAGCAGCAGAGATGACATTATTGTAGCTACATGAACAAATAAATTTGAAGCTGTACTTTGAGCTTGACCTCCTGTCAAGCTGGAAGAAAATACTGAGTGGGGTTTCATGGGGTCTGTCCAGGATCCAGTATTATTCAATATATTCATTAATGACCTGGATGATGGAACAGACAGTACGCTTATTAAATTTAGAGACAATACCAAGCTGAAAGCATCTGCAAGCACTTTAGTGAATAAGATTTGAACTGAAAGTTACCTTGACAAATTCTAAAAGTGGCCACAAAAAAACGAACAAAAAAAAGGAAAAAAAAAAGGAAAAAAAAAAAGAAGAAAGAAAACAAGAAAAAGATGCTATTCAATAAAGAAAAATACAAAGTGTCCCATGTAGCAATAATCCTCAGCTGAAAAAATACAGAAGTAGGGACAATTGAATATGCATCACATTTACAATGGATAATGAATCACAGAGACAGTGAGAGTCAAAACCATCATATTGTATATGCAGGATAATTTTACAAAAGAAATGTTACACAATCCTATTTGGTACCAGCATTGTTCAGTCTCCAGAATTTCTGTGCTGTCTAGTGCATCATGAATTTTAATTCATCAGATATATTTAATAGAAGAAAAAACAAAACATATTTCTTACCTTCTGAACTTATTTAGACTGAGAACTAAAGTTTACCTCAAAGTATGCAGGATTTGGGCTCTGTTTTTTGCAGTAATTTTCTTTCTCATTGTAGAATTGCTTTATCTTTGGGTATAGGAAGTATGGTAGAATATGGTAGAATATGGTAGAATACTACAGGCAGTTGGCAACAGAGATAATTTTTGATGAATAATGATCCACAGAAGGAAGTCAAATGCAGAGAAAACCATAAACTAAAGCATATATTTGAATAACGAATGTTCTTTTTTTTTCATCGAATAAACAACTGCATCTAGAATATGTATTTTTAATACTATGTCTATTATTCTTACAATTCATGTTACTCCATATATCTTTACTGTTTGTAGATTTTTCATGGAACAGTTTTTGTTTACTAATATCCTTTGCATAACATAGCATCGGAATATATTCTTCAGGGGGAAAAAATACCAGATGGGGAACAAACACCTACTTTAGAAATTCAGAGAGGGTAATGAATTTCAAAGAGCTTGTGAATGAAGAATGACATGCTGCTGTAAGCAAAGTAAGCTGAATTTATGTGAGCACCATTTAGCAATTAGTCAGGGCCACCAACACTCTTCACAGCCATGACTGTTCCTGCTTTCACAAATATGTAGAGTATATTCATGAAAGATAGAACAGTCATGTCTGCCACTTTTTCTGTTTTGCTAATTAGAAATTATCTTCATTGCCAAAAAATAGTTAAACGCTTCTAACAAAATTAATGAATCTCTAGAAAATACCTAAAAGACTGGTTACTTTTACACATAATCTAAAGAGCGGTTGAAATATTTAGGATAAACAGAAACATTCCTTCTACCTCTATCATTACAATCCTTGAAATAATTCTCATAATTTAAACTATTTATTTATTGTCATTTTGTTCTTGAGTAATGAAATTAAACAAAAGAAATACACACTTGTTGATAAGCAATTTGTGATGTTCAGCCTTACGTTGGTGAATACAGAGAAGGACACAATTCATTCTACCTATACAATAAATGTATTCCATGATTATTTTAACCAAAGGGAACAGAAACAGAAGTATGAATAAAGTTCTATGATCCTGAAACAAGCTTGCTTCTTCTATTTATAATGGCACATGCCTGATGTCTTTGCAGAATCAAATATTCAGATAGGAACCAGTTTATAATTTCTTTAATAGAATTTCATTTCCATTTCAGTTAAGCCCTAATGATTTATGCTCTCTATAATTACTTTCTAGAGGTTAAAACTGGATATTTTCCTGCCTTTGAACCACATCTAATCTAAATGATTTCAAGTGTATTATTCTGAAATAGCGCATGAATTCTTTCTGAGCCATTGTTCACATGCATTGTAATTCAACTGTACAATGTCATGTTTATTATCACTTGCATTACGTAATGGAAGTTATGTTCAGATAAGTGGTTATAAGTGCTGATGCTGGGCAAAGAAGCTCTTTATTCCTGCTGTTTTTGGAGCAGTTACAGTCATTGTAACTCTCTCTCTCTCTCTCATTGTATTTTACTAATACTATATTTAGTAAAATCATTTGTTCCACCTCAGATCAGTGCTGTTGTTTTCAAGTATTTTGCGTTCCCCTGCTTCCCCTTTCCCAGAGGCGCGGGTCCACAGATCCCTCCGCCCTGCTGGTCACGGAACTGGGCCGGACCAGCCCATAAACCGTTGACATCTAGTAAACTTGTCAGGATTGGGTCTCTTGAGGCATGCTACAGAATGTGGTGCATGTGGTGAATGTGGTGCAGAATGTGGTGCATTTACTTCAAAATTTTATATATTCATATCAACCAGAAAAGCTTTTAGGACTCTGCCCAGTTACTGTGAAATAGCTTCATTTCTGCTATTCTCTTGAGAGTCAGACTCAAAGAGATTGAGATGGAAGAAATGGGAAGATCAGACATTTTTGACACAAAGATTAGAGACACAATTACTGGCTTATGTAAGAGGGTGAGAAGCAAAATACAAAACATGAGACATGTGGGGGAGAGGGAAGTCGTGAAAACTGTTCTTTTGTACTGGTTTATCTGTCATGACAAAAACATGTTTATCAGATTGAGCTAACATGCCTCTCATGGGCCCACCCTTTATGCAACTGCTGGTGTGAAACCAGCTCACTTTCCTCAGTCTGTGCAGTTCAGCGACTCTTACTTCTCCAAAGACAGAAAGAAGTTAATGAGTGTACCTTGTTTGTGTTTGTGAGAAAGGCATGCTCACAACCCATGGTCATGCACAATGAGGGGAAGGACAAATTCCCATATCTTTACTGAGTGCTGACCAGAAAAGATGGTGGTCTGTTATTAATACTGTTATTGGTAGAGGTAGTGGGAAATCTGTCTGTGGCTAGCTCATCAGAGCTTAACAACTGGAGGAATATAGCTGTAGGATGAAAAACATCACTCACTTTCCAAATGACAGTATAGAGATCTTCCTATATAGTGAAATCTTCCTATAGTGAAATCAACTGTAGTAAGAGACAGTAATGTTGCCCTGAAAATCTGTGAGAAGAAAAACTAATCTTTTTAAAATAACCATAGCGTTTTACCCTCAATCCATTCCAGTCCTATAAACATTACGTAAAGCTTTTATTTTTATTTTTTTAATGGGATATAGAATAACAGAGCCCCTAGAACACAATACCTTTCTAATATGGGGGATAGCATACTCCAAAGGTTGATCTTTAACTGTCATACTTTAAATTTTCCCTAATCATCACAATGCAAGTTATTCTTCTATATGTAAATGAACTGAAACTCATGACTTTCTGCCTTCATGTTAACATGCTAAAAAGTAACAACTATTCATGGGACCAGCTATTTTTTGGAATAGACAAATAAGATTGTACTGTTTCCAAGTCATTATTAATTTCCTATATTTCCTCTTTTTTCCTTTCTTTTAAATAGATTCAGTTGATATAACCCACTCACTGCCATCTATAATCATTAATGATTCCAAAAACAGGGAATAACTAAAATTTATTCTCAAGCAATTAAAACCTGCCAAGGCTCAAAAACAATAAATTTTTTTTCACTTTTATGCCTTAACATAGCAAACTCTTTATACCAGTCAGAAAGATTTGTAGTACAGGAATGCATTTTGGAGTATCAGACATGTCTACTGGCATCTTAACTGCGGCTTCACAGTGGAACAACTAGAACACAAGTACATTGATGCCCTATAGATGCTGCATAGCAAGTTAGAAATACTTTATATAAACTAATTGTCGCTAACAAAATTAAAACTATTTGATAATAACCATTTGAAGTTTTGTATTGATTGTAGTGGAAGCTGCCAAGTACAAGTTATTTTTATGAAAAAGTATAAGAGGAAATATTTGAGGTTGATACATAAATTCATGAAACCCATTCTCAGGACAAAAGAGTTTTCAGGTTACTGCTGGGACAGTAGACACTGTTTATGGGAATGGGTATGACCATATCATTAGACTTGATGTTCACCCCTATCCCTGATAAAACATATGCCCTCTAGAAGTAAATAAATTGTATGTATTAACAGAAAAAGGGAAATGGCACTAAAATCAGTCTTGGAACCATTTTCTTCAAGCACAGTTGTATTTCTTTAAAGCTACTGAATCTGTATCATTAAAACAAAATGTCACAGACTCTCAAAAGCAAAGGATAGACAATTCTACAGATTATTGGATCATGTACTATTTATAGGCATCTAACCTTTTCAGCCCCAAAGAAAAGCAAATAGAAGAGTTGTGTCATAGATTCAAGTCCCAAATTACAGTAATTTTGTAGTGTTACTATATTTTATTAATCACAGAGACTCAGCAAAATACTGAGTCACCATTAGTGTGAACAATATTTCATTGTCATAGTAAATAAAACTACCATACTTAAACACTCCAAAATAAACAAATTTATAAATATCTGATTTTTTTTTAACACATTCTATATCTTTTCCTTTTATATTGACAACATAATTGTTTCCAGTAACCATTTAAATAACAAGATACAATTTGAGTAATAACTGAGAGGGAAACTCATAAGTTCTACAATTCTGACGGCAAGTCAAGCAATTATATTCAATTCATGGCCTAATTTATGTCTCATTTAGAAAAAAAATCACAGAAAAGATATGAGGCACAAGATAGCATCAGTGAAGTTACAGTGAAATTATCAATCTCAGTTGCATGAGTGATAATGGAAATAATTGCAACAGGCAGAGGAAACTGCAATGCTTGCATACTTGGACCCAGTACTGACGGATTTCAGCAACAACTGTGGAGTAAACTGCCCTCTCTCTCTCTCTTTTTTTTTTTTTTTTGCTTCTTTGTTTTAATTTTTCTGACAAATTACGGGGATGAAGTACTCCAGAACAACCTCCAACAAGTGGAAAACTAAAACTGAGTGGTTCATCTCCTTTATATGCTTCATTTTTGGAATCAAGCTGGTTTATGATGCTTAGCTGATGGCATTAAATGCAACTCAGTAAGAATAAAAGAAAAAAAGAAAATATTTTCAGTCTTTCAGAAAAAATATTCAAAATCAGTTCACAAAGTTCTGTCCTATTCCTAAGTAATAATTAAAATAATATTTTTCTTTGTAAGCAGCATTGTCATGTAAACATTGTCATGTTTGAAGACAAAAATACTCTTTTGAAGAAGTTTAAGAAATATTTCAGTCTGTTTGTGCCTTGAAACTTTAGAAGTTGATATAAGAAGAAGAGATATGAGCTTATTTTTGATGGATACTGACTGACTAACTCTAATTAGAGAATTTCTTTACTATATATATTTATATACATAAAAATACCCCTATATAGAGCTTCATTAGATGACTCAGATACTACGCAATTATTTTAAAAACCCTTAAATCAGTTTCTATAATTTTAAGGGATGTAATAGTAGGAAAACTGGTAACAAACCTTTCTGAATCCCATTTTCATTAATTAAATGCATAACCAAATTAGAAAGTCAAATGAAGATTGAAAAATCAATTACCCCAAAATTTCTGCATGAAACACAACTCACTGAAGTCATCTTGACTGTCTACTCTTGAAATAGAATTTACGTATTAGATGCAGTAACATAAACTGACTTTTGATTTTTTTTATTTTGTTGTTTGACTTTTTTTGATTTGTTAAATCAAAAGATTCAGAAGATTCCCAAAATAAGTGTAGCCAAAGTTAGTGCAGATTTGATGCATAATTTGTTTTCCTCACTTCTTGCCTACTTTTGTCTCTACATGCACTGTAGCTAGAGCGCTGAGGGAGAACAGTTAACATAATACTAAAAACCTCAGGGTTGTGAGAAACTTGTGAGAAAAACTCTAAAATACTTTCCTCAAAAATGAGGGTAAACAAGTAAATGTGTCAAGTAGTTATGATTTCCAAAGTTTCTGCTTTTGAAAGATGAAGCAGTTAAATACCACATAAAATAGTTAATCACAACTGAGAATATTTTGTCTCTTTTGCCTACTAACAATTTGTTTAGTTTATTATCAGTTGGCAAACATTCAGCAATTATCGGTGGTTTAAAAACGTTTTTAACCTGGAGATTGGACTCCCTCTAAAAGTACCAAGAGAAATCTTGTTACCATTATTGACAGAATAATTTAAGTAACGTTACTTTAGGAGTGAAAAAAAAACAACCAGCAAGCTACCATATTTTGACCAAGATAAGCTCATCACCATAACCTTGGGACACCACGGTGGAGGAAGCCATGGAAGTTTGCAAATGGTTCTTTCTTGAATTATTAAGAACAGATTTAAATATCTTTATTGTCTAATTTCCTTTTTAAGAGGGCAAAAGTTTGGCAAAGAAGAAAGAAGTAATTACTTGTGTTTGAATGCTACTGAACAATGAGCAACAAACAATCATGCAGTTTCAGCTATTTTAAGGAAACATAAAGCCCACCTAGACAAAGAAAACGTTAGCATTCCTTTGACACTTCATCTCAATGGTTTTGTCTGACAAGGTTTCAGACAGAATATAATATCTCTCAGACCTGTCAGCCCTGACAAGATACTCCAATGAGAGGAATAATCATAAATTGTCTTCTTTATTGCATGAGGTCCTTATTTTCTCACTTTGATAGAAGTAGTTTATGCCAGGAAAATTTTAAACAGATCTGGCTATATAACTATTTATTTATTTATTTATTTTTGGTGTGTGTGTGTGTGGTATTTAGAACATAAAATTTAACTATTTCTTTTGTAAAGTGTTCCTTTCAAACAAAAATACACATTTCTTAACGGAAGAACACCGTCTTGACAAAGAATTTGCTGTTATTAAAATGAAGGTGACATGTTGTTCTGTTTGTGGCTTTCAGCAGTTCTCCATTACATTTTTTTCTCTCTTTTCTGTCTCACCAGCTCTAAAATCTTTTTTGATCAACTTCCTTCGATCTTCAGTACTTCCCACAATCTGAATTTTAGCATCCAGTAAAAAATATTAAGCATAAACAGTGAGATTAAAACTCCCATGCATAATGCAAGATATTAGAGTGCCATTCTTTCTGTATATTCTGAGACTGATAAACAAGAGCCAGCTAATGAAAATATGTAGATTACAGAAATAAAACTTATACAACCATTTCTAAAATAAAATTTAATCAAACACTATTGGATTATAAATAAGCTGCTAGCCTTCATTTGTATGCTTTTTTTCATTTTGTTTTTTTTTTTTTCTTCTTTTTTTCCTTCTTTTTTTTATTATAGAGACACAGAAATGCTTGAGAAACTGGAGTATATCTCCTATGAGGAAAGGCCAAGACTGCTGGGACTTTTCAAAAGGTTCTCGGGCACCTCATTAATGTATGTAAATACCCAAAAGTAGGACACAGTGAAAAAGGAACCAGGCACTTTTCAGTGGTGTCCAGTGACAGAACAAGAGGCAGCTGATACTGAAACACAAGAGATTCTATTTAAACATCAAGAAATACTTATTTACTATGAAGGTGACCAAGCATTGGCAGAGGTTCCTCAGATTGATTCTGGAGTCACCCCTTCCTGCAGACCTTCAAAATCTGTCTGAACATCATTCTTGGCAAACAGATGTAGGTGGTGGACCTGCTTGAACATGGGGGTTAGACGAGATGACCTCCATAGGTGTTTTCAAATTTAATCTCTCTGTGGTTCTGCTTCTGTCTACTGGGCTTGAGACAAATAATCCTTATAAGTACACATCTATAATACAATAGTATCAAGGGAAGAATATTGATAGGACTGAGTTAAAGAAAAACACTTTATCAGAATTTGACCTCTGTCACATGTAAGATTATATATGGCATGTTTTGCACTGATTCATCAGTGGCAATATAATGTTACATCAATCATTGTACTTTAGCTCTATTGGGTTTGGAGGAGACTAAAATATTTGGGAAAATACTGCTTCCTGTATATAAACTAAGACAAGAAAAATGAGATTACTCAAGCAACAGAAGAGTATACTTTTCTCCATTGTATTTAGAGATGACTCCATAGCCATTGTTATTATTATCTAAATCTTTTATCTGGAAAAAGGGAGAGTGTGTAGTGTGTTATATATTTGTAAATAGACACAGAAATAATTGTTCAGACCTGAAAGTGAAAGTTTGTTACACCTTCAACAAGCAAAGATGACAATTCATTACTAGATCCATATTGTGGCTAGAGATGTACACACGCTGACATTACAGATGAAAAAGCTGAGGAACAGATACAAAATGAAAGTGTTCATTTGCAAATCATAACTAATTCTTGCAAAGAACTGCCTCACAGGCTTTGTGACAGGAGTAATAATAGAAGGCGTAGTACAAAGAACGTTAGGAGCAGTTCACAAATGAATCTCAGATTTTCCATTAATTATTAACCTATCAATTGGAATCTTTACTCTTCCTTTCTCAACTAACTCTCTGAAAAGATGAGTGTAGATTTGTTTGAAATATTCAGTATTTTAAAAGAATTTACACCAGAGTTGAGTGGTATTAAAATAGGGAGTCATATTCCCACTTGCTTTTCAAGAGACATTCTTGGAACTGCATTAAAAACCAGCTGAAAGAAAACTCATGATTTCCCCTTTATTATTCATATGTCAGGACTGAGCTAAGCTAACGTGAAGATAAGTTTAAATTGGAAGTTGCTACTGTAAAAATTAAACTTCAAATAAAAATGTTATTCTAAATAATCCATAAGTATCAAAAAGTATGAAACTAAGAAATTGGAAGTTCTAGTGTCAACACTATGGAAATCTTATAAACTATATATTCCATATTTACGTACCTTACTAGAGAACAAAATATGAAGATAATCCAAGCTGACACATTCATATAATATAATTTACTAAGGCCTTAATCCCCCTGCCTGTCAGCAACAACCAGATGCAATTTGCCAAACCTTATACCTAGTAGGAAAGGTAAGAGATTAAACTTGTTTGAACCAGCTCCAGGTCTCTCAACATTGTGGTAAAAACTGAATTTTCCTATCCAAGGCATACACGGTTGAGATCTGAACAGAGTGGGAAAGAAGAAAGCTGGAACTAGGATGGAGCTCAGGGGAGCTGGTCTTGCATCTTTCTGAAGTCAGCAAAGAAATGGAGAGAAAACAACTTGTACTCCCAGATGGAGCAGTTCCCTGCTCCGGCTTCAGTATTTCTAAGCATCAGTCACAGCAGGATTTTCTCATGTCACTCTATGGGAAAAACTACCTCTTACGATCTGATGCTCTGGCATCTTCCTACCTCACCTACAGCAACAATCCATCCACAGAGCAATTTGAGTTCTTACTGCACCCAAGCAAGTGATTTCAGCTAAATCATTAGCATTGAGTACATGCTATTTGGAAAATGGAGAAGTCATAGTTTTCTTCTAAATCCCTTCTAGATTCAGGGCACCCACACAATGGTCTCACATGGACTAGTGGGAAAGACAGCCAAAGGACATTTCTCCCCCTGAAGATCAGTCTATCTTGGCTGTCTTTACCACTGATCCCTTTATTCAGAGGTTATTCAAAAGATTTTTCAAAGGATTCCCCATAGAAGTTGATTTGATTAAAATCTATTAGGTGCACAAATTGCTCTTGGAAAATATCATTTAGGTTTACTTAAATTTTAATATCATATTGGTACTATCTGTTTCTAAACAGGTAATATAAATAATTGGTACTATGCCTTGTTAATACATCTACAAAAAAAAAAAAAAAAAGTAGTATTGTTTAATGGAGTTAGAGAAACCGTGGATTTTGTTTCTTCTGATATTTCTAAGGACTAAAAATTTTCAAGAACTTTTCTCCCAGCAGCAGTACAACAATTCTGATGTGGCAAAACTCAAACACTAAAATCTACGAGACAGAAAACATCAAAGAGAAAATAAACTGGATCTGTGGATGATTCTATATACGTGAAGTGCAGTACATCACAAGTACTTTGGCTTAGCTGAAGCAGCACTGAACCAAAAACGCATAAGGATGAAGAGATTATTTGAAATGGAAAGGACAGAAACAACAGAATACAGAAAAAAATAATAATTTCCCCCAAACCCAACATTTTAGAATTTAACTTCTTAGAAGTTTAATTATACAAATTCCACTTCCAGGTTTCCTCCTTTCTCAGATAAAAAAATCCAGCCATACTTTTGAGAAATATACCAAAACATTTATTTTTTTTTTGCATTTAAGTACTTGCGATTCAAAGCATGCAAATATTTTTCATCTTGTTTTTACTAGCTGAAGCATAAAAGCATATTGTTCTTGAATAATATATTGCTCTTACCTTTCTTGAAAAGCTAGCTTGTCAGTTGTTTGAGAATACCTGGATTCGATGTCTATATCAAATCATACAACCATATATGAAATCTTGTACAAGGCATGAGGCTCATTTTTTTATGTATAAGAACATAATAATAATAATTAAAAAAGAAGAAAAAAAGAATATAAGTGACAGATCCTTTTACAAGATAGCCTAGAGTGACTAGTTCTTGTCATAATGTTGTCATAGTGACAGTGACATCAATATACTTCATGACAATCAGTACAGCAATTTATCTGGAGAAAACATCAGCTTTGATTCCCAAGTCTATTTCGTTTTGATCTCCTTTTCATGTCTTATTAGAATATTCTTTTTTTTTTTTTACACTATTCCTTGATCAAAATAAAACTGTTCTAATTCTTACTGTAAGAAGCATTGTCAAAAAAAAAAAAGTAAAAAAAGAACAATAAACAAAATGGAAGAACATGAAACAAAAATTTTGTATGCAGCATTTCCTTATAAAAATTAAAATCTCGGGCATATTTTACCGTACCAAATAGGACTTCTGGGTTGATTCTGTGGCTTGGCAAATACATTCCATTTTAAAATAAGATTTTTACAGATTTTTACAGGGTAAAGTCATCAATACAAACACAAACTGGAAAAGGAGCATAAAATGGCATATATTTTCAATCTTACAGTATTTCCTCACAAGGTATGACTATGCTCATTAAAAAATAAGTAATTTTTTTTTTTTTAAATCTGTTTCATTGTAGTTCTTCAAACCATAATAACATTTAATGGCATTCAATCCACAGCTTCTCACTTTTTTGTCATTGCATGTTTCTATTAACTGCCATGAAACATATAATTATATGAAGTTCTGAAACAGAAAGCATATATTCCTTGGCTTTTTTTTCTGGGAATTCTGTTCCTAAAGGTAAGTGAAGTCTGTCCTTAACCTTTTACCCATCTATTCTTTGTTCAATATGAAATGCGCTAAGGCAGATTAGTCCCAATTGTATGTTTTTCTATTGATAACAGGAATAATTTTCAGACTACAGGTGTACATACTGATGTTAAATTTCAAATGTTTTCTTTAAATGTGGTGAAAAAAAAACAACAAACGAACTAGCTACTGACAGGAGCTAAATCCTGAACTGGACGAATTCTTTTCTCATTTTTATTTAACATACCAAGTGGGAATTAACCCAATACACTTTTCAGGTTTCTAAAGAACAAGGAAATATAATTGTACGAATACATAAATTCAACATGTTTTGATGTATTTAACATCTCATGCATTTGTGCTCAAAAATATTTGGGCTCAAAAAAGAAAAATAAAAAAGAGGCAAAGCAAAATAAACTGATATACAGACAGTTAAGATAGCTTTAAGAAATAGAGTTGGTTTCTTACCACATTAAGTTTGCAGATGAAGGTAGCAATCTATTTTGCATGTAACCCAACAAAGAAATTGTTTTAACTGTCATTTTAGCTTTTTAAAGGGATCACTTGTTCTCCAAAGAAGCCTTTCTCTCTCTGTTAATTACAATCTACACTACTGAAGTCTACAGTATCCCACTTTACAGTTTCTTCAAGCAAGGTGCATTGCTTGACCTGGATCTATTGAAAGATTAATGAATCTCACTATGTATAAATATGTATATGATATGTAAATAATATATTCGTATATACTTAAAACAATGTATAGCGTTCAAGTAAATATAAGATACCAGGTATGGAAAAAAAAATACAAACCATTAGTTCACTAAATACCAATTATCAAAGATTTCATAATCAAAAATACTTTGAAACTAAGAAGATAAGCCAGTTAACAAAGGAATGGCATTCCTCATTAGCTACTCTCAGATTTCTGAACTATAGTCTTTTTCTAGGAAGGTTTTAGTTTGGTGCTAACAAAAAAAAAAAAAAAAAAAAAAAAAAAGTAAAAATAAACTAGAGAGAATTACAGTATACATCATTCTTATGCTTGCCTTCAGTACTACTGGTCAGTTATAGAGAAAAAATACTCAACAAAATAAATTGTCGGTATTACTCAATACTTTCCTTATTTGTTTGGATGTTACTAAATTCAGTTGAGAATTAAACTGAACTGAAATAATTTAAAAAAATATCAAGCTACATGACTACCCTATTTAATTAGGAAAAAAAAAAAGCATCTGATCAGTAAAAAGTAACTAAGAATATGAGGATTATCTTGTTTCCATCCAACTTTGAAATGATTTTAAATTACTGCATCTCCTGATCGAAAAGGAGAATGAGGAGGGGAAAGAGACAAAAGTAGAATTCTTGTTATAGAATTTTATAAAACCAACTTAAATTCAATAAAAATATACATAAATTTTATAAAAGTCTACATAGAAGTATCTGGGACATAGTACATAGGCTGCTAGATTTTATTTTAAGATTATGCCGAGCAGAAAGGCTATCATTTATTTTGAAATGCAATTATTTTACTATGTGACAAAGGAGACTTAGGCTCTTTACTACCAGCAGAACAGTTAATGGGAGGACTGATTGTCTCAGGATTTTATAACTATCCCTAAATGATTATATTACAGGCTTTGAAAAGTTTGAACAGAACTTTATTATGAAGTATGAACGAAAAATTAGATAGTCTTCGGTCCTGTGAGTTTGTACTTGGCACAAAGTCAAGTGCATTTATATCATAGTATGCATATACTTAATAAAGAAAAACAGCCTTATCTAACCATGCAAACTGGGAATAAGAACTATAGTCAAAATAAAGAAAATAAATTTTATTTCCTTATAAAGTAAATTAAACAGAAAACAATGTTATTTAACAGATTTTTAAATGCCTAAGTTGCAAGGCTGTCATATTTTTAGGAATACCATGAATGTTAGAAACTTTCAGAAGTTATTTTCAATTATCTTCTTCATAGCTGCTGTCTTCATTAGTGAATTAGTCATTCAAAAGTCCAAAAAAGAGACAATATCTACCAGTTGCTCCACTTACTATCTGACAATAAATTCTTCACTGATACCCCTTAATAAAGAGTTTTTCCTTAACACAACAACACCACACAGAACAGTACTGACCTAAAATCATTCTGTGACCAACTGGGTATCCACCTGAATTGACAGACACTGAATTTAAACAGCTGTTGAGGTGAGTGAGTAAACCTACCACATCACAGTGTAGGTAGCACACTGAAGAAGATAACCTCCTTAGAGTTTAAAATAGCTAGGGCTTTTTATTTTATTTTATTTTATTTTATTAAGAAAAGGTATAATTGCTCATGTTTTCTTGTTTACAATGAAACATTTCTACAAAGAAAAAAATTGCTTATTATATCATGAATTAATTCAACAGCCAAGGGCTGCATAGAGTAGCCAGGATTCATTTACTTCTAAGAAATATTGTAGTGACTTATAGCAAAATAGTTCTCAAGTGACAACCCACACAGATAATGTTGCTAAGAATGATAAACGGATTCTCTCCACAGTTGCTCTGGTCACCATACTATAACAAGCTGTACTGATAGAATGAATATATCTTCCTTAAACTCCACAGCTAATACACTACTATTGTGTGTTAAGCGTATGATGAGTTTTACACAGTTCCTTGCAGTGAATTTCCATCCACAGCACTGTATAATAAATATATATGGCTTATAGTTTTTTATTTATTTTTAATTGATCTTTTCCCCATGTTTTTCAAGCTCAGTGAAGAAAGCAAACATTTTTACAACAACTATCCAACTTGTGCTGACATGACATATCTCTCCTGTATATCAGTTTTTCTACACAATTCTCTAATCAGATGTTATTCAAGACTAATTATAACAAAATGGAATGTAAAGAGTGTGAAAGAAAGATCTTGCACAGGAAGAGAAAAAGCCCTTGGACTCTTCACCAAGATATTCAGAGCTACTTTTAATAATAAGTTTAATGCAGACTGTTCTACATCTCTTAATCTGTCCGATATCATTTAACCTTAGTAAGCTGCTATGCAGCACACAACCACTCGTTCACTCACCCAGCCTTCCCACCTGGGTGGGAGGGTGAGGAGAGAAACAGAAGGGCAAAAGTTAGAAACCTTGGTGGTGGAGAGAATGAAAGCAAACAAGTGGCACAGAAACCATCTGCTCACCTGCCCGGCCAGCTCTGACCAATTGCCTTAGACAACTTCCCCAGTTTTATTATACATCATATGGTATGGGATATCACTTTGGGTCACTAGTCCTGGCTCTTTCCCCTCTCAGCCCCAAACCCCTTGCTAGCAGTCAGCTTAAGAAAAAAAAACAACCTGTAAGCACTCAGAAACAACTAAAACACTGTTTTGTTATAAGCACTATTTTTCTTACAAATCCAAAACACAGCACCCCATGAGCTACTATGACGAAAATTCCTTCTATTTGTACCAAACCAAGACAGGAAATCAGTGCTCTCATATATTCACCAAAGTGTCTCCAAAGCTGAAGTTACTGCTTAGTAACAGGATTACCAGACTAGTTCCAGTATTTGAATTTAACACTTTATCTGAAATGGGTAATCTTCCTGTAGATATTGGTAAAAAGTTATACTTTCACCACAGAAGATTCAGTTCACTATTTAGAAAAATGGTAGTGCTGACCTCATGAGGTTTAATTTAACTTTTTAATTCTTTCCACAGTGTGTGCGGTGTTTTCATCAGGTAAGTATGGTTATACTAGCTGCTATTGCCCTCACTTTGAAATGTTGCCTGTATTGATATCTTTTAGGTATGAGTCAGTTGGTTCAATACTAGTGACAAATACAACTCACCTTTATTTATTGTGACAGACTTTCATGTTTTCTTTTCTCCTATCTACATTTTAATTCAGTTTAGGTCATTTTTAGTCCGTTCATGATGTCTTGTTCCTTGGTACCAGTGTTACCTTTTCTACTATGAAAGGGCTTACCTAGTTGAATATTCCAGCAAGATTTCATTCCATAATCTGGACACTTCATGACTAAACTGGTTGGATTTTTGTTCCTGAGGTGCTATAAAATATCTTTAACAAAAAGTACAATCCTGTAGTCCTAGCATGTCTGGAACATTTTCTGCTATTGACTTTACTGCTCACTATTAGTTTATTGATCAAGTGAAAGATCTAAGTGACTAATACTAAAGTATGCAAAGATGGATGGCTACCAGTTTTCTAGCTGTGATGGCTCTGCTAGCTTCATTGCCTCCTTTTGTGGATCAGTGGATATAGCACCAAGAGTTCTGCATATGTGGGTACAAGAGAGTTCAGGATGCATATGTATCATCATCCTGACAACATCTGATGCTGACAAATTGTGCTGTGCTGAGGCAGGCAGGTTGAGACACTGGAAAGAGACACTACTGACATGCATTGTAATGCAAGACATTGTTCTGAATTATCATCTTTAACAGAGGACTGAAGTCCAGAATCCTGATGGTCAAGCATATTTACTGAAAAATTGTAAGCAGTATACTCAAAATAGGTTTGCTATGTTCCCTTTCTGTTATTTTGTTAAAGCTTGAATAATAAATGCATGTATAGATCACATTGGTGATTGATTTTATTGCTATAAACACAGATTCTAATCCATCACTCCACACTTTCAATCAGAATCATATGCTAGACACGACAGCTTCTTCTTGAACTTCAGTTCTGGTACTGGAGTTGGCAATGAATTTAAATTCTACCTCTTTTATGTTCTGATGGCCATATTCCAACTATCACAAGACATATTTTCTCTATTCTGTATTCTGTTGAACGACTATTTATATTTATTTATTTTTTAAAATATAATTTAGATTTTAATTAACTTTGTATCATTTAAAATTATCTTGTCATTTCATCAGTGTTGTTTTAGTAAATGTGCATATATAAAGAAATCTAGGCTACGATTTCTCTCATCTTCCCAATGTATTTCACAAAACAGTCACTATCCTTTTGTAAAAAGAATCCTTCTCAGCTAGAAAAATCAAAGTTCTTCAGAATCATGGAGCTCACTTAAGTGATATTTTCTTATCTCCAATATCTTCCATTACACAGCTTGATATTGTTTACACTGATTCTGTATTTTTGTTTTAAAATTTATCTTAAAATCTATCTTTCATTGCAACTGTAATGCTCCTTTTGGGCTACAAACAGACCTTTCAGTTTTAGAATAAGAAGCAAAAGTGATAATTTTGCTGAAAAGTTGTTTTTTTTTTTAACTAAAATTATTTATATATATATAAATAAATATTATACATTATATATAATTATATATTATATATACAATATATTATATATTATTTATATTTAATATATATAATATTAAATATATTAATATATATAAAACTAAAATTATATATATATATATAATTTTTTAACTAAAATTTATTAAGTTATGCTTAACTCCAAAGTGATCTTTCCTCACCTTCCTAGAATATTTATTGAAATAGAATATATTCTGGTTTTGATCCAAAATAAAAATGTTTTCAAGATTTTTATCTTCTCAAAATTAACTTCTTTTTTAAAGAAACCACATTTCAGATTTCTGCATAAAATATTTACGAAAGTTTGGAAATAGATGTAATCAGACAATTATAAATCAAGACAACAGAAAATCAAGGAAAGTGAGTCTCAGCCTTCCTAGGTGACTGGACAGAATGATGACAGATAGCAATTGAGGTAATAAAGGATAGTGGACTGAGGCTGAATGTCTTAAATGGCTACATAACTGTTGGTTACATAAAGCACAATATTCTACTGTGACCATGAAAACAAACTAGATGAAGTAAAAGAAGGAAATAAACCCAAGATTAATATGTCAGTGTTATCATTCTCAATCTCCCTCTACATTTTTCTTCACAACTTCAACAAATATTGCAGTAAAAAATATTCCAGGTAGGCAACTGTTATTAAACACAGGAATAAAACCCTTTCATGTCAGGAGATAATTAAATATATAGAGAATGTATATTTTAAAAAGATGATGCATAACAAAATATAAGAAAAAAGTTGATGCTTAAAATGAATTAAAAGAATATCCCACTGACACACAAGTTCAGAAGTGGAATGCATAGAACACGT
>JAPSGF010000005.1:22443523-22504422 GCA_035772895.1 Perdix hodgsoniae
AAAAGATCTTGCAATTGGAGAAAAAAAATAGTATATATAGTAAGAACGAGCATACTCCATTGGCTACAATTCAGGAGGAAACTGCTTTATTTTGCTTCAGTTCTTATCATAGAAACCATAATTCCTTCCTGAGTTAGAAGGAATCCACAAGCATCACCAGGTCCAACTCCTGGATCCACACAGGAACACCTCAAAATCAGACCATGTGTCTGAGAGCACTGCCCAACTGTTCCTTGAACTCTAGCAGCTTTATGCCATGACCATTAATCTGGAGAGCCTATTCTAGGCTCCAACGACCCACTGGTGAACAACTTTTTTCTAACTCCTTACTCCATCTTTGATGCTCTTCTTTGGTACACTGTTCACTCAGATTCAACTTGCCATTGTCCAGAATCCTCATATCACTTCCCACAGAGCTACTTGCCAGTCTCTTGTCCCCAGTTCTATACATATATTCTGCATTTTCCTATCCCAAATGCAGAATCTGTCAATTCTCTTGTTATAATTCATGCAGTTGGTGATTAACTGGTCCTCTAGTTTGTAAAGACCTCTCCACAAAGCCTCTCTATCTTTGATAAAGTCAACAGTTCTTCCCAGTTTAGAGTTGTCTGCAAACTTAGTTATTCTAAATTCGAGTCCTGAATCCAAGTAATTTATGAAAACATTAAAGAGAACTGGCCTAAAATACAGCCCTGTGAAACCTCACCACTAACCGGCAACCAATAACACATAAGCTCATGTACTATAACCCTTTGAGTAATTCTTAATTACTTGAAGCATTTTTCTATTATTCAGTACATTGTAGTTTCTTTTTAAGTAGCCAGTGCTGTCAATAACGAAACATAGTTATTTTTGGTACAATAAAGCATGTTATGTCTTTGGTTGCTATAGTTTCTCACCTAAAAAGTACAGTTCCAAATTGCAGTGAGTTCTATGGGTCAGGTAGTCAAGAAGTACATGATCCATTCACATGTGTTTATAAAAGAACTCCCTCAGAATGCGACTTATGAAATCATACTAAACAAATAACCTCTTGTAAAGAGAAAAAGACTGCCACATTTAGTGTTCCTCTTCATTATTGCACTGACAAATATATCACAGTAGAGAACAAAGAGATGTAATTAGCTCTTTTTCTCCATCAAACAATGAATGCAAATGCAAAGAGAATATCCTTTCTGATATAGCAGGATATGCATTTGATGGAAGATATTTGAGGTTGGTAGAAGACACATCATAAAGCTTGGGACAGAAGACGTTGGTTCATTTTTGTCACAAGGGTCTCTTTAGCCAAAGTTAAAGCAAGATCACCTTAACCAAGAGTTTAAAGTAAGCCATGTACTGGAATGCACACTGACTGTGTGTTACTACTATGGATTGCTATTCTTTTTGTCTTTACATAGTAAGCATACATAAGGATACACAGCCACCTAGTGAGTGTTGAAGGATGCTGGTGCAAATTGGCAGATGGTCAGAGCAGTTTAATTTGCTCTGATGAGAGTTAATTAATCTCAGATCTTGAAAACTTTAATAAAAGTCAGTAACTTTGTGCACCCTCACATTTTGTATGTATAATACTTTATGATATTTTTAGACATAGGAAGTATATTATCGGAGAGTATTATGAGGAAGAAGAAAAGCAATCAAATTCTCTTTCAAAAATTTCCACAAACAAAAACATTTCTGAGGAGGCTATGCTGTTTTTCATGCAGAAATTTTATTGCTATCACACGTAAGTACTAATCAGTATAAGTATCATTTTCACTTTATGAATGTAGGACACCCGGTTTATGAGCAGCTGCAAAAATAATGCATAGGTATCAGTCATGCAGATACCATTTAAAATGAGTGCATTTACAATATCTTTCAGCAGTGTTTGAGAACTACAAAATAAAAGCAAAATTAAATAGGACTGAATTTAGCAACTTTCAAAGAATTCATAATAGGCCCTTGGAAGTTCAGAAGGCATCTTCTCACTGGTAACACACTATCTTGTATTCAACAAATTATGACTCATTTACAGAATGAGGTGACAGGCTCATAGCTTAGCCAGGCAGCAGATTACAGCAGCTTCATTAGTGAACTGTTTACTGAGTCATATTTAATCACTGAGATTCCTCAGGCTTTTCCTCTCCAACCCTGCGTCAGAATTGGTTGTAATTTCTGGTGTGAAGACATATCTAAATATTTAGCAACATACATTCTGGTCTAGTCTGGATGAGCATAATGGTTGATATTTCAAAACCGGTGAAATCATCTTGGTAGTCAATGAGTTAATTTTTAAGCAATAATGTCTCGTTGAATCAAATTCCTCACAGAACTTGTCTTGGCTTTTTTTTTTTTTTTTACTGACAGAATGGTGATAAAAAATTCTGCACCACCCAACATCTTGGTTAATAAAATATAAAAAAAAAAAGTAAAAAATAATTTAAAAAAAAATCTCAAATTAGCAGAAAATACCATACAAAGAAAATCTTAAGAATTACTGTAGCATGATTTTAAGGCATAAAAAAAAAGGAAAAAAAAATACTGAAAACAGGATTTGAACAACTAGAAAGTAGTTTGTAGCATACATAAGGATACACAGCCATCACACAGCGCTCCTAGTCATGACTGCACTGATAGATACACCACAGTAGAGACAATAATATAGACAATAATCAAATAGATGTAATTAGCTACTTGACAATGTGAAATGTTCTGGAAGTAGAACTACATGCTACAGATTAAGGTAAGCATGGTTACCTTTATTTATTCTAGACTATATAAAGTTTACTTTCTTCCAATTGCTCAGCTTTAAGAACCACAAATAAAAGCTTTCCTCCCCTTTCTGAATTAATCTTTACCACATACTGGCTACTCTCCACTATTTAAGACAGTGGAACTATTTCTCAACACAGTCTCTAGCCCTTCCAAAAAGCAGATGCGCAACTGGGATGCTTCTCTAAAGGTACATTAAGATCAACAAAGTAGCTCTTCCTTCAGTGCAGCTAATTTAATTCAGCAAAATCTGCTATTGTGAACTTTAACTGCATATTAACACCTCTGATTTGAGCTGATGGCCATTTCCTGGATATTCTTTTGAGACACAGTGCTAGCCATGAGTAATTCCTGACCTTTAACTACTGAATTAACAACAAATTCTTAATTACTGAACAGTTAAGCCAAAACTGTTCCTAATGAAGTCGCTTATGAGACTATTCTTTGGCTCGTCTACTACAAAATACCCACTCCCTTTGAGAAGGAAATTTCTTTTCCTGAGGCTTTCAAAGTTCATGTCCTACAGAAGTTGCTCTGACTGTATTTGCTTTCACGCAACATGGTGGCAAGTTCATATATGTCAGAATGGGGAGACATATTGCATGAACATAAATTTCTGTTTTCTTGCAAGACTAAAAGACTGACCTCTCATGCAGAGAGCTTAAGCGTGAACCTATCTCAAAATATGTAAATTGCAGTCCCTCTAAATCAAGACTACTGCTGACATATTCGAAGAAAAAGTTTCACACAAATACCTCATCTATGCCGAGAGTTGTGTCCTTCAGTTACTCTATTACTGCACTCCTATAAAAGTGTTTAATACTGCATACTTAGCAGAACTAAAAATATAAAAATCTTAAATCTTCTGTTCAGTTAGAAAAAAAATATTGCAACAATTTTCATCTCCCACTTAAAGAGAAAGGCTAATCTTCCCTAAATGCAAAATTGCCTGTTGATTGCCTTCTCTTCCTTTATCTGCCACTATTTTCTAGGGACTTGTGTAATACAGGTTGAATACTGTAGGTCTTCTATTCCAGAAGCTTCTCCTAGGCTAATTCAGGTATTCTTACATTTCCTTCTGCCTTCTTCAGTTAAAGGCTTTCAGTCAAATCCATTTTTTGATGCAAGAACTACAAATATTGCTATGGTCAGTTAAAACAAGCCCTCTTTGTACCAATGGACACAAAATAAATAAAATTGTTTTTAAAGGAAAATATAAAGCCTTTAATATTAAGGAATGCTATTTAAGAAAAAACGTAGAAAGCACTTTTGTTGTTCCAGCTTTAGCTAATTTCTAATGCAACTTTGAGGGAAATAGAACTAGAAATAGAACTTTGTTTTAATTGAAAAAAGTCACAATTAATTTTGTATTCAAAAATAAGTAATATGAAGTGGTGAAATCCCTAAAGGAAGTACACAGATTTCACCTTGTAGCCTTGGAGGTAGCACCACCAGAGACGCATTTCACAGATAATCCGAACTACTGAAAGCGTGCGCTTAGCATAATAGAACCAATCCAGAAATCAGTACTAAAAAGGTGAGACAAAATCGCAGTCACAGAATCAAATAACTGCAGGGATTTGAATGGCCTTCTGCATATCGTTTATTCCACCCCTGCATTGCTAAAGCAGATTTCCTAGAGTAGGTTACACAGGAAACTATCCAGGCTGGTTGTGAGTATTTCCAGAAGAGAAAGGGAAAAGGGAATGAAAAACACCAATTCAATGTTTCCACTGTGGGAAATGAATCACCTAAAGGCTGAAAACAAATTTGAATCTTTGGTTATTTTTTGTGCTATACTACAAAGCTGAGGAATTTTACAGAAATAAGTACGATCTTAAAGTTTTCAAAAATATCCATATATATTCTGTACGTTCTGTATATTCTGGTGAACATAAGTTCACTAATGAATTCCAATTCTAAAATCTAGTTAAATATTCAAATAACTAAAGGCATATGTTGTAGAATATGACTATTCTCAAATAAATTCATCTGAATATGACAAAATTACCCACATAGTCACGGCTTTAAAAGACGGAGTATGAATGTAAATGGTTTTTATGTTTAGTATACAAAAATCTGCAACAAATAAAGACTGATTTTGTCTGCTTCAGTTGTGACCTACATAATGAGTTACAAATCAAAATTAGGATAATCAATTCAATGGTATCTCTGTCTAAAGAAAGACCCTTGAAGATAACTTAGTTACTAAGACTGTAGGTTCTAAGCACCTACGTTAATTTGTGGAATTGTTAATGACTCATCCACAGTTCCACAAAAAAAAACAAAACACAAGGCTTACTCATTTTACAGCTCAGACTGAATCCTATCACCATATCACTTTGTTTTTTCACATTAGCAAGTGAACCACAAACCACACAGATATTGAAAATCGTACTACGGAAATTACTGCTTTCATTTAAAAATAAGTTTTTCATCTACTGCAAATAAAAATAGTAGCTGCATTATTCAAGGCAGTTATAGCAATTCTTCAAAATGTAATATAGCAAACCTCATTTTGAGCCATTTTATTCACCAATTCTATTATCTCAGAGCTTATTAAAACAACGTCGGAAAAAAAAAAAAAGAAAAACAGGCCTAGTTTACACTCCCTTCCTTCTCAGTTTTCTTCCACTTCAGCACAATTTACAAATGTTTTCTGTCAGCTATTTTCCTTTGTACTTGTTCTCCACTGTCATCACACACTTTGTTTTCGTCAGTCTCTCTGCCCTTCTCTGGCTGTATTAACTTGATTTTTCTAGCTTCAACATCCTAACAGAGACGTGTCCCAAGTACTTATTACATTGGTTCACATGTATTTCTTAAACATCAGCATGCTGGGTTGAAGCTTGGATAACCCATAGGAGATTTACCAAGCATTTTCTCTGCTCCCCATCTAAAATCATTGATGCCCTGTTCCTGGTCATAAAGATTTTAAGAAATTCCTCTTTGATTACAAAAGGATGTGAAAACATTCCTTAAGTGCAGTTTTTCAGACTTCAAAGTGTTAAGAGAAATTGTGGCAAAGTGATCCCGCCATCTTTCTGCCTTCAACAAGTTTAGTCAAACAGCTTCTGTGTATACACTCAGCAAGGCTTCAAATTTGTTAATCTGGCTGAAGAGTTAAAAACTGCCAGACAGCAATACAGAAAGCTGGGGAGATTGAAACCTTTTTTGTCCTCTATCAATGCAGTGCCACTTCCATGGTGAGTGCTTTTACTTGCCTTCCCGTCTGCAGCCCCCTCCCCCACCCAGTTTTGTCATTAGTAGTGAAACATCTTTATTTTTCATAAGTTAATTCTTAATAGCATTCACAAAATAGAGAGGGATTTGGCAGGACTGAAAATGTCCTGAAAACAGGACTCGACTCTGGATGTGAGGAATATGACACTAACCCCAAAGCAGAATCTGTTTATGTCCTAGAAGTACCAGACAATTTGTCAATAGAGTAAAAACAATTTTAATTGCCTGAAGGCAGAAGAATGGAGCTCAGTATCTTTTATTAAAGCTGTTCCCTGTATTCATTACATTTCCTTTGCTCAGTCAACATCCTGTTGGTAACAGCGAACTGCTGCCTGACTGGTGTAATGCACAGATTTTATTATCATAACATGCTAATATAAATACTTTTTCAACTGTCTTCCTAAGAGAGATTTTTACCATAATGTATAAATAAATATTTATTTTTTCCTTCCTCCCAGTTGTATTTGCAGCTGATTTCCCCCAATTTTTCAAGGAAATACAAACTCTGTTTTATATCCTTAACAATTTTGTGAAAAAAAACATGAATGAAGGAGGAGAAACTCAGTAATGCCTCCCACTGAGCTAAATTCTTATTAGAAAACAGAAAAAGGTATGAAAACTCCAGTCATGGCACAGGTGGTAATGGGTGCCTAGGACACCCTTTGAATGATAACTTTGACTATATTTAGCACAAGAGAATTCAGTCAGACTTAATTCATTACACCGCCAACAGAAGTCCTGTTGCTTTCTCCGTGCTGTGTCACTTAGCACAGAAAAATGTTTCTGTCGCAGTGATGGGTGCTTCAGCATGTCCTGGGCTTCCTGACAAATGTTGTCTATACAATGCTAATATTTCATGCCTTGTAATTCAGCTCTTTGAAATCAAACTTCTAGTTAAGAACAACTGCAGAGCAAAGAGAAAGGTGAATGAAAGAACTTCAGTAAATGAAAATATGAAGACAAAAAGGGAAAGAGAAGATCAAAAGAAAGAAAACCAGTAACCAGTAAACTGCAGTTCAGAACTGTGAGTTTGTTCAGTGAAGAAAACTTGAGGTGGAAAAAAAAAAAAGTTGTTGTTTTGAGGCTACTCAACTATATATATAATTATATAAAATTAAGCAAAACTTTTTTTTTTAATGAAGTGGAAATACTCCTTTTAAACATAAAATAATAATAATAAAAAAACCAATAAAATCTCAATGTTGTTATTTAATGTGGAGGTACTATTTTTACTTGTAATTACTACATCTAAACTTATCATTAAAAAAAAAAGTATGCAAATTGGATTGAATGATCTTAGAGGTCTTTTCCAACCTTGGTGATTCTATAACAAATGATCATTCAACAAAGTTCAGAGATTCAGTTAGGCCTCACTATTTAATAAACAAAGTAGCTATATTTGTGACAGCTTTTGTCTGAAGATCTGAATGCACTTCAAATGACTTTAGTAGTCCAAAAAATGTGTTTGGACAGATAAACAAAGTCTTCATTCCCAAATACAATATGGATTAAATTTTAATCTGATTATATTTACCATATAATTCATGCAAATACATACTATAATTTTATCCTGACACCTTATTAAGGATTGTGACTTGTTTTCCTCATATCTTTAAGACTGGCCTCTAATTTATTTGACTAAGTATGATTCATTTTACTTTTTCAGCACTTCAAAATCTGTTAAACATTTGCCTATGCAGATGTCTGAACATATTGCTGTACAAATGCAGTACAACATAACAATATGGTACTATGTTCTTCAGAGAAACATTTAAATAATGACATTTTTCTGGATAAGTTATCATGTAACTGGTATAAATTACCTATACTCAGAGCAGTGCAAAATACTAAAGAAATCTGTGACTGTATTGTGAATCTATCAGCATGTAATTAGTATGCCTTACACTGTGCATGTGTGTATATATATACACACAAATGTACTTATATTTGTGCTGGTTCATGTAACATAAAAGGAAGAAAAACAATGTAAAACAGCAAAAGGTAAAGCAGGAAGCTAATAACAGTTAAATGAAGAATAACAATGAAGGAAAAGGGAAGAAGAAAAGATACTGGAGAACAAAAAAAGCATAGAAAGTGAAATATAACTTTGCCTAATATTTTTTACAAGTTTATATGTACATACACAAATATACTAGTAACTCTATCCTTACAATATTCATTTGCAGTGGATATTTGCTTCTGGAGATAAAATTGATTGTAAATACTAGGCAAGTGCTTGGCAATTAGGCTTAAGTTCCAGTTTTTCATGTGTATCTGTGTGCTACTGCTCTTATTTTTACCCCAAATTGACAAATTTTTAATCAAATCACTTCTTCATGAACCACATTTATTTCAGTTCATTTGCTGTCAGTGGTGGAGCAATCATATACAGAATATCTATGTATCAGCCTGCATCTGGAAGACCATATAAAGGTATTAACACTCCTACCTCATATTTCCAGGGACAATTTGAAGGAATAGATCAAAAGGAAAAGTTTAATAATGGAGAACTGGAAAACATGACCTAGCTGTTTCATTTTAATTTGTTGGTTTTTTTTTTTGTTCAGCTTTTACAGTAAAAGAGACAAAGAGACTACTGCAGAATTTGGTTTCTTTCCTTGTTCTGTGATGAGAGATACTATGAAATGCTGAGTATACCTATTTGTATCACAACTCCCAGCCTATTCTATCTAAATGGTATAAAAAGAGATTGCATCTAGTTTTATTTCAAATAACCAGAAAAAAGTAGTTGATGGTTGCAGTAAAAGTCATTTCTTGTCCTTGTGGCTTATGTAAGAGTAGTAATATAATTTAGCATATGTTGTTTAACAGTGAATTACTATCTGATATGCTTTGGTAACAGTGTAAGTTTTAAAGTGAATTGTGTTTGTCTTCTACAGCAGTCTTAAGTCCTGTAGGGCTATCAACAGAGTAGGCATCCATCCAAGAATTTTCCCATTAGTAGGAACTCATCCAGCATTACTCAGAAAAGATAATTTTTGGCAGCATAAAAATCAGATCAATGTTTCACCAGACAGTGATGCATTTCAGAACTGAACAAAGATATCTTCACACTGTGCCCCATCAATATTACTAAAAGACTGAACATTGTAACTATGAAAACAAAGGTGTGATAACATAAGCTACATAGACGTCTTAGCACTACAGTCCTACAGAAACACATTATTACTAACCTGAAATGAATAGTTTTTGTTCAGTGTGTGTTTTGTTTCTCCCTGTTCTTTCATTCCTCAACAACTGAGCTCCTCATTGTATCTCACAACCAGTCTTTGCTTTTCTTCTTGAAGCAACACACAGGCAGTAAAAATAATTAATATATAGACGTAAACACTGCTACTGCCATTATAGGTTGTAAGAATTCAGTTTATGCTAGTTTCTTGCTGATGCTATTGTCCAGTTATTTACACAGAAATTGAGAGTGAAGTGAAAGACACAAAAGTTAAGCACACCACTTGTAATGATTCACAAATGTCTGTCAGAGAGCACTGCAACTGGCATCTCCACTTCGGAAAGGTTGCATATAAAATACATCCTCCCTACTTGTTCTGCAAATGTAAAGTACCTAGGATTGTACCACCAGTAAACTCATTGGAACAGTGTAGGGATTAACTTCAAACACTAAAATAAGCACAGGAGTAGGTACTGTATTAAATAATTAAATAATTATTTCACTGAAGTTACAACTATAAGAGGAAGTGTGAAACCTAGTTATCAAGTGTAATTCACATATTGGCTGGGCAAAATAAGCATTAGTGTGAAAAACCACTTTCTTGCATTAATCTTGGTGTTATTTTCCCAACTGAATTGATCTGAAATAATTGTATAAGCAAACAACTAGAAGGACAAAAATACAATGAAATGTAATTAGAAATGATATTATTTAGAATCCAAATGTATTTTAAAATGTTCTTATCAATTTTATAACAGACTATTTTCCTTTTACAGTCAAATCCCCTCACCAATAAAAATAATAATAATATTCCTATTGTCAAGTTAGGAAGGGAAAATTCATAAAGATTAGACTTGGAATTTCCCTCGGACATCATCACTAGCTGAGGCCAATGGAGAACCAGCATTATTTACTTCAATTTTTATCCAGATGACTCAAATATAATTCACTTACATATCTGAGACACTCTGAGATGTAAAATATATTTGGTGTTAAATATTTGATAACTGCAGCTTGCTCTTCCTTCTCCTTACCCAGCATTTTTAAGAGAACAAATCCTGTCTTATCTGATTAAAATTCTATCAGAGTTGCTGTCCACATTTTATATACATGGGCTAAAGGATAAGAAATTTAAGAAGAAATAGCCTTGAATTCTAAGCTGTACTTGCAGATTTTAAATGCAAATTCTTCCCATCACAGACTTACTTAATATCCAGCTTTTGAAATACACTGAGTGAAAGCAGCCTTTTTTTTTTCCCTGTTTTTTTTTTTTTTTTTCCCCCAGTTTGATCTGAGCCTCTACACTAACATAAAAGAACATAAAAGGCTGGGCTTCTTTTCTTCCCCCCCCCCTTCTCCTCTGTATCTCTCTAGTGATCAAAATCCCTGGGATTGGGATTTATTTATTTTTATTCTGAGATTTAGGCATGTTTGCTTCCAGTGCAGTTTTTGCATTTTATTTCAAAGGGAAAAGAAGAATTAAAAAAATAAAAATAAAAAAACAACCCCACAAACAACAAACATTCCCTCAATATACTGTTGTCCAAATATCACCAGTCACAAGAACCCTTGTTCAATAGTTAAGCAAGGAGGACTGAATTGAAGAAGAAATTGCTTGCTTTCTCACTGAGCCAAATAGATCCATTTGCCTTGCTCTAGTATAACCTAGCTTCAGCAGGAACAAAGGAATAACTCTGCTTACTCTTATTTTGCATCTTGGACAGCTCTCAGGACGTAGGACCTCTAGGTTCAAGCCCATGCATTTAAACAAATCTAGAAATGGAGACTTTCTATCATGAATGCCACAGGCCACAGACAGGGCATAAAAAGTATCAAATATTTCCTTCTCTGACTCAGAAGATAGCTCGGTATTAAGACTAAAGGAAGGAAGAGATTTGGAGAAGGGAACCTCCTAGAAATACTTATAACTGCTTTGCTCTACCACATGCCTTTAGGCTGCTTCCCACTTGGACACAGAAAGTCATTTTCCAGGGGAATTCTAGCTCTCTCTCTCTCCCTCTCTTATTAAAGAAGGAAATGGTAACTTATTTTTGTTGTCTGAAAACCTCTCTCTGTTCACTTATGATGAATCTATTTTTTTAATCCAGGTTCACAGTGTTCAAAGGCAATTCAATCATCTTAATTTCTGATCAGCTGCAAGAGTAACTGCTGTCAAACTGGCAACATCTTCCTCGTTCAAATGATCATGAAAGCCTTTAAGGTGAACTGAACATATCAAGATTAGGATGAAAGGCAACCTGTATCTATCAGTTTCTAAATTATATTTATCTGCTCAGTTTTTCTATTCTCTGAAGTTTGTTCCTGGAACTGTCTTACAGTTAAGTTAGATTAATAACCATGCAGTGTGTGAATGGCAGACCTGTGTTCCAAAGTTAATGGAGCTTATTTCAGTATTCCAGGACTCATGTCATTCTGTATTTTACTTTCCTCCACATTCTTAAGAGATGCTCATCTAGAGTTCTTGCTTGAAGAAATCAAATCCTGTGAATTTAATACTCTAACCACAAACGCCACCTCCAATTCAAAATAAATATATAAATAAATAAATAATGTTGAGGGCTGCAGTTATACCAGATATATATATTTTTTCTTGCTAGAAACCAATTTCTTTATAGGCCATGGAACAAATCCTGAATAATTTCCTTTTAAACAGAGAAACAGTATCTGTGGCAGACATTTTTCCTTCTTTAAACTTAAAGATATAATAAAAAATAAAACTGGAAGCATTTACATTTTCATATTGCCCTGAATATGGCCCCACATAGAACTGTAATACAATTGGATGTATAAGAATAATAAATAAAAAAAAACTAATAAAGTAATAATACAAAAACAGGATTCAGATCCAGCAAAAATGCTAGAAAAAGTGACAATTCAGTTCCAAATAAACAACTCACTGCCATATGAGTAGTAAGCCAAAGGACTGCTGTACAACTAATTTTATCTTCAGCTCTATATACAAACTTCAAACAGTATATCTGGTTACAAGGTATTTATTTCTTTGGAAGTTACTAGAAGTCTATAGCTAAAAAGTAAAATAGGTCATGCCTTTTATTAATCACAAAAGCATTCAAATACTATGACTGATTAAAAAAAAGGAAAAAAATAATAATGGAGAAAAAAATTACTCAAGGTTTTAAGTAGATTCCTATATTTCTGAAAAAAAAAACAAAACAAAAAACAAAACAACAACAACAAAAAAAAAACCAAACCAAATAACTCAATTTTGATGTCAATTTTTTTGTGGGAAGGTTCTCATCACTGAAACAAACAAGCAAACAAACATCACCTAAACAAGGCAATAAGTGGCAAGTGTACAGGTCCAAAATCCCTGAAGCATAAATAAAGTCTTCAGAGTGAGCTTCCCCTTAAGGAAACAGAATTAGATAATTATTTAGGAGATAACACTACTGAAAACAATTATAATTGAATGAAAGTGAAGATGGACTGACTACAGCAGGCAGCAACAATTTGTTTTGTTTGGTTGTTTAGAGCACATTGAGAACATTTGGAAATTGAATTAAAAAATGAAAACCATTGGTAGAGCAGTCTTATAACCATTTTAAAAGGAAAATGAGCTTTATTACCAATAACGCAAGTCATCTCAAATGAAAAACAAACAAACAAAACAAAAAGCAGCAACAACAAAAACCCCACAATTCCATTCTTCCATGACTAATGACTAAAAGCATAATCATTACCTCCTTGTGAGTAAAGAAACATTTATCAGTTTCTCCAACAAGTTTAGCTTAATATATTAAAACTGCGCTATTTTGGTTACAGCACAAGCAAGATGAAGATGGTAAGTGAAATTACAAGTAATGAAAGACAAAAGAGGGCAAGTATTAATCTATCTGCTCCGTTACTTGATCTTGACATTTTTAATCTATTCAAATTTCATATTTTCATTTTTAATTATGGAATTTCTTCAGTAAGGACTTGCTGGCCTTTAGCAAAGCCAAAAGGTATAAGAAAGGCTATGGGTATGAGTAAGGGAAAAATAATCTATATCTGTTTCACTGAAAGCTAAGATTTGCTTACAGTTACAGTACAGAAGAAAAGTCCTTTCCATTTTATTATTTTTGTTCTACATGAAATGCCAATGCATAGAAATCGTATAGAATTTTAAAGCACAAGTGTAGCAATATACATCTATGCCTAAATGTTTCTGTTGAATTTTTTTACTTAATTAATGGCTGTCACATGATATAAAAATGTGTAGAATTGCCTACCACTGTTAGCTAGGATGCATACTATCACAACACTCAAGAACAGTAGTCTTCCTATAATCTTTCACTACAGTGAAAGTAGAATTTTTACATTATGTATCTCACAAGACTCAAATAATAGGATTCTCTACTTCAGATAAACATGAAATTAGTACACCTGATTAACTGTAAACACTATCCCTTCTTCAGAAAAAATAAATTCAGTTACATGCCATTTCTTTTATCCATAATGATGGCCAATGGTGAAAAAGTTACATTGAGCCTGCATTATTTAATACAAAAAGAAAAAAAAAATTGACTTGTGTTCTTTTTTCTAGTTCAGTTCAGAACTTCATCTAATCACGCTATGTACAAAGCTGAATCACATCACAGCAAGAATATATTTTTAATGGTTGTCTCTTCCTCTCAATGTCAGGAGATGGAAGGAATCTAACCTAAATTAAACAAAGGAACAGACAGAGGAGGTGAACAAGAAGTGTCAGCAGTGCTTCTATTTAGTATGGTTCCATGACAACTGTAGTTAGCTTATACAACAAAATGCCAAAGTTGAGTATTCCTGCGTTAAAAACCCAATCTTCAGCAAGTAAATACAAGAAGTTTGCAGATACCTGTCAGGAACAACATGGCTGTGCTAGGAAGGCATCTCAAATGACATAGATCAATGTTTCTTAAATTCTGCCACATATATTTGGACTGAAAGTAAGAGAATATAACCGTTCCCACATCTGCACACACCATGAATGAAGTTATAGGCACGTCATTTAGTTAGAACAAAATTCAAAGTTAATAGGAATTCTGGAACCCAGAATTCTCCTGGATGGACATCTATTATGTCTCCACATAATCCAGAAATGTTAAGCTTCCTATATTCGGACCATACCAACGTTTTATTATGGTCTTTTATGGTCCCACAGATTTTTCAAAATCACACTAATGGTAAGATACTAATTGGCCGTCATAAAATAATAGCTTCCACTGCTAGTACTGCTGAGTTAGCCAACTAGGAAAGATGTTTGCAAATAGGGAAGGCTTTTGGGGATCTGATAGGTGGCAGCAGTGATCATGTAATAGTTGAGTTCAAAATTCTGGGCATAAAGAGAAAAATCTCAACAGAATTTCCAACCAAGACTTGAAGACAGCAAGCTCCTCAGAGATCTAGTTAGCAGCATCCCTTGGAAATCAGCTCAAGAAGGTTTAGGGATCCATTAGAACCAACCACTTTTCAGAAATCACCTTTTAAAAGGTGACCAAGAACAAACCATCTTTTCGTCATTTAAGCAAGTAGGGCAGATGACCAACTTGGCTGAACATGAACCCCACCTGGAACTAGGTCAGGAAAAGAAAAAGCGTAATCTCTGGCAGGAAGGTCTGGCTTTACAAAGCTAGTAAAGAGCTACAATTTGCAACTGTAGTGAGAAAACAAGAAAAGCTGACAGAGGCCGGTGTACTGTCAGACAAGAGAAGGACAAAGAAAGCATCAGGCTGTTGCTTGAGGTAGATGGCTACATAAAAAGCAAGGAGGGGGAAAAGCTAAAGGCATTTAATACCTTTTTTAGACTCAAGCTTTAATAATAACTCTTGGGCTGCTCAATCTTCAGAATTGGAGGATCGTGGTTTGGGAGCAGTGACTTCTCATGTGTGGTCACTGAAACTGTATGGCAACAGCTGTTCCTAAGTCCATGGGGCCTGACAAGATTCATTTCAGAGCACTGATGCTGTTAACAGACCTTATAACTGGAGCTCTCACAACAGTTTACTAAAGGTTCTGGGAGTTCAGGGATGTTCTAGCCGACAGTAAGCTAGCCAACTGTATACTCATCTTCAGAAAGGGCATGAAAGAAGATCCAGGACACTAACCTTAGTCTAACCTCAGTTATGGACATTATTCCAGAGGCTACTGAAAGTCAGTTACAGAGCAAAGCTATTGTTGAGAACAGTCAACATGGCCTCAAGAAAGGAAAGTCCCCCTTACAAATTTGATCTAATTCTGATAAGATCATCTCATGGTGGATGATGGAAAAGCAGTGGATCTTTCTGAATTTGGGTAAGATCTTTGATACTGTGTGCCACAGTATCTTTCTGGAAAACCTGTCAACAGGTTGATACTATACTGACTGATAAACCAGCTCAAAAATATAGCTCAAAGCACAGAAGTAAATGGGATTACATCTGGCTGATGACTGACCATTATCAATATTCCCAAGGGTTCAATTCTAGTGCCAGTTCTGTCCAACATTTTTATAGGTGATCTAGATCCAGGAATGGAATATATCCTCAGCAAGTTTGCTGGTGATCATAGAATGGCCTGGTTGAAAAGGATCAGAATGATCATTTAGTTTCAACCGCCCTGCCATAGGCAGGATCACCAACCACTAGACCAGGCTGCCACTGACCAGGCTGTGATACCAAACTGGGAAGCACTGTTGACACTCTGAAAGGACAAGAGACCTCATAGAGGGATCCTGGTACACTGGAGCACTGGGAAATCATCAGTACCATGAAGTTCAACAAAGACAAATGCTAGATTTTACAATTGGAAAGGAGTAATACCAGACAAAGGTATAGACTGGGAGACAACAGGCTGGAGAACAGCTCAGCAGAAAAGTACCTGAGGGTGCTGATGAAATCAGGTTCTGCATTATGCCTTGACAGCCAAGAGGACAAATTACATTTGAGATGCATTAAACATAACACATATAGTTGACAAAAAAAAAAAAAAAAAAAATTGATTCTCCGATTCTCCTGCTATATTTACCATTAATGTAGGCCCATCTTAAGTATTGTGTGCACTACAATACAAAAAGAAGGCACTTTGCAGCCTCCAGATGAGAGTAATAAAGCTAGTAACACTTAGGGCTGTCCTGCGTAGAGATGCGATTGAAAGGTGACTTCATTGCTCTCTGAAACTTCTTGAAGAGGGGAAGTGGAGAAAGAGGTGCTGGTTTGTTCTCTTTATTAACTAATAGAATACATGGGAATGATAAACAAACAAACAAACCAAACAAAAACCCTGTACCACAGCAGTAGTGGTACAGCAGTACACAGTCAAACAGCAGAAGAGGCTTCAAAGAGAGGCTTTGAATGTCTGAGGCTGATACCTCAAATCTGTCAGATCACATTTGAACAATGGCATCATGCTTCAACACTGTTAGCCCTCAAGTAGTCAGGCAATTGGAATGATGATCTTCTGAAGATATTTCCATTGTTCTATTCTCTGTGACAAGGTACTTTCAAAAACTTTTCCAGGTCCATCTTCAAGAATATCAGTAACATCCTTGATTATCTTTACCCTATGCAACATAAAGCTGTAAAGTGGAATTTTAAACACTGTATTTGAACATAAATCCATTCAGAATTTGCCAGATTGAACTTCACAATAACTGTATTCTGAATGATGAACTGAGCTACTGTATTTCAAAAGGAGAATTAAATGTTGTCACTCTGAATCATAATTCCTTCACACCTTCCATTTTTCCTAGGATGAAGTAAACTCTCTTCAGTGTTATCTCAGCATTCTCCATCACCTCAGTGAAAGATTTGGCCTTGATTACAATAATTTACATTGTCATACTGCTTCTCAAAGATGACACAAAGGGATTCTTAAAAGCACATCATCCTCATACTAGAGTGCAAATAATTCAAATTGGTTAACAATGGTCTTGTTGCCAGTGTATCAGAATTTGTGGCAGAGAACATGAAATCATGCATTTCAGGAGCTTGTCTGGTCTTTAGCTTCTTGAAAACACAGAAGCAGCAATTTCATGCAACCCATCCTACCTGTGCTATCAAAAATTACTGAAGCATTAAAATTACTGAAGAGTTGACATGATTTCTGAAGATTATCTTCATAGACAAAGCCAAAAATTAGGTTCCATAGTTCTTACCTGCAATGTGTGTAACCTCAAGAAACAAAAGTAATACTCTTTAAAGTTACAAAAATAACCAGTTCTTAAAATTTTGCCTTAAAATTCTTGTCCAGTTTATACAGTTAGAGTTGAAGGTGCAACTGTTATCAAACTTGTACACTCAAATTTAGAGGATAATTCTCTTTTGTATATCAGTCCTTTTTCTCCTTATATCCTTGACAGAAAAAAAAGTACTATTTTTATTGTTTGGGTCCAACTCACAATCATCTCTAACAGGAGAAAAAAAGTAGTATTTACCACATTAGTGGACTCTTCTGCATGTTTCATATACACACTGAATTACTTAAATAAGTGAGTGGTCATTTTAAAATCTTTGAAATACAAAAGTAGCATCCATTGCAATTCTTGAAACCTGAAGTGTTACCTGAAGTCATATCCTATTTAACAGTATTCAAGGTTCTCTTATCTTAAATTGGCAAGCCAGGTGCTGTCTTGCCTACTTATTCAGAATTTTAAGGTTCATCTTTGTGAACTCCCCAGACTTAACGTGCTTTGAATATTTTGCATAGTTCTGTGCACCAAGTATTTTACTAAGTCAAATTTAACATAAACAGTATTTGTTTTTCCTCTTCTTTTGCTTCAGTACTTTTTGTCAGGTAGAATATTCCCTTACCTCTGTGTTTCCTTCCAGGAAAATGATCAGTCATGTATATTAAAGAGTTACACAGCCTTACCTTTCCTATGTTATGGTGTTACATATGACTATCACTCCCAGAAGAAATTAAGAGTCTCAAGTTCTCAATTCGACCAGTAAAGACTAAGCATGTTAAAGTTTTTTTAACTTTAAATTTTAGATGCTGGAAAATATTAGTGTTATTTATTCTGAGAGTTTTGTAATTTAATGAATGGAAGTAATTCCATTAGTCTGTAGCCACACATACAATTTACCTTCTGTAGAATGACAGTCCCTAACAACAATCACAGTAAAGTCAAATGTTCATAAAATCTCTGTATTATTCTTGCCAGAAAGTAGACATTAAGCTAACATCAAAGCAGTAACTTAAAGGGCCAAAGAGTTTTCTGTGTAGTTTTCTATCAACTTAAACATTGCTTGAAACATAATACATTTTTTTCTTCATTGAGATTAGTGTCATTTAACTGTAATGTTTCAGCATTTTAGCTATTATTAATGCTATTAGATCCCAGGAGTAGGGGCTAGGAAAGAGAAGTTGGTAGCAAAACGACAACTGTAGAAAGTAAATTACTCTTTCCAGTGAAAGATTTTTGGCAGAAAAGATAAAGGAGTCAGATTTGTTTTATTTCAACTTATTGGTTGATCTCACTTTTTAAATGGAGAAATATATTACTACTTACACAAGGAGAAAACAACAAAATAGCTTACAAAGTTATTCTTTACAGAATAAGCATATCTTAGCGAGGGCTAGAAGTGGCACAAATCACTTGCTAGAAATTCTATGACAGGTATGTTACTTTACCCGAAAAATTACAGGAGTTTACATTTTTAGAACCTACACTCAGAGGTGCTTCTCAAACAAAGAAATACACATTAAAGTGTTTCCAGTTGTACTATGCTATATTGTATGATATTGTACTATGCCTGCATACATAATTGCTGGGACATCAATATCAAGAATTTGCGTCAAAAGCAACAGGCACTTTCAGAAAAACTTAACTTTTAGGCTTCATTAATATTTTCAGACATCACCTATATTTCAATTTTATGCTTTTTTTTTTTAATTTCTTCATCACATGCACAAAAGATGGCCTTTTCTTTTTCATTATCAGTATAACTACTTATGCATTTTAAAAAACAGTTAGTGTTATTTGGTGCATAAATAATGTATTTCTTAGTCGACGGTTCTTGGGCGTGGGAAAAATATTTTTTGTTCTATAGTTCATGATCAATTTTTGTCAGTATGCCTTTGATCTTTTTGCCATTTTTTTGGAAGAACTTAAGGGTAAAGAAGATATCAATAATAGAAGAAAAAAATAGACCCCCCACACACATTTCCACAACAAACTAGGTCAAGACTACAGGCACAAGAAATAATTTACCTAGGGCCTGACAAAGTAAGTGTAGTTTCAGTCACCTGCAGATGATCAATTCTCTTCATATACAGAGTGGAACAGATTTGCTTTGTACTCTTCTTTGAGAAAGTTCAGCAGAAAATAATGGCCTTTACACATAAAGCTTTGCTTTTTAAATGTTCTATGAACTTAATCTTACATTCACATTATTTATAACTTAAGTACCCAAATTAGTATTCTATAGGATAGTAAAGAAAGAGTGAGTTTATGATAGCAATTAGCAGATTTATCATCTTAGAATTACAGCCTATCTCTGCTGTTTAAGATTTTAGTGGCAGTTTTCAATACTTCCGGTAGGTTAAATTTAACATCTTTACTCTGTCCAGTAAGCCATTGAATTTTATGAGCATCCACACCATGTATTCTCAGCATGAAATTCCTTCTAATAATCAGGCAGACGTATGTACCAGTTTAAAACAACAGAAGGATACGCTTCCTTATTTTGTGAGAAAATTCAGCTGCTGGCAGCTAACGTGACAGAGATGAGGTCTTAATTTGAGTGAGAGAGTCTTTCCCTCCTCCTTCTCCTCATCACAGGGCCCTTGCAACCACAGGCTGAAAACACCAGTCTAATCATTTTTAATATGAAAAATAGCCTTTTAAAAAATATTCCTTATGTGAAAACTGTATTTATGACACCTAAGACCAACTTTCAGATATTTTTTTGTTATAGGTCCCACACATACACCATCACACATATAGTCCTTATATTCATCTTTCTACATTTTGAATGCTTATCTCATAAAAAGCCTCCCACTTTTTATATTTTAACCTTACCTGGAAATTCCTACAGTATAAAAATATATATACGTTCTTTTGCGCAAACCACCAATTTCAATTTCCTGGGCTAAGATAATCACTAAACAAGATGATGTTCAGTACAAAACCTAATCTTGAGGATTAGTGCTCAAAGCATGACTGACTGTGTGTATACTCTGGCTTCTTGGAGACATGGAAAAAAAAAAAACAACACAACATTTTACTAATTCAGCTTAGGCATTCTGATGTAACTGAAGTCATCGCTAGTAGTCAAAACTTTTATACTGATTTTATTTCACAGTCCCAGACAGTAAGACCACACTAAACAAGCACCTTCTGTACAGAGTAACTACAGATAATAATAACTCAAAGAAAGTCTTAGCTAAATTCTTGTTCTTTGTGATATTCTCCATGATACAGTTTGTAGCATTTAGCTGATGGAAGAGCTATGTTCAGTAATACAGGTAGGAGACAGCATAGAAACCTCATACAGAAGAGCTGGTAAATGTGGAAACTGCCCTATCAAAAAATAGGATAAAGGCAATGTCCATAGAAGGTTACTTGGAACAGCTCTATGCTCCTGCACAATAATTTATTTTGACCCTCTGTCAAGTTGGTTCTCAATTGTCCCAGGGACCTTTATCCACTGAGTCTCAGTTCTCTGCCTGACAGGAAAAAAGTCACAATAGATGACAAATCAGTTACATGTACCACATTTCCTAGAAGGATCAAGATTTTAAAAAAGCTAAGTTTCCCTTCCAGAAGTTGTACATGAGAAACTACACTGAATTTGATTTTCCAAATGCTTTATGAAAAAAATAAACAAAGCCAAACTTTTTGTGTCAAGACTACAGCACTTCTTTCAAACATGCTTGAACTGCTGTAGCCCCTGGAGCATAATCCAAGTAATTAAATTTGGAGCATGCAACTACAGAGGAATTGTTCTATGACAGAGTTTGCAACCTTAGGATGAGAGAAGTGAGCACATTCAGCAAGGCTAAAGTAGAAGACAGTGCCAAATATAGAAGAAAAATAGGTATAAACAAAGCAGTAAGCAATTTCCACAGAATATGCCTGCTTTTTTGCTTTTATAACAGAACATAATTACTTCAAAGATACTTGTAAAGTGGAAAGGTAAAGAAAGATTTATTGGAAACTCTTCTCCTGAGCCACTGTTTAACCATACTGAAGCCTTCCATTCTCTTTAACAGTGCCTTCCTCAAGGGGTTTGGCTAGGTAATGCAAACCTTTTGGTTCAATTTATTTTGACTGTTAGAGATCTTACAGTTTTCAAGTATCTGGAGATAACGATCGAGAACATTCTGAAGAGCTCCTGAGTCTCTAACTGCAGTCTCAAAGGTCCAAGTCCTTTAGCAGCTGGCTCAGGATCACAGGCTCTTAAGCTTGATTTTGGCAGTTACATGATGTTAAGTGTGTTGAATGACTGGATGACTTTTCAACAGTGACAGCCATCCACAAGTTCTACAGTCATTTTTTATCTCAAAAATCTCTCTCTTCTTTAAAACTATAATTCTCATTTTTATAGATTGAATTTACGTTCATCTATTGAAGAAAAGTTACCCTAAAACTGTATATTTATGGTTCATAAATGTCAGCATTGTTAAACTTCAGCTATATAATACATTGTTTTGAGACTAGTATGTGACATCAGCAGCAGATGAGTTAGTGAGTTGACAAGACACACTAGTGAAGTATATAATGAAGCAATAAAAATACACAAGAGTATAATTTAATTGATTTGTAGTGTAACGTAGATCAATATAAACTAAATTTACTGGTTATAATTTCCTTTCACAGACATATTTAAAACAGAGAGGACACAACTACTCGAACCAAGGAACAAACCTTAAAATTTTTCAGTGTAGAGAGTAGGTAGAGGAATCATCTGCAAGTGTTCCATCAGAGTAACAGCTGACAGAAGAAATCAGTCTAAAATCTCATTTTTCAGCAAGCACTTTTTATCAGATACTGCATGATATATACCAAATGTTTAACATTTAAGTACATCTGAATTGCATGTTCTTGATACGTTCTGAATACTCCTTCGGTTTTGCTTTTAAAGGCACCTAGAATTTGAAACATGCCCGTCTCTTTACTTCTTCCAACCCTGCTCATTAACAGTTAAATTTATCTTCCTTTTTCACTGAAAAGAATGTGCCAGTTCCATGTTGCTTTGTGTTCTTCTAGCACTGAGTTCAACCAGCAACTATGAAAGGCAGTGAATTCAGACTGCACTCCTGCATTTGTTCTCAAGTTAGTTTTGTCATCTTTGCAATTCTAGATTTAGAACTCTCTTTCCTTTCGCTTTTCATCACCATCTCTGGTTGCCACCTTTTCCCCCTCAGTAAATTCTGGCATAACAAGGTATATTTATGTCCAGAAAAAATGTTTACGTTTAATGGCAAACAAGATCAGATGTATCAGATTTAACAGTTTTCCTGATGTTTCCTAGATGTATCTCCTCTATCTAGGAATATATTTATGATATCCTTTACTCTCACTGTCCCTCCCAAATTTATTTTGCTACTCTGCAGCTGTCAAAGTAGTAAGGAAATAGTAGGCGAATTACTGTTGTAATTAAGTTATATGATTCCTTTAAAAAACAGTACCTCCACAATTTCATGTTAACTTCATAATTATTCCTGCATAAACCAAGATACAAAAACATTGTTCAAGTAGTTAAAATTGAGAAATAGCTGCTTCCTCCCTCGTAATCAATGTAGAAATCTGACAGCAAAATCTGACAATAAATAAATCATATTTTTAAAACATTTTTTTACACTCCTCCAAAAAAAAAATTAAAAAAATTGATACAGCTTTTTTTTCAAATTACTATTAGATTTGCCTCAAAAATCTCTGATTTAGAAGAAGGCCTTAATAAACTGAAGGAAGAGTACCTGATGTTTCTAGAAGATATGTTATTCACCTTCACACCTGCAGCTGATGATCACATCAAGAAGAACAAGATGGGCACAGCAACTCCATAATCAGAAAAAAGCCACACACTGGTCTGAGAAGCATCTGGAAATGCCAGTACACAGGTTAGCCACGAAGCTCCCCAAACCATAGCTGACACACTGAGCTTAATATTTCTACCAGAAATACCACTCTATTATTCCCCAACTGCCAAAACTTTTGAATTTGCTCATGTTTTAGAAATGAACAGCATCAGTCCATGTAGCTCACCTTCCCTTAACCAAAGATCAAAAACCAAATCAGACATCCAATAAGCATTCCTCCCTCTTCCCTTAGGTTTATTCCCTTCTTCACAGGAACCTCCTTTTCATGTTACTCCTCAGCTGGATCCAGAACCCCCCCCCCCCTATTAACAGCTGATACCGAAGGCAGAAGGGCATCATTAAGCTCTTCTTTAACCAGGTTATTTCTATCCAACTTTTTTTTCTTAAAGAAACGGTCCAATGGATAGGGATGTAATATGCAACTTTGCAAATCTCACAGTATCAAATACGATTTTTCATTTGTTCTTAAGTGCTTTTCAGAATAATTAAAAAAGTGATAACAGTTCATCAAAATGATTTAAAATTTCACCGCAGGGAATGTAAATAATACTTAACTGTTTCTTTTTCATGGATGAACTCTTTGTGAGACTAAAAACTGATTCTTACATGCTTCTGAAAAAACAGAAGTCTTAGAAAAGGATATAAGCTCCCATATGCATTCTAAATACACACATTAAACTTATGAGAATAAAAGGGAATACCTCAGACTATTATGTATTTTTGTCTTAAATATTAAAATAGTATATTCAGCAGTGACAAAAGACTTACATAGTGAATTGTAAGTTTTCCACTACTAATAGTGCTGTCTTCAGTACAAAACGTGTCAGCTCTGCATGGGGCCTTTTGCTATATCCCTAGGTTTTTTTATTTATCCTTTAGATGAATACTAAACTCGTTACTGGCTATAATCCACTTCTGTGGCCCAAACTTTTATTATTACTATACTACATATTTTTATTTATGTTCTAATCAAATTTTTATTGAAATCTTAAAGGAGACTAGCAAGAGTTTTCTTTTCAATCTTCTTCAGCAATTACCACCGTCTTTTTTCAGGACTGCTGAGGTGTTATGTTCTCTGGTTAAAGCAATGGCTGGTTAGGAAAGTTTCCTGGTTAGTGATATTATTTATTTTTGTAAAACCCAAGTTTCTCAAAGTTTTCCAAGGCAAATGAGAGAAAGGTAGCTCAAGTTCTGTATAAAAAGTGTCAAGAAATCCATGCGAGCTGAAACCCTGCTGTCTGAATTATTCACTCATTTTAACTGCTTATTGAAGAAAAGCTGAGTAAATGGTTTCCGCTGGAAGGAAAACCAGGGTGCACAGGAAAATAGATAGGAAGATACATTGCAATAGCAGGGGATCAGTACTCCAACATGCACTGTGGAAGGAAGTAACTCCACTGGGGAGACAAGGTCTATCGTATGTTTATGCAGGACTACCTCCAGTTTGTACATTTAGAAATATAGATCAGAATTTCCCAGAGATGTGGCAAGACATATTTCAGTATATTTCATCAAGTCAAGTGCAAAAGCTTATATAAAAATTATTGTTACGGAATGTAAAAATTATGTTACAGAAATAATAAACATAGTTATTCTTACATTACTGACCAAGTTATATCATTAGTTGCAAGACTATTGCAATGAGAAGATTACCATTAATAACTGCTAAATGTCAACAGCACTAGACAGTAAGGGCTGAGACATGTAATATATGTAGGTTACTCTGAAATTAATGCCACCTATCTATTTCCATGGAAACTATAGCTACAAAGAGCACAATAACACTATTTGATAGAGCAAGTTCTCCAAGCACCACCATTAACTATGCATTTATGCCATCAAAAAACAAGAGCCTACATGCTGTGCTTGTAAAAATCTGCACCACTGGAGGTGACCCACTGTTTCACAGCTGCTATGATGATCTCAGTGCCAGGAAAATGTTGCCCATGCAGTTTATCTCTTATCAACCTGATCATATGGAAGTCAAATGGCACCAAATCTGGATTATGCATCTAGATTACACACACAAATCTGGTGTAATAGGACAGTCCAGGCAAGACTGGCAATGTGCTCCACATTCTTAAAACTTACCAGGGTATGGTGTTATCATGTTGCAAAACAAAGGATGTCCTCTTCTCTGCCTGATTCTGGAAGTTCAAGCCTTCAAATTAGTCAGCACTGCAATGTAGGAGCCGGAGCTGAAGGCTTCTCCATGTTCCAGGAAATGTAGAAGAATCACCATTTTCCTATCCTCCCCAAAATAGTGCACATCTCTTTACCTGCTGATGGATGTGTCTGAAGATTTTCTTTGATGTTCACACGTTTGTCACTCCATGGACTGCTGTTTTGACTCTTCATTTATTGAAGAAGCTGCCTTAAGCATTTCTATGGCTATATCCAGCCTAAAGCAACTGATGATTTGACTTTGTTTAAACATCTTTTAGTAATGGATAAATTAAGCAAAATTTACCACAGAGTAAATTTTCTTGTTTCCTATCCAACAGCCTGGTTATCAATTCATCAGACTTTGAAGATACTTACAACTCATTACTGTTACACTCTCAACACTTTAGTAGTACTTACTTCCATTATGAATCCCAGCCTTAAACTTTTCCTGTATTCTATTCAAGATTAAGGAAATCCCAGAGAGAACACAAAAATTCATCCACAGGGAAATTTCAGCTGGACAAGTTAAGAGCACATAATTGGGCTTAAAAACTAGGAAACATACAAAGAGATAGGTGTCACAGAGGAAGCAAATCCCCTAATAACAATTCTATATGTCTCCTAGACCAATGTTTGACCTTGTACAAGCACATGCCCACAACAGTGAACAAGAAAGGAGCTATCAGTGTGCATATTTAAATCCTAAATACCTAGTTAACATATTACAGCAATAATTTGATTTTGTGAAAAATTAATACATATGTTAAACATATCCTTACACTCTCTATCATCAACAAAGTTGTAAATCAATACCTTTATCAATTTTCATATTTCTATTGCACATGTATTTTATTCAGAACAGTTTCACTGCTCTAGGAATTCAACATCATCATTTCTTTAAATGAGATTATTTCAACAGACGTGGAGAGTGCTGCTTGGATGGCTTTTAAATTTTTCAGGGTAGTGAATAATCCTAAAACAGAAGAGACTCAAGAAATGCAAAGACAGTGAATACAATACGTCCATCTGCACAAAAAAAAACAAAACAAAACAACAAAAAAAAAACCCACCAAAACAACAACAACAACAAAGTAATAATAATAAAGGGATTGTAATTCACTGACAACCAATTGGAAACACATTCTGATCAGCATGCTGCATATAAGAAAGTCCAGAAAAGACTTACAGATCAAACACACTGACCTGTGCACTTTTGACATGAGGAAAAATAAAGGGAATTGACACACAGGTTAGCAGGTATCAAATATTATGGTTTAAGAGAATGCCTTACACTTCCACGTAGTTTGAAATCTTGAGGTATTCAAGTGCTTATAACTCATAGTTAACACAGTTTCTTACATATGCAAGCTCTATTATGAGACATTTGCTATTATTTTGCTTACAATTCCTAGTTTCAAACCAGAATCCCCTTAATTAGATGCTGTAAAAAGAAATTAAAAACAAATTCTACCCCAAAGAACTTACAAGCCAACCATAAAAGAAAACAGATGGGCAGAGACAGATGGTGGAACAGAAGGAAATAATGAGACTTCTATAGTAGATATAAGAGATGTAATTAGGCTGATCATTTACCCATGCATGGTAAAGTTTACTATGAATGAAAAGCTGCAGTGAGTTTTCATCAAACTTCTGCATAACAGCCCTTTTCTCTCTCCTACTGTAACAAGGACAATCCTGAAATAAAATTTTGTAATTCAAGAGTAGTTCATTGCTCAGATTCTTGCTCATCTATGTTTTGCTTAAGCTTCTCTTGGAAATTAGCCATCTTCTAAGCCTCTTCAGAGTAGAGAGGTAAAACAGATACAGTGTTTAAAGTTATGCTATTATTCTGTTTTGCTAAAGAAGCATCTTTATTTTGCTGATACTGTAAGAGACATCCTTCCTAACCAAGGAACAAGAAATTGTCTAAAAATAATATTTTAAAATTGAGATATTATTATTTCATGTCATTTTCTACTCCCCCCACAATTTTACATTTTTAGCAGGAGATACAAAACTAACTGTTGATTTAAATATTTTGGAGGTTCATTTCTTTTTTAAACATATTTGTGAAAATTTGTTTTTCTAGAAACTGAGGATCTAATACATTTGTAGTGTAGTCTTAATACCACCTCTGGCTCTGGGTATGAAACAATTTAAGCTCTACAACAGAAACACAGATTAAGTTGAACAAAATATATCTGTCTTGTTTATTTCGTTTTACTTGTACAGGACATCTGCTCAGCTAGAAAACAGACTGCATGATTTTCAAGGGTCAAAAAATATACAAAAAATATCAAAAGTATTATATTATGTCTTATTGTTAAGTAGGGAGACATTCTTCTTGTCAAACATAGGCATATGGACCTGTACTATGAATACTGTTAATGAAATAAATGGTTAGCACACATCTCCCTAGAATTCAGGTGAGATATTATAATGTCACTTTGAACATAAATGTATCAAACACTCTCCTTACTTCCAAGAAGTACTAAAACCAACAGAAGTATTTCAGTAAAACATAAAGGACATGGATCATTCTTCCTCTAATCAGAGGCATTCTATATTAAACTATCTAGTAATTCTTATCTGCAGGATAAGAAAATTCATCTGATCCTCTGATTTTGAGCAAGGATCAATTCACACTTAAAGCAAAATTTTATTAACTATGCTCAATTATGACTGGAATGCAGTATTTCTTTACCGCCGGTGCAGAGTGAATTTTTTTTTTTTTCTTTTCCCCACTGTGTCTGTTCTTCTGTACAGTTCTGCTTGCCACCCCTTAACCCATTCTTCTCACCATCATAATAACCACATAGTGGTGGACTTTTCATGGACTTTTTCCTCCTGTGACAGAAGTTTTTAAATAGAATTATAGATGTCCTCTGTGTGGGTTGCCTTCTGATTAGTAAAAGCCTAATTTCCACTGAATCAAAAAAATGTCTATAGAAAATAAAATGTTAGCCCTTAATAATATTGCTACTTTGCTGAGTTACAATATGTTTCTTGTCTTCGAGAAGAAATTGGTAACACAAAAATAAGAATTTTTTCAACATTATTGACTAAGTCACTCCAAAAGTGACACCTCCTATATATTTCCATGGAAAGTACAAAACATACAAAGAGCACATAATAGCACCATTTGACAGAGTAAATTCTCAGCTGCAAAACACTATTTTTTAGAATAGGTGTCACCCATCATTAACTATAAATTTTTGCAAGTAATGAATAAGAGCCTGCATGCTATACTTGTAAAAATCTGCAACAGCTGAGATGACCCACTATGACTATCACTATCACTATCACCACTGCTGAAACCCACCTCCTACAGCCTTACTGTGCTCACATCCACTGTTTGGTCTCCATAAACATTCAGGAAGTGGCAGTGAATGTCAAGGGGGTGCAATTTTTTAATGCATGGAGGAATTCAGTTACACACCTTTGCTTCATATACAATTCCATATCAGATGCCATTCTGTCAGACTGCCCCTCTGTAATGGAATATTGGTAGAAAGGTTCACTCTTTCCTTCCACACCACCAAAATCTGCCTCTGATGTCATAGGTGAACATAATAAAATAGGAGACACTAGTTTTGGAGCAGCCCTCATAACATCCAAAACACAAAAAGTCCATTTCCTCATAAAGACACAGAGGTAAAATATGTAAAGGCTTTGTCAGACACATTCTTCACCAACCTTCACACTTCCACTGTTCACATGTGACAAACATGTCAGATAAGACTGTCTTATGAATGTCTCACATAAGCATAAAATGCTTAGCAAACAGCTTTCTTTATGTACTTTGACCCTTTTGATATTGATACTTGGGAAACTGCAGTTACTCAGAACTTTCCAACTGGCCTTCCTAGCCTTTTAAAAAATACCTAGGGACTCTCAATTTATTTAGCAGATTTTGTTTTTCTTCTTCCAAACAAAGAGGTTTAAAAGATTAAATAGAAGGAAAAACAAAAACAAAGACAGAGACTTTATACAGTTTCTGTAATTAGAAGCTCTGAGATTCAACACAGCAATATATAATGGAAAATACAATACCACAATTCTATTAATGCTACACCTCACTGATTCATGTCAGAATTACGTAGCATTCAGAGCAGTATAGTTCAATGCTGCATTAAGCATTCACAAATTCTGAACTATTCTAATCTCACAAGACACCAAATATCAACATTCCTTGCTTTTTATAACTATTCAAATCAATAATATACAATGTCATTTCCAAAGAGCTTTGAAGTCATGATTGGATTGATTTTCACAGATTATTGGAGCACTGGTATACAGTAAGGAAAGGCAAAAAGAAATTTCTAAACACCCTAATGCTTTCAAAGTGCCTACTGTTTTAAGAATCTTCATAGACATTTGAAAGGTCACCAGATTTTAATAACTGAATTATTAGAGAGATTTATTTTAAGTCAGAATGTAACTTGCAGTATTTATAACCAGTTCCATTTATCTTCTGATTTTATAAGTACTATCCAGCTGTGTTACGTAGGACATAAATTGCTCCATACGTTTCATAAATCTAATAAAAATTGAGTTCTTTCAAAGGAAAGTAGACCTTACAAAAGTGTAATCTAGCTAACCTTAAGCTTCTAAATGGTTTACATTCTGAACTGCTTACTCCTACAAAACTAAAAGAGAACATAATGCCAGTAACACGACAAAAACCTTGAAGTTAGGCTTGTAAAAACAAAGTAAACTGTTCCTGTGAGTGCTCAGTTAAGAAGACAGTGAGGATCATAAAAGGTATAAAATTGTGAGCCAGCAAATCCATATGATAAATCTTTGGAAGACAATTAAAGGGCTTATAGTCAGAGTCAAGTTAAAAAAGAATTTTATAGCAAAAATGTATACATGACTAATCCCTTATGGTCATGTACACAAGCAAACTTGTTTGTAGGCTTGATAAATCAATACAAGCTTATAATGAAATCTTGTTATCTGACTGTGAATTGGGTGTAAGATTTCAGTCTATTTTTTACAGTGCTTGAAGGAATTCAGTCACTCAGATGAAAACTGCTTGAATAGTCATCCTGATAACAATGAAAAAAGCATTGCCAAGAGCACAAGTGTACCTGCCACTCTAAAAAAGTATATACCTATTTCACCCTGAGACTTTCTGAATACTAGCTTTAATTTGTGCTTGCTTCATTAATGTGAGAATAATGAGTAGAGTATGCAAATAACATGTCTAAACTTAGTTAAAGATTGTGTAAGTATACTTTTTCCATGCTTACCACATTACAAGAAATCCTAATGAAGAACTGTCTGAGTAAAATAGCCATTAGAGAAAAACAGGAAGACAAAATGGACAGCAATATCTGGTAAAAAACAATAGTGGTGAGAATTAGTGTCAGCAGGTAATCTACATGAAGAGAGAAGGCAATTAGTGCTACAGAAGACAAAACAAAACAAAACAAATTAAAACAAAACAAAACAAAAAACAGAAGGTGGCTTCTTTTTTCATTGTTCTATTATAGTTCTGTTGCCTTACCCTATTCTATTGTCAGGTCAAGATTTTCTTTTTTATTTGCTTTCCACGGTGGAAATCTTAATTTTCATTTACCAATTTACTTAAATTTACAAATCTACTAAATTACTTAAATCTGATGTTTCTCCTATTCTTGCATTCTAATTCAAATCCACCTGATTCTTGGTTAGGAGTGATGTACTACAATTTTTAAACATCAGAATCACACATTTACTTCTAGTTCTTTCATGTAAAAGATCTTACGTTGAAAATGTTGCCTTGTATAATACTGAAGACATTTCTGTGAAGTCAGTGTTCTGAATGTATAGATTCATGCCATGTCTAAAAGCATGCTTGTCATGAAAAGAATCAAGAGTAAGGGAATGACATATTGTGATAAGAGTAAATTACGTATTTGAAGATCAATGTCATAATATATTAATAGAAATGTGACTGTTTCTAGCTAGCAGTTACAGAACTCGCATTTTATAATATTTTCAGAAATTATAGAAAAGCACCTTAGACAGTAACAAATGAGTGCCTGAAACATAAAACTACAGAGAAGCAAGGTTCATATGTTGTCACATTTCATCACTTCACTCTCTTGAGAGAACTGAATGACTCAGGATATACTAAGGCTTTTGCATCTATTATGGTTTATATCTAATAACATTTAAAATGATAAGTGAAACATCTTATTTTCTCCACATTATTGATATAATTTATTTTTGGTTTATCTTCTGCTCAAAAAAAAAATCTCAAAAAGAAAATCTCAATCGACTTAATTAATTTGTTTGTGCTTTTGATTTCTTCTCTTGTTGTCTCTTAAAAATATTTTAAAAATCTACCTAGTTATCTTCAGTTCACATTAAGTTTGTTTCCTGATGAATGTCAAATTTCATCAACACAAGGCAGTCTGAGAAGAAAATGTTTCTACGCTGAAATTTCTTTACTTTTGACAAACTCAAACTTTCCTAACCATTTTCAATTAGATAAAAACAGTTTACTGAAAGACAGCCATTTCATAAATTGACCAGTAACTCAACTCTGAAACAAGACTTTGATAATGAGTTTTTAATGAAAGGAGGTGGATAAATGTCAATGGTTTATGGGCTGGTCCGGCCCAGTTCCGTGACCAGCAGGGCGGAGGGATCTGCGGATCCGCGCCTCTGGGAAAGGGGAAGCAGGGGACCCCAAAATACTTGAAAACAACAGCACTGATCTGAGGTGGAACAAATGATTTTACTAAATATAAAAATATAAAAATATAAAAATATAAAAATATAAAAATATAAAAATATAAAAATATAAAAATATAAAAATATAAATATATAAATATATAAATATATAAATATATACTAAATATAGTATTAGTAAAATACAATGAGAGAGTGAGAGAGAGAGAGAGTCTGTTTGAATTGTATAGACCTCACCACAATGCTGGGGTGAGAAGTGCAGTCCATTTGAGTGACTGAAGTACAGACGGCGAAGCGCAGATGGCGAAGCGCAGGCGGCGGAGCGCAGATAGCGAAGCGCAGACAGCGAAGAGCAGGCGAAGAAGGAGGATCAGGTGACCTTGCTTGGAGTTATATCCCCTTGCTGACCGCAAAGTCTCCTGGGGAAAACGTAGCTCCTCTCCGACGGACGAACACCCGGCAGACACCAAACCCCACCCCCAATGCATCACATGATGTTATGGTGTGGAATACTGATGACCAAAAATCATAAAATCATGACAATAAAATCTGTTTAAAATGTGTAGATAGAGAAATTTTCTGTGGAATACTCAAAATATTCTCATTATATCCCCCTCACATATCTGAACTGCTGTCATACCTGGTCTAGATTTCTCATTTTGAATGCAAATGGAAAAGCCACTCTTTAGTGCCACTGACTCCAATATTTGGAGTCTGCAACTAAACAATAGCAAGGCTGACAACTGAGAACCTCCCAGTATAAAAGAAGGTAGTTGACTCCTATTACGTCAGTTCATACCAAGTGATACAAGGAAGATAATTAAGGGTCTGCCAATCTTATTCATCAAGAATGAGAATTAAAACATCTCTGATGTTTTCAATATCATCTTCTTCAAAATACTTCTGATTTTAAAATCACCCTGTTATCCCATAAAATCAAATGTTTTTAGTACTTATTTTTAATTTTATATTTTGTAACACTGAATAAATCACTGAAGTACTTTTGCCACAATATTTTGCAAGTATACAGCTGTTCACTGACAGATTAAAAACAAGTGGAACATCAAACTGAGCAATCAAGTTTGATTTCATATGCTACTAGCTAGCTTGAAAACAAAAAGCCCTCAATCAGCTGTGACTTTCCTGTAGTTTCAGTTAGAGTCCTTGGAATTCATGCCAATATACTGCATTTTCAGTGTTGCATGCTTTAGCTTAAAAGTTGTAGATTAACATATTTAATTACTTAGAGAGTTAGAGACTATTATCTGACATCTACAGAATCTATGCTTTTCAAAGTAAAAGCTGTAGGCTTACCTGTAGCTCTATTGTTTTAGGATATAACCATAAACTTGTATATATTCAGATAAATCATGATAAAACAAACACTGGCTGTTGGGTCAGAATCGGTGAACTAATTATGAAGCTGAAATTAGCTTCTGCCAGGGAAAAGGGAGTCTTTATAGCCTATGTTTTTGTGGTAATATAAAGCAACCACTAAAAAAAAGAAAAAGAAATAATAATAAAAACCAACCCTTTAGTTTCCATGAAATACTTTCTCTGTAAACTGTGATTACTTCTCTGTGTTGCATATTAAAAAAACAAACAAACAAACAAACAAACAAAACACCCCCACACAGAAAAAACTGCTGTAGAAAAATTATTATTATTTATTTTGCTACTTGGCCCCGCATATTTCTTAGTGCCACAATAAAAACCATCTCTGGGAGATATTATTTCTGTAAACAGGCCCCTGTGGATCTACTCTGAAGCCACAGAAGCTGAAGTCCTTCTGGCTTGTGACCTGAAAACCTATATTTATATTGCTCCTATTAGCAACCATAAATAGAAGCTTTAATTTTTTGGTATTTGATGGAAGTATTTCTATATCTCTATATATTTAATCAAGTTATGTTATTTCTTTTCCATTCTATCCACTGACTCTCTCACTCAGACAGTGTCCATATTTCTAACCCACTGACAAAATTTCAGGAAAACTCTCAATAAGAAGAGTTTGCACTTCTGAGAAAGGTCTGAGTTGGAGATTAATTGGTCATGTTCAACAGCTGCATCTGAGCTATTTCTAGTATAAAATGGGCCAGGCAGGCTAAGATATGAAAGGAAAAAAAGTGCTTACTAAGGTATTATCTTAGCAGCAACACTGCTATATATAGCTTGCACAGCTGGTGAATGAAATCTTGCAAAAAGGACAAACAAACCAAAAAGCAACCAACCATCACCCAAAAAGTGAATAAAATTAGGAAAAAAAAAAAAAGGAATTTTTACAGGCAGTATATGGAAACATTATTCATTAAGAAGAGGTACTGTGTTACTATGTCTCCTCATTTTCCATTACTGATCTTTATATAGAATCTTGAGTTTTTGTCTCATCTTTGCACAGAAAGCAAGTGAGTCATGTCCTGGAATGTAAAGGTTCTTACACTTTAGGGTAAATGGAGAATAATGAAATTTAATGAAATTTAATTTGAAGTGTTTCATTTTGGTCACAAGATTCACACACATATAACTATATCAGGTTATAATGTGCAGTGTTGTGCCCCTGCACTATCTTCATTTGAAAAAAAACAATCAATAAAAAACCAATCAACTTAGATAATACAATTTTTATGTCAGTTTCACAAAATCATACAGAAACCTGAGAATGCAGGTGTTTGGGGTTTTTTGTTTGTTTTGTTTTTTGTTATGCCACTCTTTCACTCTTTTTTTTTTTTTTTTTTTAATTCTTTTAGTATGGAACAAGCCCTATTAATTAATGTTTCCTTATGCAATCAGAAAGACAGATTAGATTGTATGTATCAGCCTAAACTTGCTGAACTCCATTACTGAGCACAGATTCAGATGAGTCATTAAGAAATTCCACAGAATAAAAAGAAAATGAGGAATTCTACATAAAATTGTATAGTATTCATAAATTTAAGTTCCAAATAATCCATGCTATCCTTAAGTTTTATGATTACTTGCATCATTTTACTCAGAAATTGCTAGGCAAAAAATGTACTTTATTTTTTATAAGTGACTCTATGACAGCTGAAAGGAGAAGTATATGGCTATAACCCTTGTACTAAGCTTACCGCTGAGAAGCGTAAGAGTTGTTTCACCACTCTTTTCATTTCATTGAAACTATCTTCATCTTGTTAGAACTGCTTAAGAAATACCATCACAGCATGGCTTTAAAAATGAATTTGTTCTCCCTGTGCTGAGCAAAAGTGCTTGAGATAGGTTGATTTTTGTATAGAGAAAAATCACCAATTTGGATGTAAAAGTAGAACTAGCATTTCTGTTTGAGCATCTTGGAACAACAGCAATTCAATTCTTATATTGTTTCTATACTCTCTGCTATTTTGAGATTTGAAGAGTTGCAGTACATTTTTTTGTGACAGCTTAGTTCACAGCATCATATTTTGCCACAGAAATTTAGGACTAGAGCCAAAATGGAGGCAGTGGAAAGGTTCCCATTGACGTCAGTGGGCTTTGGATCAGGCCCCAGATGGCTAAGGACTAGGACTGTTAACTTACAATTAATGCCCATCTACAGTGACCCATATATAGTTCAGGCAGGAAACTCTTTTGGTTTTTAAAACTGTTTTCTTTTTGGTATTTTTGAGAAAACATTAATAAAAGAAAATAAAAACAATAATAATAATAATAACAACCACCTTCAGGTACTTCAGGGTAAGTTCAAGCCTCTGTACAAGCTGCTATTTGCTGATCTATAATAAAATAATGGAAACGTAACATTTGGTAATGTAGTAATGATAGACAGAAAAGTTATTTTCCTTCACATTTCAAGTTTGTTAACATTCAGTGTCTGAAGGATCTCATTTAGGCTGACTGGGACATCTAAAAGGAAACGAGGAATCCAAATCTTATTACTGAGTTGTAACGATGAGACAAAAGTACACATTTCAATTTATAAAAGAGAGATGTTTCTGATGTTTAAATGTCCTTACAAGTATTTTTCAGGACTGAAAACGCTTACTAATACAATGTGCATGTTAGAGAGAGAGAGGATGCCCAGGTAATACTGAAGTGAACAAGTGCAACAGAGCTAAGGTAAATAATGACAACACTTATTATTTTACTTCTTTGTTGCCTTCATATTCCAAGCCTTCCCAACCCACTTCCAAATGATAATGTTTTAACTCTGTACTTCACAGTTTGAGCTTCCATTTAAATTTTGTTATTGCAGTTATGCTGGGTCATGTATGCTTATTTTTGTTTCTCAAAAAATGCAGGCTCATTTTTCAGTAAATTAAATATTATTTCTTTATGTGGAAGAGGAGTTGTTTTAATGGATCACAATTCATACACCGCTAATATTCACAGCAGAGATGAATTATAGTTACTTCACAATAATATGACACATAACTAATGCAACTGTTGGGAAAGATTACTTCACAGATTTTACTTTATTGAAATATTCTAAGTGCTACTGACAGGGTCTAATATTCTAGTAGTTTTTCACACACTTATCAATAACAAAAAAAAAGCCACTATTGAATAAATATCAAAAACATAGTAGGAAGGGTGATGGGATAAGAAGCAATTATTCATGATTTTGCATAAATGAGCTAATGAGCACTGGAGCTATTTTTAAGACTGCAACAGAACACTTAATTTGAAGGAGTAAACATTCATTACTCATTTTAAATAAAAGGTAATTTTATTTTCCTGTGTTGCACAGAAATGGTACTGGTGGTCATAGCCATTTCAAAAAAATGGCCTGTTTGTAAATCTTTTATTTACACTGAAGAAAGAAGGAACATTTTCATGCAATGTTTTAAGCATCTGCTCCAATGAAAATATTTTCCTTCTGAAATGCAGACTGTTTAGAACTTACTCATATGCATTTCATTGCTGTGCGAAATAATGTCATAAAAATCACAGTGAAACTTAGCAAAAAATAGCTTGTCTTATTTTTTGGAGTACAGAAATGTAAATGTAAAAAAAGTAAATGGAACAAAATTAGGTAATGTCAGAAATACTCAGCAATACATCTCTACACCCATTCCAGTAATACAAGACATATGTTAAACCACTGAATTCAGCTACAAATTCTTCCAAAATGTAATACAGAACTATACAGCTACTCTGATCTCTTGGTCTGCAGATGACTAACCTAACTAACTTCTAACTATAAAGTAGTTTTAAGTAGATACAACCAAAGACTGCTGGAATTAATACATTTTTATAGAAGCATAAAATTAAGGAGACAAGTTTCTGAACCTGGGGAGTTTCATCAAAAACATACCATCACAGACCATTACACAGAAAAGAAGCAAATAGGTAATTGTTTATAATATTCTAAAAAAAAATAAAAATCTTTAACATTAAAAAATACATACTTCAACTTAAATATGGTTTTGTTTATAAACTGCTTTTAACTCCAAAACTATTAGGAATGTACCCACTGAATATACCTACTCAATCTAAAACACGAACCTTAAAGATATTTGCACCTTCTTCACCTTGCAATGCTTTTCTCTCAGCCATTGAACCAAAATTTCCATTATTTGTACAAGTCTTCCTTTCAGTTTCTTCAAAGATTGGTCTGTCGGGAAGTGGAATGATCATGCCTCCATTACTTAAGCTGAACTGAAATAACAAGGTAGCGAATGGTTGGATATTGTCTTTTGTAAAACTTTTTATCTCTCTTAAGGAAAGACATAAATATCTGGATATTTTTGGAACAGTTCATACCAGTATATAAATACAGAAACAGAATTTTCGCTCTTGTGCTCATCCTTTTCTCTTATATTTTCACTCTTTATACTTAAGATATATGGAAAATTGATTTCATGTTAAAATTCACACACTGCCTTTGACATATAACCAAGGATATTTTCATAAATAAATTCATACATGAAAGGATACCAATAAGCAGAATTTATAGAAGTGTGATAATTAGGAAACAAGGGTGTTTTGTCATTGTACAATAAACAGGTGGGGGAAAAAAAAAAAAAAAAGCAACATATAAGCTGCTGAAATATCTCCATATCTGACTTTATAAGATACTAAATACAGAGAAATTAGAAACAGATTATCTTTAAGGTCCCTTCCAACTCAAGACATTCTATGATTCTATGATTGCGAAAGACAGTAAAGGATTTCAGGAAAGGAGTTTCAAATGACACTTTCCCATTTCCAAGGGACTCAATCAATATACTTTCAATGGCTATGACTGCACCAATAGGACACTATTATATATGTTTTGAATTAATTACATGAACTGTTTTGTACATCTGTAACAGATGAGTTTTCCAACAAAATGCGTTGTTCCACATCTATGAAATAGAATATAACTTATGGAAGTTCATAGTAAAGAAAATGCATTAATATATAAACTATGTAATCTGAAGAATACACTGACAGCAACAGAATAGCAAAGAGAGAAGCAGGAATATAGACACAAAATAAAGACTCAGACAAGTTCAGTTTCTTTTCCTGGTTTCTGCAGGCTTTGCTGTGGTCTTGTCAATGATATTCTTCCCATGGAGTGAGGCAGTCTATCATTACACTGAGAAGTGCTCACGGTTCTGCCTTTCAGCTCTCCCACCTCTACCAGCTACCTATATCCTTCTGTAGGTAATGACCTCACAGCTTTGCCGAGCAATGCTGGAGCAGGCTGATTAGGTCACAGCCATACCCAGTTCTGCCCTAAGCACCTATTTGCACTTCAGGACAGGAGAAACAATGGACATGGTACTCCTCTGACTATTACTGCTACATCAGCCAAGAAATATAAAGGATCTTCTCTTAATTACAACAAATTGAAATCATCTCCTAAAGAAGCCGAAGCATGGTGCTTGGCGACAATATCTACTTGATAAAATGAGGTAGGATTTGTAAATGTTCGAATTATTTTCACACCTGAAGAATAATTGTGGTGAAAAGACGCATCCCAACAGGTGTCTAGCTCTGGGCTACTGAACATTTACTCAGCCTTTTCCTATGCAAATGCGTTGGTTATATATTTGAGAAACATTATACAGTCTGTAACAAGAGTACAACTCAGGAAATAAAATTAATTGAGAAGCTTTTACAAACATGAATCATGTCAGTTTATCTAAAATCTTTGCCCTCTTTTCTATTATTTTTTCAAATTACAATTTCATTCTCTGTCAATTAAAAATAATTGAAATGTGTCCTCCTAGACTTAAAATGTAAGGTTTTTTGGAACAAAGATATTAGGTTATTAATAAGTATTAATATATGTATTTAATAAGTGGTTATACTATTTGATGCCTTGAGAATGTTTCTTGCTGGAGACAAGACTGATTTCAGAATTTCTTTTCTAATTGTACAAATTTTCAGGGTAGAACCTACTCAACAGATTTTAAATTCCGTTAAAAAGCAGTTAAAGATGTTCATAAAACTAGAACTAAGCCAATCCCTTTCATTTTAACATCAAGACATTTCCTGTTTATCTGACAGCATGCTTTATTTCTGTAGCTGCTTTTAACAAGTGAAATCATAAATCCTTGATGTTCGAACATTTTTTAACCTGGTTGTTAAGGTCAGCTAAAAATGGTAAATCAGCAGATCTGAGAAAGGAAATGAAAAAAACAAACAGGTAGGATTCCAGCTTTTTTAGTTTGTTGTAGCATATTCTTAAAGAACCAAAAAAACTAACATGGTTATAAGCATTCTATTTGAAATCTTTTTTTTTTTTCCTTTTTGTTTTAGTTAAAAACGATGGTTTAGTGTAACTGGAATCATCATAAGTATTGAAAACACAACTTCTGTTCACTTGGAAAAGAACTGAAGGAGATTAGATAGAAGAAAAAAATATTTCCTTGAAACAAGAAATATTCTCATACTGTATATCATTTTGACGCTTGCTGGAAGAGTGATTATTGTAATTGTTTCAAAAGGGAATTAACTGAGCACTGTGGGTTGACTTCTAGAGATGAATAATCTAACACTTGCAAAGATTAGAAGCAAGTGATTCTTCAGAGACATGAGTGTCTCTGAGCACAGTATCCTGGTAGAGGAAACAGTAGTAGCGTGCCATGTCAGGAAGTGACTTAGGGTGTTTTGAATATTGTATTTTTTAGTTTATTGAAGGACACTGAAGACACAAGAAGCAATACATTCTTAATCACTTACTAATTATGTGTGGTTTGGGCTTTTTTGTTTGCTTGTATGTTTTTGCATAGACTTGGGAAGACCAACTACAGTGTCAAAACTTCAACCACGTCAGGTTGAAAATCTCAGCTTCAGGGTCAGATCTTCAGTTTCAGTTGCCTTTTAAACCTTGAACCCTGATCACTTCACCTAGACTGTTGTTGTGATTCTGACATTAGACAAAAAGAATTGACTGAAGGTGTTTATAGAACGTCATCATGCAACTCTTGCACAGCTATTCTTTCATAGAAAGGTTGGCTAAAGTAACTCAAGACCACTGTTCTGAAAGAGAATGCTCATACAGAGTTTAATACAGCCTAACTTAATTCCTTTAGCTAATTTCTCCTAATTACCCAAGAGTGTCAGTGTATAAAAATATCTTGGAGGCACACCAATCTTTGAGCTTGCTACAAAATCTTTGACTATAGTACAGAATTGGCTACATGCCTGGAACTTCTGTTCTCTTTCATCTGGCACTTCTCCTAATATCCCAGACAAGTAAAGTCCAGATGTTATCTCCTGTTCAAGAAAGCCACTAGAAACAGTGCTAAGGATTCAGTTTTCTACTAGAAGAAAACATCAAATCTTTGTCCATTTCATTTCAGAAGGAGTTACATTTGTCTTTGCATTTCTATTTAAAATACTAATTACTGCATAATACCTTAGGATTTAGTCGTTTTCTTCATGCTTTAAATACAATAGGGTCCCAAATTACCATGTTCTCCATCACTGTTTTGTATTTCTAGAGCATTCAAGCAGTGCTTGAAATAGTTGAACTGCTCTTCCTGATGAGCAGATAAAAAATATACTCATAAGCCAACTATTTGTTCTGCAAACATAGGGATAAATCTGTTACATTAAAAATATAATCATGTCCATATTTTCCTGAAAATTTCTACTCTATGATTTCTCAGTTATGCTGTTTGAAACATGCTACTCTCTTGGAAATAAAATTGATGAAAGTGATTATTGTACTGTGACAACATTATATTTACTCCCAAACTTTCTTCCCAGCTATCGTCATACATTCTTAGTTGGATCTAGGTGAATTTCTTAAGACATTTCTTGAATAAATACTGAGGTTATTTTCCACTCTGAACTATTTATAAACTTTGTGTTTATCAGTGAATACTAGTAGCTCTTTTAATCCTACCAAATACATTTATTAAACAGAAAAGAAGAAATACTGTTACCACTATGCCAGTACCATAATTTAATAATTTCTTCCCCTGTTTTTTTTTTCTCTGCTCATACCCATTAGCAAACACCTAAGGAAACTGTAGATGATTATCCTCTAAACTTCTTATCGGTTTCTAACACACTTTTATTTCACACTGGCTAATGAAAATATGTCCTTTGAACCATAATTTCAATGAGTCTGTGATTTGTGAATTTTCTGGATTGGGCCAATAATCAAGGAGATATGCACAATCTCCCCAAATTGTAGGATGCACTGCATTGCAGTGAACATTGCTCCAGAGAACTGACCAAAGCATTGTCTTCAATACGGTGGGTAGGATTATGTGCTCTTTGCTCCACTCTCTCTTTCAGATTTTTCTGAAGAAACAGATGTAGATCAGACAATCATAGGGGAAGACAGAATTGTCGTACTATGCTCACTTCACACTATCTCTTCTTACACTTCCATCCTCAGCTTACCCTAGTGCCATAGAATCCTGAGAAAGAACGTAACATCTGCTCATAGGCCAGCGTTCCTTCCTAGTTTAGTTGTACACTACTGTGTCTGCTATACACAGCTCTGACAAGGCGGATTGCTCTTAGCGATGTATTATTGCATATTTTATGTGATAACTTATCTTGTGTCTATCCCTTTCAGCAGCTCTAGAATTTCTCTTCATTTTTTGCTGTCATTCCATACTGACAGAAGTACAAATGCATGCATGAGAGAAAAGGAAATGTTCCTTGTTTCTAACAACCAAGTGACTTACAACACATGCATTACTACATTGTCAGTGTTAGTTTGTTAGGTACTTCTTTCACATATTATATGCAAGTAAATGTAGCATTTAATGAAAATCCATTATCTTTTCTTTCTCACCAAGCCGAAAACCATCATACCACTTTTCACTGTTCAATATACTTCATTTCTTTTTTTTATTCTAAGCCATTTCCTTAACATTTTACTGCCATGCTGTTTTTTAACCCATAGTCACATAGTAATTAGTTGAAAATTAAAGGAAGAGTTAACAGAACAAGCCTAGGAAAAAGCAAGTAGAAATAATAATTAAAAAAAAAAAAAAACAAAAACAAAAAACCCAACAATAAGAAGAGAGACTATGTAAAATTCAGGATGCACTGATATTAAGCAGATTGATATGCTTTCAAATAAGTGTAATTTAAAATAAAATAAAAATCAATCTGTGCTACGTTTCTTGAATTGAGAAAGAAACTTCTCAAGGTGTTTTCAAGAGAATTGTCTGGAAACAGTCCTTAAAAACAACACAGAAAAACTCAAACCCAAAGACTGAAATTATTATATTACCATACTAAAAGTAGAGTATCTGTAAGCAGCAATTAAGTTTAAGGGTTTACTCAAGGTGATTAATTGTTGTCATTAATTAAAGACTGATTTTTTAAAAAGTTACCTTTCCATTTGAGAAGATGATTTGGACACGTCAAAATTACTGGCTCAGATTATAGAATGAGTTCTTGATTTGTTTGATTTTGCATGTGTGTATCATGAGGAAGTATTATAACCACAGTTGTCTTTAATACTTCATGTATTTTCTGTAATGGGTTTCTTACCAGCTTTTACCAATAACTGAGTGCATTTCTAAGTGCCACCAAATTTTAAAATCTAAAACTCAAGGTTTAAAGCGTTGCGTACATTAAGAACAACACAAGAAATTCTAATCTAAGCACCATAATCCCATTGTTCTTAAATTCCATTCTGGCATCTCTAACTTTGTTGCTGTTCCTGAGACATCATCACACTAAAAGAATATATTTTTCAATTCCCGTATTGATATATTTGAAGGTGTATCAGAGAAAAAAAAATACGAAAATATACCACTGTATATGCTACCGCGAGGGGGTGGATACCACTAAAATCATATGGAACAGAGATATTCAAGCAGAACGTTTTTTGCCTTAATGGATTATTTATGCTCTTCTGAGAACATTGCCACCTCTCCAATGCAATTTGAAGCTGGGCAGGCACTAAAGGAAATAGAAATCAATATTTCTTTCCCTTTAAATCTTTTTCTTGACTACATATTGTATGCAGAAGTTTTACATGGCACTTCCACAAACATCATATTGTCTAAGAGCACAGATATATCTTGTTTGAATAGAATATATTCAATTTCAGTAGTATATTCTAACTCATTCTAAACGATGTTACTGCAGTTTTTTTGTTCCACTCCCCCCCCCCAGAATAAACAATGGAACTGTTGGATTGTATCTGTAGTTCTCCAGGAAAGAAAATATAGAAAGTAAAATGATAATTAAAAAATACAAACAATCCAAAAACCGAGACTCCTAATTTTATTAATTTAAGCATTATTGAGCCTGAAATTATTTCGTTTATTTCTATAATAAAGGACCTGGAAAAGCATAAAAAAACCCATAGTGCCTCATTTAGAAACACAATTAGGCAGCAACACACAAGCCCTCAAGAATTTACTTTTCTTCCCTTCTTACTATTCCTTCCAAAGCAAACACCTGGCTTTGGAATTGTGTGAAGCTGCTGCCTAAGGAGCACTGGGAATTGATAAGTGGAAAGCCACTGTGGAGTTCTACTATCAAAAAAAAGCTGAAAAAGCTATCCTCTGGCCCTCCTGAGATCAGAAGGGTAGTTTTCACAAACTGGTTTAAAACTAATTCCTTTTTTTTTCTTGCTCTGAGTATTTCTGAACTCATATATAGTTTCATCCTGAAAATTGCAAATCTTTACTTGTAGGATTTACAGGAATGGATTCTGTTTACCTGTGTCCAGTCGCAAATGGGCTTCAGAGGATAACTGCTCACTTTCTATTGATACTTTAAATTGCTGTCAAAAGAATAAATACAGATCATGTTTTATTTACCTATGATTTTTTAAGAATCTTCAAGTTGATTTTTTTTTTCCCATGAATTGAATTTGTTTCATTTGTATTTTATCGAAAGAGAAAGCCTTCTCCCTCTCTTAAAATATCATCAGTTCAGTGACACATCTATACATCACTATCAGAGGATGAAGAATGAAATATAGTAGTGTATGAGCAAGTAATGTATTTGAGAATAAGTTTCATTTCTGGGCCGTAAGTATCCACAAACCTTTTATTCAGAACTTTAGTATCATAAGTTATTAGGACAGGTATCTTTTATGAACTTGCTCTGTAGACTTCATAGCATTTGATGCAATGTTTCATTGGTGTATTTGGTCTAATTCTGTGTTTTTCTGCCTTCTGCTAAGTGGTTCCCAGTTTTAAACATTTTTTCTTGCCTTTATCCTTCAAGTATAACAAAGCAATATGGACTAGACCAATATCTGCATTATGTTTATAAATATAAATGGCAATTATAGCATACACATTTTAGAAGTGGAGTAAGAACATCCTATGTTTACTATGCAACAGCTATTCTACTGTCTTAGTTTCAGTTGGGACAGAATTGTTTTCTTCAGTGTCTGGTAAGATGTTATGTTTTGGTTTTAGGAAAAGTACCCAAAATTGTTAACACACCAACATTTATAGTTGCTGCTAAACAGTGCTGTATAGAGCCAAGGCCATTTAAAGCAAAGGGCTCAAAGAGCTGGGAGAGAGGAGAACTAGAACAGCTGACTTACATTGGCCAGATATATTTCATATCATACAGCATCATGCAGGAAGAGTTTTGAAGGGAACGGGAGTTCATATCTTTCTCTTCCAATCCTTGGGGGGCTAGCAGGGCATCAGTCAGGTAATTGTTTGTTAAATACATAACTTGAATATAGTTAAATACATATATATACACATTTATATACATATATATGTCATAATTCCCTCTTCCCCCCCCCCCCCCACCAAATTGTCTCAGCCAACCCACTAGGAAGATGGGAATGATCAAATGGCTGCATGGTTGTGAGTCACCTGCTGGGTCAAACCAGAACATCTACAATGAGTTCTTATGTTGGTAATGTAATTTACAGTGACTTTGTGTAAACTCACTGTGTATTAGGTTTATTGTGAAGAGAACTCCATTTCTCAACATCTAAAAGTTTTATTTCTTGTATCTGTCCCATATTTTCTCTTCACTTGAAGAGTTACACAACTGAGCTAAAATAGGCTGGATGGAACTGCTATATTGTCCTACAGCAAACTTGAGACCTTGGCAGATGGTGACAAAAATTATTTGATTTAGGTCAATTTACAGTGTGATTTGAAATATCAAGCCATAAAAAATTGCTTCTTTGTCAAAGTGCAAACACATACTACCTGCACAGCAATATCTGGGGGCATGTATTTTTTTTTTTCTTCTATGACACTGAAATTCTTTCCTAGTGTAAAGCTCCTGTGAGATGATAGAATTAATCATACATATCTAAATCATTTCAGATTGCTATAAACCAATCAGACAGTTATCTCACTGGAAGCTTAAGAAGCATAAGTTCAAACAGTTTGTTTCTGTTTTTCATGATCTATTTTCTTGTGCTTGATGTCAGGATCAATTGCTTAAATCTGCCTTATCATAGCATTGGACTACATTTCTCCTTCATGTTTATAATGGAGAGAAAATTTTATATTTCTTCATATTTTATATATAATCTATAATTTTATATTTTATATATACCTATATGTTTATATTTTTAAATCTGTATTTTATATAGACAACATTGAAACATTGAAAGTCTTCCTTCACTCTGTGTACTGTTTTCTAAACAAAACAACCATTTCGTTTAACTTTATTACATAGTTCAAATTTTCAACATTTGCAATAAATTTCATTGCTCAACTGCATAGTAACTCCAATGGCATTTCTTATGTGATATTCCAAAATAGAGCAAAATATTCTAGCCATTTAACACTTCAGTACCAAGTAGAATGGAAACACTGTATAAAATATATTACAGTATTACAGTACGGTGACATTCCATTTTTTTTTTTTTTTTTAATTCTTGCTTTAATAGTAAATATATACTGTTTGCTCACATTCAATATGTGATTCACAATAAGTCAATAACTCAAATCATTTTCTCAGGAACTAGTTCTACTTGGAAGCACATTCTCAGCCAGTATTTTGCATTTGATGATTTTTACCAAAGACAGAGCTGTGCAGATCTATATTATTGTACTTCTTCGTTTTATATGTTAAATATTTCTCCAATTTTCTAAGATAGTTTGAACAGCTCTCCCAATTGAGCTGTTGCAATTACAATTGCTGGTCATTTCAATGAGCTGGTCTTTGCTGAAATAAAAACCTTTACCATAACCAGAGTAGAGCAAAGAAAACATTTAATGAATACATCCTTCTGGTGGGAAGTGCCAAAGCCTGTTTCCACTGCCAAACAGACCTCCAGTGACAATGGCAGATTGATAGCACCTCTTTTCATTTTGTTCCTACATTGGTCTCTACCCTTTTTATGTCTCTACTACTCTGTGCATCAGTGCCATGAAAAAGAGACTTTTTGGTTCTGTAATTGTATACTTCGCAGCATTGAGGAATCTCAGTCTTGATTGGGGCTCCAAAGAGTCACTGTAAATAATTATGCAGAAGAAAAATAGAACAGGATGATCTTAGAGCTTTATCTTTGCCTAGGGCCACAAAGACAAACTGGAAAGAACTATTCATTATGTCTGCTGAGTTATAAATTGCCAAGGCTCCTGCAGAAGGTTGATAATCATGATAATTCTCATTTTACACAGGGCATAGACCAGAAAGGCACGCTGTGATACATTAATACTAAACTACATGTGCAAAAAACAAAACACCTTCTACTGCACTTTTGAAGACAGTAATCTAGTCATTTCATTACTACCTTAAGTTTTACTCTTGACATACAGAAAACACATCAGTAACCAAATCTTATCAGTAGTTTCCTGAATTCTGAGGAAAGTGCTTTGAGAAACTTCAACTGCAAGGTTTTATAGTTAGCAAAATTAAAAAAATTTCTTGATAAATATGAAGATGACTCAAAGAGAGTAAATCCTTCAACTTAAGAAAACATTACTTCCATTTTAAAATACATTAGAGATTAAAGTATAGAAATATCTTTGAAACCACATTAATTCCAGTATACTTTTTACGTAACAGTAGTACAGAGCAGATGCATCACTCATTGCTTTAAATCATTTGCATTCTGTACATGTAAAAACAAATAATTCACTTTATAAGATGTGACAAAATCTCAGTGGATAACTGTATAATCAATGAAACTGTTATAATTAAGAAATATACAAGAGAGTTTGGCAAAGCAGGTTATTATACCAAAATGAATTGCCTTCACCTGTGCTCCCAGGGCTGACTCATTGCTCACCTCAGGTGATCCATCAGTTTCAGGCCGTGATCCATCAGTTTCAGGCTGTGATTCAGCAGTTCCCATATAATAACCAAATGAAAGTGGACGATAACTGAAGTAAAAGCTGAAGGGAAAACAGAAAATCCTGAATTGAACTAACAAAAGAAAACAAACAACAACAACAAAATAACCACACCTACAGTTTTCCAAGACATGCAAGATTTATCAGCTGCCAAAATCTAACACCGGGCTGGGTAAAAGCCATGGATGAGGTTTTCTTTCCTTCCGTGTATTTTTTTTTTTTTTAAATCTTTTTTCAGTAAGAAAAATAAAACACAGAATCAAAGAATGGCCCAAGCTGAGAAGGATCAAGCATGGGAATCCATGATTTCACCCCTTGGTACACACAGGACCACCCAAAAATCAGATCATATGTCTGAGAGCATTGTCCAGATGCTCCTTAATTCCAGCAGTTTGGTACCACGACCACAGCCCTGGGAAGCCTGTTCCAGTGCCTGACCACCTCCTTGTGAAAAACCTTTTCCTGATATCCAGACTCACCCTCCCCAGTGCAGCTCTATGCCATTCCCTTGTGCTCTGTCTCTTACCAGAGAGGACAGCTCAGTGCTGTCTCTCCACTCCCTGTGAGAGCTGCAGCCTGAATGAAGCATGCCCTCAGCTCCTCTGCTCTGGGCTGAATAAACCCATGGTCCTCATACACCTTGTCCTCTAGACCCTTCATCATCTTTGTAGCCCCTAAATAAATGAATGAAAGCTCTTCATGGTCAGCCTATTCTAAGGAAGACAAAAGTGAAAAAAACAATTAACCAAATACTTCTTTTTTTTTTAATTAAAAGATAATTCAGTGCAGTGTAGGATAACTATGGCCTTGCTCCCCATGTCCATTTCACTGATAAACTTGTTGAAGAGTTTAACATGAGCCATTTATTGACATCTTTTTATAAGGATGATTTAGTTATAATTAATAGAAGAAAATATTACCCAAAGGTTAATTTAAGGACTGGAATATAGATGCTTATAGTTCCTATTCATTCACTCTTAAAGTTGAAATTCCTGCAGTATTGAAATTATCTTATTTATTTGTTCTTAAAGACTCTGATCCATATTAAAATTGAAATAATCAATTCCCATATTTGGCACAAAATCTGGAACTCCAACCAAGTGTAAGAGCTTTTCTGAAACTGAGCTTGATTTCAATCATATGTGAGTGAACAATGCTGTAAGATGCTCTTAGTTCAAGACTGCCCTCAGTTCATAAGAAAAACATTTGCAATTTTATGAAGATATCTCATCATTATCTCTTCCAAAGCCTCATCAGCTCTAGAGAACAAATCTGTCTCAGCCAAACTGGTACTAAATGGAAGATGTTCATTTAGTCTAACTTAATCTTTTTTCCTCCCAACATCAGGCATAAGGACTTCTGTTTCCATGGTTACAAAGATATTTCCTTTGAACTTTTTCCAGGAAATTTTTATCTCTTCCACATGTACTGATACATTACCTTATGAAGTACGTATACATTTGTGAAATCCTTTCTCCTTCACCACCAATTCCTTACTGGACATAACAAAAGAAATTTAAACCATTGTTAGAATCAAGTTTGACTTGCTAATCTGCAGAGCACTGCAAGTGACAGTTTACAGACCTTCCCCCCCACCCCCCAAAGTTGTTATTCAGCAAAGTCCTTATTAGGTATTTTTATTCAATATAGTTGAATGCTTTAAATAAAGAAAGTGTTATTCTGAAATTAAAACGTTTGTTTTCTTTTTCCTAAATTGAAATGAATATCTGTATATAGAACTCAGAAAAGATTTTTTATTTTTTTTTTATGAAGATAAAACATTCTGGCAAGCTGACTTGCTAGTTCCCACCCTGGTCTCTCCCTTGAAGATGTTTATATGACTTTTTTTTTTCTTCCTATTTTGTTTGTTCTAATTATTACCATATTAGTCTTCAGGATGGAATAATTCTCAGTATTTCTCCATAATCATCCCAATTCACAAAAAGCAGCTTTTCATTAAATGAAAAATATCAACACCTACTCTAAACTGATGTTGCCAATAAAAATAAAGAAATAAATGTTGAGGTATTTTTTTTCTTAAAAGACTTTTTAAGAAGCTTTGACATGGAAAGATATACAATCAAGTCTATGGTTCAAATCAGTGCTTCTTAAAGTGCAGTTCTTTGAGCGCGATTCCTAAGGCACTAAGAAGTGAGGTGCTCAGATACTCTTCTCTTCATCAAAGCTACAATGCTCCACATGCTGCTTGACATACAACTGCTTTTATTGCTGCCCGAGTAGTTAACTAAAATGCCTGGAAATACCATCAATGTTGGGAACTCTTCAGCACCAGATACTTCCAGTGGTATGAAAGTTATGCCAAAGTGGTGCCCATTGGGCTAACATCTGGTTTGTAAAGAGTGGGAGGCAACAAAGAGCCTTCTCTTAGCAATAAAAGAGTTGCCACTTCATCCAAAGAGAATGGAGCTTAGCCAGTAGCGTGCCTCTCCCTCGCATTTTGAAAGTACAGAAGTTGCTTTAATTACTCTCACCATAACTCTACAGAAATCCATTTTGTTTGAGATACTAACATCTGAACCAAACTGAATACTAAAATAAGTTCTCACAAAGGCAACAGAAGTTATTTCAAACATTGTGTTTTCACCTGTGTGGGAAAACACAAACATTTTCAACAGATAAATCTAGTGTATAAATCATTCCATTCAAGAATGATAAGATGACACAAAAGCCTGTGCAGAAGAGAACAGAGCTCCCATGTGCTAATGTACAAAACTCTCACTACCTTATCTTTAAATGAAAAATCTCATTTATGTATGTTCTTCTAAAACTATACGAAATGATAGGTTTTCTGACTGAAGTTGTTTCAGGACTGTATCACACCTCATGCTACTATACAAAAGTGTTAGCAATCAATAATCTATTAGGAGAGCAAGTATTCTTCTATATGCAGTAAAAATATTGATGCTTTTTATTTGCAATTGCCTAAAAATAGTTGCCTAAATATTGGATGGACAACAAAGCAGACCAATCTTTTACTCAGTGAATGTGGGTGTTCTTGAATACATCTTTCTTTAGCTGTTAATGACGTATATGATAGTATGTCTCTTTCTGATAGGAAAATTAATTACAGGAAGGGAGGGCTTGCTGCTGTTTCAGGTTTTTTTGTTGTGGTTGTTACCTCTTTGAAAAAATAATAAACGAATCACAATAAAGACTTATCTAAAGATTTTTCTGAATTCACTCACTGCCAGATATCCCTAATTATCTGACAACCATTGTTAACCATAGAGGGAGAGTGTAAATCATAGGGACAGAGATCTAGATACGAGGTCATTCTCAATTCTATTGACTCAATACTAATAAATAAGCATTTAGTCTAATTATCTACTAACTCATTTAGAACAGCACCTACACAAACTTTGCTAAAGAAGTCCATCTATTTCTGTTAGTAATGATCTAGTAAAAGGTTTAGTAGATGTGTCTTGGCTGCATGTTAACTGTGTACACCCCAGTTATGTGGGGGAGTTATGAAGCAGAGAATAGATAAGACAAATGAAATCTAGTGTGAGTACAGTGAGAGTGGAATCTTTAATACTTCTTTGTAGTGATATTTCTTTTGCTTTTGCCCCAGTAGAATTCCAAGAGGATCATAATTTGGCTGTAAAGAGTCATTTAAAGCCAACTAAACCATTAAGACAGATCCTAACATATCTTTTATATCTATTTATTAAAATGAAGGCAATGTTTATCAGAAAGTAACACTTCATTCCCAGATGGAGTAAGAGCGGCTCTCTGCAGAGACATTCAGCAGTTAAGATATGGCGCTGACACAACTGCAGGCCCTGGCAATTTCACATGGCTCTGCTCTTCTCTTCCTCCACCTTCTTCTATCACCAAATCTAGGGGAAAGTACTGGATGCTTTCTCACCTGACCTGTTTCTGTGCTCCAGTCACAAGACTGTTGCTGCTTGATGTAGATTTGGCTATTATACTTTCAGTAGGGTTAGGAAGTCAAATTAATGCCTGTATGTGAATATAATAGTTGGCTGTTATTATATTACCAGGTATTTATATAAAATTGTATGAAGACAGATCAAGACTAAACAGATGAATTAACTCATGTGCAGGAGAGAACCATGAGAAATAAATTCATATTGTCTTAGGGTTCTTTCCTTTTCCTAAATTCCAGAAAGCCTGTTGTGTAGATATACCATACAACTAACTCAAACAGCACTGTAACCAGAGTGAAGATGACATTGATAATTCAACATCAAGATTCACTAGGATTATGAAATGTTTCCACTTCAAAATGAACAGTATTCCACAATTGTTTTGCCTGGAAAAACACTAGATAAAAAATATCTCTAAGAGCATACATTTCTGAGACACACATCTCTTCTTTTCCTTTCTTATAACTGATGAAGTATTGGTTTATGACAGATTCGTCCAGCTAAGTTACATAAACGGACTCTGATACTGTTAGATTTGTCCCCAAAGAAAAGTTTGTAATTTTCACTCCTCTTTAAAACCACTCCAAATATTTAATGTTCTTGTGAAAACTGATTATCTTGGTATAGTTTCTAGCTTCGCCTCCAAGAAACACTTTCACTGTGATTACCAAGGAAAAAGGGCAGAAGAAAAGTTCTGCTGCTGTACATTTTCAAGTTGTAAATCAGTCCTAAATAGGATCTACTGTAATGGATTAATTTGAAAATAATCTCTATCTCCGCCAGCCGGAATGTAGGGAACTGTGTTTGTGCAAACTGCGTGACTGGCCTGAAAGGGTCAGTAACCAGGTAAATGGCATCTATCCTGAAAGGGATAGGTACTATATTGCAGGAACACACCTGGTGGGAAGCTTGGCAGCAGATCACAAATGTATTGTTATAGCAACTAGGAATACAGAGAAGTAAGATAAGGTTCACAGTACAGTACAGTACAACTTGCTAGCATGAAGGCTTCTGTTTTCTTAGATCACAATAGCAAATTAATGATATAATGATGTAATGATGTATAACCAATCTATAAAAAGCCTGTGCCTTCAATAAACTTTGCTTTTGCGCCACCAGAGCCTAAGCCCGTCTGTCCCAGGCATCTTGAGCTGGTCTCCGTCATTTCTCCTGCTTTGAAAACTGATGAGTTATCTATGATCTATGAGAGAAAAAATGCACTAATCTATAGAAAGCAAGGGCTCAAGGAATAAATAGGAAGTGCTTCCAAAAACTTTCCTGGATGCAAACAATAACAACTTCCTTCATTGAGTATGCTGACTACTAAATTTTATTTATTTAGATTTTAAAAATTTTCCTTCTATCTCACCTATGTTCAACTAATTTTTGTATCCCATACTTGCAGTAAATTGTCTCTTATTTTATCAGCTATTTCTTTAGAAATCGTATGACAATAAAATTTGATTTAGAAACATTTTCAGTAGGCTCTAGATGTTAACCAGAGGTACATTATGTATTTAATAGATAACAGTAGATTTCAGTAAATTTATGCATTTCAGACGATTCCATAAGCTTAATTGTGTAGTGCTTCTTTATTTATAAAGCAGTTTTTGTCAGAAACGAGAACAATGATTTTCACTTTTTGGCTTTTGAATGCTATAATGAAAAAAATAAATCTATATTTTCTATATAACTAAATCAAACAGATGATACTTTTGGTGTTCATCAGCACCAGTAATCCTGAAACTGAGTACTGAAGAGAAAAAATGCCTCTTTATGGGATCAAGTGAAGATGCCTCTTGTATACTCAATTATGTTTCATATGCAGTCAGCAAGAGAATTAGATGTCTTTGAAGATCTCTGAAAGTCCTTTATGACTAAGGCATTTTCTTCCTCCTGTGTTAAGTTCAGAATTCCAGACAGTTTGCAAGCCCATGTGTCCACCTGATGGCACAAAGAGTTTCACACACCAATAGGAAAGTCAATCACTATGCTAGTCTCCAGATATCCATTATTCCACTGATGAGAACACTACATAATATGCCCTTTCTCGCTTTCACTTAGTTGTAAGGTAATTAAACACATGTTGTCCACACCTGAAGCTCCTTAAAAAAACTCTGCTGAAGCTAGGCCAACAAGCAGCCAGCATCAGGGAGTATTAGGGCCAGATTCCACTTCCCTGTGGAAGGAAACGGGACCAAGAGCAACAGTAAGAACAACAACAACAGATTTGCCAGCAGGAAATCGAGAATCCCAAACATCCCTTTCACACAATATTAATTGAAATTATTCTGATGTCAGCAGCATCTTTCTTCTCTTGTCTTTTGACCCCTGAAGTCTGATTCTGCTATTCTGTATGCCTGTCTTGACACAATATTCCACACTCTGGCAGATGCCCATTTTCATGAGAAAAAAGTAAACATGATGCTGAAGTCATTTGCCCTGATTTGTCAGATCAAGTTTGTCATTCAGTCAGATTTCTATTTATGGAACCACAAGGCAAGAACTTCCAAAACTAACTCAGGAAAGGAAGTGGGGGAACCAGAACAGGCTCCCAAGGAAAGTGGTCATGATCCCAAGCTAGTGGAGTTCAAGAAGTGTCTGGACAACACTCTCAAACAGTCTGATTTTGGGGCAGTCCTGTGTGAAGCCAGGAGTTGGACTTAACGATCCTTATGGATCCCCTTCCAACTTGGGACAGTCTGTGATTCTATGATTTACATCAGTGAGAGGAGAGATTACTGTTTTCAATTTCTGACAATGATCTCATCCAGCCTTTGCAATCCCTTTAGAATACAAGATTAGCAGGAAAAAATGATCACCTTCTTAATGATCAAATGCAACACACTCACAAAAATGTACACTTTCCAAGAGATTTAATCATTTAAATCTCAATGAGAACATGCTGTATGTATTCATCTCCCTACAAAAGCATTAAAAAATAAAATGCATCAGTAATTAAAACTGTATACCTGGGAATTTTAATACCAAACACTATGATGTGAAGAGACTTTAAATATCTAAAGGATTAACATCCTGAATTTGTTTTACGCTTAGAACTCTTTTTGGTATTTAAGTAGGATTTGAGGAGACTCAACCACACAACACTTGATTCTTTATTTAAACTGTATATCCATACTCTAAAGATAATAGAAAAAGCAATGTAATTTCCAGAACTCACCCCCCCAAAATAATCAGAAAGAATATGCATTCTGTGTCAATTTTTAGAGCTTTTGAAAGATCAAGAATACACTAGGTTCTTATTTAATAGCTGTATTTTAAAAAAAAAAATACTAAATAGAAAAGTGATTTATTTTAACTAGGTTTATTTTAGCAGAAGCAAAACTGCTGTTTTATCCCATGATAATTACAGTTCTAATGCTTTCTGAATAGATCTTGACTTTCAAAAACTCTCTTTACTAAAGCAGTTACAATACAATCCTAAAAATAGTAATTCAATGGATACTTCTGAATTTTAATCTTTTTGATTCCTTCTCAAGGCGGTTAACATGCAGGAGAACTCTCTTCTCTCTGGGGAGAAGATATACAGTGAAGCTGCTCTAAGAAATCTTTTACCTGGGTGGAATGTTAATCATCCACTGCATCTAATGAAAAGATATACGAGATAGCTATTTCTCATGCTTTAAAGTCAGAAAAAAAGCTTGAATTAATACTTCTCTGAACATTCTTGTCTCAAAACATCTTCTGCCTTATTTAGTAGGATCTTTATTTTTTAGCATAAGGCACGAAACATCTTCAAAGACATCATCAGCAAAATATTTCCTCAGGTCCAAAAGCCGTTTCTGTTCTCTCTGCATGTGTCTGTAGAACACAGATTCTACAACTCTACCTGCATCTTTAGATGGGAGCAGAGGGGTTTAGCTGGTGATGAAGCCACAATTTCTTGGACCACGTATTTTGTCTCAGGGTGGGTACTCCACTACAGTTTTTCTGAGCTCTTGGATATGCTTCTTGTAATGTATCAACACAACAGCAATTCCAGCAGTTTCATGAGCGGGTAAACTCATGAGTGGGTTTCTGTACCAGAGACCATATTTATTCAGCTAACCTTACTGTTTGGGCTCTATCAGGCAGGTTTCTTCTTCAGGCAATATATCAGGCCTCATGTACTGGGTCTAAATTCTCAAAGGATCTACCCCTTCAACAGACTGAATATAAGGAATCAAAGGCATTTGATTCTCAATTTGGTAAGGAAAGAACCACTTACTGACCTGCTGATTTTTTTTTTTTTTCCACTGGATATTGTTAGGCAACCATCAAGATTTTTTTAATTAGTTTATCAGCTATACCAACATGCTAAATACATAGTGAAGTTCCAGTCAGAGAATCAACAGAATCATTAAGGTTGGAAAAGACTTATAAGATCATCTAGTCCAGCTATCAGTTCACCACTACTATGCCCACTAAACTCTATCCTAAGCGCCACATCAACCAGGTTCTTGAATATCTCCAGAAATAGTGGCTCCACTGCTTTCCCAGGCAATCCATTCTAATGCTTGATCACTCTTCCAGAAAATAATTTTTTCTAACTTACAAGCTGAATTTCCCCTAGTTCAACTTGAAGCCATTACCTCCATCCTATCAGCCATTCATCACAACCACATGGTCCATTTACAACATATCTTCAAATGTATTTTCTGGTTCTTTTCCAGTCTACATGTCTTCATTTTACAATTATACTGGTGCTTTATATAGATCTCATTTAGTTCTTGATGGACTACAGACATCCTGCTAGCTAGCCTATTATCAAGCTTCTTATCAGTTGCTCTCAAAACCATTATTTCAGTGGCACAAATAGAAGTCAACTCTTTCCCTACCTGCACTGTTTAAAACCACCCTTTCTAAAACAACTTTTTCCAAGTAATAGAGGAATCTTTTCTAATTAAAGAAAAGAAAATATATTGGGAAGGTCACACAGGAAAAGATAAATGAATCAAAAGGTAATGTAACAATATCTGAAGCATGAAGAATTGAAATATCCCTTACGTAAGTGCAATGCCTGCATAAAATGGCATTCTTAAAACAAAACTTTTAACCAAACACAACAAAATTCTTTTTTTTTTTCCTTCAGAATTTCTGCTATTATTTACTTTCTACCTGTCATTAAAGATTCAACAGAGCTCAGTACAGTAACCTTAGGCTGAAAAGCATTGTTTCAAAATATGTTGATTCAAGCAGAAGACAGATAAGTTTTATTTTCTGAAGAGTTGCACTGTCCCAGATTGAATCAAGTGTTAATTTTGCAGGCATTCAGTTCTGCTTGAAAGGAGAAAGCAAATGCCAATCTGAATAGTCCTGGAATTAATATTCATGTTAAAAACATAAATTAGGGTAACTATAACACTTTTTTTTGTGCACCCTATTGTTCAAAAATGTCAAAGCTTAATAGCAGCTATGTAGGGAGTTGATTAAAAGAATCATACAATGTAACTTTAGACTGTACACAATTGTTTTTAATTTCTCAGTGAGAAATGCAACAATTTGGGAAAGGAATATTTACAAAGATGTTGTTTACACCAACAGAACCAAAGTGACCTTCGTCATCACACATTAAGCATTACCTCAATAACACATATTACTGATGCTATTGTACTACGGGATTAAATTCTCTTTAAATAGATAGGACATAAGGAGTGGGAATTAAAGATAGCCTCCCAAAGGTCCAAGCTAGTTCATATTGGAATATTCCTCCTTGACAATCCTCTGATTGTGAGAGGGACAGATAAACAGGGAATCCAGGATGGCTGCCACTTTCACCTACTGAATAAAGTGAGGTACAAGCATGTTTTTGGTTTTTTTTTTCTTTTTTTTTAGTAAAATACTGAAATACTTTAATAAAAGAAAATAATTCTAATTAAAAATAAAAAAGATTTCATGCAGTCAGCAAAATAATAGTTTTGCTGCTTTTTTGTTTGCAGATTTACTGGAGAAAGACAATTAACTGCAATGTTATTCTTTAATGGTGGGGAAAAAAAAATGTTTTAGTGCCAATCCTCCAGTTATCTGATCTACATCTTCCCCCTTCAAACCATCCAAAGACAACAAACATTCCATTTATACTAGCTCACAGAAGATTTAAACAAGTTATTTCTGAAACCAAGACTGTTTATCAGATAATGAAAATTGTCACTAACGTTTTCTAATTTCACCTACAGAATCATTTTTTCAGTTGGAAAGGATCTTTTTTTGGAGGTTGTGTTGAGGGATATGGTTTAGTGAATTCTATTGGTGATTGGCATTGGTGATTGGTGATGGTTGGACTGGATGATCTTGTAGGTATTTTCCAACCTTTGTGATTCTGTGATTCTAAAAAATCATTTAGTCTAACTCCCCTGCAATGAACAGGGCAATCCACAGCTAGAGCAGGTTGCTCAGAGACTGTTTCATCCTGACCTTCCACAACTCCAAGGATGGGCCATCCAGCACTTCTTTGGGTAAACTGTTTCTGTGCCTTACCACCATTACGCCCAATCTAAAACTCCCCTCTTTTATTTTAAAACCATTTTCCCTTGTCCTATCACAACTGCTAAAGAGCCTGTCCTCTTCTTTCTTATATTCTGTCTTTAATTATCTAAGACTGCTATCAGGTTTTCCCACAATCTTCTCTTAACCAGAGTGAACAGCCCCAGCTGTCTCTGCTTGTCCCTGTAGAAGCGTTTCATCCCTTGGATCATTTTTGTGGCACTCTTAGGGGTGCACTCCAACAGGCCTACATCTCTCCTGTATTGAGGACTCCCCATCTGGACACAGTACTGCAGGTGAGATCTAAACAGCATAGAGCAGAGCAGCAGGATCACCTCCTTTGACCTGCTGACCACACTTCTTTTGGTGCAGCCTAAGATACAGTCAACTTTCTGGGCTGTGAGGGCACATTTCTGGCTCATGTCCAGCTTGTCATCCATTAGTACCCATAAGTCCTCTTCAGAAGGGCTGTTCTCCATTCTTACATCCTCTAGCTTGTACTGATAGCAGGTTCTGCCATTACCCAGGTGCCCTTGGATTTATTGAACCTCCTGAGGTTCATCTGGGCCCACTGTTAAAGCCTGTCTAGGTCTCTCTGAATGGCATCCCATCCCTTCGGCATGCTGACCACACCACACAACCTGCTGTCTTTCACAAACTTGCTGAGGTTGCACTCAATCCCACTGTCATCACCACTGAGGAAGATACTAAAGAACATCAATCACTGTACTTTTTCCTGAGGGACACCAGTTGTCGCTGATTTCCACTCAGACAATGAGCCTTTGGCAATGGGTGTAAGATCACCTTTTCTCCAGCCACCAGAAAATTCACCTGTCATGAGTTTTCAAATATTATCAAGAGTTGCTTGGTGACATCAGCCAATTCCCTCAGAACTCCAGGATGCATCTCATTGAGACCCATATACTTAGGGGTCCTCAGATGGTCACAAATGGATCCTCACTGCCAGCTGGAAGGGCATTAATTCCCTAGTTCTCATCTTCTGAACCAATTTCATTTGAATTCACAGAATACTGAGCTCAGATCTCAGTAAAAGACTGTCATTTCATATCTGCCTTGGACTACCAAAGGCTACGCAGATCAGAAAAACAAATTTAATCCATTTTTCTTGATTAAATATTTTGCTTCATTGTTACTTGAAGTGGCTTGGAAATATCTTCCAGTATTTGTTGGAAAAATAATGAGTGGTCAAAGATACGTAAGCAACAATGCTTCTAAAACTGTCTGATAAGCCCTGTGTCTCAGAGATCTACAAACAATCATCTATGGATCTTCACAGTGAATAATGAACAGCATAACAAACAGCATCAATTTCAGTAACTTTTCCTTCATTATAAAGAACTGGATAGAAATTTCTTTGTATTTAACCTTTTGCTGCTGCACAATCAATTCCTACTTTCTACTATTATAAGTTAAGCATTCTTGAACTGCACTGATGTAGTTTAAGTCACTGCATTTTGATGTACTGTTCTGTACTTTTTGTTTTTTAACCAAGTGTAACTCCTATACCAGCCTACCAACTAAATCTAGGTTATTTTAGGTGCAAAAATTGTATTACATAGCCCTTTCATCCAGATATCATGGATTTGTCTTGAGGGTCTATCCCACAATGCATTTTCTGACTTTTTTTTTCCATTTGTTTTGCTTCTTGAAGGACCCTCGTACTTTCTTTTCCTCCACTGTGAATTAAAAGTGTTATGGTTCTAAAAATATAAGACTGATTGTAACTGGGTATCATCTGACTTAATAGAACAGGGATTTCTCAACCTAGTAAGGATAAGAGTAAATAAAGCAATGAAATTTTCCATCTCACTCTTTGATTTGAAGCTGATCATGGAAGGGAGACACTTTTACACTATGGGGAAAGAAACAGAAAATTAATCTTCCATTGTTTGTATGCCTATGTTAGCAGGGGGATATGAGGTCGCACTTCTGCCTCAGTAATGATTGCTTAGTCTCTTTCACCAAGTCCTGCATTCCTGCAGAGTACGAACAGCATGTCCAACAGCATGAAATAAATTCTTGAATAATGTTTCTATAAATTGCTAGTCAGCACTGCTAATAAGATATATCAGCTGGCAAAAGGTCCTGTAGATGACTAAAGGCTACTGAACCTTGTAAACCTTGTGAAAGTGTTCTCTCCCAAACCTTTTCCTTAGAGTTCACCCACAGACAGGCACAAATGCATACAGAACTGTAAGTTCTCAAGCTACAATGCACAGGATGTGAAAAAAAAGACTTAATGCCTGCTTTCATTCCCCTGTCATGATCCTATAAGATGGAGGATGTAATAGGAGGGCAGGGAAGTGCGTTAGTGTGGGAGTGTTCCTTAAGCACTGCAAAGAAAATACAACCCCTGCTGGCTGACTAAAAAGGCTGGGAAACTCTTGGATCCCACTATTAACACCACACAAAATTAGTTTTATTTCTTATGTGTAGTGCACAGTATGTCGACCTTATCAAGCAGCACTTATGAAAAGTCTGAAGAACAGGAGCTGTGACAATTTGAGATTTATGCAGCCCAAGTTCCTCTTTCTTTAAGAGGTTTCTTCCACATAGCAACCTCACCACAGAAATGCTGTCTCTACAGCTAGTAAACACTGTCTAATATTGGCAATTTCCAACACCATCACACTGTAAAAAGTTCCAGCTGCTGTCACTTAAGAGCACATCTTGCTGACCATGTCAGAAAGAAAAAGGGAATAGATGAGAACACAAATTCATCAGATGCGACTTACCCCCACAGTCAAGAAAATA
>JAPSGF010000005.1:22504522-22711895 GCA_035772895.1 Perdix hodgsoniae
TCACGGTGAAGACATTGATTACTTACAACTAATACAAGGTTTTCGCTCATTCCTTATTCTACGATAAGGGGTTCTCCAGATCAGTTACAGAAGAAATATCTTCTTTTGGCTGCTTTGAATCTGACTGACTACCTAATGCCAGCCTGTTTGGGTTTCTTTCTTTGTTTCCTGCATTAAAGAAAATATCAATCATTTTTCCCCACTGGCTGTTAGTTAAAAAAAAAAAAACTTCAACACCTAGATTTTCAATCTTTGTAACAGATAGTAATGTAGATACAACTCAAATGCAAAAGATAGTAATGAAAAACACCCTACACAAATAATAAGCCATCCTTAAAAGTCCCTAACAAAATCCAGACTAGAGTGAACACTGATTTAGGAAATTGTACATCTTCGTGTGCACTATTATTTAATCCTCACAGAAAGCATGATCAAGCTGTCACTCAGATTAGCCCTTCTGTTCTAAGTCCATGAGTATCATTCTCTACACTTCTCCAATAAAAATAGAATTTTGACATTTAGAGGGAATTTATCCTTTCTCAGAGCTGACTGTTGCCCATTCCTGTAACAAATGCCTTTAGTCTGTTATCTACAAGGATAAATCTATGAAGTTTCATGCCTCAGAGTACAATCTTTAAGACAAAGATGTTACATTTCTATATCAGTTTAAAGGATATAATTATATAAGCAAAATTCAATAATTATGAGTCATGTGGATATGGAAAGAGTAAATCATGTTAGAGAAATCTAGTTACTTCTAAACAAAAAAATGAAAAACACTATTGGGTCAGGTAAACCAACAGGCTTGACATAGCTGGATTTTTTTAAAAGGTTCAGAGGAAATTCAAAATGATGGATCATTGTTATCATTAAGAAATTTTCTATCTGAGTAGAGTAAATCTTTGTTTAAAAAAGGCTTTAAACTTTTCTCCAATGTCAAGCACTTGTAGCCTCTTGTTCACATCTGAAGGTGAACTCTTTCCAGTCCTTGAACATTAGTTTTTCTGGGGGAATCTGCATTTTCCTATAGAACTGTAACAACTTCAATGGCCTCCACATCTGATGCAGTTTTGTGCCTTCAGGAATCAGAAAAAGCAATGTACCAGACATTACCACACACACACACACACACACAAAAAAGACAACAAAATAGATTGGAGGGAAAACAGAAAGGCAGATGCTGAGAAACAAAATCCCATGGGGCAGTACATGAACCCCACTAGATTTTCATATTTTATTCAATGGGCTAGATAAAGCTCTAATAAGTTAGATCATTAAATTTGCAGATGATACTAAAATAAGGGGAGTATTTAAGACTCAGAGATGTAAGAATAATCTTGACATTAACAAAATGGGCACAGAGGTGAAGTAGGAAATTAAATGAATATTCACTTAAACTAATGAAAAATGACACATTTCAGTGAAAATAATGCCCAGGACACATACTAAGACACAACTTAATTTATAGTAAGTTAATTAATAGGCAGAGAGAGAGTTACAATTATATTTATATTGCCATTCACATTCATAGTCTTACTTAATAATAAGGTCCCTGCCATAAAGAGATTAAAAAAATGAGTAGAGACAAAATAACACACAGTAACATTGCACAATAATCATAGAATAGAATCATAGAATGGCCTGGGTTGAAAAGGACCACAATGATCATCTAGTTTCAACCCCCTGATATGTGCAGGGTTGCCAACCACCAGACCAGGCTGCCTAGAGCCACATCCAGCCTGGCCTTGAATGCCTCCAGGGATGGGGCATCCACAACTTCCTTGGGCAACCTGTTCTGATGCGTCACCACCCTCTGTGTGAAAAGCTTCCTCTTAATATCGAACCTAAACCTCCCCTGTCTCAGTTTAAAACCATTCCCCCTTGTCCTATCACTATCCACACCCGTGAACAGCAGTTCCTCCTCCTCTTTATATGCTCCCTTCAAGTACTGGAAGTACTGGAAGGCCACAATGAAATCTCCCCAGAGCCTTCTCTTCTCCAAGCTAAACAAGCCCAGTTCCCTCAATCTTTGTTCACAGCAGAGGTGCTCCAGCCCTCTGATCATCTTAGTGGCCTTCCTCTGGACCTGCTTCAAGAACTCCACATCTGTCCATTAATGGGGGCCCCAGGCCTAGACTAAGTACTGCAGGTGGGGCCTCACAACAGCAGAGTAGAGGGGGACGATCATCTCCCTCTCCCTGCTGGCCACCCCTTTTTTAATGCAGCCCAGATCACAGTTGGCCTTCCAGGCTGAAAGCACACACTGCTGGCTCATGTCCAGCTTCTCAAGGACCCTCAAGTCCTTCTTTACAGGACTGCTCTCAAGGAGATCGTTTCCCAGTTTGTATAATACTCAGACTGCCCCAACCCAAGTGCAGCACCCTGCACTTGGCCTTGTTGAACTTCATTTGCTTTTCATGGGCCTACTCCTCCAGCCTGTCCAGATCCCTCTGGAAGACTTCCCTTCCTTCCAATGTATCAACCATACCACTCAGCTTGGTGTAATTTGCAAACTTGCTGAGAATACACTCAATGCCATCATCAATGTCATTGATAAAGATGTCGAAGAGCACCAGCCCCAAGATTGACCCCTGAGGAACACCACTTTTGACCAGCCTCACAATCCTTTGGCTGTGACCAGCCAACCAATTCCTAACTCATCAAACAGTCCATCTTTCAAATCCTCACCTGTCCAATTTAGAGAGAAGGATGTGGTGAGGGACCATGTCAAACACCTTGCAGAAGTCCAGGTAGATGACATCCACCGCCGTTGCCCCATCCACCAAAGCCATCGCTCCATCATAGAAGACCACCAGATTGGTCAGGCATGATCTGCCCTTAGTGAAACCATGCTGGCTGTCTCAAATCAGACTTGTTTCTGGAGTATGCTGGCAAACAACAAGGGCTACAGCTGTCTGGATCAGTTGGTCATTAGCTAGGCTCAGAAGAAAGACTGTGGGCACCACCATCACCATCTGCAGCTTTCCAATACTGCCTTCACAAATTCAGGTTTGATTAGGGGATACTTCAAAGATATTCTACAGATAATTCTCAAGAATGTAAATTTTCAGCATGAATACTCTTATTCTACCAAGTATTTGAATAATACTCATCAAAAGTAAACATCTAGTTCTAAAAAAGGAAGAACACCAGATATTCAGCTCTCTCAAAATTCCATAAGAAGCACATGAAAATAAGGCAAAGAGAAAAAAATAATCAGTAAACTGTAGAGAAAAGGAGAAAAAACAAACAAAAAAAAAATCCAAAACCAAAAATAAACCATTAAGAAAGCTAGTGTTTATGGTTCTTAGCTAGAGTTCTCTCTCTCACACACACACAGAAGTTACAGCATAAGAAATACTGAAATAATTCTGTTTACATAGCATATTGCAAAAGCAAAAAGTGTTCTCTATTTATACAACTCCATTAGCATGTCATAATACTTACCTGCAGCATAGAATGCCTTTTTCAGTATACCAGTAAAAAGACAGGTGTGAATGGGAAACCCCACACTTAGCCTGCTAATAGCCCAATTAGTTACAAATGTTCAGGTGTAGAGTCTTATTAAGACTTTTTGTTACAATTCTAAAAAAGAAATTTTGAGGGAAAACAGCTACTGTTAACAGAGAGGAACTGCTAAGGTCACATGATTAATTTATCTAGAAGCTTAGCAACAGAATAAATCCGTGAAATACTTTAATGGTGATAAACCAATGGATTAATGCTGCATCAAGAAACATCTTGAAGGAGATCAAAGTAGTAAATGAAATGCAGTGACAAGAAGGAGAATAGGTTATTCAATTTCTTGACAGTAACAAATATTGAATGAATTTCAAAGACCCCACGTGTCACAGAATCACAGAATCGTAGGGGTTGGAAGGGACCTCCAGAGATCATCGAGTCCAACCCCCCTGCCAAAGCAGGATCCCTACACCAGGTCACACAGGTAGGCGTCCAGGCAGGTCTTGAATATCTCCAGAGAAGGAGACTCCACAACCTCACTGGGCAGCCTGTTCCAGTGCTCCGTCACCCTCACTGTAAAGAAGTTCTTGCGCACATTGGTGCGGAACTTCCTATGCTCCAGCTTCTGGCCATAATTCTTAGAGCAATACAAGCATAAGTCTTAGAGCAATACAAGCAATTGGGAGGGAAGAAAGGAATAATGACAAAGTTTTACTCCAATTAATAAAAATTAAATAAATTTACATCATTCGTTCTTCAACAAAACATTTTTGTTTTTGCTGGTATCTTTCTTAGACAAATGGCAACAACTCTGTTTATAGAGTTATTCTGAAATATTAAACCAAAAATAGAACAGTTACAGAATAATGAAGTACTATTTAAGATTCCAAGAAAATAAATAATTCATCTAGCCTACACAGCAGGGAAAAAGAAAAAAGAAAAAATGGAAAACAATGAAACACTGAATCATACTGGAAAGTAAGACCTCTGATCGCAGTTTAGAAAACATGATTTGATATGTTTGCATAAAGAATATATTACAGTAAGTGTATCAACATAAATCAAATCAGGGCTTATATATATAAAGCACTACACCACATAAATAAAACCCACAGTCTGTGATGTGAGCCAAATAGTTTCTCCTGGAATATCACAAGTTTTGAATACTCAAGATAAGGCCTCAGTTAAATACAAATTTATCAGTGAATAAAACTGCTATGAATTAAGGGCACGCTAGGGAGAGGATGACAGAATAACTTGCAATCGATATATATGTGTGTATCATCCTTCATTATCTTGTTGCTGAAAGAATGAAATCCCATCTGCAAAAAAACAAACAAAAAAAACCAACAAAAAACAAAAACCAAACAAACAAAAGAACCAAAACACTTTCACTTTAGTTTCACTTGCCATTAAATAGAAAGGTTTCATATGAATATAAACCAGGACTCACTTAAAAGAGTCTCATTTAGAAATACTATTTTCCATATAAAACCATGCAATGACTCCCACACAACAAACATATGTAAATGCCTACTTCTTACTAGCAACTACTGTAGAAATAAGGCGATGCAAAATCTGAAATCTTGATTTCCTACTACTTTTATCATTGTTGATATTGTCTCAATCAGTGCTCCTGGCCAACATACATTGGGATTGAAATTCCTGTTGTCTCTGTTTGGTTTGCTTCTGTTACAGTTGGTTTACAGCTGTAAAGATTATTACGGTGAAAATGGGAAAACAAACAGAGAAATAATGCTCACTTGCATCTAAAGATCTAGGTTAACAGGAAAGACTCCACCCTAGTGGCAGTCAGCCCTTAAATGGGTTCTAGGAGAGGTGCAGCCAGGCTCCACCCCTTTGGGTCACACGGCTGAATTGCCTTCCCCTGCGCTCCCAGGGCTGGCTTAGTCCTTGCTTCAGGTGATCAATCAATGGTTCAGGCTGTGATTCAACAGTTCCCATACTTCAAATATGGAATAACACTGTAATTTTTTCTATGTGGAGTGACATCCAGCCTGACTGAAATTTTATTCAGCTAAATAATTCTGCCTTTTTGTTTTCAAGAAATGATGAGAAATTAAATACCTATTTAATTTACTTCTCTCACTTTTTACATTGTAAATTGGCACAGATTCCTAAAAATACACTGTTCTGAACAGAAAGGACAACGAACTCTGATATTAAAGGCAACCAATCACATTAGCAAGTAAGTCCAAAAAATCTATCTTCAAATTTTTATTTTACATTCTTTTTTTGACTGATTTATCCATTGTATTTTTCTGCCTCTCAGTCATGTTCTGACCGAACGCCAGCATGAGACACAGCTTTCTCATCTTCCTCCATACTGCCTTTATGGGGTAGGGAGCTAGGTCTGAAAACAACAGTTGATGCATCCTCAGTCTGAATGAGAATAACTAAACCCTCTTAGTTGCAGCCACATCCACAGATATTCAAGGAAATGCAATCATATTATGTCTGAGTTTTTGCTTTATTTCTTCAAACTAAAAAGCATTCTCAATCTCAAAACAGTCTTGTTGCCCCCAAGTATAGGTGAATAGAGATGCATATGCTATTGTGGCATTATGGATAGGATCTCATCAACATCTTCTAAAAAAAGTAGAACTAGTGCTTTTTTATCTTAACAGGGAAAGTCTGACTTAATACCTTCCTGGCCAAAGCCTTCTTTCTCATGCATAGCCCTTTAGAAACTCCTAACTAGCAAAGACCAGGTCTTGACCACTGTTATCATTTGCGTTTTGTGTTAACAGCAGATTTTTATCATTAGTCCTTCCGCAAATGATATCACAATTTGTATTATTAAGTTTCATTTCCAGCTATTCTGTTTCTTAAGATTACCTTATATCCAGATCTGTCTTTCAGCTTTATGAGCTAATTTTCATTTCTGCACTTAAGTATTGCCTGCCAAGGTAATTAGTGAAAAGTGAAGTAATGCTAGCCTCAAGACTGAATCTTGTAGAGTTCTTTTTGTCAGCTCCTAAGAAAATTAGAACAGGTAAACTGAGTGAGACAGAAGTTTGTATTCAAACCTAAATGCTTAGGGATAGTACATGATCTTGCTGAGTGGGTGTTGAATAGACTATGATAGATTTCTACATTCCATGAACTTATCCATAAATTCAAATTATTTTTAATTAATGAAAACTTTTTATACTTATAAAATTCTAAACCAGTAAACTTCACACTTTAATTAAGTCAGGTGAAATTTTACTCCACTTTCTTTGGAACATAACAGTCTAGAACTTCATTTGATGTTACCTTGATGTTACAGCATTAAAAAAGCTACTGATCATCCCCCACTGATGCCCTTTCTACTTGTGAATTTACAGAACGTAAACATCACATCACAGAAAATCATCATATCCCAGTTCAGTTGGCTTCCCTTTAGACTAGTATATCTAGTCACCTGTTTAGCATATTACTTCATATGATTTACAATTCTTGCATTTATCATAATTTCACCCAGTTCAGCTAATAATTTCCTATGTGGCATCATATAAAATTGTTTCTTAAATTGCTGATAAACGAAGTGCATTTTGTTTTCCATGTGTAAGAAATCAGTTGCTTCATGTAGAAGTGGCAGCAAATTATTCTGACATTCTCACTTTGGCTAACTCATGCCACATTTTATTCTACCTCATATTTACCTCCACATTTTCAGTTTCTTTTTATCTTTTTAAACCCTCTTGAATTCTATTGAGGTCCAAGACGGGATGGACTTTGGCAGGATGTCTCTGCCCTGTACTCTCATACCATAATATTAAAGTGGGTCCAGAGGAGGGCCATGAGGATGATCAGAGGTTTGGAATAACTCTCCTATGAAGAAAGGCAGAGAGAGCAAGGCTTGTTTTACTTGGAGAAGGCTCTAGGGAGACCACATTGCAGCCTTCCAGTACCAAAAGGGGACTATATGAAAGACAGGGAGAGAATATTTATCATGGTGTCTGATAAAAGGAAGAGATAGAAGGAAGAGATTCTTTAGCATGAGACACTGGAAGAGGTTGCCCAGAGAAGTTGTGGATGTCTCATCCCTGGAAGTGTTCAATGCCAGTTTGAATGGAGTCTTGGGCACCCTGATCAAATGGCAGCAGGGTTGGAAGAAATGGTCTTTAAGGTCTCTCCAGCCCAAACCATCCTATGATTCTATGATCCTTCAAGAAAATTACTATCAGAGCATCATGCAAGTATTATCAGAAACATTTCTGAACCTAATGCATCCAACTGAGGGAAAAGAGCAATAGTACAGAAAAATCTAGAACATTTCTAATTTTGCTTGGGCATGGCCAGCCACAATAAAGTGCCTGACCATATAAGATCCAGGTATATAAATATCTTTGTGCTGCCCCTATATGCTGTTTCTTACAGTTTATTTGCTATAATTCCAACACAGACTTTAGAGTTTTACTCTTTTCAGGTAACCTCTCTTTTAATGCTCAAGCCTAGAGAAAGAAGCTTTCATTCGTACCTTCTACTATTCTGTCCTTATATTCATTTCAGCAATCAATTATATTGAAAGCACTGATAGATGGCAAAAACTGATTCTACATCATTTTCTCAGTGAAATGCCATCACTGAAACTGCTTATGCAATCAAACACATACAGTACCAAATCAAAGGGTTATTCTTCTCTAACAGTATTTACGCAGATAATTTAAAATATACTGGCTAACTAACTTGATATTTTGCTATATTATCCTTTTTCAGATAGTATTAAAGCACCAAATTGTATGATATCATTCTTATTGAATAAATGAAAAGTGAGATGAATTTGGATATATTTTCATCATAAAAACTGTTTTTACAATTTCATTAGCATTCATTTCTCCCTAAGGATCTGTAAATGCTGAAGAGAGTGGAGATGAGTAAAAATGGAGAATATCATTTTGTCTGTAAAAACTGAACATATCTCCCGCAGCAGCAGAAGAAATGGATACATTATTGCTTTGATAACAGAAACTGAAGATATTCTCAATCATTTTATTTGGTATAAGAAAGTGTTTATACACAGAAATGTGAAAAATACGCAGTTCAGAAAATGTTCATGTTATCTGAGGCATTATAAAGTACTTGTGCAGTCAGATCCTTTGAATCAATTATGTTTGCTACTGTAAGATCATATTTCATCTTCTTCCTTCCATAGAAGGATTTCTGCCTGACTAGCTCCTTTTCTGCCTTGTTTTTATTATCACAATAGAGTCAATAAGGTGTGAACCACAATGAGACTGGTGAAGAAATGCGAGGATAAATAAGAGCAAAAACATAACATATGAGAAACAACACCAGGAAGAACTAAAACATAATTAAAATCTTCAATATTTTAGGGAAAAAATAATAATCAGAATTAATTGAGATCAATAATAAAATATTTCCAAAAGAAAATAAAATAGAAAACAAACAAAAAAAGAAAACAAAGGAAAAACACCAAACTCTACTCAGTTATAAACAAAACAGCAAAAACAACACAATCTGTAATCTGAGGCATGGGAGAAATGTGCTACTTTAATTCTTAAGAAGTACCAAGGAACATTTACTGTATCCTTGTAGAAAAGGAGAAGAGAAAGGCTGCAAAGGCACAACCTCTAGCAAATATACAAAATATTAGGATCTTCTTAATATCATGGATAAGATATTATTGAAGGGCATGGTGTGAGGAAAATGAGGTCTGTTTATCTGGTGTAAATGAAGGGAATCTGGTAGTGGTAGAAGGGAAATAGGCTCTCCTGGCAGTTGTGAGTGCTACCACACACTGTCTTTGCATACTTTGAATCTCCTAATTGGCAGTTTTGTGAAGTACTGCTACTCAAGGCTGCCTGCTATTGATACCAGGGACCAAATACTACCATTCTCATTGTTCACATACATTTAAAAAATGTAAATACATTGGCCACATTTATTTATTGTGTATGCATCTTACATTACAGTCCATTTTCACTCCTTTGAACTTGGTCATCTAGGACTAGTATCCTTGCCCCATATTCACAATATAACCCAGAGCTGTGAACATGGCTTATTCAGAAAGAAATTGAACTGCTCTCATTTTATCCGATGTGGATGGTTGCATGCTCCCGACAGCACAGACCTCAGCTGTTTGTCAAACCTTTGCTGACTGGTTAACTGGTATTGTACTCACTTTATTAGAGCTGACATTGTTGATAGCTGTCAAAGTCTTTCGTGTATCTAGAACAGATTGAATAAGATCCTATATTTCTTTCATTTCAAAGTTGCAACTTTGGTTAATGAGAGATGGATGAGTTTCTAAGCTCACCCATCATCAGAAGGGAGAAAAAGGCATGATTTTGCCTTTAAACTGATATGAATTATTGCCTTTTTTTTAATTATTATTTTCATTCTTGCATATGTTTTCATGACTGTTATCTATCTGCTTTTCTTTTAATTTAATTGTCAGAAAAATTACTTATACAGGTATGAAATTTTTTTCCAAAGATTATTCTTCAGAATTCCAATAGATGTCACTATCAAAATATAAAAGAGAGCTCATTGTGTAAGGCAGTCAATACAAGAGGTAGCAGGAAAGCCTTACTAAACTGCATCAAATATCAGCTTGGGAGCAGAATTCCTTAAAACAGGCATTTAAACGAGGAGCTGACAACCAAAAGTTGTACATATTTTCACTCTTTAAACTCTCATTATTAGATCAAGAACATCTAACAGTTTCACAGAGTATGAAAGTCTGAACCTACTGAGTGCCTGGGCTAGTAAGCACTCTCCTGTTCGCTTTTTGTTCTTTTCTGATTCAGCTATAATGAATGACTTTCCTCTTCTTTATCCCATTTTGCACATTACTGCAATGCATTTTGGAATCACTGTTCTTGTTGTTTTGGATCATGTCTGGAGTAATTCAGCTTAGAAGCTTTATGATTGCTTTTGGAATTATATGTGCTCCTTGAAATGGATAACTGAATCTTAGGAGTAAAATGATTTCAGAGTTATTTCCCAAGCAGGATGAAAATTTCAACTTCTGTATTGAGGACACAGATTCCTTGCCCTCTCTGTCAAATCTCTAAAACTCAAAGAGCCTATTGTTTATACAAATATTGAAATAATTCACTGTTCTGTATCTGTTTTTATACTGTTTGTAATACGTAGCAAAACCTGATGCAGAGTACCACTCTTTCAACTCTACTACGTGATACTGAGATGACAATATCAGCTCTACTGTCTTGGAAATCAAACTACTTTATAAAATAAAACAAAAAATAAAAATCAAAAGCCAACAATAAAAACAAAACAAAAAAAACCTTTTTTTTCCTTTTTTTTTTTTATAAATATCTGCAAGCCCATTGGTTGAACGTAATTTTAATTTTTATCTGTACTGGTTCAAGTTTTGCAAAAACTGTAGCAGGATCTATCCTCCTAAAAAGCTGTGCCACAAGATGTCAGTATCCAATGCAAAGAGGTCCCATGTTCATTCCTGAAGGCTTTGTATGCTCTGCTTGTGAACCTTGTTCCAGTTGGGAGTTATTTTCAGTAACAAGTATGTCCAAAAATTTGCTAGTATATTTACTATCTGACTGAAGAGATAAACATAGCTGAATAATTTTTTGCAAATTACTTCTCTTGCCTAGAATCCTGGATGTATGCATTAATTCAAAGACTCAGATGCTCTCTCAGTGACAAATCTGCGACTCCCAGTCCAGGGAACTTTTGTATATTAATGCAAATATCTTTAAAATAAAATTTTGCTCTATGCCACAGAACTTACAATATGGCACTGCACTTACCTTTTAAACCATTTCTTACAGAGAGTTCAGCTGAACCATAGTTTGATGAGTTTAGGATGCGAGACTTTTGAATGAGACAAAAACAACAAAACACAAAGGTCAATACAGCTACTCAACTTATGTCAGCAAAGGATTGCACTCTTCTTAGTTGAAATACAAACAAGCTTTTGCTTTGTTCTTATTTAATTATTATTACATTTTTAATAACAGTATTACAGTGGTTTGATGGGAACCTCCCAAAGATAAAAAGCATCAGCTCCTGCTGAAGACTTCTAAGAATAAGCACATCCTTCAGGCAGCAGGGTTTCTGTCCTACAGAAATTACAGCACCTGAGCACACAGAGTGTAGAGTTAGCTCTTAACGAACACAGCAAGGTGCTTTTTAATTTACTTTACACCTGCTGGTTCTTGTTGGAGAAGGGTCTCTCACTAATTTTCTCTCATGTGGACTGACAGCAGGAACCTTATCTGGGAGACTCTCCATCTTGAAATCAGAATTTACTTGAGTGACTGCCTCCAGAAATTTTGCAAAGTGGGCAGCCAGAAAGTAGATAGAAAAAGCACAGCATAACTCTTCTTGACTTAAAAAATTCTTGCTCAAGTAATCCACACCCATGAATGTGATGCTAGGGTCCACATTTTAGCTGGCTTCCCCCACTAGTGTTGTTTTCCCGTAGAAGATGTAAGGAAAGCATGGAGACCATTCAAAGAATACAGTGGAAAAAAAAGTCAGTAGGAGGTCTCCAATATTGACTGCCACAGCACAGCAAAATCATAAATGAAATTCAGATATTCTCAAATACTTGGAGTACATAATTGTATATAGCCTTTAGTTTCATCCACAGTTATGAAAAGCTGATGAGGAAAAAGGTTGATAAGACATCCAATGCTTGGTTAAAAAACAACAACAACAAAAAACAACAAAATTTGTTTTCTTATTTTCTCCAGACAAGCAAATAAGTTGCAGAGAGCTTGAAAGAAAGAAACATACTTCTATATATTTCTATCACTTTTTCCTGATCAGAAACTATTTCCCAGAGGAACAGAAAGCAAGAAGAGCTATGTATATTATTATTTTGCCCCCTTTTAACCTTTGTGTCTTCTGTACATGAAGTTAGTAATAACTTAAGAAATACTTAACTCCAGAAATACTAGAGAGTAGTTGAAATATATGACTATGCCTTCTGAGAAACTGTATCTACATATTCTATTTTATGTGAATTCAGGAATAAATCTCCAAATTTCAGAGACACGTCTTCTAACCAGACATACCCAAGGACTCAGGCAGATCTAGTTCTCTTGCTCTGAAACCTCCTAACAGGAAAATGGGTCTTACAGTTGAGTATTTTCCATGGAATATATTTAGACTAAATAACTACATTTTCCATAAGTTCCAGAAAATCTTCCAGAAAAAAACAAAAACATCCCATTGCACATTTTTGGCAATTTTGATGGAGCTGAAACTGTGCAACTGAACCACTGAGTTACTTTTACTGATATTAATAATAGAATTATCAATTTTTCTAACACTCATTAACACTTACTAACAGTAATATTTGCTATTATTAATGCTATTTCCTCCTAAAATCTGACAGCAAGTCGCTTCTGAATTTCTTCAATACACAGAAAAAAATTAGCTCCATAGCTATTACTTTGTGTTACATGGCCTACAACTACCTTATCTGTGATATAGTATCTTGAAAAAATATTATTTTAACCTTTCTTCTTTCTGGAAAAAAAAGGAAAAAAACCTACATATATTTTAAATTCGCTGCATCTACCAGATAGAATTGATTTCTGTTGATTATTCACAAGCTTTGCATACAAACCTGTATACCCATCCTCTCAAATAAGAGAAATATGATAGGTGGTGCACTGTATAATGCATTTTAGAGGACACTTTTTATGTTTCATTGGCCAGAGCTACATCTTACCTAATTTCATTATCTTGCAAATAAATGCAACAAAATCTGACAGCACTGTGAAAATGCACATTGCAAATACATGAAAAATGCTTAAATCAACCAGCATATTATTTCATCTTATTGACAGGCAGAAAAAACCCTACTGTGGATTAGAAGACCCATTTGGTTTACATTTACTTAAAGCAAAGTTTCATGGAGAACTCGTTTTCCTTCTGCAGCACTGAACCTGAGAATGAGGACTGTACAAAATATCTTCAGTGCTAAAACCATTAGAAAACAAAAAGTTCAAGTGGAAAACATGGTCCTGCAGTTTGGGTTGGCCCACTTAAGTTCAAATTTTACCTTTCTAAAGAAGGACATGAGATAAAATCTGTTCCAGCAGGGTCTTTATATGTCCCAAATGATCTCTGCTGCCTAAGTAGTATGGTGATATGTATGTAAGAAATGTCATAGGCATGAAGATAACTCTAAGATTTTTCTCATAACAGAAATACTGTTAATGCAGGAAAAACAAAAACAAACAAAAAAACCAACAGCTATCTCATTATTAGCCATGAAGACTGAAGATATTATTCCTCTATAACAGCCATACTTAATGGAAAATATCTTTAAATAAGAAAATAAAAGACGATATGATTTTCAATGGCAAACATTTCTGTTACAGTCTAAGAATCTACCCTTTTATTTCTCCCACCGATCTCTGATCACCATTCCCTGTTAGACATCCCTATGGGATTCAGTTTGTGGTAATGCACAGGGAGCTGGAGTAATTAGAGTTTTCCAGAAATAAGCATATTTTTACCTACAATGATGCAGTTTACAACACCTCACCCTCTCTCAAAGCATTTTCTTGCACTGTGGTTAACAGAAGAGTAAAAATAAAATCTGTGCTTTCAGAATGATTAAAGGTAATGAGTCAGCTATGAGTCATAAGTGGAGAGAAGGTAAAAGGCTGTCAGAACTGAAAACACAAAAGCTGCTACTTAAAGAAGACTGTCATTATATTAAAAAAAAGAACAGCCTTGTGACCTCACTGCAGATAGATACCATCATGAGACATGATCACACACAGTAAGTTAATAGGTTATTCTTCAGTCTAAAAAGTGTGATTCAATTCTCTTCATATGGTATTTTTATTTCTTGGCAAATATTTCCATAATTGTAATTTATGTGCAGATAAAGTACACATGTTCAAGGTTTATGGAAAAATCTAAGTAGGAGAATCATCATAAATTCCATAGTGTTTGAAATGTTCCATAATTTCCTTCATTCATTCAAACTCTGTTTAATCAAGCATTATTACTACTGGACTCTTTCTCTGCTACACTGAAATCAGCAGGTTAAAATATAATATAGTGCATAAAAATTGCAGTAGTACTTCCTAAGGCAAAGTCATCCAGTGATACCAAAAGCACAGCACTGATGAGGGGAAAAAAAAAAAAAAAAAAAAAAAGGACTTAGTACCAAAGAATCAGTAAAGGGAGTAGAAAATGGAAAAAGGACTGTGCTGCGTTACTGACATGGAAATAGAAAATGAGTCATTAGAGGAAACTAGGCAGACATATACAAAGTAAATAAATGTAACATTAAAAATATATAAACGCTGTACTGTGTGTTTTGATTAGCAGATGAATATAATGTTGACTAATAAGAACAGTAGTCATCTTTAAATAAATATATTTGTCTCTCATCAATAAAAAACATAACTTTCCCAGTGGGTACAAAATGTATTGTTAGGTTGATCTACACATTAAGACAAAAACCAAAACAAATAAAACCCAACTGACAAAAAAAAAAGCGTAAGAAAGAGACTTTTTTTTTTTGCCCTGATAAATAAACACAGGAGGGGAAGAGACAGGCTGAAATAAAGGATGAAGCAGCACAAAAAATATAGAAAGGGGAGGGCAGAGAGGATTCATTTTGTATCACTTTTCTTTGCCAAACCATAAATACAAGGACACTCAGCAGTTCATTCTTACTCAATGTTTCCACATTTTTCTGCTGTTTTCCATAGGTGGGGCAAAAATGACAAAGGATTGAGCCAAGTTCTCCATTGGCCCTATTAATATGGAAGCCTGCTCCAGATATGTGAGATATATGAGAGATATCTTATTTTGCTTTACCTTGTGGTTTGCATCTTAGTCTTGAACTTTGTATTTTTAGACTCATTTTCTTTTCAGAAACACAGAATCCTGAAGTACACCATCTATCTCGTTTGCATTGAACACACCTGGTAGGAGTGAGAGGAACGACCCAGTATGACTCAGGGTAATGGGCCCTGGGCCCTTGAAGTGTCTGTTCTTTGGATTATTTTGTTTTAATCCCAAACTTACTAGCCTAAATACAAGTAGGGAACCAGGAAATCCAAGAAAACTCTGCCTTGTTATATTTTCTCATACTGAAACCAGAGGACCTGTGGAAAAAAGAGTGACCATGAATAGTTTTTTCCAGACTTTCCCATTCCCATTTTCAGCATTAGCTATTTAGAGTTTGCTAGTCAAGCCTCAAATAATTACTAGTTTAAAAAGGAAAGTATTTTAAAATATTATTTGCTAAAATCTTATTATCTGTCTTATAAATTTTGAAACTTCTATAGCTTGTTTTCTGCAGCTAGAAACATATCATAATAAATGGAAATAATTAAAACAAAATAAAATCAGCATTCATAGGATTCTAGAAGGCACAGTTTAAGGAAAACATAATTTATGGGCAACATAGTTTGCATAATATAGAAAGATACGGCAATGCTTTAATTATTTTTTGCTCTCCCTAATGAACTCCATGTCTGATTCACAGCTGTATGTACCAAAACCTAAAGATCTAAAAAGAAAATTCTGAACAACTCTTACATTTCAGTGCCAGCCTTGTACCATGTGATTATGTAATATGAAATCCTGAAAGCTCATACAAATATGTCTTTGTTTGCCTTTAAATAGAAGCTTCAAAATATGTCATGTGATCAGTTCCTTTCTTTTAGAAAATTTTAGGTAATAATGCCCATAGTCCCACAGACTTGAGTGAAGCAGCTTACTAACTGCAATGTAGAACACGCAGCTGTAACTTCACGTCACTGTTTATTCCCCTAACGACTCTGATTTTAACATAGCACAAAGAAAACCATGCAGCAGCTTACATGAATAAGTAGCTGTGCAACTATGCTGCTTTTAATTAATGCACTGTACCAAAGCTTGATTTCTGGTGAATATTGCAACATTTTCTACATAGGGAATGCTCCAATACAAAGAACAGCAACAAAATTTTCAGTAATTTCAGTGGCACAGTCAGGTCTCAAGGGAACAAAGGATTCAGCTGCTTACCTCTGGATTTTCAGTTAACATGATACTGATGTGTACAAACTTTGGGCAAGGGCTTGTGTAAGGATGTGACAACAGCTGGAAAGAGTCAGGGAAGTCACTGTTTAACACTCTTACTGAAAGAAAAAGAAGATTCTGTTGACTGTTGGTTTTCTCCCAAAGGTGTGTGACACTGGGAACTTTAAACAAAACCAAATTGAAGTCTTAAGCAATACTGCATATACTACAAATGTGATTCTGTTTCTGACTTGGACATATGATTCTAGGGTTTTAGCTTGCAGAACATTATTGTTTCCAGAGGTATAGAATAAAAATAAAAGAAAAACAGTTACTTGCACAACATCTGTTAAACAAATATATATATATCTTTTTCACTAATACTCTCATATAATTCTCCTACAGTTGTTGGAACTAAACAGTGTAGACAAAAAAATTAGCCATGAAATCTTAAAAATGTGAGGAAAGAAGATATATCCTAACGATAAGCAATGTTTGTAGCCAGAATTTAATTCATTCAATTAATGTTATGTAACATATTAATGGTGCATAATTCAATTCACTAGCCAGCTGGCCTTGAGAGCCTCTTGTTAATTCAAAAATAGAGACAGTAGAGCTAGATCAAAGTTCTAGAACCAAATCTAAGGTTTAAGGTACCTAAAATTAAAATAGTTTCTATTATAAAATTATGAGAAACAGCTTAACGGGGATATAGCTACCTATCACATAACTAAGAGGAGAATTATGCAGTCAGGAGTGTTTCTACAAGCCTGTCCATGAAACTCTTTTCCAGAAAAGGCAAACTCTAATTTCCATTCTGTAACCAAAGAATTGCTTATACATACATAGTGAATTTTGCTATAAAATACAGGACACTGGGATATCCAACACAGTGATCTTCTTTGAGTTTCCAGCCATAGGAATCATTCTCTTAAGTTGCTCCTCTTCTGTACCATATTTTCAAATAAAATAAACACAATGGCAACAGTCCTTGGAAGTAGGAAACAAGTTTAAAATTTCTTGGACAGAGGAAATGAATTTGGCCTCTGTTTTAATGAGTAAGTTACAAGTTTTTAAAAGGGACTCAGTCCTGTTAGACATGTAAGGTATTCACAGTGGTAGGTACCCTCAGAAATTTTGGCCAAATTGGGGTGGCAAAGAAAGGAATGTTTCATTTCCAAATTCCTATCAACCTGAGAAGTGAGAGACTTTAAAGGTAGAAAAGTACGGCTTCTGTAGAGTTCAGTCTCTCTAAGAGAGATTATATACATTATACAGTTTGATTATAACTCATGTCTGTATTTTGCATATTTAATTTATTAGAATGGATCCTATACAGGTACAACTGTTCTCTCTGGAATAACATTACTTAAACTACCGCGCCTTCTGTATTTGTCAGTTATCTGTACTTTGTCATTTTTTTGTAGGCAAGTGATAGAATAAGAAAATGGCAATTTATATAGACTAGTATACATCTATTCTACATCTAGAAATGGGCCTTCAAAGATCATCTAGTACAACAGTGTGACCTCTTCAGGACTAAATTAAAGCACATTAGTGAGGGCTTTGTCCAAGCATCTCTGAAAACTGATAGGCATGAGATATGTATATCTCAATCTGAATTTACTTTTGAAATCACGTTCCTTTGATTACTTTATGTAAGTTAATGGAATTCATTATGATATCTTTAAAATTTAATTTAGATCTTTACTATTTTCCTTCAAAGATGGTGTATTTTTAAATGCAGATTTTCAGTGCCTTAAGAACAACTGGTAACTGGTAAGTTGAAACTTCACTGCAGAAAGAAATACAGAGACACAGAGTTTTACCTCAGCTGACCAAGAGAAAGCTAGAAGATACTAACTCAGTATCCTGTTTATTATAGTACTATCACTAAATTGACCTCAATTTTTTTGAGGTAACATTGATGTCACTGTTACAAATTTTTAAAGTATGGGTGTACTAACTTAGGAAATAAATAGTTAAGAGATCATGTTGTACTTCTGGAATCAGATTCTGACATTTTCTTAAATATCAAATAATAGTTTTGTATTGAAACAGTCCATCTTTTGTACTTTAATTATGGCAAGAGAGACGATCATTATTGCCATTGCTGGGATTCCACAGATGGAGAAATTCAGGCAAAGAGATGGTAAGTCAGAAATGGTAAAACTCCTGGCTGCTGCACAAGTATGTTTATCACGAGACTACTCAAGGGTATACAATTGTATCTACTTATTTCTTAAATAGACATTTACTTATACCAGATTATGAGTAAATGTTTAAACTAAACTTTTAAATAAGTACTTTAAATACAATTACCTTTATTACTTTCATGGAGCAATTTTTTTTTTTATCTTCCCATTATTTACAGTGAAGAAGATGCACAAGTAAACCCCTCATTTAAAAATACCTTAAAGTTAAGAAGGTATCATCCTTACTTTGCAGCCCCGATCTTAGTACATCTAATTGAACAAACACCTAATTTCTCAGTTAAATATTTCAGACTCTAAAGTGATGGATAAAAGTCACTTGATCTAAATAAGGAGTAATGTACAACTTGTGGTTTCGAGTAAGAAATCATACAAATTTATATAAAATTATGCTGATACTTCCACTAAACACTATTGCAATTTCATTTATATATGTTCAGTGTCTGAATGATGACTTATTGGAAGCATCCAATTACATAGTCCATGGCATCTTTTGTGGCTAAAGACTGAAAAAGTGCATTAATTAAAAATGGGCTATCTTCCTGTGTGAAGTTGATTAGCATGCCTTTACTAACCTAAAAGACAACTGAATGGAAGAAAAACAAAACAATCTCATTTTTAATCCAAGTATTATTGCTAGCTTGAAGCATGCAAGACAGCTTGCATTTTTTAGCTACTTGACTTTAAACACTATTAAAAGTTCTTGAGCCAAGTAGAAGCTGGAAGAGAGTGAGGAAAGAAAAACAACCTAGCTCCAGTATTTTTGCCAGTCCTGCTGCTTGGAGACTCCCTTTACCATTTGTAATTAATTTTCCTATCTTAGTAGAAACCATCTTTCCAGCAGCTCCCGAAAGATGTGCATCTCCCCTGAGATCACCTCCACAGGAAATTACGAGGAATTAAGGGCCTAGCCTTGCAAATATTTTGTCATGTGAGTAACATTAGTCAATGGGATACTTGTGTGCAAGTGCTGGCTTGATCAGTATCTAAGGTTGGCAACTGCAGGTGTACTCCTTAAATAACTCAGTCTAAACTGAAATCCTGTGTTATAAAAATGAATTTATCTCTTAACTTTTCTGAAGATATTTCAACCCATACTATTTTGAGATATTTTATCATGCTGTTTTTAGTAATTGTTTTGCCTCAACTATACATCTTCATGTAGCTGTATGCTAGGAATACCAATCTGTGCATGATTATTATGGAAAAACTGGATATATATTTATATATAAGCCAGTTGCTTTATACCAGATTGCTACAAATAAGTTTTTAAGTATTCCTGTTCTGAAAATATGGTTAACTACTAATAAAAGTACTGAAAAATTCTATTAATTTTACATGGTTTCTATAACATGGTGATACTTTCCAAAAAATACATGTTATGAATGAATGTTTTATTTAAAGAGAGGTCAATATTTTAAAAATCAAATGAATTCACTTCCCAATGAATCTTTCAAATCTTCATATGAAATCAAACCCCTTCTATCATATGTAGAATGACTACAATTCAGTGAGAGTCATAGCTGATTAATTCCAAGGAACTTAGGTTATTCCAAAGCATTGTTTCCATAATTCAAGTGGTGGCAGATCTGTTCTTTCAGAGATGTTTATCTTTAGATGAAGTAATCCACCGCATAATTTGAATTCCCCAGAATACAACGCAGAGGGAAAACAAGACCTACAACACAAAATTTAAAGTGACAAGCATTATCATTTTACATACATAATACTTTAAAAATATGTATCTGTAAACATGAGCATATAAAAGCATGAAATTCCTAAGGGGGAAAATTACAGAAGTATTCTAGGCATACTGATAAATTCACCTTAAGAAATTATGCTTTCTGTTTCTATTACTCTTCTTGTTTCCATTTGTTCTTTCTGATGGCATCAAAACATGGTAACTGCAAGCCCATATGACCTTCTCTAATTTGTAATAGAGGTTGGATTTGGAGTGCACAAAATTACATACAATAACACAGGACAATAACACCCGCTATGCTAGAAGGTAGTTGCAAAAATGTTGACTTGTTTCTTCCTGACAAATGCCTGAAAATGGCTAGCACTGCAAGTTGCATGGTAGTATATAAATACCTAGAGTAGTCTTAAAAACAGTTGTTCAATCAAGGAAAAATAATATAATTGAAAAGTTGTACAATCAAGGGAAAATAATATAATTCAAAGTACAATCAAAAATAGATATATAGTCAGGGTGTGAAAATAAACCAACAAAAGAGTTGGGCACAAGGGTAACAAAGAGAAAACAGGTGGAACACTTACCCGTGTAGAGGGCTCGCTACAAAGGGCTCCAAAGGAGGGGATCTCTCAGAAGAGATCCTTCCCCCCTGGCAGTCAGCACTTAAATGGGTCTGGAGAGGTGGAGCCTGGCTCCACCCCTTCCTGCAGCACAGGTGAACTGCTTTCACCTGTGCTCCCAGGGCTGACATACTGCTTGCCTCAGATAACTAATCAAAGGTTCAGGCTGTGATTCAGCAGCTCCCATACAATAGTCTATGGTAAATGAAGTATTCCAGTTGCAGTACTTTAGATAGATACTTATTCCCCAACAGTTGTGTTGAGATATAAACTTGATTTGAAATAATTTAGGAAAAGCGTTTTCCTTTGTTCCTCTGTTTATATTTGCAGGGTTGAATCTGATTCAGCCAGTATTTTGTCTGAACAAGTAGAGGATGATACTCTTTGCATGTGTATATGTGAAATACTGCGTTTTAAAATCTGACATAAATCTCACATTTGGAATAAAGTTTTCAAAAATATGACAGTCATAGTTTATTGAAGTAAACATGAACTCCTAGAAGGCATTTTGTCCAGGTGATTTCTTTTGTTTGTAGGGACAGAAAATTCAAAACTTAAAAAGATTTTTTGAGTCAAGTTATAATAATTTTTTTCAGGTTTATCTGCAATATAAAAGTACTGACTAGAACAGCTCCAATTTTAAAATTAACATCATTTAACTTTCAAAATTTAAAAATGTATGGCCCCCTAACCTACTACTGTCTTCATCTGCACATTCATCGAAGTACATGAGATCTGAATGTGCGATATAAATAAAAATGACCATAATACCTAAGAGATACTAAATCTGCATGGGATGGAATGAAGACTGAACCCCCTCACAACCCATCTGGGACAGGTACAACCTCAAATTATCTGTACACTGCATAGTTACTAGCATGAAAGTAACAGAGCTCAAATCTGATAAAATAAAATTCTCTTTCAAGGAAAATTCTCTTCAACTATACTCACTGAAGATTTTAATTCTACTTGACCAAGGATAGGCTGTGTATATAGAAATTCTGACGACACTATTAGTGCTATAAGTCTTATTTTAAAGAAAGACTCATAAAATTCTCACCAAAATACTTGTTTATTGGAGTTTCAGAAAAAATTAACTTTTTTTTCTTGTGTTATCACATGTACTTTGTAAAACCTGAGTACAACACCTCATGACTCAATTTTTCAGCTATGGAGTGGAGCAGGGGTGTAGGCACATGCTCTTCTTATTTCGTGAGATTTGCTTTATTTCTACACAGCAATGTTGATGTAGAAGAAAAATAATTTTAAATAACTATCTGCCATTCTGATTTGTTTGTTATGCAATTGAGATCTGTGTGAATTGTGGCACAGAAAATGATAATATCTTCTGACTATGGAAAAACTCTTTGTCATGCTATCTCAAGAAACAGATCTTATCCACTTGTCATAATTAATACTTCTCTGACATGCTACTAAACTCTTATCATTCCTCACCTCAAAAGATCACTTCTATTCCTGGAAGACACATTAAATATAGAAGTATTTCATTTTCAGAAGCATTCTTAAGCACATTCAATGACTGAAATGCAGGGTATTTGTAGGGGATTAATGACTGCTGGGAGATGATGATCACCTGAAGAAGTACAGCTATGGGCCATTAAGCCCCAGGAAATGTTCTCAGCTAAAGATGGTTATTGCTATTATATGCTTAAAATGAAAAAAACATGTTGGGTGAATTTTTCTTTTAAAAATAGAGCAATGCAGTTTCTTCTTTCTTAATTAAATTATTCATTATGATTTTCATAAAGCATGCAATCAGTGCCTGTGGAGGTATTCTTCAAATTGCAGTTATTACATCCAGAATGAAAAACCACATCAGGCACACTGTGGATCTGCAGAACAAGTTTGGTTTCATCATTCTATAACAGTATTGCTTGACTGCCTATCAATGTCAGGACTGCCAGTACTCAATGGAAAATAACATATTCATGAAATAATACTGCTTCAATACTGCTTCAAGTTTGGGGGGGGGGGGGGGAATCAGGGAAAAATAAATTAAGGGGCCACATCTCTTGCATGACACAAGTTCTCACTGGTTCTGTATCTACAGTGCTGACCTATACTGAACAGAGCCAGCTGCATGGGGCGACCAAGCAGAAACTTGCCATGGGGGCTGGAGTTCAGTTTCTTCTGATTACTGCAACATATTCTGGAGGTAAAAGGTTTGTCCCACTTGAATAAACGGTGCAGTCAGGAGATGTTAGTAATGGAAAACCAAGTTGATACATGCCAGAATTCAGAACAGACAGTAGTGTGAGCAGCAGGAATCAATAGAAGAGCATTCCAACAGGAGACTTAAACTATAATTGACCGTTTTTTTTTTTTATTGTACTTGACAAAACATAGTTTTTAAAAACTTATATTATTGAAATTATTGAAACATATATAGGTATTCTGAATTTTCTGTTCAACTTTCTAGGATCCTAAGTGTGATTTTAGTTTGTTTGCTTGTTTTTCCCTTTTATAGTTATCTAAACTCTTACATAAATTTACATTTTTCATCAAAATTACCATTCTTTCTCAAGTGGCCCAAACTGACTAGTATTTGCTTATTTACATTAAAAAAAATTATGTATCAGTTTCCTAATTTAGCCAATTTTGAAACAAAAAGATAGAATTGAAGAGAATGGTTTCTTGTCTTTACACTGATAAAAGTTCCTCCACAAATACTATTATGTATCAAAAAGCTGGACATGAGCCAGCAGTGTATACTTGCAACCCAGAAGTCCAACTGCACCCTGGGCTGCATCAAGAGGGGTGGTCAATAGGATGAAGGAGGTGACTGTCCCCTTCTACTCTGCCCTTGTGAAGTCCCATCTGGAGTAATGTGTCCAAGTCAGAGAGCCCCATTACAGGAGGGAGGCAAAGCTGTGGAACAGGTCCAGTGAAGGGCCACAAAGATGATCAGGGGACTGGAGCACTTCTATGAAGAAAAGCTGAAGGAGTTAGGATTTTTTAGGCTGGAGAAGACTCCAGGGAGACAAACGTGGCCTTCCAATAGTTGAAGGGAGCTTACAAGCAGCAGAGCAAGTGACTTTTTAGATGGTCTGACAGTAATAGAACAAGGGGTAATAGCTTGAAACTAAAAGAGGTAAGATCAAGATTTTAAGAAGAAATTTTTTACTCAGTGAGTAGTGAGGTGCTGGCATTGGTTCCCAAAGAGTTTGTGGATACCTCATCTCTGAAGGGATCCAAGTCCAAGGTTGCATGGGATTCTGGGCATCCAGATCTGGTGGCTTGCAACTCTGCTTATGGCAGGGGGTTGGAAAGAGTTGATCTTTAAGGTCCCCTCCAACCTATGCCATTCTGTGATTCTACAATTCCACGATAACAATAGTTGTAGAATGCAACAGTTCATCTTGAAAGCAGAATTTCTCCCAAGCATATATCCAGGAATGCTAAAACACAAACTTTTTGCCACCTCAGTATAAGCACTTGTTATATTTATCTTTTCAAGTAACTACAAATTAATTATGGGCTCTCCTCTAGACTGCTGGAAGAAGACAGACTTCTTCCAAATATTTACATTGTCTCCTTCCCTACAGTCTTTCAATTTCCATATAGCCCGTGTTCCCACTGTGAATAAGTCTACAGAAATGTAAACAACATTATTCATAAGAAAAAGATACCTTAGCTAATGGACTGAATGCAGGATTGAGTCTGCTGTTCACAACAAATCCCCACTGGAGTGATCTAAGTTTATTAAGCTGTAAAACATTTTAAAATAATTAGCTAAATTCAGGCACCCAATTCTGTGTGATTAGCTTTACTAATGATCACTAATGTTATTTTCTGCCATTTTCTCTTTTTGTAATGACTTTTGTAGGTCTGAGTTGCCTAGACAGAGGTGTGTTATTTTTTTATTCTTGCGGACTTCATCTGAACAGAATTAGAGGACTTTAGACACTGATCTAGAATTGTAGACAAGTGTTCAAAGATACTGCTAGTTTAAGAAAAGGAAAAGGTTTGAACCACAAGTACTCACATCCCTTCCAACCTAAATCATTCAATGATTCTTTGACATTTCTCAGGTTCTGCTCAGAGCTGTTCATTCCAAATTTCACTGCAGGGGTAGTTTGTATCTGCTCAACAAAGTCACTATACATATCTTGGTACACAAGTAGCTCTAGTGTGGTTTCATGAAAATCAGCACATTTAGAAACTTCATGAGGTTGTTCACATAAAAAAGTAGGCCTAGTACTGTCAGTGATGTGCCCTCTCAAACTGACACTTCCAACTGTTTAACTGATATTGCAAATTAAACATTGCAAAGGTTTTTCCTATATTCTTTCTCTCCAAAAGCACTAGAAGACATTTTACATTATGAGTATTAAGAATAATTTTTAGACTGAGAAGTCTGTTTCTGTATATAATTATTCTTTTCCAGTAAATATGGAGAGAACAAACTGATATAATAGTTAATATAAAACACAATACAATAAGATAATAACAATAGAATATAATAACAAAATGGTTAAATAAACAATCCCAGATTTCTCAAGTAAGTTTTTACTCACACTATCGCTGTTTTCCCACATCTCCATACAAGACTATTTGTAAACAAGAACGTGCAGAACTACACAGAGAAGGAAAATGTCTCAGAAGAGGAGTAAGAGGTTCACTGTTTTGAGATGTCAGGATCTAGGTAAAAGCTGCATGCATTTTCATTCTCAGTGCAGTGTTTTGAAATGAGCAGTCAAAGGCTAGTAGAAAAATACCACAATTTTAGCCGTATGTACAGAAAGCACTTGTAGAGTGTACAGGTTAAGTAGACTGCTGCACTAGTAAACAATTTGCAATAACAATACTTGGAAACCAAAAGATGGGAATCAGATTATTATCATTTTTTGAGGAGGGTGAGAGACCTGTGGATAGAAAGGAACTACAATAGTAACAGCTTCACAGCATTTGTCCAAGATTTCCGCAGAAGTAGCAGCGTGTCTGAAAATTCTCCATGAAGATTTATCATACACACTGAGACTATCACACATCTTTCAGGTTCACTATGTCCCAGACATAGAACAAAATATGTATTAATAGATTGCTGGCACACACGCAATTAATCCAAGTACCGTTATCCCCCCACAAAACTGTATTAATAGTTCACTCACTGACAGGATTCTTGCTGGTATGATATACACCATTAGTTTTGTATTTCATAATTAGCAGATGAGAAAATTATGAAGAAATATGTACATTTTCTTCAGATTCTGTTAAACATTTTAAACTTGATTCTTTCATTAAAATATGGTGCGAGTCTCAAAGCCAGATAAAGCAGAAAACAGTTTGTAAATGTCCCCACATCCTAAAAATCCTATGTTACACATCCAGGAAAGGCAAAGAAAGATACAGAGACAGGATATATATCCTTCAGTTGCTTTCACAGCTGGACACATCCTGACTATGAAATGAAATGCACTGCAGAGATGCTTGAGTTAGCATGGACAGAAGCTGCTAAGAGTCTCAGCGCAACACCAGGTTGGCTGACTTCCCTGGCACTGCACCTAGCTACCACCTTGCATCCCTCAGCTAAACACACGGATTTTCACACAGGGAGATCTAAAATGGCCTATACACAGCCAGCACAATAACTTGAATCCTACTAGATTGTGGCCTTTCAAATGACTTGTATGTGTATCCTATTGAATTGTTAGTTATTATATTCCTTTCTTCTGGGGTCAAAGAACCTAATTCCTGAAAGGACAAAAACAAAGCAAAACAAAAATCTGAAACCAGGAAGCTTTGCTGTCAATAACAAATAGGAACTTCCGCGCATGTTACCTTGCATTGAGCTAATGCAAGCTAGAGATGGTATCAATATTACGCTTCCTAACATACACAAACTCTCCTCATGATCTTCAGTACAAAAGTTGTCAAAATGTTTCACTGAAATATCTGAGAACACTTGCCATAGTAAATTACTTAATTCCATGTATAAATACCTAAATTACTCTAAAACACGTAGCTTTTTGAATTGCATTCTAAAGCAGAACTCTGTTAAACTGGACTACTTATATGTTCAACACTCTAAAATAACTTCTGTACCTTTTCACTTGTTTAGAAGGAATTTTGAGAAAAATAATTCAGTAATTATAAACTGTCAATCATCCTTTGAGCTTAAAAATCTCACATAAAAGAAGAAAAACCAAAACATATTACTTTGTTACATATTCTTAGCTCACAGTGCTATTCCCCAGGTTTCCAACTTTGCTGTTAACCAGTAATTTGTACCACCACATCGCCATTACCTTTTTAAATGACTAATTCTGGGAAGCAAATTAAGAGCCACAATTTGCTCTTTTTGTATTTGTCAGCCTTAAATTAGCTCTCATCTCTATCTACCTATTAGTCCCCATGTTTATGTCTACTTACACTTCTGAAAACCTGGTGGCATTATAATATTCCTAAAACCGAACTTTCAAATTCACATGAAAGACGTTACCTAAAAACATGTATCTGACAGACACATTTTGAAGCTCTTTGCATTTGCTTTCTGATTTTACTTGTAGAGGTTAAAGTTATTCTTTTGAAATTATTTCTTAAAATTAAAAATTGTGTACAGATATGAATCCACGGGCTTAAGTTTAAAAAATATGAAAGTTATCATTCCTGCCTACTCTAGAAACTTCTCCAGTAATTATAATTTTGCCATGAACTCCAAACACTGTGCGATCACTTAAGGAAACCCAGTCCACACTCTGAACCTCTCTTGGCTGCTCGCTCCATACCTTGCTCCCGGTGAACAAGAGAGATGAGCATCATTGGACTTGTTTAGTGTCTAGTGTTCTAATACTAACTAGCTCTACCATACCAGACTGGTTCATGGATGCAATGCCCGAAGGAAAAAAAAAAAATCAGTGAAATAATGCTTTTAACATTTTTGACAATGGAGTACTGAAAAACTTAGATCAACAGTTTTAGAACTTAATTCCAAAGTTTACATTTTTTTAATGTAAAGGTCTGCATTTTTTCAGCTTTTATTTTCTCTCAAATTTGAGAAACAACAGGCAAAAAAAAATTCTTAGCATACTTTAAAAGAACAATTAAAAATAAATCTTTCATAAAGGTAAGATGACAAACCTTAAAATATCTCAGTCTGTAAGCATACTGGTTTAATCTTTTGCAGGTTACAAGGCCAAATGAGATTGAAAAAGTTATTAATAGCTGTTCAGTGCAGAAACAAAATATTTGAGATAGTTCTGTTCCAGTTTGGCCAAAGCTGTTGAGTTTATTTTTTTAAGCATTTAAAAAGGAAGTGTACCTATTGAGATGAAATATCTCAATTACTTTTATGCCTGTCAGCAGCTGTAACACAATTACATACACCTGACTGCACCACTTATAGCTCAAACACAAGTTGGAGAGTAAAAGAGGTTTCTGCAAAGATTTAATTTTATAAAATATAAGCTAAAATATATGTAAAGAGAATCTTTTCCTCCCTTGTTGAAGAAATATGAAGCTTGTTTTCCTTTAATCAATACTTTACTGCAGTGATCTGACATTTAATCAAATTTAAATTGTTCTTCTTTAGCTTAAAGAACCAAATGCTTTATAATGCAATACTCCAGACTGGACATGTATATTGCCGTACATGGTAAAAGGATTGTTTTTATAAAGTCTATACTGCTTAATCCTTCTGTGGTGCAGTAGTTTTTTTACTTAAAACATGGCAAATTCATTTAAAATATGGACAGGATGGGCCTGCCCTTGAAGCTATCGTGCTCACTTGAAAGAAAATTAAAACAAAAAAAATTATTGCACTTTGAACACATGAAGAAAATTTATAACATTTCAAAATTTGGATTGCTCATTACCTCACTGTGCAACATTCACCTGATAAGCACCTAACTAAACCCCTGTAAGCCCTCCATTTTTATATCACTTTAATACAATACTATCTTAGGAAAAAGTTGTGTCCAATCTCTCTGTCATTAACGAGCATAAAATGTGTTTCTACATAGATGGGTTTTGTTTCAGAGTGTGGCTATTGTGCGTATACGCATTGGTGATAGTGAACAAAATCAAGAGCATGATGTCAGCTGGGAGCTTTCTGGCAAAGGTGGCTGCAAAGTGGAAGATCTCTGATGTCTAGTGTGCTAAATATGCTGTTATGAGAAAGCTGACTGGATACAAGCTCTGAAATCAGAATACACTCACATTGTGGAGGGAAAAAAATTCCCAGCTTTTAACTATAAACCCACAGACATTAGATCACTGACAGAAAAACTGCTGCAGATGTTAAAAAGAAGTGATGGGAAAAAGCTTGCTACTGTGACTAATGGCAAATGTGAAAGAAGGGAACAGGAATTTGCAGAGAGAAATAAAACAACTGTGTCAGAAACAGAAAGGATTTCCAGTACAGTGGGAAAAACAAACAAACAAAAGAAAACAACAACAAAAACACCAGAAAAGTATTCAAGGAAGACTGGAAGACAGAGATCAAGGCTAAAAGTCATTTGACACAAAGATTGCTATAAAGCCAATACGTCTTTAGGATAAATTAATCCCTTCATCAAAAGGATGGAGAACATAGAAGTCTGTTCTCACCAAAGGAAATACATTAACACACAATGATACAGAAAAATCTTGCCATAGAAGATACATGTCCAAGTCAAAGATAGACAGAACACACCCAACATGCTGGCCAACCCTCTTTTTGAAGCCAAAAGCAGTAAAATGTGACTGTTTTTTAAAGTTCCAAGGAAAAGAAAAATGCTGAGGTCAGTCCAGCCCTGTGTTCATTACTGTACACGGAAAAAAAAAACTATCTCCTTCTGACTACTGATGTGTCATTTTCTTGCCATACTGTTAACAAAATTTCCCAGTGTTCTAACTTACTCTATTTCTCTCTGGGAAACTTCACACTCCCAAATTTCCCTGTCTTTTTATAATTTAAAAGTTGCTATACTCAATATTAACCACAGCTGTATTCAGATAGCCTAAGCCATTGATCTTCCTACTTACCCATCAAGACTTTCTACTACGAAAACTAATGAAATACAATTTAAATGAAACTTCAGCATGGAAGGTACACAAGTGACTTGAAGGAAGTTGGAAAGAAATAATGAATCAATTATTACATTACAAAATGAGAGTGAAATTAGAAAAATATAGGTGTGCATATGCCTATTTCTAACATTAAAAAAAACACAACCTGCAAAATACCTTTTTTTTTTTTTTAATGGAAGGAAATTTCCTAGTGGTTTCACTAAACTGGAGATTCTGAAGCAAATGTATAATTTAATCAAAGGAAAAGCTACTAAATCTAAGAAGAACCCAAATGCTCAAATATAAATGAGAAATAATGGTCAGCCAGGAATACATCAGAAAAAAAACCTGGAGAGTTGGAGTAGTTCACTGACAAAAAATGCCTCAACCTTACAGTATTGATACAAAAAAGACGTCAATACCAGTCTGGTAGATATTAACAGAAATGTTTCATGTAAAACACAGTAATCATTACGGCCTGCTCTATATTGGTGAGGCATTTAAAGAAAATATAGATTAACTAGATATAGTCCGGAAGCAGAAAATAAAACTGATAAAAGGTTTAGAAAAGTAGACTTTTAGGAAGCTTGAAGAAATTCTTCTGTGTATACTTGAAGAAAATAAAACTCAGGAGAAGCTATGAAATTAATGTTCTGATACGTGAAAGAATAATGCAGCAAGAGAAGAAGATAAGGTACTGCTGACAGTAATGAAATAGGGTTATATATTTTTTTTAATCTAAGATTTTCACAGAAAATAACAAAAAGACCTGTTGCTTGGAATGCTGGTACGGCATTAGAATCAGCTATGCAAGGAAGCCGTGAAAGGTATATAAATGGTTATATAGGCATGTGACTATGGCATAACTGTAATTGATCCTCCTTTGCAGACTCCCTGCTAGTCCAGCATTTCTGTTTATGCACAATGAATACAAAGGAATTCTTCATCTCAAACTGACATTTGCTAATACCATCTGCTTTGCCAACAGCAGTCAAGAAAGATGAGACTGCTTAGCTCACAGAGCAACCACTACTTAGCAAACACTTTTTGCAGTAACCAACCTTCATCATCTTAATTCTCAGATGCGTTTACCATTTTAGTAAGGGGATGAAAAGTAAAATCTGTTGCTACTCTTTTTCTTTTCCTTTCCCCTTCTCCCCCACCCCCCGCCTCCCCTCCCCCCCACTTTCTAGCATTGGACAGATTTGAACCTGCTTCCCATCAGGAAGATGGGAAAAAAAATCAACTTCCACTGGTTCTTTAGTTGAAAAGACTGATGGCAGAAGCATGAGCTTGCTCACTCTTACTTTATACACAGTACAGTCTCTGCACAAAAAAATATGGTCAAAATCATCTGTCTGTGAAACTCTGAAAGGGTAGTCAAAGAGTTTCAGTAAAAGTCTGGGATGCTGGGTCATTTGTTTTGCATTCTTTGCCATAGATTAGACTTTTAGTGTTTATAGTTCCTTAGGTGAAAAAATAGAGAAAGCATTTATCTGTCCCAAAAGGTAGTACTTTCTAACCCCCATCTCACTGAAATTTAAGATAATTTCATTCACTACAGTACTGCAGACAGAATAAAAAAACAGATTTGGCATTTCATGACTTTTTCTGTGAAAAACATCATATCAATAATTCTGAATACATGGTACTTTTTTCTCAACTGTTATGTGCTTGGATAAATATAATGGACATCTTTAAAAATCAGATAATTGAGTTCGCTTCATATATGGCTCCAGCTATTGAGCAACCTTAGCTCCATAGCTCATGGTGCTGATCAAATGAAGAGCTAAAAATGGTGTGAGAAACTGTTTCCATCTCATGATTACTTTGGCTTAAAGTTTCAAGTCACTATATGGTGAACAACTATATAATGTTGAAAAATATCAATCCAGACTTCAGTTTTACAGAAATATATCATCTTCCTAATCTAAGTTTTTGTTGTTTCCCCCCTCTTCCCATGTTGGATTCTAGATTAAAAGGGATATTGTACCCTAAATACAATTCTGTCTTGGAAAGACTACTGGGTATTGTTTAATTTGTATGTCAAAGGGAGGGCTGAAGTCTCAACAATTGTTAACCTCTCCCATGGTGTGCTAATAAAAGGTCAGAGGCCCACATGTGGCTTGCAGCCTGGGGAATTTCTCTCAATGTTCTGCCAGGGATGGGACTGTCTGAACGTTTTCTCTCACAAGTTTTAAGCCATAAACTGCATCCTACTTGGCTCAGTGTGCCAAAACTGGACCCAGGGGTATCCAGAGACTTGGCTGATGGGAAAAAATGAACGCTTCCTATGGAAGCCACAGCTGTTTTCCTGAGAGAGAGCACAGATGCTTAAATATTTCTCTGCTTTCCGCTTCTGACTACCTGTTCTGGCAGCCATTCCAAGGAGGGGGGAGTACAGAGGCAGGCACCCAGCTGCTTTCAATAATTTTGGCAGCACAGGTACTGATTATTTGAAAGTTAAACATATTCAACAAGCATTTGTGAATTTCAAACTATAAAAAAAGGTGAGAGCATGTACTAATGCTCCCATCCTCCTCTCTTAAGCAGAAATCTATTGATCAGGATACACACCTTAATTATGAAAGTAGAATTATGAAAGTAGAGAGTATTTCAGGGGAAAATAATACTGTATTTTATTGAAAATAAAATACATAGAAGTCTGTATTATACATACATATACACTCAGAAATCCAAACATGAAGATAGTATGAATATTCTATGCATTTTCCAGGAAGAGGATTAGTTTCTTCAGTCAGACTATGGCTGAATGTCACAATATGGTTTTGATTTTGAATTGTGGGGTAGTATTTATCCTGAGTGTAACTTCTAGAAGTCAGTGAAAGTACACAGGCTAAGTTATGTTTTGTACTGATTTGGACCAGGACTGTATATAACATCAGCTACCTTCTAAATTCCATTGAAATCATATCACATTAGAGCCCAGCTTAGAATACTGTATAGTAACTGTTAAGCAATTATCTTTAGCTAATTTCTTACATATATATATTATATTGGGAAGCAATGACCTTTCTCTCTCTCTCTCTCTATATATATATATTTATTTATATATATATTTACATATTAGGTAAAATGTATATCCTTTTCTTCCAAGCAGGTTGTATTGATGCTTGATAGCACTTCGATTGACTACCTTCAAACTTTTTCTCCAGAAGCATCTTTTGAAGTATTATGGAAAAAAATGCAAAAAAAAAAAAAAAAAAAGCCCAATTCAAGCACAGTTAATATACATCAAAATGGGATAGTAGTTAGCTATAGCTGATATGTTAAGAACAGAACATCACATAAGACTGCAAAACTGGATTTAATGATTAGTCATTGCTCAGTGGATCAACACTTTCAGTTAAGATTACATTTCACCAGTTTATTTGCTTTTGAGGACAGCTGCACCTGCTTGCTACCTGCTGTGCTCTGTCAGTGCCTGTTCCTTCTGTCACAATTTCTATGAAATGAAGAAACATCTGTCAACAGGGGAAGCAAGCAGATAATATCAATGCTTTCCATCAAGAGCTGTAAAGTGCTTTGGGAAAGAGTAGCTCTATGAAAGTAGTGATTCTCCTGAACAGACAATCAAAAAGGCTCCTATAATATGTCTGAATGATGTTTGCTTCAAGACTCAGGGCAGTCTACTCAAACTGCAATGGGCCAGTCTTCCCCAGGATTTACCCTCTCCTTCCCATTACACTCACCAAGACTCTTCATTTACATTCAGCCCAACAATGTTTGTTTGGATTCTATCTTGATCACCATCCACACAGCACTCAGATCTACTTCATCAAACTATCTTGTGCTGATGGCTAAGAAGCTACCCAAGCCAGTGCATTTCCCAGACTGAGCAATAGCTCTGGCATGACAAATCCTGCAAAAAGTATTATTTAAGATATTTTCGAGTGCTTACTTCAGACCAGTGGAGCTTTAAAACTAATGAAGTGAAATCCAGAGTGGTAGATATGCTACAAGGAAAAGAATTTAGGTCTATTCCAAGTGGTGATCTCACAGCTCAGCCGTGCAAATTGCTCCTCCCTTCCTAGAGGTAGAAACCACTGGCAAGATGGATCATGTACAAAATCTTCGAGGAATAGAATAAGAGGAAGAAAGTGGTTTCACCTGACCAAGTCACTGAAAGTCAACAAGTTCAAAAAGGTAAGTCAGTCACAAATTATGAAAAAGAGCTACTGTATTTCAGCAATACATTGTCTCCAACTGTTCACATGGGAAAGAGCCCTGGGAATTTTGCTGCCTGTTATATACACTAATTAGATTCTTCCCTGTCTCACTTACTCATTTGTAACTCATTTATTGCACTTCCAAACGGACCAGCTCCTGACCTTTCCATTTTCTTTTCCAAGTAATCATGACACTGCATTTGATAACTTAGCATCAGAAAAGAAACCAATATACCTTTTTTTTCCTCCAAAGTGACAGAAATCTTCAAAGATGTCAAGTGGCTGCCCAAGATAAAGTGTGCTTTTGTGACAGTAAAAGTTCATCACTTGCTAGCTATTTTAATAGCAATATCATAATTTTCATTTGTTTAATAAGGATCAAAGAGGTTCTGCTTTTAACGTAAGTAATAGTGTATGTTTGTCTCTAGTTTTAGTTTATTTGCAATGCTTTGCTGTTCAAGATTTTTCTGTTTTCGCTCTTGTATTATTTTACCATACTTCAACTGACTCAGAACGAATTATTCACTTTCTTTGTAAAGCATCCTCTATTTCTGTCTTTAAAGCACTGCCAGCATAAAAGTATTTTGCACTTTTGCATGTACATCAGTCAAATCAATCAGCAGTACTAAACAAATAGAACATTTTTTTTTTTACACCAGCATACTTAAATACTGAATCATACAGAAACATGGAAAATAAGTGCATTATCATAAAAATCATTGAAGTGGGAGTGAAAGGAAATGTGTTATAGAAGTACAGATATATTTCTGACAAATTCAGATATGTGAAATAAGATCTAATTTTGCAACCTATACTCATAATAGTAGTGTTACTGAAATCTACAGGAATATTCACATTAAAAAAAAAGTGGATTTCTCTCAGTCTTTCAGGGTTTATCCTGTATTTTTTATCTGCTATGAGAACAAATATTGCATCATAAAACAAATGATGTCCAGATGGGTAAAATAGCTTAGCAAAAAGACAATCTTATAGAAAACGTATAGGCGCATCTATAGTGATGACAGATAATAGGACCCAAGGAGAGGTTATTACAGACAATTTGGAGTATAGCATCTGAGTCATATCCCGATTGTTAAAGAAATTATTGTCAGATCCTGGAGGAAGATTAGTGTATGTCTAAAGGGATTTACTACTGATATTATAATAACATTTTCAGAGAGTTATTATCATAACACATTTTTTGGAGAAAATAAACTAATTGGTTCATAAAATTAAAGCACCTCTAGAATCCACTAACAACAGAAAAAGAAATAGATGAGCTATCCACAGATTAGTATATAATGAGGATTATCATAGGCTGTAGTGCTATGTAAATGTGTTCAGGAAAAAAAAAAAGAAAGGAACACACAAGAAAATAATTTAAATGGATAGGTTTGTTCTAGCTGTGTGAATAGCCTTCTAGGGGACCATATCACAGCACTGACTCTGATCCATGGTTTCTGATCTAGATCCATGGACTCTGTCCTGGATCAAGATAATTGTGCTATGGGTCATAACCCATACTGTGATATTGGTAAACTGTAGCATGGGGTTGGCACTCAGGGTGAGTTGGACTGTCATCTTCCACAGGCTACTGTGGAACAGTGGCAAAGACACAGAATTACATAAAGCATCCCAAAACAAGCCATGACAGGGTTTATAACGTTCTTCCCCCACACACATTCACAGCAAAGACCAGAAATAATTTAAAAATGGAAAATACATTTTACATGTTTTTGTAATTGTGTGTGTACAATGGTTTGTTGAATGAATTTAATCTGGAGATTCCTGTATTCATTTGTATTTGGTACTGAAATATAATCAGTAGAAGAGAGTTAAAGAAATAACATTTGTACATCTTCAACAAAATTGATAGTGTATGTTTTTTTTCCCCACTATAGAAATGGTTAGAAAACTATGCAAACCATATCAGACCTATACTAATTATTTCCTCCCTGCAGCACCATATTCTTTTTATGGAGCATTGCACTCAGACATATTCATTTAAAGAACAAATTATAAGTTTTATCCTGATGGTGTTAAAAAAATAAAAATCAAACAACCCAGAGATTTGAGCAAAAGGTGCGGTTGATTAAGGAGGAAACAAATGTGAAATATGGAGCATACCTATAACTGGGCAATTGGGCCAAACATACATTTATCGTTACTCTGCCAAGAGGTTCTGAAGCTCTTGTGATATGATGAGTTTATTACAGACAAGAATTTATCAGTTCAAATCAATTCTATTTTCCTCTTTTCACATTAAAAAACACATTTGAAAATGTTTGCTGTTTGGCATTGTTATGGTTCAGCCATGGAAAGGTTTGCTACATTTCTGTGACGCATATTTAGATTCATTTTCAGAAGACGCAATTTATTCAACATATTTCAACTCATATATAGATTTTATGGAAACAGAACAAACTCAAAACAGATTAATCAAAATTATTTAGCTATTTTCTTATGGATTCTGCTTTTCCTGAAGTTCAATCATGGCTTACTGCAAATATTCTGTGTGTCTCCGTCATACTATTAATTTCATTTTCTATTATATCTATATTAATCACATGCTTAAACTTCTAAGATGACCATCCTGATTCTCTAGTCAAAATAATCAAATAGACATTTGCAGTCTTAACTGGGAACAGTCTTTAGCATAAACATAGAGCAAGTCTTGAATTTCCCAAGAACAGGCAAACCACTCTACCACAGAAGTCCCTCAAGCAGGAATACTAGGTTCAGAGATTAGAAAATCTAAAAGGATGTACAGAGAAAGGATAAGACCTACAATATGCCATCACTAGGTCAAACTTTTATCTCCATTCAACAGGAATCAAAAATTGCCCCATTAAAGCAAAGCAGCTTAAGTTAGTCTATTTACTCATATAACAAGTCTGTTGTATCTTCTCTACATTAAAAACCAAAGATGCCAGCAGCATCCTAGCACTGCATATAAGTTAATAAATATCCCATAATAAGCTCACAAATGTACAAACGAAAAAATACAGGCTCTTCAGACACCAAACAAGTACACTTACAAAACGTCTTCATTATAAAAGAAATACAATACTCATAGCTTCATTCTTGCTGCTCTATTAAAGAACTTCCTATATCATCAAGTTCAGTTCTGACAATGGTAAGAAACTATAAAAATATTTTTTTCCAGAAAAACCCACAGAACATAAAAAAAAACCCTAAAAATATTTTCCAAACTGCTTTGCTACACTTAAATCTGTAAAAAAATTACAATATCTTCAACAATTATATAAAACAAAAAGACCAGGGAAGCAAGCCATTATCACACACTTAGAAGCACACATAGAGTGGAATTACAGATCCTCAAATGCCAGGTTATCAGAGCTGACTTTTACTCTTCATGCTCTGGATATATCTAATAGCACATTACAGAATAGAAATATATTTTCTACACTGAAGTGTCTGAAGCAACTAGTGTAGTCTAGAAATTACTTTGGAATTTTCTAGGAAGAAAATGTTATAAATTACTGTATAATCAAAGAATATTAAGATATCATATAATCAAGAAATATTGTATAATCAAAGAATATTAAGGTGTTATAATAATGAAATAAACAAGAGAGTTATGCAAAGCAAGACAAAGAGAAAGCCTTTGACACTGTCTCCCATGCTATCCTCCTGCAAAAGCTGGCAGCCCATGGCTTGGATGGGTACACTCTTGGCTGGGTAAGGAGCTGGCTGGAGGGCTGGGCCCAGAGAGTGGTGGTAAATGGAGTCAAATCCAGTTGGAGACCAGTCACGAGTGGAGTCCCCCAGGGGTCGGTACTGGGGCTTGTCCTTTTCAACATCTTTATTGATGACTTGGACGAGGGCATTGAGTGCACCCTCAGTAAGTTCGCAGATGACACCAAATTGGCAGGGAGTGTGGATCTGCCTGAGGGTAGCGAGGCCCTACAGAGGGATCTGGATAGGCTGGAGAGCTGGGCCGAAGCCAACGGGATGAGGTTTAACAAGACCAAATGCCGGGTCCTGCACTTTGGCCACAACAACCCCAGGCAGCGCTATAGGCTTGGGGCGGAGTGGCTGGAGGACTGTGTTGAGGAAACAGACCTGGGGGTACTGATTGATGCTCGGCTGAACATGAGCCAACAGTGTGCCCGGATGGCCAAGAAGGCCAACGTCATTCTGGCTTGCATCAAAAACAGTGTTACTAGCAGGAACAGGGAGGTCATTGTCCCCCTGTACTCTGCACTGGTGAGGTCGCACCTCGAGTACTGTGTTCAGTTTTGGGCCCCTCACTGCAAGAAAGAAATTGAGGCCCTGGAACGTGTTCAGAGGAGGGCTACGAAGCTGGTGAGGGGTCTGGAGCACAGGCCTTATGAGGAGTGGCTGAGGGAGCTGGGATTGTTCAGCCTGGAAAAGAGGAGGCTCAGGGGAGACCTCATTGCTCTCTATAACTTCCTGAAGAGAGGTTGTGGTGAGCTGGGGGTCGGCCTCTTCTCTGGTATAATTAGTGATAGAACTAGAGGGAATGGATTTAAGCTGTGCCAGGGGAGATTCAGGCTGGACATTAAGAAATATTACTTCTCGGAAAGGGTGGTCAGGCACTGGAATGCACTGCCCAGGGAGGTGGTGGAGTCACCGACCATGGGAGTGTTCAAGAAACGTTTGGATGTTGTGTTGAGGAATATGGTTTAGCTGGGAAGGTATTGGTAATGGTTGGACTAGATGATCTTCTAGGTCTTTTCCAACCTTGATAATTCTGTGATTCTGTGATTCTGTAATAGATACGATACTTACGCATATCGCGTGCTCGCTCAGGAAACTCCAGTGGAATGGATCTCCAGAAGAGAGAACCTTCCCCACTGGTAGTCAGCTCTTAAATGGATCTAGGAGAGGTGCAGCCAGGCTCCACCCCTTCCTGCAGCACAGGTGAATTGCTTTCATTTGTGCTCCCAGGGCTGACTCATTGCTCGCCTCAGGTGATCAATCAGAGGTTCAGGCCATGACTCAGCAGTTCCCATACAATTACATAACATTATAGTAATTCACATCATTAATTTTTAGATTTATTAGTTCACATAAATTAATTAATTACCCCTTGGAGCATTTGTGTAATGTCTGTAAATAATTGCGTGGCCTGGTAATCTGTCACAAAAGATTTAATGTGTAGGTTTACATGTGGAATCCTTAGCTGAAGCAATATCATAGTGATGAAGTGAGAAGAAAAAGACACAATTAAATGTGTATGTTAGGAACACTTCCTTTACGATTTCTGTACACACATCAGCATAAAATACAAATAAAAGTGGAAAAAAAAAATTGTGCAAGCAGGTACAAAATTTCAAGAAAATAAAAAAGAAATCAAGTATTGTTTCATAAAACTCCGGAGGACTTTCTTTTCTGGAAAATAAAAAAAGTCCACAGATTGATTAAAATAAGTGTATCTGGTAATTAATTCCTATTGAGAAGGTTGAATTTCACTGAATTTCCTCTTCCTAGCAAATCAATCTTGCCAAACTGGCATGCTAACAAGTGGGCACTGTATTTTGGAGGATACATAAGAGTGGCATGCTGCAAAAGATAATCACGTTTTCACATAATCACAAAAATTAATAGATATTTAAGCCAGTTCCTGTAGTTGACACTGGGAGCTTGGTTTCATTTTTCGTTGTAGTTGCAACATCTCTGTAGCTCAATAGGGAAAAATCCTGTTAAAGTATTTTCTATATCATTGGGGTATGTAAAGATTAATGAATAAGCATATGGGAAAACCTGCTACCTGCCAGATATATTTGTGTATACAAACAGAAACGTGTACACTTTGTGTAACTATACACATACTTCTAGCTTTGCAAAATTTGTACATAAAGTATAAAATCATAATGGCAATGTTTTGCATGCATTTCACATGGGCTAAAAAGCAAACATACACTATGAAGAATTAAGTACCAATCATAAAAAATAGTGACTAATTTTAGAGGCTTTATTTTAATTATTGTTATTATGATTTTTTTAAATTAAAAATATCTCTTAATCTTAGCTATGACATAACTAATAATGTTAATGGGATTGCATAAGCCACATTTGTCTTTCTTGTTTTACACCCAACACTCATTTACATGAACTCAGCAGCCCTGCCAAATGATTTTATCTTATTTCATATTAAACATAATCAAAATGCTCGCTTTGCTAAACTAAATTTAGATGTTCTCAGTTTTGTGTGTGTAAACACGCACTCTGACCTGTTTGTCTGCATTGCCACCTCATGGCAAAATCAGGTCGAATTGCTGAGGTGAGATTTTAGCTAAGGCTCTAGGAGTTCAAGCTGCCTCTTGTGCTGTAAGAATTGACCTTTTTGCTCCCCTCTGCCCCTTGATGAGTAAGAGCTGAAGCACTGCAGGGAGCCTTGGACATGCCAAGCTAGTCAAGTAGGCCTGTAGGTAATCCATGTAGATTGTTTTCCAAAAAGAAAACAAACAAAAAAAACCAACACAATCATAACCAGCAAAATATACAAAACAACTAAACACATCTAATGAGGCATCAAACAGATGTGTTTTGAAATTAGTGGTTAGTCTGAGGCCTTAGTTGTACACAACAACCTATAAACAAGTGAGGAAGAGCACACTACTTCCTACACTTCCTCCACTACAACAGTGATTTGAAATATTTTGCAACACAGGAAAAGTGAAAATTCAAAAGGAATTTATCAACCTGCAGAGCATACCCAGGTAACATATCATATTTGGGAAAGAAAAGAAGCCGATGTTTCTTTGAATGACTGTCAAGCCAAATCCAATATAAAATTAAGGCAAAATGTTTATTCATAAGCAATGTAAATAGAATTCATCCTGCAGAAAGTTAGAGGACAATATACGATTGCCATAAACACAGAATCACAAAATCACAGAATCACAGAAGGACCAGGGTTGGAAGGGACCTCAAGGATCATGACTCTCCAACCCCCCTGCCACATGCAGGGCCACCAACTTCCCCATTTAATACTAGACCAGGCTGCCCAGGGCCCCATCCAATCTGGTCTTGAACACCTCTAGGCATGGGGCATCCACAACCTCCCTGGGTAGCCTGTTCCAGTACCTCACCACTCTCTCTCTAAAGAACTTCCCCCTAACATCCAACCTAAATCTTCCCTCCCTCAACTTAACCTCCTCTGGACCTGCTTCAAGAGCTCCACATCCATCTTTTAATGGGGCCCCAGACCTGGACACGGTACTCCAGATGGGGCCTCAAAAGAGTAGAGTAGAGGGGGACAATCACCTCCCTGTCCCTGCTGGCCCCTTCTGACCCCTCTTCTGATGAAGCCCAGGATACCATTTGCTTTCTGAGCTACAAAACAAACAAATTTTTTTTTCCATCAAAACTGCTTTATTTTCAGAGAGTGCATTTCAGAAAAGTCTTTCCATATGTTCCCCGAAGAAGTTTAATACTCCAGACTTATTCTGGTTGAAAATGCCTCACTGATCAAGTAAATGGGTATGAACTGAGGTAGATCACTCTCCTCATAGATCCAAGCCTTGCTATTCTCAAGAAAGGAACAAATGCTACCTAACACACAGAGAAAAGGCTGCTGCAAGAGTGTTTCAGTGAAAGGAGAATAGGTAGAAGTGAAAAATTCTCCCTCAGAATTTTCTGGGAGGTAACTATAACTAGTGGTGGAGTATTACTAATACTGTGAGTGCAAAAAAAATGCTTATTTGCCTTAGGCTGGACACTGGTGTGGAGCGTTAATGTGATACCAGAAGTCTGAATAACAGTCTGAAAGAAAAAAATTTAGTCTTATTCAACATGGATTTAAACCTTATGTTACACAGTGAGTATAGACTAGACAAAACAGAGATCAAAATCTTGGAAAGTCACAATAGTAGTCTTTAGCAGAAAACAGACTACCTGTTATAGGCAGAAAAACATGATATTCTAGGTAGGGCTAAAAGTTTCGGAAGAATAACCTACAGAGATAGAAAGGGAAATAGAAGAAAAAAAAAAGAAGTACTACAATAATAAGAAAAAAATATCTTCAAGATGTAGAGAAACTACATGGAATTATTACAAGAATGTTATTACATAAATTACATCTTCTACAAGAGGGCTGTGTTTTGGCTGCCTCTGATAGTACTTGCACATGGTGAATCTTTCTGTGGGCACCTGAGGCCTGTAAGGACATTTTTTCTCGCGCTTTACCAGAGTGTAAGTTGTTGATTTTACATCTTTTCCAAAACCAACAGGAATTTGATACTGCTTCTAAGCACTTGGTGTCTGTACAGAATCACAAAATGACTGGGGTCAGAAAGGACTTCAAAGATTATCTAGTTCCAACCCTCCTGCCATGGGCAGGGTTACGAGAGTCTATATCAGGCACTAGACCAGGCTGCCCATGGCCGTGAACACCTCCAGACATGGAGCATTCATAACTTCTTTGAACAATTTGTTCTAGCACCTTACCTCTCTCTGAAAGAAAAATTCCCTCCTAAAATCTAATCTAAATCTCTTCTAGTTTAAAACCATTTCCCCTTGTCCTATCACTATCAGACAGTGTAAAAAGTTTCTATCTCTCCTGATTATAAGGTCCCTTTAAATAAAGGAAGTCAACAAGTCTCCTTGGAGCCTTCTCCAGGCTGAATAAGCCCAGCTCACTCAGCCTGTCTTCATAGGAAAGGTGCCTCAGACCTCTGATGATCTTTATGGCTCTCTTCTGGAGCCATTTCAATAGCTCCACATCTTTCTTGTATTAGGGACACCAGGCCTGGATGCAGTACTGCAGGTGGAGTTTCACAGGCACAGAGTTGAGGGGCACAATCGCCTCCCTCATCCTGCTGGCCTGCTCTTTTGATGCAGCTCTGGATACTGTTGGCCTCCGAGGCTGCAAGTGCACATTGCTGGCTTGTGTCCATCTTTTCATTCATCAGGATTTCGTGGTCCTGCAGGGCTACTCTTTATGAGTTCTTCTCCTAGTATACATACCTGGGATCGCCTCAACTCAAGTACAACACCTTGTGCTTGGCCTTGTTCAACATCTTTAGATACACACAAGTACACTTTTCAAGCTTGCCCAGGTCTCATTGGATGGCAACTCTTTTATCATATCAACTATACTGCTCATCTTGGTGTTGCTCACAAACCTGCCAAGAGTGTACTCAATCCCACTGCTTATGTCATCAATAAAGATGTTGAAGTGAGCTGTCCCAAGATGAACAGTTGTGGGACATCACTCATCACCGTCCTCTACCTGGACGTAGAGCCACTGACCACAACACTCTGGCTGTGACCTTCCAAACAATTCGTTATCTACTGAAAAATCCAGTCTTCACGACCATATCTCTCCAATTTAAAGATAAGGATGTCATGCAGGACTGTTTCAAAGACCTTACAGAAGCCCAAGTAGGTAACATCAATTGCCGCACCTCTGTCCACCAATGCCAACACTCTATCAATAGAAGGACACCCATTTGTTCAGGCATGATTTGCCTTTAGTGAAGTTGTGCTGGCTGTCTCAAATCACCTCCTCAACTCACATATGCTTTAACATCTCTTCCAGGATGATCTGCTCCATGATCTTTCCAGGCATATAAGTGAGGCTCACTGGCCTGTAGTTCGCCAGATCTTCCTTTCTCTGTTCCATAAAAATAGATGTTTCCCTTTTACAGTCATTAGTGATTGCATTTACATCAGTTCTCTTGTGAAAGAAGGTGCTGGCTGATAGCAAGTGTTGCCAAGCTCTTCATGTGTTCACTAAGTTAAGGGAGAGATAATTAATTTGGATGTAAATATTTCTATCAAATACTTAGCTAGTTAATTGCCAGCATAAGCATTCCACTCCAGATTCTGATTTATGAATGTGGAAGAAATCCTTCTCAAATATTCTTAAAGGACTATGTCTGCGATATAAAGGATGTAAAATAAGAAAACCTCCAGAAACCTCTGACAGAAGAAAGCAAATAAAACAGTAGACAGACGTGGAGGTGAACAGTGTAGGTGTAGTACAAAATCAATATTACAGCCTGCAAAAACTATAAGACAAACTATTTTAGTATGCTTTAGTGTTTTGAACCTACTAAACTGATTTGGTATTATGCTGGATCCTCCTTATATTTCTTCTACAGATTTTTGCACAGGAAATTAAAGTCTGTACTTACTATATGGTTGTTACTTAACTGTAACTGTTAGGCTTCAGTAAAAGTCCCTTTAGCAAAAGAGTGCTAAAAAACAACAAATCATTAAGCTACTTGAGACACATGTGGAGAAGGATTAATTTGAAGGCCAGAATTTGTTTTCTACCAAAGAGAACAGCCTTTCTGAAAACTAAGTGCTTGTTTATTCATTTTTGTTTTTGTTTTTGTTTTTCTAATTTATATAAATATAAAACCTATAGAGAAAGATATATTTTTTTTTAAGATACAGAAAAGGAGTAAGAAAAGGAGTAACACTGTAAGGAGGCAGTGAATCAGAGATGGGAATATCCTGAGAAGGGAAAATTAAGGAAAGAAGGAAGCAATAATAATGGAAAAGAAAAATAGAAAACAGAAAAGTATGAGAGAAATGAAAAAAAAATATTACAAAACACAAAGTATTGGCTCATTATAAATGTGCGGACTCACTGAGGAATAAGCAAGATAAAAGGAAAAAAATCTACAGATTCTCTATGCATATACTTATTCTGTAACCTCTCCAGGACAAGGGGTTTACTGGTATTTAAGAAGGCACAGGTGTATTGTGAGGCTATATAATTCTCCAAAATCAGATATATCCAGGTTTACTGCTGTCCTGCTGGCTGCGTACAGGTTACTGCAGGACCCTCTAACCTGGATTTTTCTGCAAGCTCACCAAACAATCCGGCTGTCATTTCATAAAACAAAAGTCATTTGCCAGAAAAAGGGTTAAATTTAATGCAGCTGGACAGCTGAGCAGCTGCTTTTATGATTTAAATAAAAACAAGCTGAAATCCTTCTGTCAGCTCAGTGATATACGACTTGTAATGGGATGTTTCCAACCTTTTCGTCCATATGGTTGCCTATGTTAGGTAATACACACAGCCTACAGTGCAACTAGCTTCTCAGAAAACATCTGGGTTCCATTCCTGCTCTGTTAGCTTCAGTGTTGCCTCCCACAAACACAGATGATTCATAGGACAACATCCCTTTGGTTAAGGATCAAATTAGGACATTTCATTGATAATTTTATCATGCAGCCCAACTGGAGTTATGGGAAAATGGAACTCATTCAAAAAAGAGTTTCTCCACACATATTTCCATTCTCCTATCTGCAACTGATAAAGTTAAGATTTCAGAACCAGATTTTTAATGACTGCTTAGAAAAAAAAAAAAGGCTAATTAAAAGAGTAGCCTATCTCCCCATTGAAGAATGCATTTCTGTTTGATTTCATGTTCTCTCTTTACTAGTTCTAGTGTTACACCCCTTAATAAAATGCATGTGCTGACAGCAAAATTATAACACTTATTTTTGGAAGCTGAAATCAAAACCAATGCCTTCTATTGATAAGAGATTAGGATCTGATGTAAAAAAAAAATTTCATGTGTTAAAAAATATAATGGACTAAAAAGAAAAAGGACAGCCAGACCTGGAGTTCATGCAGTGAGAGAGGTTTGCTGTTAGATTCCTGTTAAGAAAAGACAAGTTGACAAATACAGCCTACCACTTATCTGGATTGGATTCATTCAGTGGATGATTTAATTACCCATTTTTGAGAATTTAATCTTTGGTTGTTATCCACTGCTTTATATTTTTTGTGGTCATAGTTTTGAATATAAGTGGCTGATGATGCCAACACTTACAAAGCAATTCAAAGATTTGTATATCTAGTTGCTGACACTGTTCGATGGTCTTGTGTGAACATCTTTAAATCTTTCCCCAAACAATTTAAATTCCATATGAGTTGTCTTGGTCTGATACATCATTACATTAACATGAATGACAATAACAAAAACAAAATACAACTAAGGCATGTAACTTTCTGTCTAATCAGTTTTCAAAATGCCATTTTCCCCCTCAGAGTTTTAGTGAGTGACAACAAGTAGATTAGAGAGATAATTTAATTATTTTAGTTTATTAAATAACTAGACAGCAGGTAGCAAACGCCTCTCTACTTTTTTTTTTTTTCATTTGAATTTTCATTTAAAATTCAAGTTTAATTCTATTCTTTCAGATGTTAAAATTATGTTAAGATGCCAAAAAGAAATGAAGCATCTGTCAGCATGACTCTTCCCTTTCGAGTACTAACCAGCACTAACCTTGATAACATGTATTATTTTCTAATGTTAAGAAAGGACAAGATTCTTATCCACTCATCATTCTAGGTACAGAAGAGCAAAAAGTATAAAACAATATTTTCTCAGAAGCAGATGCATACAAGCACAGCCCTAAGTTGTATTTCAAGAACTACTCAGCTACCGTAGGACAGTACTGGGCCTCTACGGTTATATCAGGACAATCTGCTAGCACCAGAGAGATGCTGGGTCATGATCCTGTTCATAACGAAACAAGAGACCTACTACCATAACGCCAAGTGGATGTAACTAGAGACAGGCTTCTATAACCCCAGCCTTTCAAGACTTTCTAAATCATGTTGGGGCTGGCAGTGCCGGTGCCGGCGCAGACCAGAGCCAGCACTAACAAAGACTTACAGCTGCCCAACTCCCAGATGCCAGCTCTGTTATGTACTCAGAGGACATGCAGCACATATTCTCACCTAGTGAGTTACTGGGATTTACAGAAAGATAATCAAGGACTGCCTTTGTTTCAGAAAGTCTGGTAAAGTTTTTCTGTAAAGAGCTGCTGGTGCTTTTGTTTTACTGACACTTAGAAAGTGCTGAACAGGTCAAATCATGGTTGGTTGTGGTATAAAATCTGACATCTGACACCATGGGATCTTCTGAAATGATAAAAAAAATACAAGAACAGATGGCAGATTTGTTAGAAAGCTGTTGCTTTTACTGATACTTTACTGAAGTCATTTTTCTCCCACAGATTCACTCTTTTTCTGTCAGCTCAAACAAAATTCTGTTGATTTGCTGGCAAACAAAGAAATTCAAAATCAACAACTCAGCAGCTCAACAAATTGACTCAAAGGATATTGACTAATTATAAGCATTACAGATAAACATTTTTTAAGAAAAAGTGTATCAGAATTTTTCACATTGTTTCAATTGCTGCAAATAGTAGTATTCAGGGCGGTCTTTGTCCTTCCAGTTCAGAAGTTCAGAAGAAAGATACTTTACTTTCTCTCTAAAAGGTATTGAAGACTAAATATGCATAGGTCACTCCAAAAGTAATGCCTTATATTTATTTCCTTGGAAATAGCAACTGCTGCAAAGAGAACAAAAATACTACGTGATAGGGCAAATTATCAGCTACAAAACACTATTTTTCAACATAGTCAACACATTAGCTCTGCATTTTCACTAGTGATGAACAAGAGCCTGAATACCACATTCTTAAAAATCTCCACCAGTCAAGGTGAGTCACTGTTTCACAGCTGCTATGACAACATCATTGCTAAAAAAATGTTTCCCACACAGTCCACCTTTCATTGGCTCAAATAAATGCAAGTCAGATGGATTACATGGTGGGTGAGGTAGAACAGTCTAGCCAAGATTTGCAGTGTGCTCCACAGCCTTTCAAACAGGCGTGGAGCCTGGCATTATCACATTTTAAGAGAAAGGATGTCTTCTTTTCTGGCCTGGAAATTTGAACCTTCAGCTTATTCTGCATTGCAGTGTAGCAGTTGGAGTTGATGGTTTATCTGTATTCCAGGAAATCCAGAAGGATCATTCCTTTCCTATTCCAAAAGACAGTGCACACCACTTTACCTTCTGAGAGCTGCATCTTGAACTGTTTCTTCAATGGAAAATTCATGTTTGCACTCCATGGGCTGCCATTTGACTCCAGCTTGCAGTGGTGAAATCACATTTCATCACTGGTAATGATACAATCCAGGAAACTGTCACTTTCAGCCTTAAATTGGTTCAATAGGTCCTGATAAACTTGCATATGTCATTCTTTCTGTTCCTGTGTGAGCATCTGTGGGACTCACTTGGAGTAAAATTTGAGATATTCCAACATTGCCACTGTTTCCAATATACTGTAGCCAATTTCCAGCTCTGTACACATTTTTGTGGTCATAATCACCAATTTGCACGGATGACCTGATTGAAATGCTCTTCATTTCATGGTGTGACAGTTACACATGACTATCCAGAGTATGGCTCATCTTTCATGTTGCTGCCGCCATTGCCGGAACACATCACCCACTGCCTCACTGTGCTCACATCCACTATTTGGTCTCCATCAATGTTCAGCAAGTGACAGTGAATCTCAGTGGATGAAATTTGTTCCACGTGGAGGAATTCAGCTAAACACCTTTGCCACATACACAGTCCCATGTCAGATGCCATCTTGTCAGACTGCCCCTTTGCTGCCATTTGTCACATTGCAGCAAAATGTAATGGAGTATTGGTGGGAAGGTTCAACCTCTACTGCTATACCATCAACATCTGCTTCTGACACTGTGGACCAACATAATGAAGTAGGAAGTACTACTTACTACTTTTGGAGCCCTCATAATTTAAATAACCTTTTACTGCATGCAATGTTAATTTTTAGCTGTTTTTGGATGCACTCTTCATCTTAATAAAATACAATACTATAGAAAATATAAAAAGAAAATAATGAGTTAATCTGAGTATTCATTATAAAATTCTGGCATTTACACAATATTGAAATTGGTATTATTTCTGCCAGAACTGACTTACATGGGATGTCACTATCTTACAATACACAGAGAATTTTTTCTCAATGAGTATATTCTCCTGTGTATCAAATTTCAGTGAATTCCTGCATACTTTATCTGAAGAATTAAAGCATAAGTCAGAGTGACCATACCATTACCAGCAGAAGTATCAAAAAGAAACTGCTTTCACAGTATGTGAGATGATCCCTGAGAAAAGCAAACAAGCTTATTCCTGTATTGCCAATGTTTAGGAACAGCAAGTCCCTCAAAATTCCATGTAAAGAAAGTAGCCTGATTGAGCCAAACTCTGATTAGGTAGTTTGTCTGAAAAAGCAAGAGTACAAAGGATACATACAAAAGGCCAATGTATCTGCTGAAAGTTAGAGGTGCATACAATTAGCCCCAGTGTATTTGTTGCTAATGTCTTTATCTCACTTTACACATGCCTCAGTAGCTGAAAAGCTTTGTAGTGCACCTCATTCCATTTCAATTCAAATCTACTTTAAAGAACTGAGTAAAATAATGTTAACCTAAAGTTTAGATAAAGTCTAAATTCATAGTTGATTACTGATTGGTATATAAAAAATACTGGTATGGCATTTTTGCTCCCAAAAATAGAAGTATCTATGAAGTAAGGACTGCATTCAATTCTAAAAATAGTGTGAAATTTCATGGAGGTATTTGTAATATGTAAAGATGCTATTAGTTCTAAGATTGCTATACACATGTAGTTTTTTGTCTATCATTTTTCAGTACTGATAATTCTTTCACCTCTTTTTTCCTCCCTTGCATCTTTTCACTTACTGTATCACTTCGTTATTCATTGGAATCATCCATTACAGCAGAATTCATTTAAAAGAAAAAAATAAATTAGAAATATGCAATGATGAATAATGAAAGAACAAATATGAATTTAAATATGAACTTTTCTAATAATGTTTAACCTTTACAGCCGAGACGTGGAACTGTGTATAGACCACAAAAGCATGCAGGTAACTGGATATAAATGAAAGAAAGTGCATACCAAACAGGTCTACTTTCTTTTCTGTGGAAGGAGGTACATAAATACCATATGCACAGAATTTTTCTTAGTAGATGCAATTTATAGGACAATTTAACTAATAATCAATGCAATTATCATGAACTAGCTTGAATGAAGAACAACTCTAATGAAATAGGAAATTTTTCCATGAAGAAAAGGATGTATATGAAAAATATATGAAAGACCATTTAACTCAAAGAGAAATGATAAGCATGTCTTTCTCAGAAATACACATAGATCCGCATTTCTTTAAAGTTCAGCTACATGCACATAAGAACATGCAAAACTTGAAGCAGATGACAGATTTAGAATGTATGAAATTAACCATAAGGACTAGCAAACTAGAGAAAATTCCCTTTCTCTCTTGTGAAAATGTTCCACTAGGCTAAACCCTGAACTGACTCATGTTTATAGTCCCACCATTTTCAATGAGGAATCAAGGAGGAAACGGGAGACCAAGAACAGCAGCTTCTGAACACTCTTAATTTCTTGTTACTACACAGTGAGACAACCAACTGGAGTAAACAAATGCAAAAAATATTCTTCTCCTAGAATAATGGATTCCAGCAACTTGTCTTCACCTGCTTAACAGAGATGATGGTGCAAGGGACCTCTGCAGAAAGAGTTACCTAATCTGAATCATTCTGTTCCTGCCTGAAACTGTCATGAGGATAATCACAGGTCATATTCTCTCATTTCTAATCTTTGAGATAATTACTTTCTTCACAAGAACTATTTTTTTTGTGGTGGGGAAGGGGGAGTTCTACTTAGTGTAATTTGTCTTATCACCGGCAAAGCTCTCAGACTGACTATAAGCATTTTTCATAGATTAAATAAATTTAGAGATAACCATAATTCACTGTATTAACCTTGGGACTTCTTAACCAGTCCTGAAAATTAATTTATGAAAAACCCAAGGCCACAGTAACTTCACTGTCCTATGAACTGCTCTCAAAGTTATATACACATCCAGTTAAAAAAATCATACTTCAAGAAATACTGGATATAGTATCAGGCTAAATTTAATTACTCTTCTCTACTGAGACCCAACCCAATTATAGAATCATCAAATCACAAGGTTGGAAAGGACCTACAAGATCATCTAATCTAACTGTCCTCCCATTACCACTGCTACCACAAGCTAGTAGCTACTCACCCAGATGCCTCTTGAACACCGGCCAGGGACCGCAACTCCACCCCCTGCCTGGGCAGACCATCCTAGTGCCTAATCAATTAATTATCAAATAGGCCTTTCATTTCTTCCATCATCCTTTTCCCTTTCAACATATGTAGCTTGTTCTGAACAGAGGCGTTACTTTTGGAGCAGCCCTCATAGGTATTCTCTTGCTTGTCTTTTTCAGCAAATATTCACACCAAATTCCTGAGTACATTAACAATTTCTTTTCCTTAGTGAGGTTAAGCATAATGGCGATTCTTACTTTGAAGAAAACAATATAATAATAATATCATAAAAATGCTATCCACTAATAGTATCTATTAATAGTGATAAACTCTCTACCTTGTATCCAAGTAAAAGATACACAGAGAGAGTATGTGTTCTGAAGCCTGGGAGTTTGTAGCTTTACTGGATGGAAAGAACAGCACTCCCTGTGGGAGGGAATAGAGACTGGAGTGAGGGGGATAATTCGTGTCTGGGAAGGGGATGTACAAGAATTTTTTGGAAGCTTTGCTGAGGATGACCTTCAGCAACAGGAAGGTTAGAAGAAGAAAGCTGGCAGATAGGTGTGGAATAATATTCCTGAAGAAGGCTTATGGGAGGGATCCAGGTTTGAACCCCAGCTAATCTGGGGAGTTTTGTTAATTGAGTTAGAAGTTAGCATAGTTCTGCCAGGAAAATGATGCTTTAGTGAGAGGAACACAATAGAATATATAAAGCCAGATGAACATTTCTCTGGTGACTCAGAGAACTCGAACAATTACAAGGACTACGAAATCTTCTAAAGATTACTTTCATTTTTAAAATAGCAGAGTTCTAACTGTCATGGACAACAACAGGTACTGGGAGCCAAACACTTTAAGCCACTTACACCTTCAGATATTGTGCCTGAGATGCTCAGGTTCCATTAAAAAAAAAAAAAAAAAAAAAAAAAAAAAAAAAAAAATATAAAAGTACCCAAAAAACACAGTTCATAAAAACAGGCAGGCAGAGGTGAGAGCCACCTAAACTGCTCGACAGGAGACTTAAGACTCTTTCCTAATTTTTTTAATTCAACTCTGAATTCTCCTTTCAATCTGAGTACCTTAAAAAGTATCTTAAATTTTAAACTTAAAATTGGACAAGATTCCTGTAATGAAGGATACCTTCTGCATGCTGTATCTGACTTGACTGTAACAGATGTAGAAGCAGAAATGCTGGTGCCTTACCCACTTCCCCAGCTAACCAGCTCCTGAGCTTAGGTACAGGTGTTCTCACAGCAGGAAGTTCAGTGCACATGCAAGTGAAGATATTGGATGGAATTGCATGAAAAGTAGTAAGATTCTTAAGTTTTTCTGTAAAAATACTTCAAAGATATTCTGTACATTAACACATTTAAGTATCTTCAGACAACTGATGAAAAAGGTTTTGTGGAAAGGCATTATGATAACTTTCAGCAATTCTTCTTTAAATGGAGAAGGAAACCAGTCTTTTAGAAAGCAGTGACACTTATACAGATTATTCCAGCATCCAAAAATACACTATACATATATGGTCATCTGCCTAGAAGTTACCTTTCACTTCAGAGAAAAATGCTGAGGGAAAAAAAAAAAAACAAAAAAAACCAACCTCCCCTAGCAAAAATAAATAACTAACTAAATAAATTCAAAATTCAGAATTTTTTTTTTGAATTTTTCACAACACAAAATTCAAAGTCATAATTGAGCACAAGCACTTATTAACAATAAACATGAGCCAAAATCTGATGTAATGAAAAGATGTCAATCAACTTCAAGGAGACTGAGTTTTGCTAACCACTAAAAAATCGAATGCTGTAAAAATGGCTAACATTGGATGCAGAGTGACTAATTAATTTTAAACAGTGCTAATTTCTGTGGCCTGAGGTAATGATGAGGTAGTAAACATAACTTAACTGTGAATGTAAAATGTATTGTAGAAGTTCAATTTTGCATTCACTACACTAAATTATATGAGTGTAACATGGGGAAATTTGGTTCAGAATTTAAAAAAGAAACTGCCTCCATTACAGACAGGAAAGAATACAATATTTAAATAAGTTTAAAATACTGTCAGTCTATTCTATTCTACACTAGAAGGTATATATTTTTTCTAAAACATAAAGAATTATATTTAAATAAATTTAAGATATTATCAAATCTATTCTATTTTCCTTTAAAAATATAATTCAATGAAGACAATTATAATATTTCTCAATGCTCCCATTTAAAACAATAATGAAAATACCAATCTTACACTGCCTATCCAAAGAGAGGAGAAAATCTACATTACAACATGATAGACAGACAAAAATGCCTGTAAAAGTAAAATTAAAAGTGGAAGAAATATGATAGTTTCTGAGGTTTTACTGACCAGAATAAAAGCCAAATCAAATATGCTTTTTTGATCTGCCATTTCAGATACCTAGTATAATACGACTCAGAGTGCCATCTTTTGCATTTAAAAAATATAACAAAGAAAAATTATTAACACCCTCCTCCACACTCTCTCCCACACAACTTTTTTTTTCTATAGCTTCTTTCTTAGTAGCTAATAATGATTTGAAATCACAGTGCTAGTCATGAGAATCCCATTATTGTTCCCTGTTTCACAGATACTTGTAAGATTAAAAAAAGCAAATAAACAACACAAAGAAACTCAGTCATCTTATCAGTCATCTTACATTTTATATTCACATCCTACACTTCACATACCTTAAGATTCCTTTATGCTATAGCAACAAAATACATCTTAGAACACTTAACTTTCTACGGAGAAAAAAAAAACACAACAAAACCATATTCTAAAGCATGCAGATAGCTCTACTGATAGCAGAATATCTGAACTTGCCCCCATTATAGGTGCTAATCTCATCCACACAAAATCAATAGTTCATTATTCTCCCTCTCATTCATTACAATCCCTTCTTTTAAACTGTAACCACAATCCAGCCCTAATCTTCATATGCACAATAATTTTTGCCTTTATCCTTCACTTGCTTACAAGGTATGTGTGTTTTGCAATACTTTCACCTTGGGATGCACAATACAATCTGTGGCAAACCAAATGTGCAAAAGACCCCTAGATTTTTTTTAGGTTTAGCAGAAAAAGCATTTGCAAAATTTTTTTCTCCCCAAACCCCTGAGCTTAAAGAAAAGTTGCTATAAAGCAGTAAGAAACTGATGGAGCAGCCAACTAAGGAAAGGCAAGGAAAGGCACATGAGCATCTCATCTTAAAGTTTAAACAACAAAAAAGGAATAAAAAGCAAAGTAGAAAACAGGAGATAAGGAGATAATAAGAAAAAAAAAAAAGAAAAAAAAAAAGAAAACAGAAAAGCAAATTCTGGAGGAAAGGTCCATTTTAGTGAATTCAGCCTAAATCCCAGTTTTTACTGAGTCTGGAAAGGGAGGAGAAAAAAAACCAAACAACTAATTACTAATATTTTGACCTGGGAGATGGAGTCAAACCAGCGACACACTAAAAATGTATGGTGATTTTATGTTACCCTAAAGAGAGTAGGCGTGATATTTTTTATCCTGAAATGTTAAAAAATAATTTTGATGCTCAGTAACAAGGACTGATCCTGATGATTTTGAATAACAGTTAACATAGAAGAGGTATGCACAGATGTTCTGAGTCTTACTCTGAAATATATCTTTGAATTAAAATTCAAAAATCCTCACACAAAACAAAATCAAAAACTGAAAGAGGTTTCTGTAGGAGGTCAGGGTGTCTGTAGCTCATGACCTGAGACACAATATGCGCTTGTCTCACCTCCAGATTAAGGCTTTATAGCCATCTTTGTAAACCACAATGAACAAGGAAATTCAAAGGATTATATTAAAAATCCACAATCTTAGCAGAGGTACAGGACCTTCTGCTGCACTGCTAGAACTCCGGTCATTTGGAAATAGTTTGATAGACTGAATGATATATTAGAAAGAAACATGGATTTATTTCATGCTCCTGCAGTGCTGAAACAGAGAATGGTTTTGTTAAGTAGGTGATTTTTCTACTCTAAAAGCCCAGTTTCATACCAAAAAAGGACCCATTTATGAACTCAGTTATACAGTCACAGACTCATTTCCTGTCTTTATATTTCCAGTTTGCTTTCAAAGTTATTCCCTTCTGCAATTTGCTTTTTAAAGGAATAAACTGCTATTGAAATTGTGGGGGCAGAAAAAAAAAACACATTTCCTCCAATGCACTTGTGAATTTCATTATATGTGAAAAGCAGTTTTTAGCTGCAGAAGCCAATATTACTTAGAGGAAGTTGAGTGGAGGGGCAGATGGAGGTGAAAGGCTCGTGTATACTTTCTGTGACCTGTCAAGCTGAAGCATACGGATGTGATGTAGGCCACTGCAACGGAGTGAACCAAAAAAAAAGGTGGGAAGTTCTTCTGGTGTCAAGGGAAAAGCCTTGGAGAATTAGCCGAAAACATTTGCAACAAATTGGCAAAGTCATTTGAATTCGATTTATGTCTTGTGTTTCAAAGTGGGTCAAGAGTTCCCTACACCCCATACCTCTAATTTCCTTTCTCTTCTACTAAAAAAGAGCATTGATAGGAATGAGAAGAAATAGATACTAAGTGGGAGTTTTTTGAATGTATAAAAGTGCATCTAATCACTAGAAAAGAGACAGCCCTTCCAGATACTGAATTTATAGATTCGGAATCTCTAAGTCCCAAAAAACTCCACCAAATTCCCAAGGAAAACAAACAAAAATAACCTCCCCTCACCATCATCATCCCCCCACTCAAAAAAAATAAAAAAAAATCCACATTTTTACAGAAATACTATACGATACTGTACTTCAAAAATATTTGATTTTTGACTTATTCCACTGGTAGAAAGTTCACTGCTAGAGAATAAGAGATGAAAATTTACGTAGATGAGAAAGCAAAGCACCATAATCCTAATTTTCCCCAAATTCTTTAATTGTTTTTATTGAAATTACTATGTTGTAATTATAAGTAGGAGCACAGCCTTTGATTCTACTTCATTTGAAACAAGATTATAAAGGTAGCACAGGGTTTTTGTATTTTTTTTTATTTGCTTTGTAATGAACCTTTTACTTTAGATATCTTCCTAGAGGACAGTTTTTTTCTTAAAGGACAGTTACCAAATCTTCAAATTATATTATAAATATTATAAAAATATTATATATTATAATAAAAATGTACTATAAAAGCTTTCATCTGTTCTTGCAGCTACAGCTTTACGTTGTGATAATTTTAATTTCAGCTAATTGCAAACAAAAAAATCAATACCTTATCCAAAAGAGTAAAAACAAATTCTGTCTTCTCTGTATCATTATACCTGGTAGCTCTACCTGAAATGCTTCTTCTTTTCTTAAGTTGTATATATGAACATATTGCCTTTTATTTTGGCTTCCAAATTAGTTTCTGAAATACTTTATGCTATATGAACATAGGAAGAAATTCTCAGAAAATACACCTAAATAGGAGATCAGATATGCAACTTTCAAATTTGAAACCTCCCCTAACAATGTACATAGGTCACTCCAGAAATAGTGCTTTCTATCTACTTACATGAGAACTACAATGGATACCAAAATTGGCAGGAAAGTTCAGCCTCTATTGCTATACCACCACCACCTGCCGCTGACATTGTGGGCCAGCATAATAAAAATAGGAGGCATTACTTTTGGAGCAGCCCTCATATTTATGTGTTTTTATAATGTATTGTACTTGATGGTTCAATGGTTATGGTTCAACTTAAATGGTTATGTTGCGATAGACTTCATCCAGAGATACTGATTCACTATATTTTATTTGTGGCAAAACTGCACCATTTTAACATTGAGTGGAGCCGAGCACTAATTCTCAGGGGTACGTCTGCAAATTACATGCTTTTTTTTTTTTTGGTGCTCAAAGTCAACGTTCAAGTGCTGAAAAAACTGATAGGATGAAATAAAGGCTACACCTTCTAAGTATCAACATTTTTTAAAAGTTCAGGGTTGTTTCATTAATCAAGGTGAAAACTCAGAATTGATGGGAATACTCATAGTAAAGCCAACTCCACTGCTTGTTCATTGACATATCCCCAGAGCCAGGGAAGCTGAACTTGGGGAACTGCTTCATAAAGTACTTGGCAATGTGCAAAAGATGCTAACCAAAAACTAGTATCAGATTCCAACCTTAAAGAAAAGGAATATCTGAGCCTTATACACAGAAAATAAAAAGGGTGCATAAAAATGTTGAAAATAAGGCCAAAAGTTTCAGGTAATAGAGCAGCACCATGCTTTCACAGATCTCTGACTACCAGAGTCTTGGCTGAATTCCCAGCTTCAGAAGTTGGATCAAACTAATCTTCATTTAGCCAAAGCTGATGTTAGCTCTAAAAATGTAAATCTGAGCTACAGCATAAATGTGAGAGAATATTTCTTGCCTTATACAATTTTTCAAAGCACATAAATTTTAAAATTAAATGCTGGGACTCTTTGCTCGATTTGGACTATGCAGCAGCCAAAATAAGTTACCAAAACTAATGGAAATAGGGCACTAAGCTTTTTCAGGGTTATAATGTGATGCAAGTGTTGGACAGAGTGATGACAGAATTCACACACAGTTGTTCCACCTACAGAAATAATAAAAAAAAGCATCTAGATTTTTACAAAACAGAACAATTTGTTGACAGAGTCCAGCATTATCATTTACTAAATCTCCACAGCTAATTTTGGTTTATATATAAACAAACTGTTTGTGCATACACAAGCTGTATATATATTAAAATATTAGGAAAGTTTATGAAGATGAATCTTTAAAAGCCTTTAAAACATTAAAAGATAAGCATTTACACCTGAAATTCTAGAGGTCTCAAGCCATACTAGAAAGTTTGAAGTAGAAATTCTGAGTTCGTGGATTCAACTTAAATGAGATACTGTGCTGAAAGAAAATAGTATTGCTGGGCAAATATGACACCATTGTAACCTCCTAGGTCAACTTAGAGAAACATTAAGAAATGAAACATGCCATACTCAAATGTTTTCAAAAGAAAACATACGAGAGATGCTCCAAAAGTAATGCCTCCTATTTTATTATGTTGGCTCACAATGTCAGAAACAATGCTGGTATGGCAGTAGATGTGTTACCTTCTCACCAATATTGTTACATTCTGTTTCTGTGTGACAGATGGCAGCAGTGGGGCAGTCTGAGAAAAGGACATCTGATGTGCAATTGAGTATGAAGCAAAGGTGTGTAGCTGAATTCCCCTATGCGGAAAAAAAATTTCACCCACTGAGATTCATCGACACTGACGCTGAACACTGATGGAGAGCAAATGGTGGACATGAGCACAGTGAGTCGGTGAGTGGTGCGTCTGCAGTGGCGGCAGCAACAGTGGATCACCTCAGCTGGTGAAGATTTTTACGAGCACAGTGTGCAGGCTCTTGCTCACTGCTGAAGATAATGCATAGCTAATGGTGCTGAATATGTTGAAAAATGATGTACTGTAGCTGAAAATTTGCTCTATCACTGTTGTGCTCTTCTTATCTGCTGTAGATTCCATGGACATAAACAGGCATTACTCTGGGAGTGACCTGTACATGTGAACTGTGTTAACTTGATAAACAACATAGTTAATTCCACAAGGTAAATCTAAATGGTTCTGTACAGAAACAGCAGGTTTTAGAACAAGAAATGTATGTTCATGGAAATTATTTGCACATATTTCCCAAAATATTATATACACGCCCTGGTTTATTTGTTGATTTAAAACAAGAAAAACAATTTTAAGAATGTGTCCATGTGAATTCATGGTTGCCTGGTTGTTATTTACTTCAACCTCAATACTTGCTAATGAGTTACTTTCTACTGCATGCTTTGTAAAACTTATTGGGATTTTTTGTTATGTTTTGTTTGATTACCATTTTTCCCTCTGTTTCACCTATACATTAAGTTTTGTCCCATTCCTGGACTGTAGAAAAGATATTTTCCTGGCATGGTAAGCTATTGTACAACTGGATGATGAGACAACAGAAACTAAGGTTTTATTGTAATATTAATATTAATAACATAAGGTGGTAGCACAAAGTTAGCAAACTGATAAACTATTCTTATTACATAAACAAAGACATCAAAGGACTGGTCTCACTTGTACTGGGTATGCTTTCACAGATGTAACATCAGCTTCCCTTAATCCTTATTTTTTCCTTTTTCCCCTCATTTTCTTTGTCAACACCTAGGTAAGGAATGCTGCCCCACTTGAAACCTAAACTAAAACACTCCGTCCATTTGATAAAATCTTCAAAACAGAATAGGAAACTACTCTTCAGAGGCAGATAGTAAGGACAAAGTAACATGGAAATGGAAAAATATAGAGCAAATAAGGTGACAAACTCAACTGGATGTTGGTAAGTGAAAAAAAAAAAAAAGAACTGTGATAGCAGATATAAATACTGAATTTCTCCCATACTTAGAAAGTTGTTAGAGTGTTTTACTTGAGGTAGAACTTTGCTGAACTTTAGTTCACACTGCACCTCTAGAGTGATAGGACTGGATTCCTTTAGGATGAAACTGAACTGAAAGATGCCTTTTGGTGGGGCACCTGATTCTCTCTATCAGCCACCGGGAATTCAGCCAATCATCAGTCTATATCCATGCTAAAGCAAAACATGCACAGTGCTAACTCAGATTCATGAGATCAGTTCAGATCATTGTGCTACACTACTTTCTAGCGTGGACAGAGCTATATCACCTAGGCACCCATAAGAGAACACTGAAGATTCATCAGTTGCATTGATGCCTCCAAAGAGGAAATTTTGCTTCCTGACTCAAGTGAACAGTATAGTGAGGAACATCTCTTATTTTTGGAGAAAAGCTAACAAAACATACTAACAAAAGCATCTAACATAAACAAATGCCTATCTATCTGAAAAGTTCTCAATAAAGGTTTCTAATTTTGTTTTTGGACTGTAATTTTGAATTCCTACTTCTGTGATCAAAAAGGATAAGTACAGTGTAAACAGAATAGAGAATACCATATTTTCCAGGAAGTGTTTATAATATAAATTTACATAGATGTGTGATCTTGCTGACAAATACTTGCAAATAAATAAAAATAAATAAATAAATAAATCAGTCACGAATGAGAACATTAGAAACAATGTATTCTGTGTATGTCATTATTGATGAAAGAGTACTCACTGGTGAAAACATAATTAATACCCTATTTCCTCTAGGATCAATAAAACACACTGATAATAAGAAATACTTTTAACTTTGCTTTCTTAAAAATGGAAAAAGTGGATTATCTTAAACTACATAAAAATTATGACTAACAATGCAAATGTTTATGACCAGAATTTCACTTAGATGTTACTGTTTTGAACAAGTGTTCATTTTCTCCTAGAAACGAAGACAACATTTTTAATACTAACACAAATTACACTAGTAAGTCTAATGAGCAACAGAAAAATACATACAATTCTGAAGCTTATTAAAAAAAGTAGAACATCCATAAATATTTGTTTCACACACTGGACATCTCTTTAAATGTATCTCAAAAATAAGGAATGAATTTTTGCATAAAACACAAGTGCATTTAAATACACTCTGCAGTTACTTTACTGTCAGAACACTGAACAGAACTAGCAGGATCAGTTAGGAGTGATTCACCCCTTGTTTTGGAAATGTAGATGAAGGATGAAGGTATACCATCCAGAAGAAATATAGAACAAGGAGTGCTGAACATATGTGCCGTTTCCTCTTAAAAAAAAAAAAGTTCATATACCACCCAGAGAGAAGAACTGACCCTGATAAAGAATGTAAGTGATCTTGTTTGACCTGTGACGCAAGACTAGTGCTGACCTCTACTGCCTAACCACAATGAGTGTTTTTTGTTATGAGTGAGTTAAGTGTGCACTGCTAAAATGGAATGCAAGCAATATGAATGATGCTGAAAGTCAGGAGAATGAAGTATTGATTGTGGAAGTGAAAGTGTGTTTGTTCATGTAGGTATGAAAGGCTGAATAGAAGAGGAAGAAACACAAGAGAAAAAAAATGAAAATAAGCATACATATAACAAAATTTCTATTCTAGAAACAAATCAGAGAACGTGCCACTTTCTTGTTCCCTCCTCAGCTACTCTTAAAAGCATATTATAACTAGTAATTATAGTATTTAAAATAACAAATCCAAATGTTATTCCATATAATTGTGAAAATACCAACATATTGATTAAATTCTATTTAAAGTGATGTTAGTCATCAGTATACAATACTATTCACATAACTCTATAGATGATAAATTAAATACTTCTTACTCAGCACATGCAGAGTGTGATTAATCATTCTCATTCAGAAACTGTCCATTCTACTCCTTTTTTTCCTTTAAAATAAGCAAACAGTCTTCTTTGCCAATATCTAGTTGCATATTTGTTTCTAATACAGCAGAGTTTCTGAAAAATGATTTTAAGTGTCAATTTTCTCACAAGGTAATGTTAAAGTAAAATAAAATACAACTGGCTGCTTACTGACAACACATCTTTCTACCTACAGTACGGGAAACAGAATGCTTAATATCCAATCCTTATAAATACATTGTCTATATTGGTCTTTTTCTAAATAAGATTAATGCAACAGATGAAAAGCTAACGTCAAATTTAATCCACTCAATCTCAAAGCATAAATCAATGCACTTCAGTTCACATTCAAGAGGAATGATTTATTAAAGGAACTGTGAGAGGAATTTATTAAAGCAATTCACATCAGCTGAAAATTTGTCCTCCATTTTTAAATGTGACTAATAGAAAAACTGGAGAATATAACAGTAAATCTAATTATAATGCAGGATGTTTCTTTCAGAACATTTTACTTTATTCTTGATATATAAGCATAAAGGACCAAGCACAAAAGAATAACACTGTAGGTCTGATGTACATATCTTGGTAACGTGTGAAGCATTTGGACAAAGAGAGTCTTACTTGTCAGCAGTCAAAATGCAGTACATTTTTATTAATGATAAGAATATGTTTGGTGAAGCTGGATGACTCAAAAGACAGGAAATATAACATGGAACTATACATCTCCAGGTCATGAGTTCAAATGGAACCTCAGGCTGGATCCACACTGCAGTGCCTAAACTTCAGAAGCCTGCTTTATGAATTGGAGCTCAGAGCGAGTGGCATCTACACAGCTGCTTAAGACACCTTATAAATACAAAGGTGAGAAAATGATATTCAAGAGGAGACCCAGAATGCCCAGGAGTCTGACTGGAGCATATCTCCAGAGTCAGAGCCTGAGGTGAAACACCCAACTGTTGGTGCCTCAAAATACTGAGCAAGACACATCTCTTCTTCTAGAATAGTTTCTAAACAACAAACATGAGTCCATCAATCCAACCAAAAACACAGCACACTGCCCAATTTAATCTACAATGTCATTTAAACCACTTTTATTTCAGTATCTTCATTCAGTAGGTAGTCCAACTAGCATCAATACACATGTGCTAATGGAAAGCATGTAAATGAGGAACCAGCTTATCTGTTTTGCTCTTTAACTACTATGTTTATGTTGAATTAAAATATGGAAGCATAAAAAATATACATATCACCTGTATTAATTCTACCACATCAGAAATTCCAGTTAATGGATTGGTTTCAGAACAAAATCTTCAGGTTAAGGAATATAATTTTAGTTCTAATATTTTGCAGGTGCAAATAATCAAAGGATTAAAATTTCTTCAGCGATTTAATACAAGCATCATTAAATTTATATGAACAACTGATTTCTGAGCATATCTAAATTCTCCAATGCCTAAGTGATTTTAGTTTTTGCTTTATGCTACATATTCCCATTTCTTTTTCAACTATCCACAAATTACTAAACAAGTACAATACAGGAATAAGTTCTCAGAAGTTAGCACCCTGCAAAATTTCCTTTTATTTGAAATGACTCTTCTCAAGTAGACTAGAAAATACACTGACGTTGCATCATCCCATATCAGGTTTTAATAAATTTTAAAAGCACTGAATTTTTTTAATAAATACTAAAAGTTATGTTGATTATGCTTCCCATGAGCTTCATTCTACAAGAGTGACAGCCTGTGAATATAATCCATTTATCTTTCTGAACATCTCTTATGAACTTAAATACTTGCATTAACTCTATCCTGCTACTTGACCAGCAAGATCTTGTCAGTGGATTTATTTCTCCAGTGATTCTAGAAACGTTTTTTAACATTACTTCTTGATACCTCTATGTCTTTTCTCAGTAAGACATCTTCCATATCTCTGTCTTTTCTCAGTAAGACATCTTCCATAGCCATTGTATCAATTTAATTGATTATTAAAATAAGTGAAGCGGTAAATAATAACTCGGTATGTTACCTTCCCAACAAACACGTACTTCCTATCTTACAGCAGAAGCCAGTCTCTTGAAACCAATTACAGTGTTCTTCGCTACAAAAGAAGACAGTAACATAGTAGCAACACTAGGGACTTGAAGAATTTGTTCTAATTTTATCAATTTCATCATTATTCAAATGTCAAAATAAAGAAATATGTCTTTTTTTGCATCATATTTTATAGAATGTTAACTCTTCTGCCCTGGGGACCTTCACAGACACCTCAGCCTGATCTCCAGCAAATATAATCAAAACTTTTGACACATCCTGAGATTAAATCCATTAAAGTGTAAAGACTGACATTTTGGAGCATTCTCTTTATGTTACATTGACAAATGGTGGGGTTTTGTATTTCATTGGTTAAGAGAGAGTCAGGTTTTAGTTATTTGAACCCGGGGTAACTTCACTCATGGATCAAAAAAGACCTCTTGGGGCTTCCAAAGTCTTAATTATTTTAGAGCTACAAGGAATGATTTGGTAGAGATTTGGATAATGGGAAACATATTCTTTTGGGATCACTTCACTTTGGGGAGCTTTCCAGCTGTGAAACAGGCTCACAAACTTAAAAGCTCTCCAAAGCTCTACCTGGCCTCAGGCCCAAATTTCTCTATAACAGAAGTCGACTCGTAGAAGAACTAATGTAATATATGCAACCAAAAAACTGCAACATTAAAGAATTGCTAAGATTTATGATAACACTAAAAGTTGTTAAAGTGTTTTTAAAAGGTCAGCTTTTCACATTTAGAATCAGAAGAGTGTTCATTTTTATATGATCGCTACGTATCTAATTCCACATGCAGAAGTGACAGCTATTTTATTATACAAGGTATATAAGGAGGCTTGCACATGACAGTATTAACTCACTAAAATAAAGAGAAGGTTCCAGTTGTTATTATTCAGAATGATAAATAGTAGAGCTCATTTTTTTCTTCAGAATTGGTTTTCTGAACATAGCTAGGATTCTGGAAGACTGTTCTAATGGTTATGACTTGTCTATTTAAGTAAACATAAATAAATAATAAATCCATTGAAATCTCTGTGTGTCTGGCATTGCTTTATCACATTTCGACAACAGACTACTTTCAACACATTTATCAACAAAATGGGAGACAGGCCATTTCAAGCACACTAATAGTAATTTTATACTGTATGTAGATATAACAGTAGGTAAGACAACATACATGAGATCTGAGTACTGTAGGATTGTCATCCAGTATTATTTAAATTGAAAATGTTTCTATTCCTGTCAATAAGAAGAATGGGAATTTGGGTTTTGAAAATCTAAAAACAGGAGTTTTATAGGCTCAAATCTGTTTAGAAATTAGCAGAAAACCTTAGGATCAGAACAGATATTCAGTACAAAGTTCAGTTTGTGCTTCAATGTGGTAAGTTTATTGACATATTTCTTACACAGGCCAAACTGAAAATGTCTTAACACAAGAAAGCCTAAAATGGAATTCTGTATACCACTGGAGAAAATAAATAAATAAATAATAATAATAATAAGAAGAAGATATTAAGCTTGAGGAAATACCAAATGCACAGAAATAGAAATCCAAAAAAAGAATGACTAAGTTCTTTACTAAATGGAAACCATTGAAAAGCATGCCTCAAGAGAAGTCCCTCCTGTTGAAGTGAACAGAAAGACTGCTTCATGTCTACATATTTCACTTGAAGTCTGGAGTCCACATTTCTTCTATGTTTTAGAATTTCAGCAGTCTTTCAGCATCTCCCTCCTCTAGTTCTCAATTAGAAAACTCCAGTAAATTCCATGTTCTACTTTGTAATTATGGTGATTTTTAAAAAGATCACGAAAACATTGACTACCAAAGCTTAAACTGTCATGAGGACTATGAATAATATGAATAAGTAGGTATTCTCCTTTTATTCTGTCCTGACCCTTCTATTCTATTTGTTATAATATCTCCTTCTCATATAACTGAACAACAAATCAAGCCAGCTTCAACTATTGTTATATATATACAATATATACCTACAATACCAATCAACATAGGAAAACACAGGTATAGACAATGGAAAGTTCACCTCGGGTCAATCCAGGTGAATCCTGACCTCTACAGAACAAATAAGATTTTGCTTTGTTTGACCTACTTCTTACCAACAATATGGTACTCTAAACTATGTTTCTATAAGATCAAAGTTAAGGGAGGAAATAGATTTGTTGGCTTCAGAACAAACTCACTGTGAAAGAATAAAGCAATAGCCGAAATGATATAAGTCCCCAGAATTGGTAGCATTAAAATTATGATATGCAGAAAGTGGAATGCCTCTTTTCTGTGTTCCCTAGTCCTGCAAGGTCAGGGATGTTTCAGATAATCATGTGTGCACTCACCGGGTAACCCATGTTTAATGAGTTCATTAGTTTAGGTTCCTTTCTGAGCAGAAGTGCCTAGTCTGCTCTTGACAAAAGCCTAGTAAAAAAATATACAATTAGGTTTGTCAAGTGTTTGGACTGAGCCAAAAGTCCATGAAGCTCAGTGTCTCTATTTATGACACAGCACATCTACAATTTAGATAAACCATCATGACAAACTCAGAGCAGGTTATAAGAGCAAATACTGGTAACAAAACTAAAATCTCAAAACTCAAAATAATGTGTTGCTGTCTAATAGAGTTTTAAGGGGAACTTCAAGCTTTTTATTTTTAAACAAACAAACCTTTAGACAAAAAATTAAGGAATTGGTATTTTTTTCTCAGAAAGGAGAAAAATCTATAATTTACTTGAAAGTCTTTGGTATAAAAAATATGGGACACAAATTGGAAAGAAAAAAAAAGAGTATAGCACTTGAAAGTAGTTTTCACTGGGGGGTGCTCTATGTAGTAGCGCTGATACGCTTAAGTGGTAACTGAGTAAAACAGACCACACTGACTGAGCAATGCCTGCAAGATGATACAAAAATGTGTAATATTTGAATGAATTTAATTGACAAGCTACCAGATTTTTTGTCTGTTCTTGGTTAAGATTAAGAACATTAAGAAGGAAAAATCTATCTCAGTATCTGATTTATAATAGGAGCCAAAATATAGTGCCCAGGAAAGAGGGTTAGCACAGAGCAGGCATACTTTAGAACATCCTCCCAGCCTCCAGTGATTTTGAATTCACAAACCAAAGAAAAAATCTGAAAGATTATTATTCGCTATATCTATAGCTAGAGGCAATAGCTCTTCCTCAGTTCAACAGCTTGATATAAAGTCTAATATCAAAGATTCTTAATTCCATAGAAATTAGCATGTTAGTGGAAATATTATTTCAGAGACTGCAACTGCACTTCTCAGAGCATACGGATAGGGGAATGAAAAGTCTGTGCTCCACACACCAACCCATGGGCATCTTCTGTATCTTTACTTGTGAATCCTGAAAGGTTTACAGACTACATGATAGTTAGGGATGACAAAGAACCTCAGTGCAGCACTTAGACAACAAAGATGTTCTCCTCAGCAATGTTCAAGTCAACTACATGCAAAGTTGTACAGGTGAGACTGCACATATGCAGGTTTTTTGCAGCTTGCTATTGGACTTTAGAAGAACTGAATGTCTGAGCAGTCACCAAGCATGTTCCTCTTTGTGCTTTTCACAGCCACAGATGTTGCAAAGCCCAGTCCTGCTTATAGTATCCTAAGACCTAGAGGTACTTCAGCTCAATATAGTCTTCCTTGAAAACAAAATAATCATCATCATCACCAACATGAGCATGTTATTGACAATAAAGTTAACAATTCCAATAAAATCATCTTTAGGTTCTGTTTCCCAGTACATTGCACAGACAAATTTTAAACACTCTCAAATAATTAATCCAGAAAGACAATTCCACAGACAAATAGATTTCACCATTAAATAGATCTGTGAATGATGCTGGAAAAATCACCGTCTCCATTGATCCATTGCATCTTGTGCAAGGAAAGACCATTGCCCATGCTGCTGCTCCCTCCAGCAACTGATGTGGGGTCTCCAAAACCAACCCAAAAGAAAGAGCATATGGATAGCCTTTATTTGGTGCGGAGAGTTAAAGACACATAACTTTCAAGGCAAGCCAAAGGCTGTTGCTATGACCACTGAAGGAGCAACTAGTGTTAGAGTACTATGGAATGGACAGCATATTACACTATTCTGCCAAAAACAAAACAAAACACCAAACATTTTTTTTCCATTCTCATCATCATTCTGCACATCTCTGTCTCTCATAAGCAAACAGACACATGCATGCACCCACACAAGGGGCCCCATTCAACGGGTAAGAAAAATTCCAGTTAAATGAAGCTTGTAGATATGCTTATATTGAATATTCATATACCTGTGTATTTAAATGCTACCAGTGTACGTGGCCATCTGCTCCCTTATAATAGTCAAAACAGTAAATCACATTCCAGAATGAAATAAGTCATTACTCATCAGTTACACATCTGAGTAAAAACTCTCTTCTCTCAGAATAGTTCTTTGAGAAGCAGCTGCAGCAGAGAGCAGCTACATATCTCTACAACATGGCTCATGTTTGGTTTTCGTTTAAAGTATATTTATTTATGCCATGCTGTTATTTAAACAAACATTTAAAACTTTTAAAAGGTTGTAGTAACTGATAGAAGTTGTGATTATTTGGGCTCCTCTTTAACAGGACAGTTACAACCACAGTAGCAGCTGTTTTTTCACTTGCTTGTTCTCCCTCTATTACAATTGGATAGCACTGTCCTAGACACTGCTTTATGAGTGACCTTTGCCTCAACAGTCATGGCAAAACAGGCAGGTCTTTGTTCATTTTTCATGTCAGGTCATAATCTCAGCCACCATGATGTATTTTGTAAGATCCTGCTCCATGTAGACTTTCCTTTTTCTCTTACTTGCCTGACTTCCCTCTTCTCACATAGATGTGAGAACTATAATCGGAGAACATATTTTGATAACTTTATGAGACAATTTCAAGTCTGCTAAGAATGCAAAGAATAATGACATTTTGTTTTAGAGACTATTTTGAAATGTCAGCATAATGGTTACTCCAAAGCTTAGTCGTGGACTCAAATGTGAAAGTGCACTGACACTTTCAAGTGAAGAAAACTACTCTGTGGCAATGCTTATAGGGATGCTATAACAAATAGCAAAGTTTTTGTTGCAGGCTTATTTTCTTAAACGAAATTATTCCTATACGAATAACTGCTTTTGATAAGCAAGTCTTGCAATTATATAAAAAAATCAACTAAAAGTGACCTGAGGGAGAATTGTAGGATCTGATTCTTCAGGAATTACTCATATACGTAATGTTAATGTATGTTAACTTTTGCAGCAGCAAAACCTCAGTTTGTACATTATGCACATCACATCATAAATTGTCATACACAAGCACTGTTTCCAGCATTTTCACATTTTCTTTCAGCCCACTAGGATAGATTTTTTTCTTGGTATCTAATATGGACACCTAAAAGACAGACATCCACTTGCAATGTGAATAAGCATGTGAGGCTTCTTTGGGCTGCAGTTTGCTTGGTTCAGTATAGAAAATCTGGCTGGGTTAAAAAAAATTAATTTGGACTTCAGCCTGAGAAGGTTTGGCAACATCCCTGATTTACAGAATTTCTCCTGCCTGCTGTTCACATTCCAGGTACTGCAATACTTCACAGTCTTAAAGACTTCTGCTTCAGTAATTATTTTTACAGACTTTGTGATAAAGCCAATTAATAGATTCTCATGTGATTTTCTTCTTACTGCTTATAACACAACGTTAGAAAATTAAGTTCAAAATCAGATGGTAATAGAGCTTCTCTTGAGTAATATTTTAGTTTACCTTATACATTTAACTTACTTTTTAAAAAAGGAATAGAAAAACTGCAAGTATTTGGAACATATATGAAAATCTGATGCCTTTGTTTGGGGAAACTAGAAAATTACTCAGTGAGATACCAAAGCTTCATGAAAGCCTGTATTTTTATTTTAAGTCAGCTTTGCATATACCTCTGGCCAATATCATGTTGGCATTAATGAAAATTATATTTAATATCTCTGCTGCTTAATAATTAATTTCATGGAATATGAAGTTTTATAGGAGCAACTGTTAAAAACAGTTAACAATTCCAATAAAATTATCTTTAGGTTATGAACAAGAATGTTCAAGAATGTACAAGGGTTGCACTGGAAAGTAATGCCTCCTATTTTATCATGCTAGCCCACAACATCAGAGGTGGGTATTGGTGGTATGGCAGGAGAGGCCAAACTTTCCTGTCAATAGACCATCACATGTTATTGCCATGTGACAGATAGCAGCAGAGGGGCAGCCTGACAAAATGGCATCTGACATGGAAGTGTGTGTGAAGCAAAGATCTATCATTCAAATCCATTCGGTAGAAAAAATTACACCCACTGATTGCAGAATGTTTATGGAGTCCGAACAGTGGAAGTGAGCACAATGAAAGTGAGTAAGGTGGTGTTTCAGCAGTGGCAATAGAAACTTGAAAGACAAGTCATATTCTGAATGGTCATTGCACAGCTACCATACCATGCAACATAGCATTTCAATCAGCCCATTAAAGCAAACTAAAATAGTGTATTGTAGCCGAGAATCTGCTCTATCAAATAGTTATACTGCACTCTTTGTATCTCTTTCAGTACCCATGGGAATAAGTAGGGGGCACTACTTTTGGAGCAATGTATATAAGATTGTGAATATCATGATATAAATACTTTTTTTTTTTTTTTTGGGGGGGGGGGGGGGGGGGGGTCAAGATGTGAGGGAGTTGGAATATTAAGAAAGATCCAGCCTGTCCACTAAGCTCTTTTACTACTCTGTGATAATTGATCAGAAAGCGTTAATGTAAAAAGAAGGAATGATCCTCCATATTTATTCTGAAGGGAACACAATGAGAATATAAAAATATAACTTGTTAATCTGAGTCACAGTAACCATGAAATATTACCTTGTGATGATTGGGATACTAGGAAGGATGAAGAGAAAAAGAGAATAGAAGCTCTCAATAAACTTAAAAACTTTGAAATTTGGTAAAAAAATATGAAAAAAAAATATCTAAGGGGAAAACATTTGTCAGGGATTTAAAAGAAACAGTATTAAGAACCTACATGTAAAACAAAAAAATAAATTTCATTATTGAGAAAGAACATTAAGCCATAATTTCCTCCAAATCACAAACTTCTCTTGATTCCAAATGCATGACAAAATGAACAGGAAATATGTGGAACATGTTTTGAGAAAAGGTCAAACAATTTACAAATATATATATATATAAATGTATATTAATATATATTAATTATAATTGTAATTTTTTTATATGTGTGTGTATATATATATGTATATATATATATAAATGTATATTAATCCCCAGAAATCTTTACATAACGCATAACAAGTATAATTGTTTAAAAATAAATCCAATCAATGAATAACCACACAGGATAGGACAAGAGATAACAAGGCTGATTCAAGCTCGGTAACTTTTGAAATTGTGAGAACAACTAGATACTGAAATACATTGCCTGGGAAGTGACTGCTTCTGAAGGAATAGATTGGAAATACATCTGCCACAACGGTAGTTAGGAAGAATTTTTGACTTGACACTGGGATGGAAAAGGACTGGAGGCTTTTTCAGCCATTCAATAAGCCCAGTGTCTATTTCTACTAATCCTATTACATCATCTCTCTAATCCTGTTTCTGTGAACCTGCAGTACTCTTAGTCAATACTGAATGAGGGGTAGACCTGTTCCATTTCTTCAGTATTCGATATTGCTTTTCATATGGTAAGGGAGAGAAATAGTCATGGGACATAGGGAAGACCTGATGTTACACCAGCAAGGCCTAAAAAGAATTGTAAACAGGAAGGAAACAAGGAGGGAGATGAGTTTATGGGTTGAATGTGTATGGGGTAAATAGAACAGAAATACACAGGAAAAGCATTCATAAGTGTAGGACCACTGCTCACATAAATGCAGTGGATGATGTTCACTGAACACTAATTTTCCTTTTTAAGCATCCAAAGGTTTTAACAAAAGTTAGAAGAACTATTTCACACTGCTGTAGAGCACAGAAGATATTATTTTCCTTAAGAAAATATCTGTTTGTAAAAAGCCGTCAATAAATAAAGTATTTGCTCACAAGGGCAAAGACCATCTGCTGCCTGAGAAAGCAATAGCTTAGGCACTAAAGTAGCATAGCACTGATCTGACTGCAGCATATTAATATATTTCACCAAAAGCCTTGCATTGTGCCATTCATATAACAGTATTTTCCCTCTCCTTTAAAAAAAAAAAAAATGCATCTCAGAAGAGAAACAAGGCAGCTGCCAAACAATGGAATTTTCAACAGCTGTAATAATTAGCTGAAGGCTCTTAGTCTGTGGAAACTCTTATAAAAAAAAAGGGAAATAAAGAGGGCCAAAGAAAACTTAGTGATTTATTATTATTATTATTGTTTAGTGTTCCCTATTTTGTTTACTATTTGTAATGAATTTTAGGTGTCCTTGAACCCGTAGGAGTGTGGTTAGCCAAAGTATCCGTTCACTTCTTGATTGATGGAGAAATCAGCATGAGGCTAGAGGGCAATCACAGTGTTGTTTATGTATCCCTGATCCTACCTCCCATCTGCTGCACACAGTGGTGCCTCTAAAGCTTTTTAGCCAAGGAAGACAGCCAAGGCTGAAACTGCAAGGTTCCCCTGTGATAAAGCTACTAAATACTAACAGCTAAATTCTGTCTCGTCCTGGAGCAGCAGGACTCTGGAAGCCAGCAGAATTTCCTGCTTTGCCTCGCCCCTGGAATTCCCTTACTCTCAACTCTCCAACGGTTGTGGAAAATGTTTCCAGGAGATCAGTCATACCAAGATTTTGGAAGGCAGTCATGGAATCATTCCTGTCACTATTACCTAAACCGTCTGCAGCTTGACAGCAAACCTATAATATCTGTAACTTCACTTAAGCAGATGAAAACGTGCAGAAGTTTCTTTTACAAGGACTCCACTAAGTAATGCCTCCTATTTTATTATGTTGGCCCACAATGTCATAGGCAGATATTGGTGGTATGGCAGTAGAAGTTGAACCTTCCCACCAATGCGGTAGGTGTGTGACAGATGGCAGCAGAGGAGCACTGACAGAATGGCAATGGCATGGAAGTGCATTTGAAGCAAAGGTGTATAACTGAATTCCTCCACGCAGAAAAAAATTCACTCACTGACATTCTCTGACACTTGCTGAACAGTTATGGAGACCAAATAGTGGATATGAGCACAGTGAGGTGGTTGGTAGTTTGTTTTCATCAGTGGTGACAGTGACATGAAGGACAAGCCATTTTCTAGACGGCCATGCAGATTTTTGAGTGTGCCATGGAAGCCCTTATTCATTGGAGAAAATGCACAGCTAATGGTAGTGACAATTTTGAAAAACAATGTTCTGCAGCTGAGAATTTGCTCTATCAAATATTGTCATTGTGCTCTATCTGCTGTAGTTTCCATGGAAATAAACAGGAATCATTACTTGCAGAGTGACATAAGTATATAGACGTTATTCCTGACATTAGAAAATAACCTAGTTATCTATGGCTTCATCTGATAATAAAGTTATAGCTTCCAATTCCAAATAAAAGCTTATTTTAGTTAATGTACATACGTGAAATATTAATATTTTCCTGTATATTTTCCATAAACTTTACTGTAAGCATAATAGTAAGCAAAGTTCACATCTCTGTTTGAAATACTGAGGCATCCATCCATATTTGCAAATTGGACTGCAGTACTGTGCAAATTGGATATCAATTTCCTACAGAAATCAGTTTGGGTTTAAGTTGTTTGTTTTTGTTATTTTTTTGTTTCTGGAATCACTAAGAAATTTCCTCCTTTTTTTCTATTTAACTCTGATCATGGGTGGCTGGCCTGCATTGAATAACACAAATTTATGTATTACCAGCAGCTACCTACTAAGAATTAATTATATCATCCTTAATTGCAAACATAAAATCATAAAACTGATATGTTGAGTTTAAACAAAGAAAAGCCTAGCTGTGACCTTTACATTAGAACCTCTTCCTTCCTAGCTGCATGTTGGTTAAAAATAAATAAATAAATAAAATAAATAAAAAAGGTAATGACGATATTTTATGCCAAAAAATAATTTAAAAAAAAATAAAATTAGATTTAGCTTCACATCACACATCTTAATTTACCAAGACCTTTCCACTCAAGGAATGCCAGAATGACTGAACCAGCTATAGACAAAAACCACCTTCCACAGCTTCTTCCACAAACCTTTCTAGTTTATTCTTGAATTTTTGTAACATTATTTCTTCTGCCCCACCAGATCCCCTGACCACAGTTCAGTACAAATATCTGACTTGAAATTCAGTCTCTCCTTCCCCCTCCACTTTTCTGCTTTGTATGTAGAAAACCACTGATTTCTCTTTACCTTTTCTGCTATATCTGGACTACAAGCATTCTTAAAACTTTATGTTTTTACTGTATGTTTTAAAGCCAGATTTTGTCATCAAACACAGCCTTTCATTTATTTTTAGGGTGTCACCACATGACACATTAGCTTCAGTTTCGAACATTTGTTCTTCCGTATGTGTTCATTTCATTACACTAATAAAGCAAAAATGTATCATGAAACTTGGCAATGCAAACATATATAAACTGCACAAACAGCTATTTCTCACTGCCAAATGAGCTAACAAGAGAATCTTACCACTCGAGAAGTTTGTAAAGCAGCCCTTTTAAATTCAGAAGTTTGAGAATTTGATGGGGGAAAAAAAATGTGATTTTTAAATAGTAAAAATAAAAATACATATTACTTTAGGGATTTTTATTTTCTAATTTATAATAATCCTGTTTTGCATTTCTGAAAGCTAGAAAACACTACAAAGTAGAAAAAGTCATTTGTAATTTTTAGTAAAGGGATCAAAGCAGTTTCTTTTGCAAGACCCTAAAAACAACTTAATTCTTAATAAATACTTTTCAAGAATTTTATTGTCTTAATCATTGTACTGTTAAAGCTAATATGACTACAAACATTTGCTTTGAACTTGTAGTGTGTATTTACATAACTGCACTAGCAATTTGTGATACCACTTCTATTTCAGTACTTTTGGGAGATATAAACAAACTCAAAGTAATAAAAATCAAAAGGCAAGTAAAATGAAGACTGATAATCTTGTTTATCATGCAGAAGTCAAAAAGTAATTCTTTTTTCATGTGTTTCCTCTGATAAATAATGTATACTACATGCTGTATACTAGAGAATATAATGCACAACGTGTGTATATCATTATGCTTGTTAAATATATATAAACATTTTAATTTTGTGCATATTACATGCATGTACATAAAAGAGTCATGCAATTTTTAGGTTTATATCTGTGTTTTCTTTTGTTTTATTCATTAATCTCCCCTAAAGATATATATATATTTTAACTTATTCATGACAAATAACATTCCTAGGTGTTCATTTCAGTACGAAGTAAACAGCCATGAATGACCTTCTTGTCTCTGCCTTTGATTTTCAAAACATTTCTCGGTGATTTAACAAACAGTTCATCACACTTCAGCTGAAGGGGAAGATGTCAGTGGTTTGATGGATGTATTTTACTATAACTTTGACTAGAAAGAAGACACTTAGCATCATATATTTTCATGATTTGTTTTATAATCCTATTGACTAAGTACAGTAGGATTGCTAAAATATATTGCAAAGAATAATTAAATCTTTGTTTGAAGTCTCTAAGATATTTTTTTTTATGAAAATGCACATAGCACATTCCCTGAGAAGTTCATCATATAGGAAATCTGAAAATAATTTGCTTCCGTAATTTGCTTCGTAATTCGCTCTTAGTCTTGGCTGCAAGGATGTCTCAAAGCATTGTCACTGTGCGAATCTTTAGAGTACGTGTTACACTGGAATAAACAAATAACTTCATGAACTAATCACCATCAATATTAACAAAACAGCGATTGTTAGAAAGAGCTTTCTATAAAGAACTGTCATTAAATTTATATGCAATAAAACAATTATTTTATGAAGACATAAGCTGACACACATTTTGGCGATGGGAGAGGCATCAATTTACTGTGAAAGGACCCACTAGATCCTTTAGGTTAGATCCAAAATGTATTTCATTTTCAATCTACTTGTAGTTCCTACAGCCTTTGGCAACTAACACATGCTAATAGAAGATGATAGGACAAAGCCTGTATAAATCTCAGCTCCAACATTTTATTGTGATGGCTTAAATTAGATGCCATTACACCAAATCATATTCAAGAATACCTCACAGAAATGACTGTGTTTTAATTTACTGGCCTTTTAGCTGAAAAGAAGGCCCCATTTTCACAAGCAAAAACAACAAAATTCCCCCCTTTTTTTTTTTACTGCCACCCTGGTAAAACAAGGTGGGCACACAGCTGCACAAATCAGTTACGCCCACATCCTTTTACATGCAGGAATACTCCTCTTTCATCACCCTTTGCATTGCATAAAGTGAGGGCTTTATCTTAGTTTACCCTTCTATACATTCTCCTTTCAACTCATTTCACAAGCGCTATGCTTTTATTGTTCATTTCCTCTTTTCCTGTTGGACTATAAATATTGTTTTTCTATTGGAATTTTTTCTTTTTTTTTTTTCTCTTGTTTCCTTGCCAGCCTCATTCTACATCCCCACCCTTCCTTATTTGTCTTCAAATTGTGGTGAGCTTGTAGTATTTTTGAAATGGTTACTCTTATCAAAAGTGCTTTCCCTCCCTCACACACCTCATCTCAGTTATTCTCAACTGACTTTCCCCTCCCTTCTGTCCTTCCCAGCTAGGTTCAGCCAACCCTCACACTGTATTTGGAGATTATTTCTTCTGACACTGTTACATGGCAAGGCTTATACCATCACATTAATCTTCAGATAAAAAAAGGTCTAAGTAGAAACAAGTTCTTCAATTCTACCTTCACAATTTGACAATCTCTTTTCCAGAATGGACAAAAAACAGCTTTTTTTTTTTTTTTTTTGACTACAGAAGAGTTTTCCCAAATTCTCCTATACTGACACAGAAATATGTGCTTTCAATACGTAAGAAGTCCTAACTAATGCAATTTCAAAACCACTGCCATTGATTTAATATTTTATTTGGAAAATTAATTTGTTAACATGAAACTCCAAAGTTTCCATCCATTAAACAAATTTTGGCACAGCAATTTAGAGGCGAATCTAAGAGGGGGGAAATATTTGCTCTCCAAAATATTCTATTTTCCACTTTGATCAGGAAAGCAAGAGGCATAAGACCTTTGTCTCTATGGCCTCACTGTAACTTTAGTTCAATGGGATTCCAAGGAATATAGGAAGATTTATTAATCCCATGAGGTCTGTAAACCGGCTATTTTTCCCTTCTTCAGCTTCTCTTTAATTTTAGGTGGGGTTCCTCATTTTCTAAAATCCTCTTAAAAGCTGTGGCAGTGGAATTTTAGACTTCAGACTTAATAAAGGAATTGTTTTCCCTTAGGGTCACAACACTGGGAAGAGGTATAAAAAAGTTCAAAACTAGAATTAATGGAATAATTTCACTTTCATTATTATTACCCAGTTTTGGGTGACTAGAGAACACTGACATTTAAATCAATAGCATAGTATCAGTACAAAAACATGCACACTTCAGATACTGAAATATACACTAGTGAATTTAATTAAAAATGACAATTTACTTTCATACTGCCACAGTGCATGAAAAAGATTTATTTATGTATCTAAAGAACCATAACTGAGACAGACATATAGGAGTATATTATTCTATGGAGCATCTATGAATTTCACATCCCTGTTCAATTTTTACTCTATTGAGTGGTGATTAATATGGTCATTTACTTTGACAGCATTTTGTCAGGAAGTCGAGTGTAACCTATAGCACATACAGAAAAGTGAAAACATTGAGATTTATACCAGTCTACATGTCAAACATTAAAAACATATCTGATATATAACTGAAAAGGCAACAATATGGAGCTTTGTTCCTCCTTACCCCACACTCTCACACCTAGACTCAATTAATGGGAATAGATAGATGGCAGAGATTTTACTATGGAGATCCAAGAAAATGCAATGCTTTAGAAGGACTTGATCAAGTTCAGTGGCAAACATGATGTGACTGAGGTTAGACATGCATGCAAAATTGTAAGCACAGTTACTAATAAATTGTAGAAAAAATCTTGTATCTTATTTTGCAACATTTAATGCTTCCTCACTAGGCAACTACTAGATTTTCAATATAGGATTTCCTTTCCTTAATGTGTCTAGCAGCTACTCACTCAACAGCTAAGGCAAATTTGGTTCGTCACATCTTTTCTACTTGTTACCTTCTTTTAAGACTTTCTATTAGCCATAGTAAGGTACTCCCACGCCCAGTGTTATGGAGGTCACAGATCCCTCCTTGAGAATTCTTAATATAACTTTGGCTGAAAATCATTTGGTTAGACAGAACAGTGACTTAAGAGATCAGTTCAGTGAAAGAAGGGAGTGACTGGATAGAATGAACTCAAATACAAACATTCAGGCATAGGCTCAAGATAGACCTCTCTGACTAAACTCAAGCTGATGAAAGACTGACTCCATGCAGTCAGGAGCAAGAATTTTAAGGGAGCTAAATATTATGGCAAGGAGTTTGAACTCTCTGTGATTGAAGTTAGTGAAGGTTCAAGAAAAAAGTGTTATGATAACACTTATCCGGCAAGGCATTACTATGTTGTATTTAGCATCCGTTGTGGAAAAAAAGTATTTTAAATGCATCCTCTTGAAACGGACTCGACAACTCTAGAATACAAGTGTGAAGGGCACACTGAGCTTATGATAACAGTGGTTTTCATCCTCTAGTGCACTTCCTACGGCCTTCAGAAAAAAAATAAATAAAACAACAACGAAACACTATTAGCACCACAGTAATATTAATTTGTATACACTTTAGCTGAAATCATACTCTGGCTACACACGATTAAAGACACCTTTAATACTTCAGATTTGCAGAGTTCATCTTCATTATGACAGATCTCAATCCAGCTTTGCTTAGATATGGTCTGCCTAAAAGTGGAAGATAAATCTGCTTCATGGAGCAGAGGAGATTCCTGTTAGAAATGAGTAATGCAGTGATCGTAAGCATTTATGCTACTCCCACACTTAAATTATTTCCTCAGATATTTACAGTCCATGCCTCTAAAATAGCTGGGAGCTATCCAGGACCAGTTAGGGTCAAAACCCAGGTTCTACTGACTTCAAGCACTATGCTGCATTAGTATGGTTAAAATTAGTTTACATATGAACATAGAAATAACAGAATCTAGGAGAATTTCACATTTAGAGTCCTTGTCAGATTTGGCCCAATTTAATTTAATTATTCCTTTAATTGGATGTTGAACTTCCTAAGTACAAAAACGGAAACTGAACATACTGCTGATACAGGAACATATGGGAAAAACAGCATGTGCATAACTGGTAAAAAATCAGGGGATTTAGCTTTAGAAAATACTTTTAAAATACAGGAAAACATTGGCAAAGAGTTTTGTTCTTTTTTTTAATAGAAAACAGAATCCAGACATATTTAACCATCTTATTTTGTGCTGGTATGGATGATATAGCTGACAACATTTAATGAGTTTCCCAAAATTTATTTCAAAGTAGAGCTTTATAGCTTGAAATGAATACCAGTGCTGGCAGGTGTCAAGAATCAACAGCAATTTACCTTCAGAGCAATGATGCAAATTACACACTTGAGTTCTACAAAGAAAAGAGCAGCAGTAAAATGCAGAGTGTCAGTACTATGAAGTTTGCAAGTAGTGTGACGGATCAGCTTCCTGAAAGATCTGGTTTACTCAGCACAACAAAATGTTTGCGACTATCACTGACAGCAGAGCATGCTTAAATGTAACTATGAAATTAAATAAGGTAGTAGCTGGAAAAATATTTCTTGAGTCAACTGACATGTTTTTACTCCAATTCTATTTTATTTATTTATTTGTGTTATTTTACTAAAATGAATGCTGAACAACAACTTTTCCAACTACCTCCAACTCCCAAAGTGATACAATTGAAAAAAATCAGTACAATGGATAGTACCTTTAGCGATATTATGGTAAAGAATTATGTAAGATTGTGATTTGGATTAATTTTATAATAAGTAGTGCATGCTTGTGCCACTCTTAAGTTTGAGTTGGATTTTTTGTTTATTATTCATTTTGATATTTGTTTGAAAAAAATATATAAATACTATAACTGAAAAAGTAGCCAATCTATAAAAGTTACTTGAAATCTGTAAAAATGTGTTATTAACCTTAAACAAAAATAGAAACCACAGACATAATAAAGTTAGAAAGCCAGGTTGAATATGGGAGATCAGTAAGTGAATTCAGACATATAAAAGCTTCTCCATAGCCAAAGAGAATTTCCAGCATTTCAGACCAGTAAGGTAACTGCCTTGTGTAAAGGGATCAGGTTAGTGGAAAGGAAAATACAGAGCACAATCCAGCGAAGATTTGAAACACATGCTTAACTTCATGCATCTAAAGAGTCCCATTAATGTGAAGTTAAGCATGTGTGCATGTCTTTGTAGGATTATACTCAAGTGATACTCCTTTGATGAATGTTGCTTCCTGTATTAGCAGGGAATGGCATTTGATCAGGCCAGCATGGGGTTAAGCGCCCTTTATCTTTAACCTCTCCACTTAGGACCCTGCTATGCTGGTGGGGGTGTGAGTGAGGAGGAGAGAAGTAAAACCCAGCCCTAAAGGTGTATAGTTCAAATGAAAGAGAGCCTCTGCAATTGCTGAGATTGCAGGTCTAGTTGTAAGATTTGTATTCTGCAGATTCCTCTGGGTTTCAGTCAAATTCCTTCTTTTCATAAATTATAGCTAGTGATTAATATGGAAGCAGCTCTGATGATTTTCAGAATAATTCTGTTGCACCAATAAACACCACTCATTTTATTTTCTCTTCCACCTAAAATTACTCTATCAGAGGGACATTCTATCTATAGCCTTATGATTTTTTCCTCTCCAAGGGCAATCACCAAATACCTGTTTAACGTACCACACTGAAAAACCATAAGCCTAATTTGAACTAGGTTTAAGTTTTTTCAGGAGTGCTCACTACTTTAGGACTAACGCACCTGTCTCTGATGGGGCAAGTGTGCCATAGCAGATCATGAAGCGTTATGTGGAATACAGAAGAGAAACGGGACTGTGTTTCTTACTACATAGCAATCTCCTCTATGGCTCAAGGTCTTTAACAGTGTAATTCCAGAAGATCCATACAAACACAGTAATCATACCTAACAAATGCATTTTAATATGGGAATTCTTGGATACGTTTTCCATTAAGTTAAACTAAGAAAATACAGACATCATCTGCCTATTATTCTACCTCTAGAAGTTTTTAAAGAGGTCAGATTTTTTCCAGCCATTTTTACTGATAATATGTATTTTGCTACACTTCTTCTAAACAGCAGCTAATAACTGTGTATAGCTACTATATTATGGTCTGCCCTAGAAAGACAAATAACTTGCCTGTATGCGCCACTAAGCTAAAGTCACACATGCCTCCTAAAATGAGGAAGAAGTCAAAACACATGAAGTATATCAGAAAAGAATATAAAAGAGAACATAGAGAACACAGCAGGACAAAATTAACACATTCTACATCTCCTGGTGAAGAAAACCAAATTAGGATTATTAAAGGATAAATAAATATTCAGTGGCTGTGAAAAATTGTGTCAAGTGCTAAACTGATGCAGAATAGAAACAGTATAGAATGCTGAGAAGTACTGTGGTACTGTGAAAAAAACACTTTTTTTTTTTTAAATACTGTTTTAGTATTCTATATTTTGTTTTAACAACAGTGGATTTAGATATATGCATTTAAATAAGGAATGAAAACTAATAAGTAATCCATTACAACAATTAAGTTGTAGCCTCCCTGAATTATGGTTTGTGATTGCTTTGAATATTCCTGTCTTTACAGCTAACACTCCTTTCCAGTTTTTATTATCACCTTGTTATGCCCATTCTTCCTTCATGATGTTATGGTGATTAAATATTAAGTGACTAAAAAATAGCAGCCTTTCATATTTCAATCCCTGACTTCCCCTGAGGGAATGGATTACTGCATCGTAATACTGGTATCTGTTTGTTAATACTGTGGGCTTCATTCAACTTCAAAGAAAGATATTAAAGGCTTGTTCTCCACTACAAGGCAGGTGTATTTTTATTAGCTCTTTTTCAAAATTGCGATGACTTCACTTGTGGATATCCCGCCAAAAGCCATTATTGAAAGCTGGACTATAATTGCTAAGGAACATGCAATGTCTGAAGCACTAAACCAGTGTTACTGCAATCCTCCAACAACTGACTGAAACCAAGTGTTACATCATTAAAACTGAATTACAACACACCCATGGCGTGTTTTCCATGTGTGCTATTTTAAACAATAGTAGAGAAAAACCTGGCTATAAATCCACTGATCTCCAATTTGTTCAAAATTCATGAACAATGAGGGCTGTCTGACAGGCTCTCTTGGCTCCATTTTAGTCAGAAACGTCATGCACCATAATTAAATGTCTGTTTGGCTTTTACTTGAGATGGAAATGCTAGCTTAAGTTATAAATTTAAACAACCTGTCATGAGGGGAGACACCACATTTGTACAGTTTAGGAAAGTTTAGCAATTGTAATTGCTCCAGGAAAGACAAATAAACTAATGGAAACTGTTCTATTTCTTAATTGGCTTAGCATAGGAAAAAAATAAGCTAACAAGGTTATGGTATAGCTTTCGTCTAGATTGGACTCTGTTCTTTGCTTTGGTAGAAAAACGTTTGTACAGCAGTGCTTTCCATCACCATTGCTTAATTTTCACTGATATTAACTGAAGAGTACAATGATCACAACTTCTAGGCTAAGAAAGGATGCCAGTGACAAGTGGCAACAAAATACCATCAATCTTCCAGAAAAATGTTTAATTCAATACAGCACAGTTCACCCTGATACTGTCCAAGTGGAAATATTTTGCCATCACACTGGTATGCAGAGGCTATTATAGTTTAAGCAAATCCTGCAATTTTTCTACTCAGCTTCAGAAAATTTTACAGTGCCCAGATTCCAGTGGAAAATATTTGATCACTCATATGCTTGGACAGAAATTTGTCACCTGGAATAGAAATCAGGGTAAAACTGCCAGCGTCCTTATGCAGACAGGCTCTGCAAATATATACTAGGCAAGATCTCTGCCAAATAACTTGTGTCTGGCCAATACCACCTTTCAAGTAGCCTGTGAATACCAATTGCCAATAAAGATTCATTATACCATATATAGGTAAATATTATTTTAGTTTTTGCATCTACAGTTTTAAGCTTACACAGTAGCAATTCATTTGCTTTCCACATATTACCTGTCTGCAAGTTTTGGTGCAGTAGCCAATCACAATATTCACACTTCTCACTAGCTACTAAACAATATTCTTCTTTTACTTAAAATAGATCACTGTCAGATGCAAACATTTCCAAGTTATGTTTTTCTCTAACACACAAAGTCAGTATTATGGCTATTTTAAAACAGTAATATTACATGCAAAACTTCATAATAAATGTTATAACCATTATCTAAAAGTCTTCCAGCTGCACTTCTTTTCATGAAGCTTCTAATCATGAAGCTAATGATTCTATAATCCACTGAAATGCAAGTCAACGCATAATGTCTTATACTTCTGAAAGCACAGATACAGAATTTTTTGCATTAATTAAATCTCTCAGCTTTTTTCCACAGTGAAACTTCAGGACCATTCATTTTGGTATTGATGCTTGAGAATATCATCAAATTATGCACTGGGTAGTAGTCACTAAAAAAAATAAGAACACTTTAGTGTTTTATTTGTACCATTTAGTTTTCCTGTACATGTTTGCCTATAAACTTTCATTCTCTCTAGTTAAAAAAAAATGTATATTTATATATATATAAAATCTCTAATTCAGATAAGATTCCTTCAGAACGCTCTTTAGCTTTTCATAGTTACTGTTATAAAATTATTCAAGCAGTAAATTTAATTTTCACTTCAGTTTGACCACTGTTATCACCTGTTAGTACTTCAAAGAGAACAATCCTGTGAATAAATATTAATGTTTGATTCTGAAATATATATCACAGCAATATCATTTAACAATATCTTTTTCCATATCACTTTCCTGATAAATCATGTTGCTTTTTCTTCCTTTATTCATGTTTTCCACACAGGTTCATCACTTATTCATCTTCCTCCTCACCTCAGAAATTCTCCCAGTTTCCTTACATCTTGCTAGCAACTCAGATATTTTATGCTCTCTCCTGAAACCTCTGTATGGTTAATGCATTCTTACACACAGACACTGTACTATTTATTTTTTGTCCCCCTCCATGTACATACCTATGTACCTAAGTGCACGTGTAGAAAGCCAATAAATGAAGTTTAGCCCAGACTATATATTATATACACTTCTTTTCTATATAGTTGGTAGTGTCTATGTTTTCTTGCATATACCATTCAGGAAAGATAATGGCAGAGGTTTAATTCTTTTTTTAGCACTCTGATTTCTAAATCTTCTGGTAACTAATTTGTCATCAGCATTGTTTACAGCATTCTCACCACTTTGTCAATTTGTTCTGCCTTTTTGAGATACAGCGCTGGCTAAAGAATAACTATGTCACTGACACATACTCAGTTCTCTATAACAATAGCAAGGCCTGTTTGTACATAGTGTTAGAGCAATCTATTGCAGCATGCTGGGCCCCAGTTACCAAGGAATTTCATTTTCATGCGCTCTTAAAAAACTAAATAAATAAGTTACATTACAGTGAACATATCAAGGATAAATCTGTTGTACATTTGGATGTTTTTCTTTACATAAAAATATTTTATATATTTTTTTCTTTTACAGAAAAATCTATTGTTTATATCTAGTATAAAACCTATTTTATACCATTATGTTCAGTTTTTCAGACATTATTTATATATATCATTCTGCTTAAAGTTTCTCTATCATTATTTATCGCTTAGATACACCATGATTTTGTTATGCAAGCTCTGCCCCTGTTCTACATTTGTACTCCTCCAGGTAACGCTACCCTTAGCACAAACTTACACAGATTCCAATCTTTTTTCCAAGACTTCTCTTTCACACCCCACCAACCACATTGCAACCTTTCTGATATTTTTCTGTGCATGACTGCCAGCCTAAGTTAAATAAAATTTAATTATTTCTAGTTGGAAAGAGAAATAATATTTTGCCTTCTTTCTCTATAAGCCAGATATCATCATCAGTTTGTCTGCCATCTTCTAATGTTCAATTTCTTGATCTCTTGAGATCACTACATCCAGATGTGCAGATTCTTTCTAAACAACATACCTGACATAATGAGTCTTATCACTGGATTCTCAAAGACCTTGTCTTCTCACATCTCCAGCAATGCAATTCTGTTTACCAAAATGTTGATATCTCACTCATGTTCACAGAGAATGCTTCCAAAAAAGTGAGTGTCTGAGTCCCTGTAGTACTTTTATTGAACACTGGCAGTGCTGAAGAAGTATTTTGCTGCTTACAGTCAAGTCTCTCATTAGTGCATTAAAATACTGAGCTGCTATTATGAAGACATAGCAAGAAGCTTCAGGTCCTCCTCAGTACAGCAAATGCCAAAAACGCTCAAAGAATAATATCCTTATATCAACAAATAAACAAGGGAAAAGTGCTTTTCCCTTTAAATATTTTGAATCTGGGAACAAGAAATATTTGGATAGCATTTTTAAAAAGTGATCAGCAAGAAGATTATTTAAATTTGTTTTCCTTACCATGTGAATATCATTGTTTGCATTAAAGGGGAATTTATTTCCATTGATGCTACAATTTTTTTCAATTATCTTAACAGTAAAGGCAGAACAAAGAAGGAAAGCAAGTTACTGAACTACTGAATTTCATCTAATACCAAAGCAATCTATCCTTCCACTCAGCATACTTCAAAGTGCACATACAACTAGAATTTTTCTTTTTTTTTTCCTCATTAAAGTGAAATGACTAGGTGTTTCATGTGTTTCATGCAATGCTAAGCATTATTTTTAAGCTAAGTGGTATGAAAGTGCTGGATGAAAATGAGCTCCAGAGAGCTGGCATTCCTTAAAAAGCACAGTACGTGAACAGTTACACATGCATAATTATATAATTACACTTGATGGCAGCAATAGCATGTAGAGAAGACTATTAATACCAGGTAAAATCCACAGAAATCTCTTAAAGATTAATATCTTTTAAAAATACAAGAAAGGTGACATTTGGGTGCAGAACATATTTTAGTTTTACATTTCAGCATGACAATTACCATGAAAGAAAGGATCAAAGCCAAATGGCACAGCTGGCAGTTTGAGAATAATTTAAGAGGTGCACTGGCAATAGCTTTTTGGTTTCAGTAGGATGGACTGCATTAACCATAATAGGGAAATGATGGTGAAGAAAAGTCATATAGCATTCTTAACCTGGCATAAGTACAGCATTAGCTGAACCTGTGGTTATGACTATTTCAAAAAATGTTACAGGAGAAAACTTACGCTAATGAATATGAATAAGAGCAACATTTAATCTGTATCTAGGGACAAAACAATGTCCCTAAAGTACATTTAGGCTTAAATTAGTGATTCAGGAACTTATGAACAATAGGAAATCCAATAAGCTCATGGCTATACTGTATCCAACCATTGCTTTTCTATCTTGTCCTCTAGTCAACACAGAGATAATCTATATGCTAAAATATGAATAAATATATAAGAGATCAGTAGTGGAACTGTATGGATATAATATAAACTATAGACATGAAGCTCTCTCAATCCTGTAAAGTTCTCTAAAGTTTCACTGTCATAACATAGCAGGGGTGAGATCACAGAAGAAACTTCTTATTGTATTACCAGTACCTTTTGGACACAACAAACTGTGCACTGAATGGGTTGAAGATGATTCATCAGATCTCACCTCTGTCATTTTCTTCCATTCCACTTTCAACCTCACTAATATGTGATTATGTACACCTTTTTCTTCCAGCAAGAATAATGTATACTATAAAATGTAACTTCATAGCCACCAATTTCGAAGTCTCCCTTCAAAGAAAAGTTCACCTTGGCCTGAAGGCATAATTATGTCCTGCTCTAGCAGATTTTCTTCAAAAAACTGGACATTCAGCAGATCTACCTTTATTTGTTTTGCAAAGTATTAAGCATTGCTTCAGTTCCTTACAACTAATCTAACAAGACAGCTCCCTTTCTACAATTTTTCAGGAGTTATTTGCATTCTAAAGACTGAAGACCATCTAAACCAGAAACTAAACCTTTGCCCACACATGAATATTCAGAAAACCAGAATCTCCAATACCAAATAGATTTTGGGTTCTCTGAAATTACAGGGATACATGACCAAATAATTGCATATATTACAGTTGCAATGTGCTCAGTATATAGTTCAATAGTATTGCAAAAACAAAATAAAATAATGAAGGCCACACAACTTCGTCCACACCAAAGATCACAATAAAACAACAGAAGTAGTTGACTGGGGAGACTTTACATGGACCATCCTGCCAATAAGTAGCTTTCTATAAGTACTTGGCAGAAATTAGTAAGTTCTTAGTAAGTAATGTAAAAAAGAAAAGTAAACGAAGTTAGAATAGTGTATAATTCGTTGCCATCTTATCAATATTCTTAACCAGAATAACACTGTAATGGGAAATATAACTACATAGAAGTATAACATACTATTATTCAATTGTTACTGTTTGATAGAATTCACTGACAACTATGCACCTCATACACATATGAAATATATTTGGTTTGTTTTGTTTGGTTTGCATAGATGAAGTTCTGAAAGGTTTTCTAAGATCTTGGAGCCTCTTCTGAGATTTTCTTATTCTACAACTAGTTATTCATTTAAAGCAAACTATCAGTAAATAAAGTATCAATATAGAAACAATCGGTGTGAAAAAGCTCATCTGGATCCTAAGCTCTAACACTGTACCAACGCTACAACTGTGTTGAAACTTAATGGGGTTTCCTTATCTCACCAATGAAAAATCTTAGGTCCTCATGCAGCCACTCACATGAAACACTATTCTCTCTCTACTCTTCTTAGAAGAAGAGGTAGGACAATTTACTCAAATGGTTTATTTCTTGATGTGTGATTTTAAGACTAATCAGCTTAGAGCTGCAGACACAGGAAAATGGGGAGAGATATAGAGATATACAACCAATGTATTTAACTGTCAGATTCTGTTTCTTAACATTCATTACTTAATATTTCACCTTTTTTTTTTTTTTGCCAACATATATGAAGCCAACAAGAAGAGAAACAAATATATCTAGATTTATAGCCATATACAAATGTGCAATGAAACCAGGTAATAGCTATGGACAAAATATTGTACCTTTCTTTATAAAAGCCTAAAATATTGAAACCAAAACCAGGCATTTTCAGCTGTGTATTAGCTTCTGATAAGCAAATTAAACAATTTATTCTGGGCATTTCATGGGCTCCACATGAAGATAAACCAAACCAATTCTGTCAAGACAGATGTGATGATTCCCAGACTCTATGCGGGGATTTTGGACATGTTTTTCCTTAGTTTCAACTGACAACTAAAGCTTTATATGTACTTTATTTCCCATAATACCTATTTCTAACTTTTAAACATACAAAGTGTTTTGTGTGTTCTGCATTTGGGAATCAGTTGTTAAACAGAGCATTTGCTAATCCTCTTTCATCAGGCAATTTTTATTTGGCATTGGCAGGAAAAGGAAATTTTAAAACACTCTCTTTGGCTTGCATAATATCCAAATATAAAAATAAGTATAGCATTGTTGCTTTCTCTATATCCCCTGATTCAATAAACATCACAGAAAACAGAATGTATGCAAAAAAACAAGGCAACAATAGAAAAATAAATCAGAGCAAAGATAACAGCTTGATTTTATCCTATTGTCTATTATTCTCTTTATATAACAAGCATTGGCTGGTTAGAATTTAGAATGCAACTTGTTCATGCCAAAATGCCATGAACCAGTTTTCAGTTTCAGGAGTTGTAGTAGACAAAAATGACGCAATTTGTACTGTGTTTCTTCTCTCTTCATTAAAAGCTACTGAAAAAAATATATAGGCTGTGCAAAATAACAGCAATCTCATCATTAATTCTCATAAATTATACTGTACAATGTTTTAATTTTTTCTTTCATTTTCTAAATATAGACATTCGTCTCTTCTGTTCCATATGTTACAATCTGGATCCGTGAGTCTCACAGACATCATATTCCTAAAATGTTAAATATTTAAAGCTCCCATATTATGGTTACTCCTACAGAGTGGAATGAGATGCTTACAAGAAGAATAATCTTGTACCTTTGTCTCCATCAGAAGACATGTAATTGGGTAATCATGATCTGCGTGTTCTTCCTACAGTTAGTTTTCTTTTTTTTTTTTCCTATTTAATTCTTGTGAGACTAGAATACCCGAAATGCTTTAAAAACAAGGCTGGTTCTTTGTGGTCACCTTGTATCTGCCAAACCCAGTTTTATTCCACATCAGAAATAGCTGACATAATTAAAGCTGTCATCTCCTAAAAGTTAATTCAGTCCCTCTCCACATCATGTTGAGGATAATATCCAAACTAAGACATCTGCCTTCGTGGCCATTGCAGTATAGGTACAGCTTTCCTGTTTATTACTGGGACAATTACCACCGGCCAGTTGCAAAACTTTTGGTGCCTGACTATCTGATTTCAGCACAAAGTTAACTAATACGCCATATCAGATAGTCCTACTAAACATACTCATGCAGGCAAGTGGGATAAGTTAATGACAGCCAAACTACTGAGCCCGCACGCATGTCAGCTGTACAGAGTAAGGCTGGCAGGCTCCTTGTTCTGGGGTGCTGTGCATGGCACAAGGTCAGGGACATCATTTGATGCATGCACTCAAGAGGCATCTGCCTCTCCCCCACTACATGTGCAGGAGGAAAATCTCAGCAAGTAAGCTAGCATTTCTCATTCTCAATCATTTTACCCTTTCCTTTATTGCTTTACATTATGCTATACCTTTTCAGTTATTGTTGAACATAAAACATACAGGAAAGCATAAACTGATTGGTAAGCATTGGCTCTGTCAAGAAACATGAACCTTCTTTGATTACATTCATTTTTCCTCTACAGAATCCAAGCCACAATGGGCTAGCCCTACACCTGTCTTTCACTCGAGATTATCACAGCACTGATTCACTAGTGGTACAGATATACCTCTGTGCAAATACAGACAACTACTTCTACAAACAAGGCATCCTCCAGGAGTTCCCTTACTAGAAGCTCCTTCTTAGTTTATTTATTATTATTTATTTCTCTTTGAAGTAAGAGAAGATAACAATGATATAATAGTTTTCCTTAATGATGCTATCTCCGTAGGATAAATGTAGGTATGAAACAAATCAATGCTTCTGTTCATTAAAAACAAAACTGCCAGCTAACACTTTACTACTGGAGTTGCAATTGCACAGATAAACATATCTACCCATGTGGAGTATCTCGGCTGTCACCAGGGATTTATATGAGTGAAGCAATTCATTGGTATGGAAAGATTTCTATTATTATCCATGTGTTATGATGTAGAAAAAAATGCAGTTTGATGAGGTTTGTAGCATTCCTGGCTTTTAGAAAACTTATGCTTTGATTTATGAACAAAACCAGTCTGTGATGTGAATTAGTAACACTGTGTGTGAAATGGCACAATTTGATCTTTATAAAGACACTCAGATGCATGACTGAACATTAATAATCTCCTTTGGCATGACTGTTATCTTTAAAATGCATACAGATACAAGCCAATCCCTAACTGCTCAGACGGGTCAGAAAACATTAGAACTTTCAATATGAATGTTATTTTTCTATTCACCTGTTCAGCAGAAGCTGAAAGTGAAATGCAAAATTGCCAGACAGTATATGTGAATATGTATTTTTTATGTTCCAAATACCACCTTTGCTTCATCTTTGACTACACATTCCTGATTTTCATTAAGTATGACTACCTCCTTGTCTTGTTGAGCAATTAAAGTGACAAAAGTAATAGCAGATGCCTCTTTCATAGTTAAAACTACAGCATGCAGCCCATTGCTTGCATTTTATTACAACCAGTCTACACTGCCTAATAATTGCAACGTAATTGAAAAGATCCTGATAATAAACCACTGGTTTACCTTTTTTTCAGACAAAATAAATATATAATCCAATTGGGGCTTCATTTTAATGACACATTAGATAGTTTCCAAGTTGTCCTAATTTTTGTTTTATTTTATGATTGTAAATAAACCCTGGAAAATTCCTTCCCCGACTTTACCACCTGAAACTGCAGCTGTTGGCTGACACTATCAAAGCCTCGCAATTCCGAACTCACGTGCAAATCTCATCAAGTGCAGACACTTCTAATTGATTCCAGAAGTTTTTCTTTTGCTAAGATCAGCGGCAGAAGAAGAATAATGAGCAGCTTTCAAGCAGAGGGGGGAGGGTGCTGAGCTCGGGGAGTGGAGATTTTAAAAGCTCCAGCTCAGCTGCTCTGCCAGAAATGCAGAGCAATTTTACGGTCAATTGGCCAGAGCATCTGGAACTATACATCATAGTCTGTAGTTGATGGTGGTGAAGCCGATTCTCAAACTGGCTAAGTCTAAAATCAGTAACGACCGCTGTCACACCTAAGTGGAAACAAACTTAATCTACTGCCAGATTTTACTGTGACTTTTTCTAAGGGACTTTATTCCCCCCAGAGTAGTTGTCAGGAATATTAAAAGTCCAGTCTACTGCATGGTATTGCAGAATTTTCTCAATGAGGCTAACATAGAAAACACAGATTACATCTCGTGTTTATTTAATTCCATGTGTGTTGACAAGGCTTTTTATCATGAGGTAGTAGTTTCCTTCCATTACTTTGAAAACACATTTCAGATATACCATCCAATCTGGTTAGGGCACAGAGACTGCCTAAATGCTGAGGTTGTAAATCATAGCATAGGGCATGGAGCTTTCACCTTAATGGAAACCAAATATAGGATATGCTGCACTTTGAAATGTGGCACAGATGATCGTAACGAGGGACCAAGGAAAAATGCCGCAGAGCAGAAAACTATCAGTGTGGAAATAAGTTCTTATGAGTAAATGTTTGTTTTAAGTCAATACTCATAAGTCAGTATCCTGACACTGAGAAATTACACTAAGAAACAAGTGAGGCAACAGCAAGCCTTTGTATAACAAAAAGAGAAGTAAGTAGTGTGGCGATATATCACATTAAGAGGGACTGCTGTGGAATGCAGAGAACAGTGCAAATAAGTTCTTTAATAAAGAGATATTACATATTTCATCCAGACAAATTAACTGACATGCTCACAAGAAATACAAGAATTGCATCAAAGACCAGAGAAGCAGTCCATTTGGTACAGAATATTGTCTCCAAAAACTTTTGAAACAGCTGCATCTACAGAGTTTATAAACTCAGGAGGAATAAATACATAATTTGTCCACAAAGAAGCTAATTTCTGCCTTCATTAGTTAAGGTCTGAATTATAACCTGCTGCACAAGACTCTATGAATCTTCCACCGTTGGTTATTTTTCTAATGCAACACATGCCTATACAAAATAGAAAACAAGTACTTCATTTAAGATTTCACACAGGTATACATCCTCTCTTTTTCTTTCTTTTCTTCAGTGAAAGTTGTCCCAGATCTTAATCCTTCCTACCCGCAAGTAAATACATGACTGCTGTTGGTTTGGTAGCCATGCAGCCAAACAGCGCACAAAGAGTCTGGGTGTATGACCTATTCTCAGATATAAAGCCCTAGCCAGGGAAAAGGGGAGGGGAAGAAAAGAAAAAAAGAAAAAAAGAAAAAAAAAAAAGATAAAAGATAAACCGGCACAACAAAATAGACATCTACATTTCTCATTCCAGCTTTCTTCACTTCCATTTCCTCAGCTTATGAGTTGCAGTAGTGAGCTGCAGCCACTATGGAAGTTAGGAATATGGAAGTTATGGAATATATTTCAGAGAAGAGATCCAACAACATGTCAGTGGCTCTCATTTCTACTTGCTTCTCATTAGTATTACTCTCAAATAACAGCCAATGTTTGACCAAAATCAGCTCATGGAATATGCTGACTGATGCCAAACCAGAGAAGCTAGATGGAAATTCTTTGAAGAGGTGTACCATCATCACAAATTTATTTTCACATATTGTGACCACTGAAGTGTCACAGAACTGAATGTTCAAGCTATGTTTTCTGCTACCTCCGGGTGGTTAGGAGACTCCAGACCCAGTCTGACAGAAAAAGATTTGGCAAAAGTAATACACATGATCATCACATTACACAGACATGAAATAATCAGCCTACAGCAAACTCACTAGTATAGGATATGGCAGCACAGACCCTTGAGCAGACATGTATTGACTTTTCAGCTTACTGTCTATATCCAGTCAAATATAATATCTCTATCATCAAAGTGTTCAGTGAATTCCATCACAGAAAGAATTGTCATATGATCTAAAAAGTTTTTCAAACTTCTATGCCTTTTTTCTAAAAGCCAAACAACCAAAAAGCAAAGCAACAACAAAGCCTATATCTTTTGCCCAAGCACATGAAACATACACAGCACAAGGAATAAAAAATACATGCTGAGAAATGTGTAGGGCTCCACCTCCCACAAGAAAAAAAGATTATTTTTCTAGCTCTGATAACTTGGAATTATTGTCTTCTTTGGAAAAGGAAAAAACACCAGGAGCGATCTCTCAAGAATATGTCTTGGAAGGACTTCAAATACAACTGAGCCAAGACTGGTAACCACATTACTTAATACTGAATTTCAAAGCATGGACAGATGCAAGTCTGTGGTTATTGGAGTGTGGATACAATAAACAATTATATGAAGACTGCAGCTTTACCAAAATAAGCAGTTCTTTCTTACCCACCTCTAGCTGCATTTTACTTCCATGGACCTCTACATTAGGGAACTTTCTTGCTCCAAAGGATGTTAAATCACCTAATTTACACAAAGATAAATCTTTGGTTTCCTCAACCAGAGCAACCAGGTGACTGAATTAACTTGGTAGTGAGGTTAAGGTGCTGGAGAAAAAGGGCAGCGGTAGTTCTCCTGATGGCATTGCAGTCATTGGCTGCTATTTTCACAGCCACCTGTGCTAGTGTAACAGCAAAAGGCTTCCTCCTTCTTTTCCCTACTTCCTCCCCTACCACCTACACAGGTGAAAATTCCAGTAGTTCTGATAAATATCAGATGTGCTTATGAGCTGCTCAATCTCACTAAAATGGCAGAAAGCAACAGGGATCCAGAACTAGAGAAAGGAGCAGGACTGAGCTGTTAATTTAATTATTTAGACCTGGTGAAACTCTCTGTTTAAGATCAGCTTAAGCTAATGACAAAACTGCAAATCCCACATTAGGCAATCACTTGAAGTTTGATCACTTATTTTCACTACTTGGAAAATTACAAATAGTACTGCATGGATGATTATTTTTGAAGTCTTTTTTACTAGTTATAAAATATTAATGAGGAATGCAAGTTTATGAAACATAGGTACAAGAAGAGAGAAGTCACAATTTTCACTCATAATTTAACGTAAATGGTAAAATTATTCTTGCATTTATCTCTTTACTTAAAAAGGACTGATCTTAGGAATGTTGAACAAAAGGAAATTTTTAGGACAAATTTTAGTTCTAATTTCTGTGAAAACAATTTATTTATTATGCTTATTAGTGTCTTCTGGTTCAAAATGATCTCAGTGATCATTTTCATGATTGAAAACATTAATAATCTGAAGAGGCTTTTCAACAGTAATTGTAGAATTTCTGGCAATTTCCTTTAAGTCAGATTTTTTTCCTGTAAATTCCAATAAAAAAATACCACAGTATCCAACATTCCTACCATGAATCTAGAAACTGTTTAATGCACAAGCAAAGTCAGCAATGGTAAAACATGTATATTAAGATGGGGGACTCACAAACATCACAAAGCTATTAATATCACAAGCTTGATAATTTATGACAAAGTGCAAGTCTATTGCACTCATATATTGAAATTCTTTACAACCATTATTTGATTTGGTCTTCTTGATAGCAAACAATTTATTGTTATATATATATATATATAGGACATCTATTTAAGTTTTTTCAAAGAAAATAATGTGAGCAAGCTTCTCCTGTTAGTCCATTTTTGATGAGAAACAACTCAGCATCAAAGAAGGGACTAGGAAAGAGTCACTGAGAAGTATAATATTACGGAAAAAAGAAAAGAAGAAAAACTACACAAGAAAGCAGAGGAAAGTGTAGTAGAGACTGGGCAAAAAGTTTAGTATTTTAACAACAGATGCAAATAGGGAACAGAATAGGAAACTTTTTTTTTTTTTTTCCCATGACAGAATGAGAAATAATATAGAAGTACCAACCTGAAAATTTTATTCCTACTCCTTTAATCTTTCACATATACACACTTCAGAAAGGCAAGAGTTGGGGGAAATTGAGAGGGTATATTTTGACATATAACTCTGCCCAAATTTAGTAAGAAAACCTGAGTACCTGAAGTTTGAGAGCTGTTGCTCACAGGTTGTAGAATTAATTGCCAAATAACAGAATTAATATTTGCTTCTAGGCTATCTATTGTAGTAGACTATCAGGTATCCGTCAATATAAAAAATTATTTATTTTACATTAAACATTGTCCAATAATATTTTTTTTCTGTACCAATGAAAAAGACCCACAGTAGTATAATATGTTTTTATGTTTTTTTATTGTGCCTCATCTGAGGGGAAAGCAGAACTAGCACCACTACCAGAAATTACCTATTAGAAAAGTTATTGGTTGCTATATATTTTGCAGCTGTTTCAAGTCACAAAAATCATTCTGAATTTAATCAGTAATAGGTGTGTCAATCATTATTATTTATTTATGTATTTATTTATTCACTTCTTAAGCCAAAAAATATCTGATAACAGTTCTACTAGTTTTCAGAAGTTCATAATGTTGCTGATAACCAACTTCATTGATGACAGCACAGAGTAGCATGGGAACATTATACACATCAAAATCTGTAACGTAGTGTCATCAAGATTTGATCACATTAAAGTAGTGTTTTAAGTAACCTTGATTAAAAAAGTATGTAGATTAAAAAGTCACAAACACAATAAAAACATGCCCTATGAACACAAAAACAGCTATAATTAAGCAGATTAAATGCCTGTTTAATTCAGTCTCCTATCTTTTCAATGCCTAAAAGTCTGTTCCTGATGTATAGTATAAATGCAGAACAAAACATTTAAGTTCTTAGATTTGTTTCAGTGAAATAGGATTTACTCAGTCCACATTCAAGAAAGAACTTCTGGTATTCTGGTCAAAATATATGGACATTAATATAGTATTTTTGCAATGACTGGTAAACAGATGGCTGACTTCTTTCAATATAAATTAGTTATAACAAAGAAAACAATTTTTTAAAATATAAAATGTAAAAGAAAAAAAAGAGAGAGAAAAAAAACAATATTCTCTTCAAATTATGTCATGAAAATAAAGAAACCAAATGCATATTTGTAATGTTTATATTTATGATAGTAATAATTCATAAGGCATTATAAGGCATATTATATAATAATTCATTAGGCATTAAGGCTTAAACATTTCAAAATAAATGTCTTACTTCATATGCGTAGTCCAACAAAGAAAGTTGATTTCTTAAGTAGCCAAGTTTGTATACTCCTAAGAAGACTGAGCAGCGGATGATTTCCAAAATTCCTGCTTTGGGTCTAGAAAAGGAAATAATGCAGATTTTTTTTTTCTTATTTTTTTTTTTTTCATGTTAACTTCAATGAAAATAAGAATGTAGAAATAGCCTATGAATCCCACAGCTATATCAAGTCCCCCTTTTTAAACTTTTAGTTACATTTTTATAGTACACAGCTTATATCGAGTTAGAACACTGAATTTTCTGGGGGTGAGAACATGCATATATAGAAAATATATGTGAACTCACACACATGTAAACATATCTTTTAATCACAGAAATGACAACAGATAAATTCTGTGAACTGCCATCTGAGTAGCTCAGAATCTCTTCACTTGCACATTTCTGTAAATTTATATTAGTTCTCTTTACCAAGTTTGTAAGTAATACTGATCTCTGATTTCTCGAAAAGCTTTTACCCACCCTAAAATACCCCATTCAGAACAAGTAAAATGTATTCTTTAATAAAAAAGACAATGAGCAGTATGTGCAAAACACAGGTGGCACGACAATGAAGATTCTATTCCACACTTTGTGTTAGCAGGGCAACTCATAGTTTCCCTGTAAGAAGCTGTAGTTGCTATTCAGTTTTCTGTACGGTTACAGCATTTGCATGGACTACTTCCAGAGCATACATCTCAGAGAACTGGCATATTTCTCAAGATCCAATTTGATTTGAATCCATAATGACCAAATTAGTCCAAAATCTTTGCTATCCTTCACATGAGTTTGAGTCTCTGCTTTTTATGCTTTTCTCATACACTATCAGCCAATCTGACATCCATGAAATGCTACTACATAGGACTGAAACAATATGGCTAAGCTTGAACAGCACTGGAACAGACTACAGGCCTGTACCACAGAACCAGAGATCTTGATCCAACAAATGCAAGCACATTTGAGGACATGAGCAGTTGGTGCTTCAATATAACCACTAACTGCTGCTGGAGCACTCCTTGTTTTAGTTAAAGGTTATTTGTGTTTTACCTTCTAGCCAACAAACAGAAACATACCTGTCAGAGTATATCTATAGTTCATTATCAATGTAATTTTGGGCACACTTGAGATTTCCCTGTAATATTATAATATAGAATGAGAGAAGAAAAAAACATGCTTTATGTCTTGCCTATTCTCCATAAGAAATCCAAAAGAGGTCAGGGATAGAATGATAATACCAATTCTCAGTAGAATATTTTCCTGTGATAAAGTCTGTTTAAAAAAAGAAAATAAAAAATCATTTAGGATAATTTTCTGAAAAGAAACTGAGTTTAACAGAACAGCAGCTTCAATTTTATCTCAGTGATTTCAGTGTCTGTTTCTGAAGTTATTTGAATTTATTTTGCAAAAATTTGCAGTAATCACTTTTATAGTTGCCTCTATTTCCAAAATAATTATTAAGATACACCCTTCTGCACCACTTGCTTTCCTGAAGTTGCTTGATTTCCTCATGCCTTAGGGTACAATCATATTTCTAAGTAAAAATCACCTTGGCCATGTTCTATTTTTTCATTTTATTTTACTACATTTTTACAGTCACCATCTATAAATCTCAATACCAAAACATACATTGGTAAGAGTAAGAATTCAAATAAGATGACAATATAGTTATATTTTAACTAGAAACAAAATTAATAATATTCCCTCATAACACTTAGTTCTAAATTCGGGAAAACTTTTCAACTCATATCATTGACTCCAATCAGACTGAAAACTTTTAAACATTAACATGTTTTATTATTTGGACACAGAGCAGCATAGAGATTTATGTTGTTCATATTTAAATCTAAATAATAGAAACAACAATCAGAAAATAAAATTATTTTCCATGATGAAGTCTGATTTTTTTTTAATTTATTAAATATTTTTATATTCTACAGAGCTGCCTTTGCAAATCAAACATTTAATCATTTTTCTTGTTCCCTCCCTTGCTTCCTCTCAAATATTAGCTTTGAAGAGCCTTTGTTTTTTCTTTAAAAAAACCAAAACAAACAAAAAAAAAACAATTAAAAAAAAGCAATATGAAAATAGTGCTTCTTGCTGAGTTATAGAAATTCTTTCTGGTTTGAACAGCAATAAAGTTTATGAACAGCATTTTGCAGCTCAAGATCTCAGGCACTGAAAAATAAAAACCTGTGAATGCCTGCCTTGATTTCAACAAAGTCCACTTTGCAGAAAGCCCTCTTTCCTTCAGTGGTGGCCCCTACCTCGCAAAGAAGTCTAAGGTAAGTATCTGTGAGTGCTAGACGCCACAGGAGAATAATCTCAAGTTTTATAGCTGTGAGAACTTACAGTGCCCATGTTTGCGAAACACATCAAACCACACACGCAGGCTGGGTAGGGTTCTGTTGTTACACTGAAGAGTCACAAGCACCTACTTGGATATCCTTAACAAACGGTTACCAAAGAAAGAAAACAGCATCCCAGCAATGCATGAGCTAAGCAGCAGCTCCACTCATTTACAAGCCAGAACACACTTTTTGTGTGTTTTTTCACACATGACACCTGTGAAGCCACTCTGTTGCACAGATTTATACAAGGATAGATCACATTCATTACTGGAATGCTACATGCGTAGTCTGTCTCATCCTTCCTTAAATTTATGGTAAATTTATGAAATCTCAAACTGATGATTACTATGATCATCTACCTAGAAGAAGGCCTAAAGAAAGAATATCCTACACTATTCCTATACTCTTACACAGAGCACCTGCTACTGATCACCCCAGAAGACAGGATATCGACCTGGACACTGAACCATGGAGGGACACAGCATAGCAGGTATGCATTGAGACTCTTGCACAAGACAAGACAAGAATGCTCTGATGGGGTTATCCTTATATAAAGATTTTTTTCAGCTAGAATACTTTGTAAAATTTCCAATATAGGTTTTAAAATATGTCAATAAAAGATTACATTGAAGGTACATTTTTTTTTTTTTTTAACACTTCAGTTTCTAGAATCCAAAAACTGTACAGCAGCTTTCCATCATTGACGAGAAACAATTTTTTTTTGAAGTGACAAATTTTTTGGACAGAAATCTCTTCATAAAAATCTTTATAAAAATTCTTAAACTACTCACAATAAATTCCCACTTAAGCTTCCTATAGAAGCTGGGTCATAAAAAAATTCAATAATTAAAGCTAAGATAGCAAAGAAAAACATGATTTGGCACAATTATAAAGCAATTCACAAACAAATTTCTTAGAAATGCTTTATTATGTTTTTCAATGATAATTCCTTGTCAAATAAAGTGTTTTCTGGGGAACTGGGACCATAATTCAAGACTTTTCTCTTTAGACTCTGTCCTTCCATTTAAATTGTAGAACTGCATGTTCTTAAACCCAGCCCTCGCCAGGTGGCTGGTTTTGTTTTGTGCTAGCAGGGCAATGCACTAGCTTCTATAGATTGCCTTAATAATATAATATAGCTTTGATTCTCTGTCAGGTAACAAGAGAATTGAATATCAAGTCTAAATTTTGAACAGTAGTTGCTACTTTACAATATATGTACAAAACCACAATTTACAGAAAAGGAATGTATCTCAAACAACTTTGTTTCTTCATTTGTGTTCCTAGTCAAGAGCTGCTTGGAAACTTCTGGTGAAATATATCTTGATGCCATTTGGAAGTAATAGATTTTAGAAAGCCAGAAAGATATAGCATAAATATCAACATATTAGTTTGTTTTCCAAAATTTCTCCTTACTCTTCCAGTGGCATAGTTACATACTGCCTTAATTATTTTATTTGCTTTCAAACTTGTATCACCCTGTGAAGTGAATGCTGACAGCTGGGCCATCCATTTTCTTGGTATTACTCTACCACAATCAATGAAATAGCCTGGGAGTTATATCACTAAACTAGCTATCATATATTGAATCTATATGCTGCAAGTTACAGTGCGAAAAGAATGTGCATTTTACACCTTTGTTAGTGCAAGCATCTTCATACCTCTTAAAATGACACGAATGGATATATATATAAAATAAATGAATATTTATGTACTGGATTACTTGCATAAACAGAGAAGCTTCAGGGACCACAGCAGGCTTCTTAGCTGTGAGTCAGTCACAACTTTGTAATGTGGTTATTGGCTAAAATTAAACAGAAAAAAATATTTCTGTTGGATTTTGATTTCACTGAAAGCTTTTAAAAATATCTTGGAGACTTAAAAACAAAGGGGGGCTTACAGATTTTTGGGAAGAAGTTTACACTGCATTATAATCACAGCATTTTTTTTTTATTTGGGTAAAAAAAGAAATAATACATTTAAACAAAGGAAATATGCCCTATGTGTTTTTAAATGTAAACTGAAAGGTTGCAAATTCCAGATCATTTTTCTTCTTTCTGAAGTATAACATAAATGCATTTTCTCATCTTAGTGTCTTCCGTGTTTCAACAGAAATGCTAGGAAAGATGTCAGCACATGTTGTAATTTGACAGATGCCCTGCTGTCATATATGACCCACTTTTTACATTCGAATGAAGAATGCTAATACAGTGCTATGGAATTTCTGTTGTTGTCTATGTATGTATTTTATTTTAACTGAGAATTCATGAAAAACTGTGAGTACTTAGCGATATTCCATATAAACTACTTTGTCTTGCCCTACTAAATGGATATATTACTTGTGCTCTCAACTTTCCAGAGACCTATCACATCACCACATACTTTTTGTCTAATTAAAAGTGCTCACATATTCATGGCATTATAATCACAGTAAAAGTTACAGTATCTATCAACAACAAAAAGACATTACAAAATGTGTTTAAGGTAGATTTCATTTTGATTTATGTGATACAAGCAGTTCTGGAGCTATGAGACTTTTGCTTTGAATGTACTGCAGCAGTTTTACACTCCTAGCACTCTCTCTGGGACTGATCCAAATCCCATTACTTCAGTGATCAAGATGTGCACAGCTCAGAAATATTTTTTATTCTCTGGATATAGTACAGATTGCTATATAGAAAATAAACTCTGTATGCTCTCTCCTGTAGAAAATATATATTTGTTCTTTCTTGTTTTGCTCTTTTCATAAGTTAAATGTAGGTCATTCATACCAAAGGTATATGGTTGCTCTTTGCACATAAGAGAAACTTAACACTTCTACAGGGCATGAGACCAAACACTGAGCAACTGTAATCACTTGAGAAATGTAATAGCTGTATGCTGTCTTATGGCTATTATGAAATGGAACTTACACCTAAAAATGAGGAAAACAGTTAGCCTTCTCCATTTATGGAACTACGCCACAGTTATGACATAATTCATAGCCAGACAGAAAGTTCCAGTTGTATCCATAGACATTTTATAATTCAGTGTAGTGGAAAACTGATATTGAAGAGAGATTTTTGCCAAGTAAAGTTATTCATATACAAGCTTCCTTCTCATGACAGCTTTCCCACTGTACTGCAGAGTGATGCTGGAACTCTGCCTTGGGACAAGCACCTTCTACACCAACACTGACGGTTTATGTCCTGAGATGAAGTGCTTCTAGTCCCCTGTGTTCTCATTCTTATTCTTACTACCTCATTACCCCACAGTTTTGTGTAGAGAACTTTCTAGTTTTTTTGTTGCAATAACTTCATACATGGTAGATGTTCAAGATATTTCCTCTCTGTGATTGCAAGAATTTAATTATCATATGGGGTTTGGGTATTAAACTTGTTACTAATTCTTAAGCTGCAGTTATCGAAAGAGAAAATAATTTGGAACATCCATTTTTCCTTCAAGGACCAGAGAAATCCAAAAAGAGAAAATAAAAAACATGAAAAATTTCACTAATGAACTCTTTAATCCTTGCTGTTCAAAGCAATATTAACAAAGAAAATAAACATCTTATTTCATCCCTAGGGAAACATGACTTTTTGCAGGAATTACATACAGGAATTTAGAAGCATATCCTGAACATTTTGCAGAGGTTTTTCTCAGTCTATGAGCATAGCAATCATGGCACTGCATATCTTGCACATATGGTAGGTACTTACACTTTAGTTTCCTTTCTTCAGAAAATTCTCAGGATAGACAAAACCTTATATAGTTCTGTAATCTCTAAACTCACTGCAGTGTGACCTTCATAGTAATGATGGTGATGTGTATTGAAACTTGTATTAATCATAAGAGTAGGTTTAAACAGGATTGAGCAGTGGGCCCAGGTGAACCTCAAGAGGTTCAACAAATTCAAGTGGAAAGTCTTGCATCTGGGTCATGGCAACCTATATTATCAATACAAGCTGGAGGATGTAAGGATAGAGCACAGCTGTGCCAAAAAGGACTAGAGGGCACTGGTGGACGGCAAGATGGACACAAATCGGCAATGTACCCTGGCAGACCAGAAAGACAATGGTATCCTGGGCTGCATCCAAAGAATTGTAGTCAGCAGGGCAAGGGTGGTGATCCTGTCCCTCTGCTCCACGCTGGTAAGACCTCACCTGGAGTACTGCCTCCAGATGTGGAGTCCTCACTACAGGAGAGATGCGAATTTCTTGAAGCACATACAGAGGGCCACAAAAATGACCCAAATGATGGAACACCTCCCCTACCAGGACAGGCTGAGAGACCTGGGGCTATTCAGCGTGGAGAAGAGAGCACTCCAGATCTGTCAGTGGCCTTACGGTATTTAAAGGGGAGCTATAAGAAAGATGAGGACAGACTGTTCAGCAGGGTCTGCTGTGGTAGGACAAAGGGAAATGGTTTCATACTAAAAGAGGTTAGATTTAAATAGGATGCAAGGAAAGAGTTTTTTCATGAAAAAGATAGTGAAGCACTGGAACACCTGTTCCAGTCCAGAGAGGTGGAGGATATTCCCATCCTTGTAGACATTCAAGGTCAGGCTGAACAGAGCTCTGAGAAATCCCATCTAGCTGTGGATGCCCCTGCTCACTACAGGAAAGCTGAACTAGATGGTCTTTAATAGTCCCTTCCAACTGAAAAGATGCTATGGTTCTATGATTCCTGTTACCTTTCTATTGCAGTGCGAAACAAAATAGTTTTAAAACGTTTCTCAAAAACACTTTTTTTCTATTTGTCTGATGTTATTCCAAACACATCTAAGCAATAAATAAATAAACAAAAAAAGAGCTGCTATAAGCCTGCTGCTTTTTCTCTCAAGAAATTATTTCACTCAGTCTCTTGCAACTGAATGCAAGAATTTGTAAGTCAGAAAAAAAAACCCACAACTTCAGTAACTGGACGAGACTTCAGAAAACTCTGAATTATTTTTGCAATTCTTTAGCATCCTTCAAAATTGGCCTCTTAAAATCTGACCAGTCTTGACATCTTAAAACCTACACAACCTCAGATCTGAGATACATTCTTCCTTTAACAATGTCCTAAAGCCTGATGCAGACACTTACTTAATCACAAAACATTCATTATTTTTAATTGCACAAATAATTAATATAGATACTAAAAAAAAAAAAATAGTAAATATGTAGATATATATTTAATACTGTAAAATTACACATTTACACATTTATTATTATACCACTACAGAATCTGGTTATGATTATATATTTACATATATAGATATATAGATATAAAATGATTACTTACATAGCATATGAGTCAGGCCCTAGAGTTTCTACACTGTGCTTTATTATGTAAGTATACTGTGTGTCATATTACTATCATCATGAAATGCTGTTACCTAAAGATATGAATTACTTACAGTCACAGTAGCAAGAAGATCAATATACAATTCCATTATTACAGCAAAATGTACCACTGCATAGCAGTTAAGATAAGCTGGTACACTTGGATTGAAGGGAACTTCATTTCCAGTGACCTATAGGAAGCAAAACAGATAGCAGCCTTCAACAGTGATCCACTGCAACTTCTTATTCCTTAGTATTCCTTAAAATTACAAACACAAAAAGACTAAGGAGCATACATATCTACACAAAGATAATCTACAATCTTACATATATGTTGTCTAGTGTTTAACTATGTGCGTGTGTGTGCATATTCACAACTGAAAGAAAGAGAAATTACTCTGTAGAACTATTTTTAAAATCTCCTTAGGAAATGAATAATGAAAAGATAAACAAAAAGATATATTTTTCCTTCAAAGAAAAAGAAAAACATGAGTAAAACATTCATTTCCTTCAGTCTTTTCCCTTTATGACTGCTAATTTGCTAATTTAAAATAGCATGTGTGGAGTTCTTAACGTTGATCCAGTAGCATTAAGAGGTCCAAGTAAATTACACAAAACTGAAAGCCTCTATATGTTATATTTACCGCTGGGATTTCCTCAGGAAGGCCAAGTCTAGGTTTGCCTGGTCCCCAGCCTGGCCCTTTGAATATGACAGAAAGCTTATTCCAGAATCCAGGTGTGGCCCAAAATGTATTCCAAATATGAGCCAAGGGACGTAACTTAAAAAAAAGAACAAGTGATTTTTCATTGTTAGTAAAATAAAATTTATTAAAACATTACATTTCCCTCATCCTTAGCTTTCAAATAAATGACTTTTTGCAAGTCTGTAAAGAGAATACATCAAAAAGAGATGAAGACAGAGGTTCAGAAAACCTGACTGAAATAGGCAGGAGCCATATCAGGTCCTTGGTTTATAGTAAGGATTATAAAGACTTCTACGAATTGTGGCCATCCTTCTAGCTTCCAGCTCAGGTACTCCTTCAGGCAGAATTTCTAATTCTTTGAGATGCCTTGTGGAGTGAACAGCCATAAAAAGTCCCCATGAAAAAAAGGGGGACATCTATACTCCTCAGTTATCTGCAGTTTTATGGAGAACTTTTTATCCAGATGAAGTGAAGCTTGGACCAAGAAATCCACTAAGAACCACACGGAGTACTTTTTCTTCTTTTATCTTTCTGTTCCAAACAGCTTTTGTTGAAAATTTGATGGCTGCTGTATAACATTGTCAATGCAAATCATTATGAAGCATCATGAAGACCAAATACGCAAAACAGATAAAGAAATAAAGATATCACACCATGGGATTACTTATGAAATAGCAACATTTAGAGAAGGCATAAACAACAGATTTTGTTTTTTGTCTGTGCTTCTCTACATATTGCTCTGTGTGTGTCAAAATAGACAGCATTCACTGGATAAGTCATAGGCCTGTTATAATCTCACTGTAATTAGTTAATCATTTTACTGTATTGTGCTTTCACAATGGCTCTTCATGCCCTGTATATGTTCAGTGCAGCAAGTTGTAATGAAATACTGAAGACACTGTGGATAGTGAATTAACCATGTAGCAGAGTTAATCTCAGTTATGCCTAAAAGGAGTTTCTTTTGAACAAACAGCACTCTTTTTGAATGTTTACTGAAGATAACAGAATCAGTTATACAAAGGATAGCACCTGGAGCAAGATGGGTTCAAATGAATTTACTGGATGTGTTAAGCCATATACAACTTTAGCATCTTCTGCCTCAAATGTTCCTGAAGGAAAACATAAAAAAAAATAAAAAATAAAATGTACACATTTTGTTTGATGCACTAAGTAAACATGAGGGAGAACAGCTTGGTTTGGTTTGGTTTTACTTACCAAATATCCTGTCCCAGATAATGAGTGTGCCACCATAATTTTTGTCAATGCAGTAAGGATTTCTACCTGTAATAAAAATGATCAGTAAGTCATTGCATATATAAGAATGCATGCAAGTGGATTACAAAAGGAAATCTTAGTATCAATTTCTAATCTAAAAATATTTTTAAGGAGTGAATTAGCAAGTTTGCTGATGATGCAAACCTGGGAGAAGTAGTGGACACACCAAAGTGCTGTGTCATTCAGTGAGACCTGAGCAGGCAGAGAGTTGGACCTGGAAGAGGAACCTTATAAGTTTTAATAATAAAGAGTGCGTAGTCCTGAATCTGGGGAATAACCACATCCATCAGTATAGATTAGGGTCTGAACTGCTGGAAAGAAGCTCTGCAGAGAAGGACCCGGGTGTCTTGGAGAACAGCAGGTTGGCCATAAGCCAGCAGCGTGCCTCTGTGGACAAGAAGGCCCACAGTATCCTGGAATGCATTAAAAAGATTCTGGCCAGCAGGTCAAAGGAGGTGATCCTCCCCCTCTACTCTGCCCTGGTGAGGCTGCATCCATAGCACTGTGTCCAGTTCAGGGTTCTTCAGTTCAAGAAAAACAGGGAAGGGATACAAAGATGATGAGGGATCTGGAGCATCTCCCTTATAAGGAAAAGCTGAGAGGCCTCGGTCTGTTCAGCCTGGAGAAGAATGAGACGGGATCCTATCAATCGTACCAAAGAAAAGGCAGGTGTCAAGAGGAAGGGATCAGACTTTTTTCAGTAGTATCTGAGGGACAGAGGGCAACAGGCACAATGTGGAATACAGGAATTCCCATATGAACGTAAGAAAGAACTTCTTTACTTTGGGGGTGATAGAGCACTGGAACAAGATGCCCAGAGAGGCAGTGGAGTCTCCTTCTCTGAAGATATTCAAAACCTGCCTGAATGTTTTCCTGTGCAACCTATTTAAGTGAACCTGCTTTAGTAGGGGGTTGGACTAGATGATCTCTAGAGATGATCTAGAGCTCCTCCAATCTTCCAGCTCCTACAATTCTGTAACTCTGAATAGAAAGTTACTGCCCTTTACGTATTTACTTTTTTTTTTTTCTGACAAAGCATCTAACTTTCCTCCTACTCAGAATCAAATATACAAATGTTGCATGTCACACTCAAAATTTCAGTGAAATAAAGAATACAATTGGTGAGTAAATTCACCTAAAATATATTTATGATGGAAAATTAAAGAAGTAAAAAAAAATCACCTCATTAATTTATATCTAAGAAAATGTGTGTCAAATACATTTATGCATAATCATCTCATTACTGCCTTTCAGCTGTCTCTATGTTCTATTGCCATACATCTAGTCCTGCCTATACTATTGAATTCAGGGTGATCCTTCAATCTATTAGCTAGGGAATGCACTTGTATATGAAATATCTTTCAAATGTTTGAGCAAAATCAAACATTTTTTTGGTGCAACTGTATAATACTCAATTCTGCTCAACTCTGATCAGGATCGGGTTCGAAGAATTAGTCTGGATTTACAGCAGAGCAAATAAGAGCAGATTATTTCCCTCCAGGATTACCAGTACTTGTGCAAATTTTAAGGATTAGATAGTTACAGCACCACGACCTTTTAAAAAAGTCTACACAGTACTATAAACACTCTACACACGGAGGATATAATAAATATTAATAACATCCTCTGTACATATGACTCCACTTTAGTCTGTTTCAAATTATTTTGCTCCTCCACTCCCACTACTTTTCTCCTTGTTATCTCTGCACTCTGAATGAGCCAATGACATCTATAAAACCCACTTTTATTCCACAGGTATATTCACAGCATTTTTCATGATTCAGAGGAGTTATGAATCAAATTTAGATATGCAGTACCACCTTTAATTCTTCTGAATATTGATGGAAGTTCATATCAGCTGACAAGTACATGTGTGAAGTGATATTTTTCAACAAATCAGACATTTGAAACTAAATTCCACCAAAACATTTAACGGCTCTACTTCAAAAAGAAAAACATGTCTTACTGCATGAATTTGAATGCAAGAGCATCTCTTACTGATTGATAAGATGATTATGTTTCAGCAGTTAGGGAAAATGAGATATTTTTCTATCATTCTTTATATTTACAAAACTTTTATTCAAAATATTCAAATTATCTTACATTATCAAGGCTTCATTTCTGCTTAGTAATTAATCTCAAAGGTAAAGATTTCAAAATTTAATTTAAGTTCTAAATTTTTTTAAAAAGTACTCTTTAATACTATTTAACTTCTCACAAAACAAGAGCTATTTTGTGGAGCAGTTATCAAAATTAAAATAGTTGTATAATACTAAAGTATAATTTTTATTCTTTCTAATTACAGTCCAAATACTGAATGCTAGCAAAAGCCCACTGAGCAATTAGAGGTTATGCTTTTAACTTACCATGATGAACTCTGTGATGACTGGGAGTATTAAGAATCCACTCCAATGGACCAATGTTAGTAACAACCTTGAAAAGAAATTATGTTTATCTGAATTTGAAAACACTGTATGAATGCAATAAGAAGGAGGGAAAAGAAGGAGACCAAAGGCATAAAAATTTTAAGTGCCAGGAGACTTGCCTTAAAAAGATGAGAACACATTTTTTTGCTTTAACTTGTGTTCACTAGGAAATTTTTCAAGAAAGAATAAGTGAAATCTAATGAAATGCAAGTTGAAAAGCAAATTTCTTTTTGATCAATCAGCACACTTTCTTCTTTTATTATTAGTTTATGATTCTATACAGATCACTCAATTTCTCATCTGTATCTATTGGCACTTCTTGGTAAGCAGTGTAACTCTAAGATCCCAGTAATGTGAATATTCAGCCTAAGCAAATGGTTGGCACTGTTCCGGAAACAATCTCCTTCAGTATCTTTGACTGCTTTCACCTTCTACCAAAACCCTTCTTTTACTCCAGCAGAAATGAACAACAAACCAAGAACCAAAGCAAGTGGAAACTACATTTGTTTCATTTTTCCAAATGAGTTTAACTGGATCAGTTCTTGAATCTAATGCAATACATGGATTGGCACATTTGAGAAGAAAGTTGCAGCAATAACTTAGAGTAATGTAAACTCGGTGAAGATAAGACCTAGGACAGCTGTGTAACAATAGAGGAAATCCAGCCTTGAATGTCTCAATACTAGAGAAAAAATGACACACAAAGTGATGCCAAAGTGATTGCCACAAACTTACTCTAATGAGTCAAGCTTTGTCATAAAATGCTTATGAATTAAGTTTATGAATAAAGCAAATATAAAAATAAAATTAATAAATATTTTTGTTTATATTCATCTTCATTAACATGAAAAGATCTTCTGAATATTAGGTTAAGCAGAGCTTTTCTGTAAAGGAAGGAGTATAGAAATGATCCAGGTCTTCAGATAGAGAGAACTGCAACATCTGGAGCATCTCACTCAAAATCATGTGCACACTGGCTGGAAAAGCAGAACACTGGGACAAACTTTTTGGTTTTTTTAACTCAGAAGCCAAGGACAACATAAGTAGGGCCATTTGTATTTCTCAGAACTCACTCAAAATAAGTTCAAGCCTGAAAAAAACACAAAAAGGTGAGAAACAATTCATCATTCATGCTAGCTCAATTTCCCTCATCTCTCAAGCAGAAAATCCCACTGTAATAAGCTATGTGAGATGCAACCACTAAATTGAACTAATGAATTACACGTTTTGGATTGAATTGTAGTCCAGCACCTGAGAGAACAGTGAGCTGTATAATAGACCACAACTAACATTGATAAAAATGGTATAGTACATTATTTCTAGAAATTTCCATTGCTATCAGTAAGCTTATTCCTATAAATTTTGCACATTTCTAAAATACAAAAACAAACAAACAAGCAAACAAAAAACTTAAAAACTACTGTCAGTGGAAAACTTTTGGCATTTTATATATAGTTTATAAATATGTACATATTTAAAACACATTTTTTATTTTGTAAATATAAACTTACATGATACCAACAAGAGGAAATACATCACCTCTGTAATTTTGATTTTGAAGCCTCCCGCAGTAGCACAACAAGAAGAACAATTCAATTCTGTTGATGTTTTCTACCTTCTGCCATCTTACCACAGGAGGAAAAACTCCTATGAGCAGATCCTTCATCAGAGTAAATTGCAAAGGCTAGGATAGTAAAATATTTTTTGCCAGGCAAGATTTTATACTCTCTCACCCCATCATTTGAGGCTCACAGGAGCCTAATGAAATTAAGAGGAAAAAAAAAAAAAAAGAACTTTGCAGAAGTTGGCATGTAACAAAATTTAATGTGGTGGAACAACAGTCAGTGCTCAAAAGAATATCTAGAAAGTTACAGAGAGGAAAAAAGCAGTGGTGGATGTTCCAACTACCAATCAGCCTTTCAGCGTTCAATCTTCCCTCATTGCTGTGGGGCAGATGTCTGTGTCATTGTGTCCAGACATCTTCTTGAAGAATATCAATCACAATGCAGTAGGTAAATATTTATAGTAGCAGTAACCAGGCATACTCTGCATTTGCAGCCAGTTACCAAGATATATACACTGCCAGATCTCAGTCATTCAAGACATCAGAACATTTTTATCTTAAAATAGGTTTCCATTCAAAATGGCTTTTTAGAATAAACATTTTCACATTTCTGGAAAAACACTTTTCAGTTTAAAAATACATAAAATATCAAATAAATTCAGAACAAATCACATATTTTGTGGCTTACAATTGAGATTTTCATTAGAAAAATAATTCACTTTCTACTGTTATGGCTTTTTTATGCACTAAATGCTTTGTTACAGCCCTTTTTCTTTTACTGGAGGTTAGTTTCAAAATTTAAAAACATATGGTGGAAATGTCATGGTCCAATATCTCTATCACCTTTATTGCATATTCCATTCTATAGAAAGGAAAAAATCCTGTGATTATAAACAATTCTAGTTTATATCATCATCTTGCATTTATCCTGGGCAGAAAAATTACTCCAGTTAGCCTTAAGAAATGATATATACCAACTCTTTTCCTAGAATGATCTTATAATTATATGAGAATATTGACCAATATGGCTGGGAGAGGGGACATTCTTCTGTTAGCTTCCTAGATACAGACAACTATTGTACTAAATCAAACCCTGTCTCCTAGTTTTCCCCACTCGATTAACACACTTAAACAACCACGTAACTGAGCTACAATGAACTGCCGCATTCCAGAAAACTCTTTTCCTGTTGGCTTTGTTTATAGTTTAACATCACATGGCCACAAAACAATTATCACCTGAAAAAAACCTTACAAATAGATTAGATAAACAACACATGAATCTGATATATAGGTATCTTATGTACATCATTCAGAAAAAGACTTGTAAGATCTCTTCTCGAAACAAGTATTTTTTCTTTTTTTTTCAAAGCGACACGTTCCTAAGTTATTGCATCAAGAAGTTGCTAAACAATAATGCAGAATTACTATGAAAACACTTGAAGCAGCTTCAAGAACAGTTTAAAAAACAAGATGACTAAAGGCTATGTGCTTAAAAACTTTCCACAATTTGCTGAACAAAAAATTCCAGAAGTCAAACCTTCCTACAAAACGAGATTTTTTTTTTTTTTCCTCAATAATAGCCATTCTTATATAAAGATGTTTCCTTTATGACAGCAATCCCTTGCCTAAAGGAAAAGAACATCATGCAATCTCTTGTGGCATGTAAGCACGTCCGTTTGCGGTCTCAGAGTTTGTCAGCACCAAGGGAAATCTTTATTGCCTGGTACCTGCACCACTTCAATGTAGTTCTTGTTTAAATAATGAGAAAAAATCGTGACATGAAATCCAAAGGAAACTTTACATCTTGTGTAACAACTCCTCCTGTCACCACTACAACATGAATCTTTGCTTAACTCTGTTTCAACATGAATGTTAGGAAGGAATGTCGACAGAGCAGAGGAGGCAATGTTACAGTAAAAGCACTGCTAAATAAAAAAAATAACTTTTTTTCTTTAAGTATAAGAAAAGCTGTTTGTAGCAGACCATGACTTTCAATATCATAGTGCTACTGATCTGCAGGACAGAAGAGGGTAAATTCATCCCTGGAGCATGACTGAAAAACACTGAACTTAACTCTGGGGTTTCAGCTAGATTAGTTAGTGGTAGAACCAGTATTTCAATTGATTTTTTCATCAAAATAAGATAAGATTTTTATTCCTGGTATATAAATCTGTATTTCAGAGAGTTTGATGGGAAATTTGAATATAAGACTTTAATTATGTTCTCAGTAGAGCTGCTGTGTTAATTCAGGACAACACACCCATGTATTTATACAGATGGCCCTGGTGGTCATATTTGCCATGTGAATTCTCTACAGGGAGGCTAGGGAAAGGCAGAACTCCTAGGATACATGCTTGTCTGCCCAGTTTCACACTTTGAAATCCTCAGCAAACCCTGATTTATATATCACCGACTGTTTTCCTATCTGATTAGGCAGTTTTCTATTCCAGTAAGCATGTAAAATGGATGTAGCCAAATTTCCACAGTGAGGAACGAAAAAACAATATTTATAGTTTAGAAATAAAATAAGCCAAAGGAATCAGGTCTGTTGGGACCATAAAGAGTTTAATAGGGTGGTGAATTTCTGACAAATCTGGATTGTAGGAATGAGAGGTGAAAGCCTACTTTAAATGGATAGTCAAGTTTAGGGTATGTTTATATAATAAACACACAGACTTAAGAAATGTGTTTAGAATAAATTATCTTGAAGGCAGACAGTTGTCACTTTTTGTTGGTTTATGCTTTAACTAGAAGGTAAGGTTTGAATCAAATAGACATCTGACATGAATATTTCAGCTACCACTTTCAATATGTGAATGCAATGTTTGAGATATATACATATATATATATATATATTTTTTTTGTAAGGTCTAATTAAGCCTTCTTGTAGAAAATAAGCACATGTTGCAAATGTAAACCAAGTTGTCCACTACAATGCAAGAAAACGATCACTAACTTACTGTTTTAATTATAATATTATAAACAATAGAGCACAATGGAAGCCACTCTTCCAGTTGTATATCAAGTTAAGCATTTTAAACAAACTCCAGGAGGAAAAAATGTTATACAATTTCAGTTTTTTTTTAATCTATTGATAGATGCTGGTGACTGTGAAGAAAAAAAAAAAAAAACAGCTATAAATCATATGCCAGCCCTGAAACAAATCAAATATATTAAGCTGTGGCTCTTCACTGTACCTCTTTAAAAAGACAAAAATATAGTTATCATCCTACACTTTGTTTTTTTTTTAATAAATAAATGCTTTGCAAATATTGTTTTGCTTTTGAAGCCACAACTAATTAAAATAGATTCTCGGAGAGTACAACTATGTGCAAAACCCAAGATCACTAAATGTAACTTTGTTAAAATGTGTTAAAATATATATATTTTTTAGTGGAATTTGGTCTCTCTAATTTATCTCCACATTAATTTAGTATCCTTTCATTATTTTATTAACTTTAATTGGCAAATAGGTTGCTTATGCAGAACATACTGAAATGTATTCTGTCTCTAAGTAACTCATTTCACACTCACCTTGATAATTCTCCTCAGACAGAACAGGTATGAGTGATCTAAATAAAATACTGACATAAATTTTTGGTTTTAGGGTTTATAAAGATAATTAATAAAGCCCACCACTGCTGAATTAAACATTTCATAGCTGTATCTTACAAGAATAGTCTTTCAAGAATGCTCTCTTACGAATGTTTGATTTCTCTCTATTATTCTTTAATACAGGAAAAAAGCAGATTCATATGCTTTATATATCTAGAAAGAATATACCTTTTCTTCATCAAGGGGTATATGAATAATGGAAAAGTGCAACACAGTTTACAATTACTGCTAGTACTTCTGCTTAGTGTTTCTTGCTTTGTACTTTCCTGCTCCCTGGCAAGTGCAATGACAAGATGACTTTCATCATCTAGGCTGGTCAGAAAACCTAATAAGTCATTTTGGCAGACACATTGGGTTGAAGTAGTGAGATGGCTGTTTTTTGGAATCACGTTTGAGTTTTACTGTCTATATCATTTATATATTCTATTTGGACCTATAAAGGCCACATCTACACTAAATAAAATATTTTTATCTTCCTGGTATTTATTGATCTATTTGCCCTCTCTTTCTCCCCATAGTAAATGCTTGAGTTGTCAGTTTGTGGCAGATGAACAATGAGTTTCTGAAGCATCAGTTATAAGGAATGGCACCATAACATTCCTTTGCAAAACAAAATGCTGTTCTTTATACAAATCAGTGATTAGTTAATTCCCCATTGGCTTTAGAATGATATATTCTGTCTTTGTGACAATGAGAACATCCAGCTTCTATCGTAGAATGTCAGACAACATGGGTTGTTTCTGGCATCCCCAGTTCAATAATCTGGGTCACTGAGAGTTACCAGGAACAAAACTTGAATATCAGACAAGGAGAATGGCTGTATATCACCTTTAAATTGCATCCGTCCTTCCAATCATCTTTGGCCAAAGGCTCATGAATAGTAATTTTTTTAGACAAATCCCCTGTAACTTGTATAGGACAGCTGTTTGTGTTTCCAATTTGAAACAGCACATCAAACAGGCTCATGTACTTTTGACTAAAGGGACAGAATGAAATAGAAGATTGTTCTTTCACCTAAGTGAGCCAACATATTAGAATGAAAATGAAAGATTTGGTTGGCATATGCTATCTGAATTCAAAGCGAATTTCCAGGGAAAAATTCAAGGGAGACTTCAATTCCACAGTTACACTGAATGCATTAGATTATTACTGATTTTACCTTTTACTGACAACATAGTTTATTTATAAAACAAAACAAAACACAAAACACACTCTGTTTTCATCTTGGTGAGGGAACAATATTAATTAATCACACCTGGTTTCCACTGTGATCCAGTACAGTCATATACAAAAAACATTTGCAACATTTTCTACACATTAAATTTGTTTCATTACTCACTGACCATATAGGAGCTATTTACAGTACAATAAAATAAGCACAAATGCCTTTGCAAACTTATAGCATTACTATTTTTTAAACCTTGCACATCATCTCAATTTTGCACACTACTAAATAGTTTAGTTTATTACCAAAATCTTCCTCCCATTCAACAAGACAACCACAAAAAAACAAAGGCATCCTTTTCCCTCTGCAATCTCAAACACATTACTGTCAACTAATTTTTTTGGAAAGCTTTTTTAATACAAAATCTGATTTTCAGTTTTAAGATACAAATTTCTGAGCTGCTTTATAACTTCTACACTATTGAAAATACTTTAAATAACCCTTTTTACACTTGTTTGCTTCTACATTCCTTTCTTATTTAAGAGAGAGTGGAACATACTACATGCAAAATGATGGCATAAGAAAATGTAAAAATGAAATATGGAAGAAAATAAAGTATCAGTCTCACTTGTTGGGTCCTGAATATAGAATACAATAACTGTACAGAAAAATAGCATCCCTGAATGGCTTGTATTGGAAGTGACCATAAAGCCCACCCAGTTCCAACCCCCTGCCTGGACTGAGTTGCCATGCACCAGACTAGACCACCCAAGGCCCAACCCAACCTGGCTTTGAACACCTCCAGGGATGGAGGGTCCACAGCTTCTGCAGGCAGCCTGCACCAGCATCTTACCACCCTCTAAGTAAAAATATCTAATCTAGATTTTCTTTTAGTTTAAGACAGTTGCTCTTTATCCTCTTGAATATCTTATTTGTTGTTTAACACTGTCACTTATTTATCCTATTGTCCTAAAGAATTTATAATTCTTCTAACTGTCACCCAGTGGACATTTCTCTTAAATAGTTTCTGCTTGAAGAGACATCTACGTCCACTAGATCTTAAAGAACGGATCTTGATATTGATTTGGTATTCACAAGTGTACTGCTGCTTAAAACATACAAATGCACACAGCTGTATTTTACCTAATTTTACTTTGTTCTTGTTTAACATTTGTTTAAATTTCCTCATTGAATTTGTGCCTGCATTTCAAAATCTACTGAAGATTGTTCCTTAATATGGCTATCTTCCTAGGAAAGAGATGATGGACTTAGGACTTCAGGACTGAGCCACAACAACTCACGTGTACTGATGGTTAACGTGCTTTGCATGGCCAGAAACAGAATGCCCCCTTATGAAAGAATGAAGTCCCCACAATTTCTATCTTTCTTTGATTTTTTTTAATTAAAGAAAACAGAGCATAAGTCAAAGCTAAAGAAAGTCAACCTTTAATCTGCACACACAGTACAGGAGCATCCTACTGAAATCATTCTCTCTTTGCTTTCCTCTGTGTCTCACGATTGTGAATTTGGGGGTGGAGGTGGCATTAAATACAGCACACTTAGCATACTTCCATAGCAAGTTTCAATTTTACTGAATCATTGTTTTCTGATATAAACACATGTTTTGTACTATGTCTAGAGTAATTTCAATACCTTTTTGCTAGCCTACACAAGGTGCTGCTAAATTGTTTCCCCATCCTTTCCTTCTGTTTTCAGCCATGTTATTCCATGTTAATTGGAGTGCATCACTTTTATCAGCTTTGATGATGCATGACGACTTAAATAAGGGAAAAAGAGATGCTTTAAGAAATCTGACTTCTGTAAGCATGGTAAAAGGCACAGATTACGGTCTTTCCCCAAATTAGAAAATTAAACAGAAACTAATGCATGTCAAAGATCAAAAAGGCAAGCAATAATCTGCCTCCACAATTACTACCAAAAGGGATTGATCCAGTTGGTATTTTTCAAATACAATCTGACATCTCTTAAAAATTACAGTTAAACCTACAGAAACTAATTTCTGTTTTTTCACAGGTGTTTATCAGGTTATAACTTATTGGTTGTTATAAATGCATAACAGAAGGATATAGTTTAATATAAGCCATAGACCTTCAAAATCACCTGTGAAAATAAACTGAAATTGAATATTTGTCTGTCAGTAACAGTCCTGAAACATTTTGTGTCTTTTGAAAAATTAGATTTTTAGTGCTTTTTAACCGAAATATTATTTTAGTTATTTATTTTTGAACTTCCTTTACGGTCTACTTGTAGAAACATTTGCCTGCCCATTTAAGGCCATATCTACTGACTGACTCATTCCATTGGCCTCAATTGGACTAGACTGAACCAAAAACTGTTTTCCCTTGATTTACTGGGATTTTATGCACCATTACAGATTCACTTACTTTTTTTTTTTTTGTCATTTATTTGCTAAATAAGCAATGATTACAATTATTTCAATACTATTAGCTGTTATTCCAAAATTTTAAAAGTCTTTAGAAAATCTGTCATATTTCAGATTGCAATGTAGACAGTGTGATAATATACAGAAGTACTGAAAAAAAGGTGAACTTCAGACAGCAGGAATTGTTCCAAATGCTGAATATACCAAAGAAAAATGCTTATCTAAATCTTATCTAAATGACACAGTTGTGTTTTCACCCTTGGAAAACCTTTACTTCTTAATAACTACAGAAATGCCTTACTTGTATCTAGAATTAGTGAATCATTTCAGTTGGAAGGGACCTTTAGAGGTCTAGTTCTACTCCCTTGCAGCGAGCAGAGACACCTACAGCTAGAGGAGGTTGTTCGGAGCCCTGTTCAGTCTGACCCTGAATATCTCTGGGATGGCATACATCACCTAATGGGGCAACCTGTTCCAGTGCCCAACAAAACTTATTGTAAAAAACTTTTTTATTTTTATTTATTTATTTTTAATATACAATCCAAATCTTGCCTCTTTTAGTGTGAAACCATTTCTCCTTGTCCTGGGACAACAGACCCTGATAAAGAGTCTTTCCCTTTCTTCTTACAGCCTTCCCTTTAGATATTGACAGGCTGCAGTCAGGTCTCCCCAGAGCCTTCTCTTCTCCAGACTGAACAGCCCCAGCTCTCTCAGCTTGTCATTGGAGGAGAGGTGTTCCATTACTTGGATCATTTTTATGACCCTCCTCTGGACTTGCTCCAACAGGTCAATGTCCATCTTGTACTGAGGATTCCACACCTGGTTGCGGTATTACAGGTGAGGTCTCACCAGCATAGAGCAGATCATCTCCCTTGCCCTGCTGGCCACACTTCTTTTGATGCAGCCCAGGATATGGCTGGCTTTTTGGGCTATAAGGGCACACTGCTGGCTCATGTCCAGCCCCTTCTGATGTCAGTTCTAAAGGTCTTTTATTATTACTAAAAAGTGGTATAGCGTGGTTCTTGTATAAAATTTACAATGTGTAAAATTGAGAACTTATTTAAAATAAAAGGACAAAAGTTAGCTAATACCAAGAATACAAGGAATTGAGAACTCTGAGATGGAAGGAGTGAGTACATCTTTATGATTGTCTCTGCAGGAATATATGAGCTACTTAAGTTAGTTAAAATAAAACAATTTGTCCCTAATCTGCCACTAGGAAAGCAAAACAAAAACTGACACAACAAATGTTGAACAATGCCAAAGTGATAGCACAGGAAACTTCTCTATTTTTTTTTTTTAAATGATACTGAACATATTTTAAGCAAAATTTGGGAAAACATCAGGGATCATACTTGGGCTACAAACTTTTCCTCTAAGCTGAAACATGGCATGCGAAGTTTCAGCACAGTGGAATGTCTCCTTTTTAATTAATAATGATTTATATGATTAATAATGAGTTTAATAAACTCAATTTGAACTATTTCTTTAAGTAACATAAATTTCCCAAAGTGAAACCTAGACTTAAAATTCCTTCCCATAGATGCAAACTTTCATATACTTATATTTTTTAACACTGTTAAAACAAAGTCAGGAAAATGTTAGGGAAAAAAAAAAGAGGGAAGATCTCTAAAAAGTTAAATTGTAACAGTTGTCACAAAACAAACATTCTATTTTGACATTATTTTTTACCTTAAAGCATGTCTTCAACGTATTTCAACTGATTTCATTCACATTATAATTTCAATAATATCAACACTAAGAATGTCTCTTTAATAAACAAAGATCTATGATTGAACTAACCGGACCTGTATAAAAGATCCATTGCTTTCCTACTGACACACTAGCAGCAATTTAGCAGCAAGAAGTGCTTATCTTTTCATTGAGAGTGAAATTCATTCCTGTTTAGACTACTGCCTAAACTGGGTTCATATGATATAAAAATTGCTTTAAAGTCCTATGAAGGATTTAGGACTTTAGAGGGATGTAGGGTGATTCATAAGCCTCCGAAATTCATTTTAGATGTACAGTGTGGCACCAGTGCTCGGACTCATTGACTTACTGCTAAGCACCAGAGACATCTTTGAGCCAAGGAACAAATAGCTTCAGACAGAAGAGAAGAGCCGTATGAGGCACATGATTTTTTTTTTTTTTTTTTTTTGTAGGAATAAAACACCTAAAAACCAATTTGAAGATCCCAAGGCATGGTCAAAGAAACTGCTACTGTGAAACTCAGCATATTTATTTGCTATAATTTCAAACTGTTGGATCATATTTGCTCAAAACATTTTGACAACATTAACTTGATTTTATTGCAGTTCTGGTGAAGTTTTCTTCATTTATTGTAAATCTTTGCTATTCACATGATGCTGCAGAACTTGAGACATTATTTTGTTTAGAAATTTGTCCAGAACAAAAGTTGGCTATTGGGCTACTCTAAATAGCTTCTTTTAGATGGCTGTAATGTTATATTGTTAGGCAAGCACACAGAAAAGATAAAATAAAAACAGGAATTTAACCAACATGATCACCTAGAAGAGCAAATAAATAGAATAAAATTGTTTCGCAAGTGAACTGTCCTATAGATGGCATAATGGAAGAAAAAAAGGCATTTGAATCACAGTAATTAAAGGAGTGAAAGTATAGCAGAGGTAATTAGCCTGCAGCCTAGTAGAGGCTACTGACATTCATGCTGCTGACATAACATGCAAAAGTAGCATGTGGGAGAAGGCAGAAGGCTGTTCAACGACTTGAGAAATGTGGGAAACTACTTAATAATTGCAGTGGGTTATTAATTTTATGTGTATGTAAAATAGATTTTGCAAAATGCACTCACAAAATAAATAAATAGTACAGTTATAAACAAATAGCTAATAAGAAACAAAATCTTTTCATCTGAGAACTACATACATTAAGATGGAAATAATATCTGACTTCAACTGCAACTCCAAACAATCCAAAGCACTATTTTTTTAATATATTTTTCCCTATAATATTTATCTTACAAATGAAATCAGATGTAGTTATCTGCCAGAAAATTTTTAATAAGCTACAAAATAGGAAAATATAGTATTAAAATTCAAAAAAATTTTGATCTCTCCAGTTACTTTTTTTTTTTTTTAATCTAATTGGGACCAACTGGCCTCATTGCTTCTTATAAACTTAGCAATATATATTCAGAAAAAGGAATAAAAATGAACAGATGTTTCTCCTTAAAGAAGTCAGACAAAGATTTTTCTTACACAATAAATCAGCTGCTAGTGGATTTCCAGGACACTGCTCCAGGCTAACTGTTTAGGCATGGCTTAAAAAAAGGAGTTTACCTCTGTATGTATCCAAAACTGGTAAAGTAGATTAAACTGCAGATGAACAGCAAACACTGGTGGTGGAATGAAAAGAGCCATGGGTAAATTGAACATCTGGAAAATGAAAAAAAAAAATATATATATATACACTTATCAATCTGAAATTGCGATGATATAATGAAGTACTATCTCAGGAGCTCAAAGCAGCGCACAAGATAATTCCTTCCTAAAATGTCTCTGTAATGTAGACATTAGAATAGATATTATTATATTGCTAGTAGACAAGGAATAGCGAGTGAGATATAAATTGCTGTGAAAGTCATTTGTCAAAAGTAATAAAGTGAGCAAGCAATAAAATCAAGTAAAGAATTCAGAAATTCTGAGATGATACATTTATTCTCTGAAATACATGGAGTAGACAGCAACATATCTTTGACACGAAGGCTTTACTTTTATGGGAGAATTATCACAGAGTAAGCAAAGTGTGAATTTATAGCACTGTAACTTTTCCATCCCCTATGCAAGCACCAGAAGGGCAAGGCAGAGTTTACTTCACTTTCAAAACTGATTACAAATTCTTGCCCTAACTTGCTCACAGCATATCCCCTGAAACCAGGATATACTCTTGTATTACATAGATGGGCTGGCACAGAAGTAGTTTCAGCAAACTATCTCCTTAGAAAAAAACTGATTGTTTCTTATAAACAGAGAAAAGTTTCAGTACAATCAATCAACCGCTCCACTGGCTGAGCATCTAATGTTTTAACATGTAAAATTTACCTTTTTTTCTTCCCCTTTTATACCTGACATTGCATTACACCAGCTGAATTAAGAAGTTAATTCTTCCCTAAACAGATTCAAATTCCTTTTCTACTTCTCACAAAATAAATTCTTTAAATATCAGAGAAAGCAATTTGATAGCCATGATAGGCCTCCTGAGCAACAAATTCCTTAAGCACAGGTCTGCAGAAAAACAATGCATAGTATTTAACTCTGATATTCCTCCTGCTTTTGTCAAGAGGTCTACCCAGTAGGTAAGACATCAAGCTGGGGGTGTGAAACAAATGCACTTCCAACCCCGTGACGTGACTGACACAAAAGTCAGCACAGTGATTTCTTAGTGTTTACAAGCCAATGGATAACTCCAGCTTGGTCTGCTGGCTTCATCACTGGAAAGCAACCACAAAATCACAGAAGCTTCAGCATTACCTGCTAGGGCTGGGACAGCTGCAATTTCAAAAACTGCATTCAAAGACTACATAGATCACAGCTGCCCCACAGACTATACATACACTGTTCCTGTTTAAATGCCAGAGAAGTTATTCTTCAAGATGTAAAGGAATTCAGAGTTAGTAGAAGGTCTGCACTGAGCTTCTGGAACTTACAGAACATCAATTATCTAGCTATAATCGGTACTTGAAGACTGAAGTGTTTGTGCGACATATTTGAAACCAAAAAAGAGAAAAATATATTGAGAAGTTATATTTTACACATTTAATTCCTAATAATCATGCAATCTCAGTAAACTCACACAAATTCATAGCTACTCTTACTGAAGGTGGGAGCTAGTAAATGCCATCATGGAGATGCAGCATTTAAGTATGAAAGTTTAAGATGGGTATGAGACATTTTTTAGAGTTAAATACTAAGAGCAGATCAGACTACCAGCAACCTGGACACCCTTAGTATTCAGTTACTAAAGGTGCAGTAAGCTCCAAGAAAAGAGACTGGGAGATATTTCTCTCATGACAGCCAGTGGGCTGGCATGTTTTTTCTCAAAATCTTACAGTGAAGCCAAGGAGGGATTAGGACACATGACCAGTAAAGTTACTGCAATTTTCTCTTATTATTGATTGTACCTGCCTAATGGCATCATAAGAGCAGGAATTTTTTTTAAAAAAAGAACAGAGAGGAAGTTGATTGAAAAAAAAAGAAAAAAACAGATGGTCTTCAAATTATTCATGGAAGTGATTGTAAGATTTAAAGCAGAGTTAGAGATAATATGCTTTTCCCCTAAAAGTCACAGATGCAATTTGGTAGAATTTACAAGTAACTCAGAGAGGAAGGAAGGATCATCTTCACATTTATTTTGTAATCTACTTCTCACAATGAGTACTGGGATTTTCCTACTAAAGAGTGAGTGAAGAAAATATCATATAAATAGTAAGATTGAGAATGCTCAATCTTACTATTTATGCCTGCCTCATGTTTCTTTCAATGCAAGCTTTATTTTATAGACAGGATTTGAAAGATCATTCCTGAAAGCTGAAGCCATACGGAGAGATGAAATCCTCTTATATAAAAAAGTCACCCATTTGTGGTTACACTGCAACAAGATCAACATCAAAAAGAAAATAAGTTTTTGACTGGAAATACCAATTCACCAAATCAAAACATTTCCTGGAAACGTACCAGCTTTCACTAATCTTCAGAAGAAAAGCTTTCGTGGCTCAGAGATGGAATTTCTGGTCAAAACTGCAGAAAAATGTCACACTCAAATCTTTTCCCACGTGTGAATTCAGCAACAGAAATTGAGAGAGAGCCACAGTGACAACCTGGGAAATGCATTCACTGAGGAAGCAGAGAGGAATTCATGCATTGCAGCTCCGTGTCAACAGTTAAGGAACTGGCGTTTTTGGAACAGTGTATGTCTATCACAGTGCTGAATGTTCTCTGAATTGGGCATCTTTCTATCTCTAATTCTAAGTAAAAGCTTATGAATGCTTCTACAAAGAAATGGAAAGATGTGAATATCCTGAAGTCTCTAGGCCCTTGTCTCTGGGGCTAGCTGCTGATCTTCTCAGCGAAAAGCAAAGGGACTGTGATGCACAGCAATGCTCTGCAGGAAAATTACCCCCAGCTAGCTAGCTAGTTCTCACAGGACATACGTTTGTGAGGATTCATTAGGAAATAAAGATTCTGTGGTGGAACAAAGAGTTACCTGTTTCCTTTCTAAAATCACATACAGGCATTTCCACCAGTTTTAAAGCATCTGGTATAATTCAAATCTTTAGATCTAAATTGATTAGATAGCTTTATATAAATTTCAAATTAAAGTCTGACCCTTGGATGAAAATTAAGTAGTGGTACTCAAGGAACTAATCCACATATTTTCATGGTGCATATGGTGCATACACCTTTCAAAACTGCACTTTAACTAAGCATTTCATCAGTTGCAAAAAACTGTATACAACATCAGCTTGCTGATATCTTCTTAAAAATTAATATATACTCATTCCATCTTTTTCACCCCAAATGGGCTTCAAAACCACTTCTCAGTCTAACAGTAGGTCTGCTTCTCCACAGCCTCTCCCCTGGACAAATGGAAATGCTTCGTGTGCAAGTGATTTGAAATGACAGACATTCAGTTTCAAGGTCAGTACAGCTCATGCCACTGATTGTACTTAAAACACGTTTTTCTCTTCTCTTTTGTTTCACATCTTTTCAATCAGTCCAAGCACAACCCACACAAATTGATATGGTGATTTATCTATCTTACAATATTTAACTTAAAACACACACAGATCTGGCAACAGAAAAGTCTCACAATCCCACAGCATCCACCACGACTTTCTCACAGCACCCACAGAACTGGATGGAAAATGCATTCAACAGTACAGTTTCAGTGACATCGGACTACTCTCAAAGATTAACTAAAGATTTCACTGAGTTTCAGCTTCTAAACAGATACATCCATGAGGTTCTGGGAAAGTCTGGCAGTCCAAAAATAACAGAAGTGCAAGAATTAGCAGGAATTGTGTTCATGCACAATAATGCTTTGGAGAAGGAAAACCAGTCCACCTCCTAGAAGTTTTGGAGAGAGGAAAATCCTCATATTTACATCAACAAAATGCTTTGGTTAATATCAAATATTTGGTGGAAAAAAACACTGCACACAAATGGATTTCTACACTGTTTTCTTTTTTCTCAAAGCAAATCAGTGTTAAATGAGCATGTTATTTGCCAAGTGATACCAGTGTGGTCCTGAGGATGGTCTCCAGAACCTAAGAAAACCAGACATCTTGGCCTCCTTGAGTATTTTGCGCTCTCAAAGGCATCATCCTCAGAATCAAGCAAGCAGACAAAGTGCTCATACACACACCCATCTGTATACACACAGGCTTTTTGTCTCTTTTGAATTATTGTTTTTGTTAAGCATTTGAACATATGGTCCCAATGGGTATATGTTCAAAGGTTAAATCTTTAACATGCCCGTATTTAAATAGGAAGCAGAACTGTGACAGAGATATTTCCACTATTGTTCATTATGGCCATTTAAAGTTGAGGCATTGCTGCTAACATTAAATGACAGTTTTTTGGATAAAATTAACATGAAGTTATAGAAAAGAGTTTAAGACAAAACTTAGAAATAGTATCCCTTTCTCAAGTTCCTAAAGAACTTAGAAAAAACTGCTTTTTTTTTTTTTTTGAACCTACTAATCTCATAGTATGCTCGTGAAAAAAACTATGAGCAGGCTAAATCTACATTCAGTTATGTGAGCATAAATCCAGTTGCTCATAGGCTAGTCATAGAAAATGCCAGAATTGCCAGAGGTAAGTTTCTTCCATTCACCTGTACTACCTCACTGGAGCACAGCTTTTATACACTCAATATATTTTATAATATATATTTAACATTACTTTAATATCTAATGCAAGTAGTTCACATTCTCAAATTATAATCTTAAAAAAAGAAAGAAACAAAAAATCTAAGTTAAAAAAAACAACATTCAAAAGAGAATATAAGAAAGCAACTGATGAAAAGCAGCAGTTACCCTGAGTCCAAAACTAAAAATGGGATAGTACATTCAATGAATTTATGAATGTATCTGAAAATATGTATATCTGTGAGTAATTGTCTTATTTTCTATTTGATGTGTGCACAACTCATTATTTAAATTTTATCTGAAACAAAACTAGGTAGAAGTGGTGGCATACTTTTTTGACTTTGAGTGCTGACACACAAATCACTTTCAGAGACAAATAAATCTGTTTGCATGCATCCAAAGTAATCTTTACTTGTTTCCTTCTCTGCTCCATTAATCTACAAAGACAAATTTTAGAGTGGTTATATTATACTCTGAACTTTTCCTTTACTTATGCATGAATAACTAAATAAAAAACTATCCTATTTACTTGGGAAATTATGAACAGATTAAAAAGAACTAGCCTTCTTAACTACTGTATCTCTTTTCAAGTTTGCTCTAAAAGCATTGATGAATGTACCTTTAAAGCTTACGACTTCCAGATTGTTCAGTTTCATCTCCTCTGTTTTTCAGAGCCAAATACCTTAAATAATTAATGTTTTCCTTTGAAAGGAAATAAACATTGTATTTTCACTTCTACTAAATCACGGTGATATTGTTTGTCGAATCCTGTGCAACTTACCCAGGAGGTGTATCTCTGCAGAAAGGATTGTCTCAGGGCTGTGAACAAGTTGTAATCTTCAGAACTATGATGTACCTGGTGCGCTGCCCACAGTATATTAACCTCTGCAAAACAGATAATTTCTAATGATGTATGTACGAGTGAATAAAGTAATACTTATTCCCCATGGACTTTTTTTCAGCTAAATGCAACTAATCTTCCGATTTACACTTTGCTTCTATAACACAGTGTGATATATCATAGCAAGTAATAAAAACTATTGTTCAGTGAGCTTCAGTAGGATGGGTTAAACGTCAATAAGCAGATACAAGTCAGTGTAACTTTTGTGTTGATAAGAGTGAGACTATAGCGGGAACAAAAGTCATCACTGGATGGGCAGAAGGAGATATGAGAAGAGAGCTTAACATTCAGAAAGCCTGAGCTAAGTCTCCTGATAGAGAGATGAAATTCATTAGGAGCTCCATGGGGTTAACAGGGACAAGGACTGACTATGTCTTAAAGCTTTCATTGTTTACTGAAGTTATAATTCAACACTTTCAACACTAGAAGGAAACACAAAGTGCTCCACAAATCTTATGCTTCATTTTTAAACAACTTAACCAACATCTGCTGTTATGCTTTTCTGGAGCACGTAAATCCACTTGTACCACAGACCACAAAACAGCAACGCCTGCCCACTCTTTTTACACAAATGGAAAAACAAATGGCTTCTTGCTGGAAAGTGTTGGAAATTCTGGAATCAGACAAAAGACGGTCAAAATTCTCTTCTGTTACAGTTTAAAAAAGTTGCTGGAATAAGGGCAAAAATAGGGTCAGATTTTTTTTTTGTTTGTTTGTTTTGTTTTTTTTCTGAAAGCATGACACCTCTGTTGTACTACAGAGAAGAAAAATATTTCAAAATCCTATAGGCATTTTCTCATTTAGTGCAAATTTGGATGCTCCCTTCACAATGAATATTTATATCTGAACAATCTTAAGTGAGAGGTTATCAAACAGAAAAGAAAGCCAGAAAAAGCTCATGGCCATCAGATATAAAGACACAAAGAAAGAGGAAGACCTTAATCACAACAAAATGAGAAAGTGGGTGGCTAATGTAGATCAAATAATGCCTTTTTAGCACAGGAACTAATTCAAGGTCATGTACATCCCAAGGGATGAAGCATACTCAAAGTCTCAGCAGATTACAGAAATTACAAGTTAACTAGCTGTCCACCAGCTACGTGGTACCTTCACCACTGAATTGTTTTAACCAAGCAATCAGAGAAGTGCCATTTGCAGATATTATAATATCACTCACAGAATGATTTTATAATGTATATTTAAAGGTTTGAAATTATCTAGCATCAAGCTAGAGTAGTATTCAGTAGTTCGGGCCTGTTGATTAAAATCTGTTTGCATTGTGAAAAAATGAATCTTAGGGTACCTGAAACATTTCAATGGGCTTGACAGTCTTGAAACAGGAAGTAACAGACTTGTATGATAGATGAGAGATTTGAAAACGTAATGAATTTTGATGGTTTTTTGGCAGACTGCATGACAACACCATTTCTGCATATTTTCTAAGTCACTGAAAATCCTTACCATTGCAGAATAAAAACTGTAGGTTCTGTTATCATAAAACTAACAACATTCAACCTAAGAATTATTAATTTTTTAAAGCATTTCTTCCCAAAACAGCAAATGTTCACTGTATCAAGAATTTAGTGATTTTTTTTTTTTAAAGAGAGAGAAACACTAACAAACCATCTTGACTTACTCCTGCCTAATGAGCTCACTAGGAGATGAATTATTCAGGTGAGCTTCAGTACTCAATAATAATTTGTATTTAAAATGTTTCCCAAGACCTCAACAGAAGCTAAATGAGTCAAAAAAGCATCTGAAAAGGTGGAGGTTAAAGACCTGTCTCCTTAGTTGTTTTAAAAGCATTTACTTCCTATCACAAACTGTGTGTAACACAAGCCTCCGCTCAATGAAGTACAGCTGTACAAACAGGGTATAGTAACTGGATCTTGCTTCTTTCCCTCAGTCATTTTTCTGCATTGTGAAAAGTTCAAGGAAGAGAATCTATGATGATTTTTACAGTCTACTTTCATTCTAGTTAAGGTCAAATGGCTTTCAAAATGAATTACTAAAAAGACATTTTATTAATATTCATTTTTCAGTTAAACTGCCTCTTACACTAACAACAGTATATAACAAGGTAACTGAATATTGGTAAAATGTTAATCTTTCAGATCTGCAAGTCAGCCTAAATGATCTATCACTCAAAAATATACCACAGGAATATTAGGGACATAAACAAAAAATTATGTCAAAAGTAATTCAACCACTAAAGCTGTTTCAGACTTCTTCTGCTACAGTTAAGTGAATTAAATCTTCCTCCTAAAACCTCTTCTTGCTGAGATTAACATCACCATCTGCGTTAAATTCCTTGATCAGAAATATTTTCTGTCCCCAGCATTAATGTGAAGAAACTGATTATCCATTACTTCTTTTTGAAAGAGAAGAATAACATCATGGTTAAGTGTAAAATGGATCATCCCAGAACTCAATCTGTAACCAACAGCACACTAAAAATATTAAATGTTACCGCAATTACAGCTAAAAGACATCTCACAAATGTAAGAAACAGATCAAGCACTCATTAAAGAATACAACTGATTACTCATTAACTACCCAAATCAGGGAAGTATGTGTCTACATAAAGCTTAGATCCCCAACAAAAGGGTTGTGGTTTCATTTTCTAATTCATATGTAATGATGATTACTTGAAGCAAAATGAAAAATGAATGAGAATGAACATCTCCCATGTACTTTCTAATATTTATTATTATGTAATGTGTAAAAATAAGAGAGAGACACAGTTGTTATCGGATTTTGTGGGGCTTTTTGTTTGTTTGTTTGTTTAAGAAAAAAATGAAGTATGATCTTCTTTTGTGGATCTCATCAGTTAACAGTCACTAATGAAACCATGGGAAAAAAAAAACAGGCAAAAGAACTGCCACTTAATGCTTTAAAGAAATTTTTGATGATGCATTCTAAGTCAAACTGTTACAGAAAATATAAAAATTACATAACTGAAATAGACATATGCACAAAATCACTCTTCTTGATTGAGAAGAGTGAATGTCATAGAAGCACAGGATAATTCAGTTTGGAAAAGATGAGAGGAGATGTCTAGTCTAACCTGCTCCCACCAGAAACAACTACCAGGTTTCTGAGGGGCAGCTAAGCCTTGGAAACCTCCTAAGACAGAAACTCTCCATCACCCATTCCATGAGGCCTGAATGTCCTCATGGTGAAAAAGTATTTCTTTATATGCAGTCAGAACCTCTTTTTATATCCACCAACTCTTGTTCTCTCATCATATACTTCTACAAAAAACCTGGCTCCAGTGTCTTGATAGCCAATGCTTCATCAGTGCTGGAAAGCTACATTTAGGTTCTTCCAAAGCCTTTTTCTCTCTGATTCAGTTCCCTCGGTCTCTAATTCTCTTTCTTTTATCAATAAAAGTAATAATATTGGACTAATGGTTTAAAAAAATAAATAAAAAATCTCTCCCCTGCTCTGAGCCCAATTACTTTAGCAGTTGCAAGTCTAAGTCTGAGATAACTTAATGTAGACTTGACAAGCTAAAGAGAAAACTGAAGACCAAATGTAACCCATCCATCATCCAGAATGCATAGCACCAATTTCTTTCCCTTCCTCACTGATCTAGATGGCACCATTCATTCTCTCATGGAATTGCATGCTGAATATTTCAGGATTTGTACTAAGTGACATGTGAAAATACTCACTTACACTGTACAATGACAGAAGTAACGTATTAAACAATAATTAACTTCAGTAGCAAGATGCTGTTCTCATCTTCCCTATGTCTAAATAAGGCATCTGATCTTCACTCATTAAAAGGAAGACAAGGAAATTCACACTGGCAAAGGAGGCCCTTACCCTGCTAGGTTTTAAATTGTTTAAGTTTCGTCACAACTATATAAAATGCAGAAAGAGATCATTAAATTTCTTTCCTACTTTAATCTTTCTTTCTTTTGGAAAAGCCAAAAAGAATATTTTATGCTTTCCCTCTTTGCCTTCTTCCCTACCTCCTCTTGTTAATCAAAATATAAACATTCAGTTTTACATACCAGAACAATGATATCAATGTAGCATAAATGTCTCCAATTAGCTTTAATTTTTTTTTTTTTTCTACTTCAGATATGTTCCCTCCCCCAGTTAATTAAATCTCTTTTGGAGGCCAAAAGATAGATCCAACAACAGAGCCATATTTCACTGTTGAAGGAAGTGTTTCCTTGTCAAAACTGGTCACTATACTCATATACTTTCTCTTTATGAACATAGGACATGGGAACTTCAAAATGAGACTTTTTTGTTTGTTTCAATGATTTCCACATCTCATCACACTTTGATTAATTACTGGAGAAAATATATTTGGCAAATAACCTGTGGTAATTTCAAGAAGCTGCATCATTTAAACCAACAATTTTTCACTCTGCTCAAGACCAATTAAATGATAAAGATTTGATGGATCTTTATCTAGTTTAAAAGTTAAAAACTAAACTAAAATAAAAAAAAAAACAACAACCCAAGATGATTTAGAAATTTGTCTATATCATATACTGAGTAATGTAAAGTTCTTTTCTCTTTCAGCCAACAGTGGCTGTAGCTAAGAGAACAGGCAAAAGTTTATTTTTAGCATCTACTTAAACAAAACCTTCAGTTTGACTACACATCATTTTACAAATTAGATACATTCCTTATATAGTGATTAATTGAACTAGTTATACACTTAGAAGACAGGTCCTGCTGCTACAGATTACCAGATTACTATGAACTTCACAAAGCCAGACACATGACAAGAAATTCTCACCAACACTGTGGTCCCTCCTGACCCCAGCATGGCAAATGAATAGCGATCATGCCATAAGTCTACTTGTCTCCTTTCAGCATTAGTAGAAGCTCCAGAATAGCTGATGAAAGTGGCTTGAAAGGTAACTCTTTCAGTCATTCCTTCTATATGCATTTTATTCTGCTTACAAAGATAAAACAGAGAAGCTCCATCTATTTACAAAACCGCAACTGTTTGATTATTCATGACCTTCCCCCTCCCTCTAATTGATTTGCTTCTGAATGCTTCTTTTCATGTTTCTGAAATGGTTGAACAGATCCATTCTCATGCAAAGCTCTTATCAAAGGTTATCCTTTCCACCTGAATTCTATACTGGATGAACAACCACTGAGACAGAAATTCATAGCTTTATTGCTGGGAGGGACAATTACTGTTTTTTTTTAATAAAAGCTGGATAAAAATAACTGCATCTTGGAACAATGCGAGAATGCCTTTAAGAAGTCACCACAGAATCCATTATATTTCACATAGAATCATAAAGGCTGGAAAAGATCACTTAAGTACATATAGTCCAATTGTTGACCTATTACTACCATGACCACTAAACCATGAAAAAAGAAATCTTCCTACACAGATTAATCATCACTTCTCTGTCAAAAGTACATACCTGACCCTTATTAAGTCTTTTGTGGTGCGGTCCCTCTTTCCTTTCTCTTCTGACCCAACTTTGCTTTATGCTTTTCATTTAAATGTTCAATAAGTGTTGTAAGATATGCTGTATGCCAAAATCTCCACTTCCTTCATATTGTGAATTTAACTTTAATAGGAACAAATTCTTCCCTCAGCTACATTAATGTAAGCAGGGGGCTGTACAGCTTTAATGAAAACAAGATTAAATTCAAGGACATATCTGGAAGACTCTATCACATACCACAGAAAGTTTGTTGTTGTTGTTTTTTTTTTTTAATAAGATATTGTGGCCTTAACTACAGTGAGCGTTAGTAATAGTTTGTATTCTTGGGATAGTCACACCTAGGAATCAAAAGACTAACTATAAGTAGAACTGTGATTGAGTCATGAATTAGACATGATTTATTGCATTCCTTCAAAAATGTTCTGAACTTTTCTGCACATTTTTATTGGAAAACACCTACCTATACATATGTATCTGATGAGATCAATTCTCAGCAACTAGAAAATAGAAATTCCACTGCTGGTTAGGAGAACCAGACTAATTTAGTCTTTGTTCCCAAAATCTCTTTCAGGAGGTTAAGCAGAACAAGGCAGAAGGACCCCTACAAGCCTCAATCTATTCTTCTTTGGTCATTTTGCAATTAAATGTTACAGTATTCAGGTAATTACAGCATAAACAATACTTCATGTTGCACAAGCAGTCTCAAATGGAAAATAACACTACAATGTGAAATTCTGAAGTATATTTAATTGTAATCCAGCAACTTTGCTAGGAAATCTCACTAGACACTGAACCGTCCATGATGCAAGATGTGTTTTTTTCTGTGCTTTGTTTAATATTATCTGTTTTTCAGCTCTCTCTTGAATTACTCTGTGTGGTCAGCAAACTATTTACTGAGTGGGCTAACTTATAATCAAGTAATACATGGTATATGCTCCCATGCCTTACAAGCCAAAAACTGAAGCAACCTTCTACATAACCTGCCTCCAGAATCTGTCTACATGCCAAAATCTTGTTTGATCTGCTGCCATACCAGTTGAAAACACAAAACTGCTCCCACATGAAAATCTACAATAAGATCTGCAAAACTTAAGATGCAGAATGGTCTAGGGAAACGTGGGAAGACCCAGGACAAGCCAAAGTATTACATATGCTACCCAGAACAAACAATGGGCTAGATCATATCCCCTCATAGCAAAAATCTGACAGGACTAAACAATCCTCCCATACACTTCTGAATCTGTAAAGTATTTAAGATATAACATGTTCAGAAAAGCAGAGCTTGGCAAGGTCAAAAACAATGTCCCACTCAACAAATAAATGTCCTGTTTTATTTCGTAAGCATAGGACATCATTGGAAAGACATCAAGAAAAAGACCCAGTGCTCCCTGAGACTTCCTGTTTTTTTTTTTTCATGTAAGAGTAGTTCCCTCAGAAGCTAAGCTGCATGAATCACACTCCCTGCAACGTAGTTATATCAATACAAATACAAGGCTAACATCATTACAGCAGGTCAGTCCTAATCCACAGCCTGTAAGAAACTCTTCATATGGTTCCTGAGAATTAAACGGTCTCTCTCCACAAATACCATGGAAAACCATGAATAATTACTAAGGACTCAGAAATTAATTCACATTGACTCAGTCTCTGACTTCATTCATAATTTTGTTAGTCTGCATCTCACACAAATTCTTTTATACCAGCTTGCCTGAGCAACCTCATTTCTCATACATTCCTAGAGCCAACTCTCTAGTTGCTTGGATCAGTTTTGTTTGTCTGATCAGTTTTGTTTGTCTGAGTTCTGAGTGATCTCTGTTGAAAAAGCTCTATCTTTGTACTTTGAGGAATTGTGATGGCAGCCACTGTTAAGACAACTGCTTGTCTCTTTCACAGTTGTAAGAAGTGAGGCTATTTTCTGTCTGCCCTGGCTTTTATGATAGATTCTTTACGTTTAATAGTCTGAAAACAGTGCTGATTATTACCAAATAAATAAATAATCACTGTCATGGTACCTTAACAAATAACTACATCATAGCATAAAATCCAGTTTGTGAACCCAGCCCCAAGCCATGTCACATTTCCCAGCATACACGCACTATTTGGCCAAGTCCTTTGGTTACCCCTTCTTTCAGTGGTTATAGTGGTGTTTGCCCACCTGACACTCTCACAACCTCCTGATTGAATGACATGATATATATTAACTTTCGCAGCTCATTGCTGTAGCAAGTTTTTGCAGCACTTAGCTCTTTCCACACCTTTTTATTTTTTACTACAAAGAGGAGCATATGGTTCATTAATCACCCAATCACAAATCATTCTGTTGAACTAGATTTATATATTAAAATTAAAACCTGCAACAAATTCCTGCGTAAAGGAGAAGATCCTCAGCAGCTGGTGCAAAATGACTTTTATTAAGCTATGTCAATTCATACAAGCTGCAAAATTTGAGTAAAGTTTTTCCAAATATGGCTGATTGCAGCACTGGCAACCCTTAGTTCTGAGTATTTGCCAGCCTGTATAATATAATTTGGTGTTGCTGAATACTTATGTTAAACTGTGGTATAAATGTGTGAAACACATTAGCTGTGACCAAATCAACACTTTATTCCTTAGCTTGACGATAAAAAGAACTGAAACTAAGTTAATTCTTTAAAAAATAATAATAATAATATTTCAGAGAGCCTATAGATACATATTTTACTTCTCAAATTTCTTATGTATAATATTTTTTCCTGAAAGCCCCTTTGCCACTGAAATGTCAGCTTATGCAATTTGTGAATATATTCATTTTTGAGGGTCTTAGAACAAAAATGCTGGAATTAAATGGGGAAAAAAAAAATTGAGGATAGTCCTTTTTGTTTTTTTGGCTGTTTTTTTTTTGATAGAGAGAGAGAGAGAGAGAGAGAGTTCTTCTGCATTCTGAGCTGTCTCTACACAAGATTGATGTCTGGTGTCACTGTTAGGAAGTGCAAACTGTTCAGCTTCATTGCAATCTATGTCCTCATCCTCTTGCTCCACAGGATACCACATACTTTGGCAGGCAATATTCAGATGGGAAGTACTTTAATGGCAAGAATGGATGCCAGTGAAACCTTTTCCCACAATGTTCAAAACTCTAAACTTACATATGCTACAGAAAAATAAAGCTGCAGGATATAAGAAAGAAAACAGTAACATATTAATTTAGCCACATTAACCTTTATTTTTTGCCCCTCAGAACAATACATTAAAAAAATGCTGGGGAAATATAAAAAAATAAAGGAAGACAGAAAGAAAACAAAAATGAACACAAAAAATTAAAGTCCTCCAACTCACAGAGAAAAACAGACTTTTGAAAAAGAAATATCCATGGGTGCTTCATTCAGCTTCTACTTTTTTCTACTTTGCAGGCTGCATTCCTGCATTCATTTATTTAGCTCTTCATTTTTCCAAAGCCAGAAACAGTAAGTCTTAACACTGATAATGCAGTGCAGTTATTCTGATATAAAAGTGGAATTAGTTCTACAGAGTATTCTCCTGCACGGTTTTAACTGATTTATTAACTAAGTTCCTGAATGATAGATACTTGCAAATGCAGATTAGACTTACAAAGGAAGCCATTAAAATTTACTGAAAATATCAGGGAAACCTGGGGGATGTGCAGGACACACCACACCCCTTAAATCAACTTTTAAAATATTCTAGGGAAATATATATATATTAAAAAAATAAAAGAAAAAAATATATATATATAAAAAAAGAGCGTATGCACAACTTCGCTCCCACCAGCTTCTGGATTTACAAGCTACAGGAAAACCCAGACAGACATTTTAGGCAATGCACATGTGTTCTGTATGGATCTGATCCAAAACTTACCGAATTCAATTAAAAAAAGTCCATTAGCTTTACCAGATCTTGAAACAGGTTCATTATATATTATGGAGTTCAAAACAAAGGACTGTTAGCACTTCAGATTCAAGCTCAGCCATCTAGGCCATTCATATTTATTCATATGCTTCTTTTATAAATGTCTCACATTCTCACAGAAATCAAATGAGCTAATATATGCTTGGAGTAACAGATACTGTAAGCTTACTTAGCAGGGATAGACTTACTGCTTATTTGCAGTGTACATACGTGCATTTTCACCATTCATAGCTGACCATAGATATTCTGCGCACATCTAATAGCTACTTATTGTTGCAACTGTCATAGAACAGACTGGCTCTGGACACTATTAAGTATGCTGAAACTTTAACATCCTTTTCCATTTATCACTTGAACAAGAAGAACGTGCAAGCAATACAGATAGATTAGGTAAGGAGACCAAACCACAGGCAACTTGTCAAAGCACAGAGCCACAATTTAAAAGTGAAAAATGATAAAATTAGCTTGCCTTAGTATGGATCCAAGCCAGGATCCATCTTGTACAGCCCAGCCCCAAGTCCATCAGCTAGAACTATCTAGAGGATGCTTCTAACACCAGAATGTAATCTTCAAGGTTTTCTCTCCCAATACACCTGCTTTGTCCCTTCAGCACAGAACAAAGACATACCTAAATTAATTCTACACAAATTCAGGCTCATCTTTATGCTGAAGCTATCTCTGGAGCTACAGCAGTTTAATTAGACATACTCAGCAAAAAGGCATAAATTACACTTCAGTAAGACCTTTTACTTTGTTGTCCACTGCTAATGATACTGTTTTATTCTTTGAACATGAGTCAGAGGTGTTATTTATATAAATATTTTGGGGAAAGAGGAAGCAGAATAAATAATTACTAGATGAAGACAGAAAAGCATAGTCTTTTACAGCCTATCCCAGTGTTTGCTTTAAGGTTTGGTAGTGGTAACTGTGGGGCCAAACTTGCTTCAGCATCCCTGCAGACAAAGATCCCAGGCCTAGGAGTTTAAGAGGGCTGGCAACAACAGCAGCTAACAGTTGAATCTGGAGGTGTGGGGGAACAGGAACACAAACAGGCTCCTCTGCTGCTAATTCAGACTGATTTGTTAAAGAACAGCTATAGCACTTGACCGGTAAAAAATACACTTCTTCTACATGCTCACTGGTTTTTGCAGACACATCTCCTGGCTGTTGGTACAACTTTTAAGACCTACATCTAAAAGCTAAATAATTTGTAGCTGAGCTAACAGAAAGGAGAGGATTACAGAAACAGAAATGATTTTTAACTAATTAGTTGTGTCATAGTAATATATTTCATTGTAAATTAAGTAATTTTTATCCTTTATCCATTTTCTCTAAGCTATGTAGAAAAGCTGAGATTGGAAGTTCAATGCAGTATTCATTTTCTGTACTTTATTCTTTCCAAAAGCATGAAAATAAGCATTAAAGCTATGAAGTGCAAGACACAAGACTGCAGACTTACCTCAACCACTAAAGTTGTATATAGGAAACAGATCTGCCTAAGAAAAATAGTCTCCTCTATTTTATAAAGTGTCATTATTATCTGGCAAGTGTAGGGTATTTTATTTTAAATATAAAAATAGAAGGTTTTTTTTGTTTTCTTTTCTTTGCAGCTTGGAGATCTCTGGTTAAAATCCATTGCTAGCCAAAATTACTGACCCAAAATGAGAGCATGCTGCCTGGCCTCTTTAAGCAGACTGTGCCAAATGTAACTCTAGTCTACCAAAAAAATCATGCTACTCCACAGCCAATCTCCTCCCACAGTTGGCAGGGGAGGAGAGCAAAACAGAGAATCTCTCTCTCTTTATCTGCAAAGTGTTGATTTTTTTATAGAAAACATACTTGTAAATACATTTTTTTTTTTTTACAGTGTGTTAAGATATATCAAACAGCAAGTATTTTTGTATAATTTCATGAGGTATTTTATATGCACGCCAGTATCCACCCAGCATGGGAGCTCTTGAAACATGTAAGTTAAATGACTACCCCATATTCATCCCAGAATTAACTACGATTCTAGGGTGGAAGGCCCCAGCAAAAGATGAAGTCTCAGTTTTGGTTGTTCAGCCAACAGGCACACCAGCAACCACCGAATGGTGGCCAAAGGGAAACACAGCACAACTGTGTCAGTCCAGGCTAAGAATATTTTTTGCCAAAACCGTGGAGGAATTGCTAAAAGGTAACATGAGAGAATCATGACCCAGACAATCAGAGTGGTATAATTTATAGCACCTGGTGCAAGTAATAAAAAAATCTAGGCTATAGCTAGTGGTCATAGTACAAGAACACTCATTATTTACCCCTACCAGTAATATTTTAAAAAACAAGGTATGAACACAAGCAAATTTAATTTGTATTTCAATTGCTGCTAGAACACATCATTACATTAGATTCACATGCACTTATAAAGAACTGGAAAAACATGTATGTATTATTTTGAAGAAACTGAGCAAATTATTGTTTAAATGGTTAAGTTGCTTTGATCTCATTTAAATGATATTCCTAAATACTCAGCCATTGACTTAGAGAAGTAATACATTCAAAAAAATGAAAAGAGAATTAAAAGACAGAGACAGAACAATGCATGTCTCTGTGCCTTATTTTATAGAATGAAAATATTGCTTCATGGAGCTCATGTTTACTTCCCTTTGGTTCTGGCAAAAATAGCTGAAGTTTATGACTACTAAATGCTTTCCTTATTCCCAAGAAAAATTACAAGAAACATAGTACTACCCAGAAAAAAAAAGAGAAAAAGAATAATAAATGCCTTAATAGGATGTTGGTGATATTATAAAAATTGTATATATATCTGTTTTTCAGCATAAAAGTAAAATAAACACTTTTTTTTTTAAGTGTTCAAGGCAACCATATTACCACATAGATGTCCACCTAATTTTAACCACATCGCTCTTATAATCATCTATATGCATTTTCTGAATGTAGACTACTAACCCTTAAATCAGGAGCATTTACTTCTGTGCATTTCTGAGTATCCAGGATCTGGAAGCCTCAGCCTCTTCTGAGACCTGGGACCTCCTGTGCCTTAAGAGCACATAAGGTCTGAATAACCAAACTTATAAGGAAAGATTTATAAAGGTGTACAAAAGACAGATACATTTGTTTCTGGAATAGGATAGGACTGGTGAAGTAGAGCTCAGTGGAAAAGCAGGTGGTTGAGATTATAATCAACCAATCAAATAAACTCAAGCAAGCTGCACCAGATGGCCTTTTTTCTGTTACTAATATTACTTATGTTCCTATTCAGCTGTAAGAAGTTACAAATAGTTTACCTGTTCATATTTTTCTGACTCAAATTACATAAGATCAGTGCTCTCACTTCACCATCACATTAAAAGTTATCATGACACTGTCTGTAGTTGTATTTAATAATTTACAATGCTACCTACTCAGAAGAGAAACTGGTAGGTGTAACTGAAATCCTGCCTTTTACAGCACAAATTATGTAGCAAGCCATATAAAGAGCTAGAGAGAAGGAGAACAGAAACAAAACAAATAAACAAGCAAAAAAAGAAACAACACAAGGCCCCAAAAACTTTAACCTCTAAAGGCTAAATGCTACTAGATACAAACAAAATATAAAGTTAGAATATATTTCCTGTATAAAAAAAAAAAGAAATTTTGTAGGAAAAGTTGTGCCCATGACTAACCCGTAGTCACACAGATTGAATGATACATTAATCTACAACTGCATCAAACATATCCAAATCTCTCCTTCATCTTATATGAGGCATGGTTCAATATATAAATACAACTTTGGGAAGTTTTTTTGGGGGAAGCATTTTACAGGTGCAAGAAGCAGCTTAACAATGAAGATCTCCATTTGCATTAATTTATTTCAAAACTTTTATGATTTTCATATATAATGCTTAGTTTAAAACACGATAAGGTGAGCGTGGTTTTAGCATGACCATGGTTAATTCTTGTTAAGAAAGCAAACTTACTGCTAGTTGCAAGGCATACTCTGATTCCGTAAAAATGTTAATAATCCACTGAAGCAGTTTTAAGATAGTATAAAAATAGTTTAAGTTAATTTAATTAAAAATAGTTTTTAAAAGAGCAACACATTATTATGACTGGATGCAAGAGTTCATTTATTCAACACATCTTTACTTTCTAAAACAGTTCTCTTCACTGCATTTTGACATCATATACAATAATATTTAGGGCAGAGTAAACCGTGCCTTTCAGATACCTTATGAATGGCACCTTTATAGATTATTCTGCATTTATGTGCATTTCCATTCAAAATGTCATCATCTTTGCAGGTAAGTGTCTCAGCTTTGATTCCATTCTGCAGGCACTAACGGTGCAGGAGAATGACACTGCATGTCCAATTGCTAAATTGCAATTCACATCTATTAGGAATCTTAGAGAAAACTACACAAGCATTTTAACTATCTATACTTACTCTTCCTGTAGGTTTATTAAAGTAGGTGTAAAACATGTGAGATTTCTTCAGCTACTAATATCCATAGTTGTTGATTGTGCTTCATTTTGTCACAATTCTGGAATATTAAAGAAGAGTTTGAAACTAGAAATATACAACACCTCCCCAGGGTAGATCATATTTCAGCAATACCCATAACAATACACTTTACACATTTTTTTGATCTTGATTCTGACAAGATGCAAGCATTTTCATCAATATGCAGTACAGGTGGATGGTTGATTTGTCTGCCATTTTTCTTGACAGTATACAGAACATTTTGCTTAAATATAGCTGGCTGGGCAGTGAAGTAGCAGGGTGAATGAGCATAGTCAAAGCAAAGCTTCTGAGGTGGTGGAGAGAAAGAGACATTCCCAGGGGCACAGAAAACACTGCAAGGAGATGTCACTATGAATTTCCTTGGATTGCACCACTCCACTCTGGAATAATGCAGTTGGCGGGGAATATATGGGTTTTCACATCCTTTTCCAGCCTCCTTCATTTCAGTGTTTTTGGATACCTGTATTCAGAATTTTCTTGTTCTAGTTTATACATGTATCTGCTGATCCAGTAAAGCACAGCTTTAGTGAAATGTCCTATATCTTGTCACTGTCACTTTTAATAGAAAGTCAGGTGGGTAGTTTTGTCTCAAGGGTCTTGTTAACTGGTAACCTGTTATATATGGAGATGTGATTAAATGTATGTTCAAGTGTTTTGTCCAAACAAGATGACAGGGATTTAGAGATTTCTTTTATTTTGCACACTGTAGGGTCTCAACAGCATTTGTGTAAGTTACTGAACAATACTAAATAAGTTAGCATTTATCTATGTATTACATCAATTAATCAAATGTCACTACTACAGCACAATAAAGTAAGCATTAAGTGCAAAAGAGTTCCAAGAGCTTATTTTGCAGCAAAATATACTGAGATAGTTTGGTGGAGTTTCTTTTAAAGGATTACGACCATAATCAGTATGTGATCATCTGACTAAATATTATGTTAGTGTAATGTACATACAGATGTTCATTTATGTAAATTTTATTCTGCTTTTGCACATTTTAATGAAGATATTTATCCTGGACTAACTCACCACTTGTTTTCACCCAGCAGAGCAAAAGGGGCATGTAAAGTCAGTCCCAGTATCAAGAGAAAGAGATATATAAAAAGTTAAAAAAAACAAGTTGCACAAACATTTTCTCTGCCAGCCACTCCATTCTTTTCTACAACTCTTCCAGCATATTTGCAAAGGTGTTGATTTTCCACTTGGCTGTTTTATCAACAGATAAACACACCAAAAATGGGAAAATACATAGCAAACACATTTCTCATAGAATTCTCATAAACTCTAAATGAATAGCAAGGCTACAACATTCTGTTCACACTTAATTCAACTCTTTTCTTCTGGTAGAGAAATCAAGTGAGCAGATAAGACTGGAATCAGATCTCACAATTCCATGCTTAAACAAAATCTGAGTGAGTTTGCCATGAAGATAAGCACTTTTTTCAACTGCTTAAAGGTATTTGGATTCCAGTGTACAGTATCATTTTTCTGAAAATTGCTTTGAAGCCTTCATTTTAATCCAGTATATGGATAAAAATAAATGACTATTTCTATAATTGTCGGTTTACTATATGAATAAAAATATTGTAAGCATTAACTCAAAAAGGGATCTACATTTTATTTAAATTTCTGCATTTTGCCTTTTACACTCATGTAGTTTTAATTAGTTCTAAGTATTCTTAACATTATCTGCTTTATAAAACTTCAACAAACAAATAAGACACATAAATTAAGTATCAGAAAAAAAAAAAAACATCCTTCTCACAAGCAACTTTTCAGATTAGGCTTAATGCTGCAAATTTTGAGGCCTCAGTAGTGTCTGTATGTGCAGCAGCCTTCTCTTGAATTGCAGTGCCTGACAAGAGCAACTGAAGATAATAAAGACCATGAAACAATGGCACTCCCTGGAAACCAGCAATAAACTTTCATAGATTTAAACTTTATAAGAATTTCACACTTTCGGTGTCCAATGGATCTTGGGAGCTTACATATCAATTACAACCTCATGACCCAAGGTTTATGACCTCATGCACAGGTCATGGGGGAAATTTACAGGTGGGGTGGTCTTATTGCAGTTTAACGAGTGAACCATGAATGACAAACATCTGCATCTAATTTTCAGATAAATCAAGATGATCACTAACCATAAAGAACCAGATTCTTTTTTTTTTTTTTTAAACTGCAAAAGTCTCCTTTAGAGAAGTTTCTTTCCTTAGCTTTCTCAAATTTTTGATGGGAATCTTGAGCAGAAAAACTGAAATACTGACTAATGTCAGGTCTTATCAGAAAATATCATTGAGTTCATTACTGAGAAATATAGCTGCTCTGCTATTGAATTTTCTAAGTTGCTTTTTTTATTTTTTTCCCCTAAGATACTTACCTCTGATCATTAAAAGTAAATTCTCTAGTGTGGAGCCTAATTTTTGTTCTTTGGACCTCAATCTGATTTCTAAAATAGTTCTACATCTGCAAGCGCAATCTGCCAGCTCCAGCTCATAGAGTGTTGCTGATTCTCTAAGATACAGACTTGCCCTACTTCCTCAACATCCTCAAGAGAAATTCTGGTGTAGAATCAGTTCAGTTACTGTAACTTCAAGTGATGCTTATGGTAGTAAGACAATGGTCAAAAATTTTACCTTATATCTGTCACCATTCTCTACTGCGTAGTAAAAGTTTTGACAAAGAACAACACTTCTCTGTCTCTCAAATGTCCACTCTGTTACTTTACTTGTCAAGATTTGATATTTCTTTAATGTAGCAGATCAGTACAAAAGCACTTAAAACAAGGAAGAGATGCAGGTAAGGAGATAAGATATGATTTTAACTTCTTAACTGGATGGCTCCTTAGAAGGTAAAGTTGTACAAATTTAAAACCAAGACAGCTGAACAACATATGTATAAGATTTTGAGTCCATAAACAAGCTCTATTCTGTGTACCTCTGTGTAAGTATGTAGTTATATATTGTCTAATGATAAACACTTCTGCAGTACAGTCATCTGTCAGTACACGGGTAAAACTTACATTCCCTAATTTTGACACTAAATTTTAGTTGTAACATCTACTGTGAATATTTACCTATGAATATGGATCTTACCTAGAGCCTATTTACCACACTAGTTTTCTGTGCAACAGAACTTTCAAACTTAAAAGCACATGTCAGAGTTTGCTTATGGCCAGTACTTTGGATTAATGAATCAGCACTGCACATCTGATGACATCTCCAGCTGCAACCCAGAGTTACAATCTATCATGGACAAGATCTGCTGGGTTCTGGTAGGAAATGGTTTCAGAAGTAGGGGAGTGAAGATGTCAAAGGTCACAGCCAAGAGACGGCTGAGAAACACTTATACTAGAATCATGAAAAATTTTCATCTCAAAATACATCTGTGCAACCAATTCTACCATGGTAACTAGAAGGACAATGACAAAAACAAAACAAAACAAACAAACAAACACCTCATTAAAGTACTTCCCTTCCCACAAACAAACAAAACTTTACAAGGCTCATCTGAGTGAAATGATGTGAAATGATGAGTTCATAAGGGAGAGGCTGCAAGACAAAAGTAAAAGAATAAGTCAAATTCTTTATAAATAAGCATCAAACATGTATTTGCTATGTGTGGCCTCAGTACTGCTGAGGGAGCTATGAAGAAAATCCTCTAAGATGAGAGGCTGCAGCTGTAAGTTAAGAACAAAGCAATCGTTAATATTAAAATTCCAAGGAGACTTTAACAGTTGTAATATTAAGAACTTACATTTTATAAATCCATAAAGTACTCACTTTAACTATTTACTAAGTCCAAAATGTCTGCATTTCTTTAGAGCTGAAAGTGAGTAATAAATGAGTTGGTGAAGTAGATAACATAGAATTAAGAGACAGTTGATACTTTTTATAAAAAAATACTGTCACCAATTCTTTAAAAAAGATAATGATAAGTTTGAATATATCAATATTTTTAAAACAGTGCTATTTTTAAATGAACACATTGTTTTCAGGGGAGACAGTTCTAATAACACCAACAGCATGATTAAGTACAAAGTGTAAATTATCTTGCTAATGAGAATCACCCCAGTCATTCACCCCAATAGGTAGAATTCTGCAGAAAGTGAAGACTTATACAAAACGCTGTACTAAAACATAATTATGAAACAAGAATTTTAATACTGCATGTATATTTATGCAAATGAAATTATCACTCCACAAAATATGTTCTTCTTCATTAAAAATTGAATTTATCATCAATATGTTATGTATTTGATCTAGTTAGAAATTATTCATTGAAATCTTGCACTTAGATCATTTTATATGAAAGAAATTAAAAGGCACTTGAAGTTGAAGTAAAAAAAAAATAATAATTTCCTATGGAAATGTTGAAATGCACTTGTTGTTTCAGCTAGATGAGGCTACTTCCAATGATAGCAATGGCAACTATATTATCTGTAGCTTGTGAACTCATTTCCTGGAACACTAAGTCTTACAGTGACTAAAACAGACAAACAAACAAACAAACAAACAAACAAAAAGCCTGTTCTTGGAATTGGATTCATCTGGATTCATAAATTGCACCAGCTGAAGGAGAAAGCAGATGAGTACCAGAGCAACAAAGTAATTATGGATGGCAGAAATAGTGAAGATCTGTGGGGGAAGCAATGGGCAGTCAAGTAGAGGAAATCAGTGATGCTATCTTTGGAGGCAGCTCTCAAGCAAGATGGAGCATAAAGTGATTAGAAAACTGGAAAAAAAAAAAATCAAGAGGCAGTTCCTGTCTCCTGGCAACCAAACGTGATCATCTGACAATACCACATAGGCATTTTGCATATTGAAAGTCAAATGGCACTATTACAGAGATAATGCAGACAAAATATGTAATGGCACTTCCCACTCATACTTGCAAACAAACTTCCTCTGTTAGCCTTACTTATAAATCTAAATATTTTTGAGTGTTTTTTTAACTACAAGGCTTGTGGTCATGATAAAGGACTACATCATCTGTACCCTGAATTGACGCATCAATTTGGACTGCTCATGGAACCTGCTGGGCAGATGTGTTCTGCAGTGAATCTGCACAGATGTGGTTTGTTCTTCAGTCAGCCTTAGCATGTTTAGAGACATCAGTTTTCTTGCACTGGAGATCCAACAGATGCTTTTGTTGCCAAAGTCTTACTGTACTCCACAGAACCCAGTTTCAGGTTTTAGAGACAAAACTGATATCTAGCTAGTAACGTATTTAAAGATCCATAAAGGAAACAAGGGAACTTTATTCTTTGCCTTTCACACAGATTTATTTCCCTGTGATCTTGATAACAATAAATTAAAGGTAGAATCTTCCTCCTAACTGACAGCCACTTCTCACAGTTTACAAGAAACTAGCTGGCAGGAAAAATTCCATTCTTACAAGTTCCATTTTTTTAATTTCAAAAGGTTTTGTTATCAGTTAAGAGCTGTCAAAGATATAGAAAGTACAAAAGTCTTTTAGAATTTTTTACTCTGTGATTATTGCAGACATACAGCAATGGCCTAGTGAAATGCTGAAGCTGTTGTTACCATCCTAACAGCATGTGTTCATACTGAGCTGGGAAAGCTAGATCCTCTGCAGGATGTGGAAGAAGGTGGTCAGTTTGACTCCTTTTCTGCAACGCAGCAGGAATGTAGCCATGACCCATATTATTAATGACATTCAATTTTTGGGAGGACAAATTAGTGCTTAAACTAGATTTTTTAAGGATAGCGGCCTGTCTGGAAGTAGTGAAAAGGAAATCTAGTTAACAGGGAAATATCTTCATTTCACCACCTTCCCCACAGTTATAATAGTTTAGTTTATATGCCAAGTGGCAGATTCGGTACCTAGAAATGAAATTATCTCAAATTTGTACCAATCATATTGCTTGCTGTATTGTCAGTCATTTACCAACCAGGGGAGCAATGACATTCATTTTGGCCAAGTTTTATGCACAGCCAATTCTGTTCTTATTTCATCATTAGCTGTCTTTGTACAGTTAAAATGGAAAAGAAAGAAACAAACAAAAAATATCCTACATTAGATAGAAGTATCAGTGCATTTATAAAACAAGAAAAAATTAGAACCTGAGCTACTGAAAGGAAGTGACAGACAAGTTAATAGACATTGCATTTCTTTAGGGAGTAGCTAATGAAATGGAATTATTTTGTAAAAGATACATTTGTGAATAAAGGGATTTGTTTACTCTGAATATCTTTATCCCGAATAGCCAATATTTTCAACTTCAGATGATGACCTAATTCCAGTGTGCAGATGCTATCTAGTCTTAGGTTCACTCATACTTTACAGTGTTCTCTTACAGATTGGCAATAGGAGCAGATAGAATGGTTCAGTCATTTCTCATACTGATCCAATCACTTTGGAAGTGGAAGGATTTAAGTTCTCAGGGTAGCCTACTCTTGTTTGGAAGCTATTCTATAAATGATGCTTTCATTGTACACATCTGAAAAAGTGTGCAAAACACATGTTATGAGTATAGTTGCAGTAGTCAGACATCTTCCAATTCCTTTACCAAATAGCTCATGTAAATTCATCATCAGTTAATAGAAATATTCGTCTGTAGCTGTAGAAATCTTATCTGTAATAACTTATTCATCTGCAGTCATAAAGTTCTGCATCTGTATCCCTCAGTGCTTACTGTAACTTGATACTGATCCACTTTTTCTTTTTCACTTTTTCTGATTGTATTTCTAAAATATAATCACCGCTGGTATGGTTAAGAGAGGAAACCTTTTGGTTAATACCTATTATTTGAACATGCACTAGATCTCCATAGGTTTATTGGATCATAACTTCCTAACAGACTTTTCTTAGGTGATTATAGTGAAAATATTCTGATATTCTACATTTCTTTAGCAGGCTTTTCACTTGAGTTCTTTCATCCTACAAACCTTCAATTTCTTTACTTGTGCAGGATGGAGTATATCTCTGGCAACACTCAAGCCTCTAAATGGCAGAATCAGCATTCAAAATAGAACCATAATCTTATATAACTTGGTGGTTATGATCTCTTGGAGTATTTGTGTAATTTTTCCATTCATAACATTAACCATGGAAATGGAAATTGGATACACTCGATTGTTCTTTAGAAAGTTTGTAAGACTGCTGAATCAGGCTCCAGTCATCCTATAATGAAGTTTATCAACTCACTCAGACCTCAGCCATAGAATTTAAAGAAGATCAAAAGTTACTGAGCAACTGCAGGTTCACTCTTTTTATACATTCTTGTGCAGCTCATGGGAATGCAAACTCACATTTAGACAACTCTCATGATCTGCATTTTTTTAATTTGCACAGAATCTACAGATAGCCACTGTTTCAGATACATATCAAGCATATCAGGTATACAAAGGTTTCCATAAATACAGTAATTCCTAATCATCCATCCAGAAATGATGAAAGAAGAAAATTGTTCATGACAGTCTACTTTGAAATGTATAATCATTTTAGGCTTTATCCACATTGAAAGGTGAAGCACATTATTTTGACTTTGTTCACATTTTACTCCCTTCAAAATACCAGTAGAGAAATTCTGAGTTATGTCTAACAGAGATAAAGATGTAACCTTCAATCCAATCACCTTACTAAGGATCAGCTTACCCTTTACTATGCTAAACATGAGCTACGAACCATGAACTAAAAAAAAAAAGAAATAAAAGAAATAAAAGCACTATGTTCCAGCTGCAATGTAGGGATGAAGAAGAAGAAGAAAAAGGACTGAATATCCATTCAAGACAGTGTGGAGTGCAGTCAGTTCTGATTACTAGCCAGCTGTGTGAGCTTGCACTCTCGTTAGCAGGGTTTTACATTCCCGGGTTTAGGATAAAAGTGAGCACTTATTTTCTTCTTTTTTTCTCTTTTCAGAGAAAAAAAAAAAAAAAAAAAAAAAAAGACATGGCTTGAAATGAATAAAAAAAGGTCTTTATCAGGGTGAACTTTACTCCTCTACTCATCAAAATGCAAACTCTTTAACTTGCTCAACCATAATTCTGATTATGGTTGAGTTTGAGTTTGCAAGTTACACATTCCAGATGTGAGGCAAGAATAGGAAAATCACAATGTGGGGGTTGGATTTGGGATCTGTGTATGTGTGTCTGCAGTATTCTTTTCCCGGTAGATTTCCCACATTTATAATTATGAAGTTGTGAATAATGAAAACAAAAAATCCTAAAAACAAGGGCCAACTTTTTCAAATTATGAACAAAAAGTAAAGTACGCTTTCTTATGATTCACCCAATTTTGGAAACTGGCAACAGCAGGTCACACCACTTATTTAAAAACTCAGAAGAATAAGATGTCCGATGATTTCTTTTATTAGAAATATTTTGAATCTTTGGAAATGAAGCCAGTAGGAACTTAGGATGCAGTGGAGTTCAAAGTTTCTGTGGGTGTGTGTTGTAGTGAAGTAAAAAATGGTGATCCAGGCAGCTTTAACTTGCCAGATACAATTTCCTTTCTCAACACTGTCTCTATGGGCCTGCTTAAAAAAAACTGGAAAATTTTACTTTTTATTTGCCAAATTGGCCATAGCTGGAATCAATCAAGAAGTAATACCAGAATTTAAAGTTTTGTGCAAGAAAAAGAATAGCTACAACAGCTCAATGCTATATTTTTTATCTTATCCTGAAATAGATGGATTAAAATCACACAAACTCTACATGTTACGTACAGCGGTAATATGAATGTGCATACATTGTGTGGATACATCTACAAATTACACATACATAACTCAGGGTCAAGCCCAAGATTTTCAGATGTGATCAGTCTCCACTCACTGGCAAACAAAAACTTCCTGTTCCTGCCAAGCAATGTGCTCCTTGGTCTTTTCTAGAACGTATTTGGTGTGACTGGAAACACCCTGGAAATAGGGTTGGGCAGGCACTGCTATCCCTAGAGACACAGATAATCCTACACACTGAATGAAACCTGAATCTCTCTCTCTCTCTTTTTTTTTTTTTTTTTTTCCCCTTCTTCTTTCTCCTACTGCAGCCTTTCCTCTAATCAGGCAACAGGAAAACGGTTTACACCTGGGGTCAAGTGGGAAGAAAAATGGAAACAGGCTCCTCCAAACAGATATTGTTGGCAGCAGGAAGAGTAGGGAAGGGCCACCATGTCTAGGGCTGCTCTTTCCAGGAGACTTTCCTCATTGTCACAACTTAGTTCTCTAGCATCCTTCTAGAGCAGTGGGATTTCTTTGTGGAGTCCTCCAGCCCCTTCTATAAGGATGCATGCAATCACAGGAAAATGAAAAGAACTGGAAGTTTTCTGCCTCACCATATTTTGCAGTACAGGAGCATGGAAAGTGCTTCAGGGACTGACAAAAATATTGCTCTCAGTTTGTAGAATGGATGAGCAAAATCAGTCCGGAGAAGCAATTAGGCACATAGTCACTTTGCTGGAAGTACAAACTGAAATTTCATGCTACTCTGAGCAGAAGACACTCTGGGTACAATCTAAATGGATACAGTTCTGGAACTGTGCTAACTTACATAAAGAAACATAATGTTAGCTTTCTCCTCAAATCTGGGTGGTTCAAAGAACTTTTTGTAATATTTACTCTAGTCTAACTCCTCATTACGTTTCCTAGTGCATCACAGGATGGCTCTAAAATCAGCCAATAAGCACCAAACAACACTCATTACTTCACGACTTTTGGATCACAAATTAGGCTGATTTAAAAGCAAGCAGAAGCTTCAAACAGAGTAATACTTAACATTTGCACATGGCCATATGTTTCTAGGAAGAGGGGTATTCCTCAAGTCTCTGTATTTGGACTACTTGGAAATAACAAGTACCTGGAGTTGCTGTGGTTGCATATGTTTACTATGTTTTATATAAAGAATATTTTTATGATGTATTGTGTTTCGGAAGAGTTATTGAATACAAAGTGGAAAGTGCAAACGTATCCACGTGTCCTGCATTTATTATGGAAAGAAAAATTTCCACTTTCCATTTTATATTAGAAACAAATAGATAAAATATTCATTTCCCTTCTGAATGTCTTTATATTACAAATTTTTTCAAGCAGCTAGTAGATACATAGCTAACAAAAAGCAGATCTATTTACCCCGCTAGGCCACTAGAAGTATAGAAGTTTACAAGGAAACATTTCTTGTATGTTATGAGAATGAACATAGTAACAGCATAGATTAGAAATCTAAGGTTAAATACATGTTGTACTTGACTGATCAGAGATCTTTTTTTTTAACCACAGTATGAAAAAAATATATACTTGGATAAAGCAATGTTCATTTCAGAGATTTTTAAAATTATTTTTTTAATATGTTTCAAATGTGAAATAATTCCATCTGCTTACAGGTCATCTGAGTCTCAATTGAGGTTACTTGCTGCATTCCTATAAGCTTATTTAACACTTTAAATACAAACATCTAGCAAACAAACTAAATTCATCTCCTTCTTTGACAAGTAAAGCAGAAAGCAATTTTGCAAAATGAAACAGTGATGATACATCTGGATAATAGTATGTGCTAATGCTATCTTGGCCTGGCCAGAGGCTATTCCTTCTACTTTTAAAATTTCATTTAAGAAAACGGGAAGTCAATAATCTGCCTCCTACAGAACTGAAATTAGTTGTCTGTTATCTAGTACAAGCTATTGTCTGAGGGTATCATGCTCTGTTTCTTTATTTAAGATTCACATAAAAAAAAAAAAAATAATGGACCAGTCTAGTTCAGACCATTTAAAAAAGATTTTAAGCCAGGAGAGATAAATAACTTAATCACATTGTTATGTAGCTAATGTATTAAAGATCACCTTGTCCAAAAGTTTAACATGAACTTTCAACACTCATCAAGCACCAGAAATCTGTGGCAGGACACTGAGGACAGACTTGCCACTTTCCGAAGGAGCTGCTGTTCAAAACTGTTGCCTGTTCCCCTCTCATAGGATGCCAGGGAATTAAAGCCCCATGGGCATGTTTTAATGAAGCAACAGGACAAGTGCTGAAGATTTTTCCTAATGGAAGAAACAAACAGAAAACAAACAAACCTATTTTCTCACTCAAAAACAAAATAGAAAGCAAACAACATTGTGTGGAAAATGCTTAGCAATCACAGCAATCACGGAAACTGCAACTGGAAGGGAGGCAGTGACAAGCCGCTACTGCCAGAGCTATATCAGCATTCTGCAGTCAGAGCTATGAAAAGACAAGAACTCTCTCTGCAGTGATTCCTACAGAATTGAATAACACACATCTATCACAAATGACAGAACACAAGGATGTAAATCCTTGAGAGGGATGCACAAATCTTCCAAAACCAGCCCCACACAGCCCCCCCATTCTGACATTCTACTTCAGTTTTCACCTGGGAACAAGGAAATAAAACATTTGCTGTGGGAAGGGGAACAGAGATGGAGAGAGAAGTCAGATCCCAAAGCAGAGCCCATCTCTTAGGCTGGTCTCCTTTTCTTCCTGTTCCACTCCTGCTCCCTCTGGCACTCAACGCAGCTTTGTATTATAAGCAATGCTCAAGTGGGATAATTCATGTTACTGGCTTAATTTTTGTCTAGCATTGTAAAACAAGAAGTGGGACTGTAACTCCTGTGTCATTTATTTAACTTTCCTCTTAACTCATCTTTCCCAGCATACGTGTCATTTGGAAACAGTCATACAAACACAGAGCTGTAGCAATTACAGAAAAACTTGAAAACTAGGCATACTCACTAGTTCAGTGAGTATTTATGTCCATCTAAATTTGAGACAAGCAAAAATAAAATTCAAGTAACAATTGTCAAATCCTGACCTTCTCATGCTTTAGCATTTCCCTGCAGTTGTAAGACCCGGGACTTAGATGGGGAAGTTGCATTCCTCACCCAAAATGCTGCTGCTTAAAGCATCCCTTTGATTAGCAGTTGTGTAGGTGCAGGGACCCCTGCATTGTGAATCCTATCCAGTCTTTAGCAAGACTGTGAGTCCAGACTTCCTCCAAAGGTATCTCCAGATTTTAATTGCTTGTCACTGTAAAACTGCACGTAACTTCAGCATTTTGTCTATGCACTTGGAGACCAACAAAATATAATTGAACCACATCTTGAAACTCATCAGAGAAGTGCAGTTGAAGGAGAAAGGGGAAATGAAAATAGACTGCACAATACATAATTTGTTGAAAGACATTAAAAAAAAAAAAAAGCATTTTGGAAATATGTGAATATATTAAGAACATCCTGCTCTGCAGCATGTTGTTTTTGTTTGTTTGTTTTTTAATTCCTTGAATATATATTTGTACTCATTTGTCCTTCAGTAGCCACTCAGCTCATTTGCCACCTGTACAAAGTGTTACACTGTTAAAAGGCAACACATCCACATGGAAATCTCCCTGTAGGTACGTATTTTCCCCTTGGAACACTTGTATGGCTTACTCACAGCCAAGAACTCAAGCAGATTGTTCTTACAGAATAATCCTATATTAAGTCAGTAGCAGTAAAAGAAATGTAGCTTTGTAGTTTTGTTTCTGCTATGGGAAAGTGAGGGGAAGTAATAGGTTAATATCTAGCATTCATTTGCTGCTTCCCATTAAGGACAGTAAATACAGAAAGGAAAAGTTTTCTTCCATTCCTGGATGGAAAAGTATATTCCATAAGATTGTTGTGAAAGATGACCTTATGCTACAAGTGGCACCAAGCTATGCAGCACATAATCAATGACTATGCCTACCACTGTGACAAATGTTTTGACGTTCAATATTGCAAAGTCAGATCATCTCCAAATGGCATTCATGAATCACTGTCTTCTGAGAAAGCCCTCTTCTGGCAGCAGCTTTTTATGTATAGATTAAAATAAGGATCAGTGTGAAAGGAGAAAAAAAATCATCTACTAAGTGGTACTTTAAATTGATTCTATTTTTTCTGATAGCATAATACTTGATCATAAGGACAAAATACAGAAAGAAAATCCTTTTGTCTGTTAACATTTAAAAAAGAAAACAAAAACAAAAGATACAGATGAGAGATGTCTCTATTTTTTTTTACCGGCAAAAGGTACTTTGAAAAGAAACTATCCCCACAGGACCTTCAGTAATGGGTGAGCGTTCAACTCTAGTTCTTTCTCTGTCTCCTCACAGGTGTGCACATAGATGCCCCCATTATGTAACTGGAAATTCTTTTCAAGAAATAAAGGTGTTAGAGCATTTTTTCAAGTACTGAGAAACAATCAATGTGCTGACATTTCCTAGAATAGAAAAAATAAGAAAATACTCATTTTATGGTGTAATCAGAACAACTAACTGAGATAGTTTAGGAAGGAAATTTTACTTTTGAATTGCAAACTTTTTTAAAAAAATGCAAGATAAGCTGTTGAAAATTCATTAAAATCAATGCAACTCAATAAACTGTCATGTGCTTTTACTTTTAAACATAGTGTAAACTGTAAAAAGCAGCACAAAATCAGCTTTTACTGCTTTCTAAACTTGTTCTGGTTCAGAAAGTGCAATGCTTATTACAAAAAATAATGAAAGCAGCTAATAAATGTTACAGAGAACAGTAGAGTCAAGCACATGCAAACAATATGCCAAATAGCTGGTGATTTTCTGTCTGCTGACTGATTTCAGATCTTGTCACCAGCACAGTCAATGGGGGACAAAATCCTATGGAATTTACTGTGCAATGCTGGCCAACCAAAACAACCACTGGAACACAGGACACTGGACATATCACGTGCTGTCATCACAGATCACAGTGCTGTTCTCACTCTAATGCCAGCAGAAAAGCCTGCTTTTTATATTAAATGCATGTTCCCTCCAATCAGTTTTCACAAAAAAATTACTTGTTTGTAACAGTTTTTAAATCTCCGGCAATTATTCTGATTAAATCAAGATGCTTCCTTTCTTCGTTCAACTGTTTATGCAGACTATCTAACAGCTAGATAGAAAGCATATCACAAGATATTTTATTTTGCATTTTTTATTATTTCTCCTTCCCATCTCATCACTTAAGACAAAAAGTATTGGGCATCTCCAAGAAACTTGTTGCCAAAGTGCAACTTGACATATCCGGCATACTCAGAACATTTACTGAATGAATGTGGTTTGGAAAGCTGGGAATGGGACATGTTAATATTTCTGCAAAATTTACTGAGTCAATGTATTTTACAGAACCATGCATACAGTATATGCATTCAAGTCCACAAGAAAAAAATACAGAAGAATGTGCAATGAATCTCATTAATTGGAAACAAAAAATAATTAAACAAAAATCAGAAAATTATATAAATATTTTCCTACTAAATAAATCTGGATAATTCAGACTCCGTCTTAAAGTATATAAACTGTTATTGTCAAATCATCCTGGGCTATCTTTAGGGGGTTATTTAGAATGATCATCTGAGCAGCGGCCCATGAAGACTTCTTATAAGGAATGCAGTTTGTTTATTTTGCACAATTTGCAATTTCTTAGGAAGTTGGGCAAGTGAGAATGTTTGCTAAGTGAAGTTCTCTCTTCAATGCCTTACTTTGTTTTTCTTTGCCCGAAAGAAGTGATTTTTGGTTGTTACAATTACCATGAATGGGAAAACTATTCTTCTTAACCTGACTTTGAGAGCTGAAGAGGTACAGTTTAATATAATAAAATGTGGTGGCCCTCTAACCTGCTCCAGGCTTCTAAATACAGAAATATGATGTAACATCAGTAATAGTTGTTACTAGCACACTTTATTGATTACAGTCAGTGTAATACAAAAGGCCTGTGGCTAACTAAAACAAAGATCTTCTAGTACTGCAGCAAGACACATGCCAAAATGTAGCACCTTGATTTTCTCCTACTTGCTTTAAGCTGTTGTCTGCCCGACGTCCATCAAGGTCATATACGTGGAAAATTTCAAATTTTGTAACAGCTGGAAAATATCTACCAAAAGTATATCATAGCTTCAAACATATTAAAAACTCACACCCACAAGAAGGAAATGATTAGCTGTCCTAGGAAAAACATGCTCCTGGTGTAATTATTAGGTTTTATTTTCCATTAAACAAAAAAATCTGTAATCATGTTCAAAGGTTTTTCTGAACATTACTAAAGCTCATTTACACAATTACCTTGTCCATTTTCCTCCTTACTGACTTATATAAATCCACATGCTGGAAAGAATGGAATTTTATTCATTTTGGTAAAGATTGGAAAACACAGGAGTGTCATGCATCTACGATCAGAATTATTGAGCCAAATTCTTTCCTATCTACACCTGTGTGAAATTTGCTATAAATAGGTGGCTCAGGCCACAGTAATAAAATACTAACAACAGCTAGCATTAATAATTCAAACTTCACTTGTGAAATAATGAAGTCCTTTTCCTGGCATGCTATCTTTCATTTTTAAAATCACATTTTTCCAGGCTTCTAAGCTGCAAAAGGCTGCATAAAAGAATGTGACTGGCTACATCTTCAATATCTATAAATCTTTATGTCAAACAAGCATTAACTCTTCAAATTCTCCCTATTTTCTGTTTGTTTCTTCCACTTAAAACTATTAGACATCTTTTCCATTATTTCTCTGGAATGTAATTAGAATATACTAAAGTGCATTTTGTCAAGACGTGTGTTCCTGATGGTGGATAACGTGAATGGTAACAATCATACAGAAAATAACCTATTCTAATTTTGTTTATAACATGAGGTTATAAATATGGGTTGCCTAAAATTTTCCAATGTCTACAGTAGAATTTCCTGAACTACTGAACAACAGAACATCGGTTAAGAGAAGATAACATCAGGGCAGATTTACTTGGAGGAACAATAAATCTATCCATTATCCACTGTTACTTTTGTGCTCATTCACTTCTGGCATGTATAACAAGGTGGAACCGACATGAGCAGTACCTCTCCCTGCCAGCCAGATCAGATTGTTTCTTCCATCGGATATTATTGTAGAGCTTGCAGCTCTACACCATGCATTGCATATCCCATTTTATAGAAGTATATGGAGGTACATACATTAGTTCTGACTGCCAATTATGCTTTATTTCCTACTCCTTTCTCCTGATCTTGATATAAGCACACAAAATTAGTTCTTCCTGACAATTCTGGTTTCTGTAAGGGAATCCCGAGCAGACTCTTTATAGGATTTTAATTTCTTTTTGATTAAGCCTGTGTGAATTTAAACTCTTAATCACAGCTCTTGCCAACATTTTACATAAATTGCAATGCCAATCAAGCTTTGCTCATTTGTTTTCATTATGTTTCACCTCACATAAATGTTCCACTTGGGTAAATGATGGTATGCTGAAATATTAAAATAGCAAATAAAAAAAGGAAAACTAGGCCTAGAAATACTACAGCACATAAACTCTACCAACATACATCCTGCTCCTGTCCCAGCTTCAAGTTAAAAAAAAAAAGTCTTCCTACTCAATTCAAATGGCCTTATGGCTTGCCTGCATACTTGTTTAAACAATATACTTCCATTTCTCAGCCCATCACTTTCTTTTACTCAAGAAATATGGATTCCAATGTAACAAAATTAATTTATATCTGTTAATACACAACTGCCCAGAGGAGAAAAAGAAAAGCTTCAGATACACCCCAGAATTAGGAATTATGTCATCTCTGATACTGCTGCAACACAAAACAACCTAACTCATACTGTAAGCCTAGTATTACAGTGCCATGTCATGTGAATTTTGGACTTGAAAATCCTATTTCTGGTGTCATCTATAAATAGCTGGCAAAGACCAAGGCCTGTCACTTCAGCACTGAAGAAGGAAGACAGGCTATGTATAGCCTACGGTACATAAATATCATGTTTGAACAGGTGCAAATGTTAACAATAAAGAAGGTTTTTCATTTTCATCCTGGGCTGTGAGACTGGCAGCATCCCACTTCTTTATCAGCTTCAAGAAGGTTCTGTACCATAACACATCCAGCTCAAGTGATGAGACAAAATGATTTCCTGCAGGCTGGCCAATATTACATTATATGAAATTCTTTTCCTCACAGCACATATGTGGAAAGTTAAAGTAAATTCATCATTTATTTTCAGCTACTCAAACTTATGTTTTCTGTTCTAATCACCATACTAAGAGAGAAATTAGAGAGTTTTCAAGCTGGGATTTCAATAGCATTTAATTTTTATTTTTTAAAGAAGTATTATGGCTTTAAGATTTTAGGCAGAAGGCCTTGAGGAATCTAAAATTAAAACTGTTATTAGAAGCAGTTGAAAGCAGGCAGTGAACTGAAGCTGTGCCTCGCAATCTTGGCTATTGTTGTATTATTGCAGAGTCCCACAGGCAGCCCTCGCATGTACAGTACAGAGACTTCACATCCTGGCTCTTTTGATTCTTTTGTCTGCCCTCCAACCTGCGCGGCCAGGAACTTTCACTTGAGAAAGATTTATGAAGCCTCTGCTAACAGGGTCAGCCCTGTAATATCACCAGAGGGCTGCTTCTTAAAAATAATAACATCTATCCACAGCTCTGTAGGGCGGTCTTTCTTGGCATCTGCTCTCCGTTTGTCTTAACAACCAACTCACACAAGGCCCCAGCCATAGCATGGGTAGTAAGCAGTTCCGCTAGGCACAGTAGCCCTATCTGCTGCTATCTGCCAGACCAGTGACAGCCCAGATAGCTCACGCCTTGAAGAACAGCTCCAACTTCCCAAAGGCTTGGCTCTTGTAGCCAAGAGAGGTCACACCCTCATATTTGGAAAAGTTTGAAAATCTGAAATGTCTGTAAGAAGTCTGAAAGACTAAGTAATGTAAGCATTTTAGAGGCTCTGATTATACTGCATGACAGCAGCATACCTTTATTTTTATGTGCCAGCTACTAATATTACAACCTGGAGCAGTCACTTTGACTGAGAGTCTGTTGTCATTTCAAATAATTAGGAGATTCTTCTCCACCATGTTAAAAAGTTTCTTCAATGAAAGACCTTATGACCTCTACAGTGCAGGTGGTTTGGTTATTTATTCTACATGCATTTTGGAAGAAAGAGAAAAATTACTTCTGCTCCCCCTTCCTCCAGTTATTAAATATTAAAAATAGGTCGGGAAAATTATTTTCATAGTCATTTTCTCCTAAGCAATTAATGCTTAGAAGCTTGGACAAATCCTCAGATAATCTGTCCTACTCTGTATAGTTCTTAATAATATAAAAAGTTGAACTTGGTCCCATTCCTCCCCTCCTGCTTAAGAAAATGCCCTTAAATTTATTTTATTTATTATGATTACATAAAGTGTTTCTTTCACAGTAAGCATTCCTAACAAGCTTAGTCCCCTGTGCTGGGAGGAGAAAGACTCTTTTCATGGGTACTCAGCCAAGGGTTCCTGAGAGTTAATACTCCCACTCTTCTTCTTTGAGTGTCAAGGGATTTTTAACATCCGCAGAACAGACAGGAACTTGGTTTTATGCCTTAGGAAAAGAATGGATTTTTTTCACCACATAATAATCTGCTGTGCAATTACCAATAAAAAAGTAATATTCTCCGCTATAAACTGAACAATGTGCCAGAAGCATTTATTGGTAATGTACTGCAAAAGGCACAAGGAATTTAAATCAAATTCTAAAGTGAATATGTAGAAATCAACAACATAAAGAAACCATGAGCACTATACAATTCAAATAACTTAAATGATAAATAGAAGTGTGTAATATGACAGACGGGACATTCATACATTGTGGACTAAATTGTTCATTTTTATAAAATACTGATGACTAGTAGATTGCACTCACTGTATCAAATGCCATAAGGTCTAGATAGATATAACACATGCATATAAAAGCACATGAATGTACTGAAGCACAAGAAGCACAAATTAGCTTCAATAAGCTCAGTGTGGGAGCATTTCCCTTCACAAATCCAGCCGGAGGACAGAGCCTTTATTAAGCTAAAGACTATACCTTCTAAAGTTAATAAGACAGAGATAACAAAGGTTTTGTCGCTGCCACATCCATTTATTGTAAAAATGAGGTTAACCTGTCTCAGATTAGACTGTCTTTTTCTTTGGCTTCCCCCCCCCCCCCCCACTAAGAGGGCAGATCAATGAAACAAACAATTAGAATAAGAAACAATTTTAAAAGTAATTAGGTGAATGAATATCGCCCCCCAGAGCTACTATTTTGTTCAAAGAAAACATTAGCAGCACTTAAATGTTTCATAATAAATTCATTCCGAACAGAGTAACTGGAAATGTAAAATAAAAAAACATGCTATATAAAATCAGAAAGTTTCTTGTCTAAAGCAATATGAGATAAAAGCAAGCAGGCATGAAGACTTCCTTATGTGGGTGATAATGATAGATGGGGAAAAATTCCCAAAGACAACTTGCAATTGTTCTTCTAGGTTCTACAAACCAATGCAGCAAATCTTAATACAAAGTTATCATCTTTGTCACCATAGCCTTAGAATTTGCAATGAGTTTTATGTTTCCGTGCACATCAGAAATAAACCTGCCTAAGTAGCAGTTAATTCCACAGGAGAAATTACTACAGAACATAGCTATTCTGCAAGAGATAACATTCTTTAATTCTTCAGCAGAAAAAGTATTCCTCACATTTTTCGATTCAGACATAAGAAAGCAATAAAATAGCCATTAAATAAATATATATATATATATGAGAATGATACAAATAAAACATCTATACATCTCCATTTAATATTCTATTCTTATATTGACTCGTAATCATAGCATGTGATCAACTCAAGTTGAAAAATTATATGGATTATACTTTGGCTAAGTGAACTGATCTATTTCCCTCACAGGCTATCACGCCTGAAAGAATGTTGTCTAGTGGTTCAAAAGTCCATTACTGTTCAATATATGAATACCTGACTAATAGAAATCACTGGTTTTGGTTCTTGAACTAGTGACAATCCAAAGTCTCCATGCATTAAGCATGGCATAAGAAGACAATACTGTCTGATAAGATCCTTAGTCACACTTACTTATGGGTATTTTCACATTTACAACTCAATAGTTGTACAGTTTAGTAGTACTTAAAGTTAATACACAAAAAAAAACCCAGAACATTCTGAATCTTTCAATACAAGCAGGACATTGACTATCAGAAGTTGTTTGCCATTCAATAATTGTACAACAGTTTTAAAGGTGTGCGATGGCTGCTCTGAAATTAATGCCTCCCTTTTTTTCTAAGTTGGTCCATATCCTCACAGGCGGATATGGTGGTATGACACAGCAGAGGCTGAACATTTCCATCAACATTCTGTTACATTTTGCTGCCATGCAACAGATGGAAGAACAGGGGGAGTCTGACAAAATGGCATCTGATATGGAGTGCACATGAAGCAAAGGTGTGTCACTGAATTCCTCAGTGCAGAAAAAATTGCACCCATTCAATTCTTGATTTACTTTTAAGGAGACCAAACAGTGGATGTGAGCATAGTGAGGCTATGGATGGTCCATTTCAGCAGTGGTGCCAGCAACATGAAAGACAAGCTACGTTCTGGAGCAAAGAACAGCTGTCATACGAATGGAGAAGTGAGAATGAAATGGAGAGTGTCTCCAGCTCAACTGCACTATTTATGACCAGGGAAGTTCATATGAAGCTTCAAATATCAGCTTCAATGCATGGGACACAATGGTGGCAAAATTGGAATACTGCAAAGCTTGTGTCGGATGAGCCCCACAACTGTTCACACAAGAATAGAAAGAACATCACATGCAAGTCAGTTAGAACCTATTGAAAAAATACAACTCTCAAGGTGACAGATTCCTGAATCACATAAGCAACAGTGATAAGACAGTGTCACCACTGTGAGGCAGTTAAAACAGCAATCCATAGAATGGTGACATGTGAATCCCCCACTGAAGTAAAAGTTCAGAATACTGCTCTCACAGGGTAAAGTGATGTCACTGTCTTTTTGGTATAGGGAAAGTGTGATCCTTCTGGATGTCCTGGAAGCAGGAAACACCATCAAAAGAGAATACCACATTTCTCTTGAAATGTGGTAACACCAGACCCCATACCAGTTTGAAGACTGTAGAACATATTGTCAATTTTGGCTGGACTGTCCTATCACACCCACAGACTTGGCAACTTCTGACTTCCATCTGTCTGTGTCGATGACAGATGGACTGCATGGGCAATATTTTCCTAGCAACAATCCTATCATTGCAGCTGTGAAACAGTGGGTCACCTCTGCTGCTGAATTTTTTTTTTTTAAGAGCACAGCATACAGGCTCTTGTTAATTGCTGGTGAAAATATACAGCTAATGATGGTGACTACGCTGAAAAACAGTGTTTTGTAGCTGAGAATTTGCTCTAAGAAATAGTGTTACCATTCTTTTTGTAACTGTTGAAGTTCCCACAGAAATAACTAGGAGGCATTACCTCTGGAACAACTGGTGTATTTAGAAGTGGCAATTAATTCTGTTACTCTACCAGCTTCACCCTCATAGTTTTTGAAGTTTTCTTGTTTCAAATAAACATTTTAAAATAGAAAATACTCTTTATATTTATCATGTTGTAAAAATATAAAAATAGCCACCCATTAAACGTGCACTGATTCAAAAACATTTCTCCCCACAAAGATGAGTTTTCCATACTTCCTCCACTACAGCTGGACATGAAGTACATCGCTAGTCACAGTTTAGTAAGGGAAGGCCCTCCCTTCAAAGCCATCGGGGAAGTGCTAGAAACTCAACACGTCCCCAGCAACATTTCCACTGACCTTTTCCACATGTATGGAAGGCTCTGACATAAATGACCTCCTAATTTCTCAGGCAAGAGCAGCAACTATTCTTAACTTGCAAAAGTTCACAGTCTCTTGAAGTAGAAGACAAACTGTAGGACCTTTTTAAAATATTCAGCCCTTATGCAACAATGCCTGCTGGTTTCTCCACCACAAGTACTGCTATGTTCGTACCTTCTCCTTAGGTCCCCTTTTCTTAAGTTATTGCAGTTCTGAATGATGGAAAGCATTCACATTATCCTTAATAACTTTAATAGATTCTCTATTAAAAAATTGATTCTATACATCATCTTTGGAACTATCAGTGCTGATAAATTATCCAAGACACTATAAAATAAGCATTCACTGCTTCTTAAAGATGGAAAAAATCATATTTTATGCACACTATATGAATGCAAATCATGTTCATGTGCAGCTTAGCAAACTGTTGGAGTCAACTGAAAAGTTAAAGTTTCTGATTCAGTTACTAAATAAAAATAATGTAAACTCTCTGCAAATAATAATAAAAAAATCTTCTAGTACTAAAAACAATTCATCTTTCAATAAATATGCGTTCTGAATCACCTGGACTGTCTCATTTAATTGGAAGCCTCGAGTCATGAGAAAGCACTATATCTTTGTCACATTTCCAGACTTACAATATATATTATATAAATATATTATATATATATACACACACAATTACAATATCAAGATGCAAACTGTATATATTTATGCTGTTCCAAAAAATTTGACTTAAAACACAACATTAGATGTTTTAAAATATTTTTAACAAATTCTAAAGTGAGATTATTAATAATAAAACCTGCTGAAGGTTTGGATTTCATAAGTTTTACAGTAGCAGTAAAATTATGCAAGATAATGCACAATATTTTATTCTAATTAGTAAAAGGGCTTAAACATTTTATCTGAAAGCAATTTGTTTGAAGATTGAAAAATTATTGAAAATACATATAATACATAAAATAATGATACAAAAATAGCATTACTGAGTGCAAAACCATAATGACATGAAGTCTAAGTTCATTTTGAATCTAAAAATTATACTGTTATTTCAACTTTTGTACTAGTCCCAGTAGTAGTCTTGTTCAGTGTATAGTTACTACTCCTCTCCTATACATCATGTCTACCTGGAAACTCCCTGTGGTGAACGCTTTTCATAGTTATTCTATATGGTAATGTTCAGCTTTTGAAAAAAGCTCTCTCCTCATTCCTCTCTCTCCTTCAGCTTTTGAAATACTTTACCTCGTACAGAACCTTGCAAAAGCATTTTGCTTTATTTTGATGATCATACCCCTGTCTAAGGTTATAAGGTACTTGAGTTTCAACAATACAATTATGGGTACTGATCCCAGGAAAGACTTATGCTCCTGAGAACTCCACAGCCTCAATACAATTTATTTTATTTTAATAAGTCCTTCATCTGGAGTATAACTTCATGACTTCTCACCTGAGAAGCGCAGTAATTCCCCCTGTTCAATCATCAATAGTCCAATAGCATTATACCTCATATATACATGAAATCAAATACAGTCAGGTCAGCTATAGTGCTATCAACACAAGCTCCATTAAATACATAATGCTCAGATTACTATTGTTACAAAATTTTACTATGTATGTCTCACACTGCTAGGTTTATTCGGCACTTGCAGTCATGACTTGCTCTTCCGGAGGAATTCCTCTATAATTGAGCATTAGTTATTGTACTGTCAAAATACATTGTTTCCGTAAATTTTAAACAGATAACAGCACTTTCTAGCAAGTGTTTTTTATAGATACAAGTTTATTACCTAGTTACAAGGAAAAAAAAAAAAAAAATTGGCTAGAAACAGTTTTCCTTTTCTAGTTAAAAAATAAAAAAATGAGCTTAACAGAAAACATCCTGCCATTGCTCCCGAAGGAATATTCCCCAAGTACAAAATGAGGAAAGGCAATTTCAGACTGTAAATATTTTAAATCCTGATGTAATAATAAACAGCTATCCTACATATTTTTTTTCTAATATAATCTTTCTTATATTTATATTACAAGCATTGATCTTTTATAAGTATTTTTATCTGTTTCTTTCATCTGTAAATGTTGGTTTCAGGTTCAACATTATTAACAATGGCAACAGTCCAGCATCCTGGCAGAAATATGCAGTGGGCACAGATTGCTCTGGTTCCAGGCCTTGCTCATATTTCAGATGAGGAGTGGGCCTGTGCAGTTGAACTATTATTTTTTCCACAAAGATGTCAAGAGACTGCAATGAATAGGCTCCTTTCATTATTCTCTGAAAGAAGAGGAAGACTGAAAGGTTCATGGTGAATTTTGTCTTCACGTAAATGTCAGGACAAAGTAAGATTCCATGCAAAAACATTTTCTTTACATCCTGGGAAATCTTACAGTAAGAAATACTGCAGAATTGTGTTCATGATGTCTGAGATACTTTAGCGACTACAGAGGATTAATATTTTCTTATCTCTTTGCTAATGTGCTCCCTTATATGGGAAGTAAAAAGGGCAGATATTTGCTTGTGGCTAGCTTTCCTTAAATCAAGATATGAAACTGTCAGACTTCAGCTCACAAGTGCAGAATGCTATTTGATCAGAACAACTGGCAGTTAGTTATCTAATGTAAATAATACTGTTTACAGAAATCTTATTTCCATATAAACACACATACCAAGAGCAGAACAAATCTCTCAGAAATCAGTATATAGACATATGGTTTTTGTGATTTTACCCTGCAGACTTAGTCAGTGTAGTAAAGTTACGTGTGGAATTAACAATTCTTGTTTGCATTAAGAAAAATGTTCCTGAAGTATCAGGTTAAAATACTTATATACACACTAAACTGTAATCAGTACCATATTGAGTGTTCTTTTACAAAATGATGTTTAATAGTCATTGTACCATAAAAGTAACTATCAACACAACAGTGTACAGAGAATTATGGAATTATTCACTGTAATGGATTAAAAAAATTCCCTATCTCAAAATTGCTATTAGTTTTTCAAAAATTCAGATAGTTGTCAGTAACAAATCTAAAATCCTTCAAAATATTGCAAAAAAAAATTTGTAAAGTAAGTAATAAATAAAATATTCTAAGGGTGAATTTAAGACTTGCCTGAAGAACAACAGGCTCACGGTCAAATTTGCTAATGTTTGGAAATCAAAAATGTAAAGTAGGACTGCACTGATCAACTCATTTTGATCTTGTTAATATTTATCATTCAAAGCAGCTGCCAAGAGAGCATTCACCTGTGTCAGATTATGTGTTGCAATACTTTGGTTTTAATTAGTGTTCCAAACATTTCTTTAAAGCAAATCACAGGTATAGAGACTCAATATCATTTCCCTGTTTTGGATTTAAATTAACAATATTTCATATCTACTGCTGGATTCTATTTCTTTAGGCACACCTTAATTCTGATTTTACAGCATTACTTCTAAACCACACAGTAAACATTTTCAGCAATGATACAGATTATCAAAACAATTTCTTCTGAAGTTAGTGAGAGGGATGTAATCCTTTGAAAGTTAGACAAAAGAGTCAATATCTGCAATATTGAGCTTTCCTTTATCAGTGTCTGATGTAACAGAATAGGAGAACTGTAGCATTTTTCTAGGAGCGGGGTTGGTTTGGGTTTTGTATGTTGCTGGGTTTTGTTTTTCTCTAAAATAAACTGACTTTATTCAGTCACTTGCAATTTTAATTGACTAAGAACATACCACGATCAAAAACTAATAAAGACTGTCTCAATATTTGGATGTGGCACCTTTAAGTAAATTTAGCTTGCAAGAAGGAAATTTAACAGCTGTTTATGGAGGAAGCATCTTTATCACTTAGTCAGAGGAACCAACTGCTTAGCATAATTTTAAAGGCAGTTCCTCTGTCACAAGCATCATCATCCACTTGATGTATAAAAACCATTAATAAATATTAGCAATCATCCGGCATTTTTCAAAAGAACAGGAAAGTTAATCCTGCTTCCTGACTGAGTTGTGCCTTGCATAATTATATTCCGACTACCCAAGTTCCCCTGCAATTTCAGTTAATTACAGTATTCTTCTCACTTCCTGTCCTAAAGTTATTTGTGTAGTAACCATATCCTACTAGAGTGGAAGATAAAATAAACTTCATGAATTATTGTGATTCATGTGTAAAATGCTGTGCTATCACCTCACACAAATGTCATGACATATCAGATACTGTTCTCACCTAAAAAATGCATGAAACTTTTCAGCAATAATATTAACACTCAGGACACCTCTCAAGAGATGCTTGCATCATTTGACCAATAGATATAAATTAACAAATATTAGTACAGTCATTTGTTTTACGTAAGTAAATGAACAACGTTAATTATCTTTCAAGAGTTGTTCTTGTGAACGTCTTATATAAAAACATTTTTCTCCAGCAATTGTCATTGCCTTTTCATTTGTAACTGAGAATTGTCCCAATAAAAGCCACTTTTGTCAGTACTATGCATTGCAAAATCCTTCCATTCATTTCATAAACGTAAGATGTTGAAGCATAAATTAGGAAGCTACTAGGGTATTTTCAGCACACGAGAGGGTTGTCCAAACCATACTGCAACATTTCAACCAGCAATAGACAAAAATACAGGATTTCTTAGTGACTGACACGAAGATTTCACTTTTGGTACAAACACTCACTTTGTAATTAATGACAAAATTTCTGCAGGCCTATATGGGACAAGGCTTTATACCCTCAACTATGTAAGGCAGTAACCATTAATCTATCTATCATAAATTTCCTCCTTTCAAATTCACCTCCTCATCTCATTCTAATCCACTAATACTCCTCCACATGGCCCAAGTGCCTACTGTTTTCTGTCACATTCCTCTGCTCCATCCCTCCTCATGCTCCCCTTCATATCTGGTGGTGCTTCTATATCCTACTTGCACATTCAGATCCATAGCAATTTCCTACCTGAATTTCCTATTGCCTGCCCAAGTCTTCTCCCTTCTTCCAGTACCTAAAATTTTAGCACTTTGCCCACTGTAGTCTAAGTCCTCTCCACGCCGGTAAAAATTATTTCAATCTTCTTAGATGCAAAGATTACACCACAGTAAGTTTGTACTCCAAGCACAGAAATCAAAACCAATGAAAAAAATAATATTACAATTATTTCAGAACCCATTCTGCAAATAGAGTCTTTGAGCCATGATAAATATTGCAACAGGCAACCCACAGATGGGTCATCAAGATACACTTGAAGAACAACCAGTTCACTAGCAAAGCTGAACCAAGTGCTTTGTTTCTCTGCTCTCCCATCTCTCTATCAGGATGACTCTCTAGGCAAAAATTTGTGACATGATGTTTTGTGACTGGTGATACCTCCATATTTTTATGTTTTTTAGTATTGTCCCTTATCCTGAGCACTTCAGGACACTTCAGTGCAGTGTTAGGAGAGTAACATAGAAATTGAAAGAAGCTCCTTCTGCTTGCTTGCGAAGACTAATCTCCAGGTCACACTCTAGAGCTTATTTATTCTCACACATAACTGGGGATAAATTCATCATCTGGAGAACAAAATTGAGGTTGGATAACATGTGCCTTTTAGGCATGGACTTCTGGAAGTTCTTAGTTTCTTCCTTTCTAAGGAGATACTAGGCTTGTAATTATATGGCAGATATATTTCCTAATGTTTACATACAATGAGAGCACAAATTTACATAAACAGAATAAACAAACAAATAATTAAAGGTTGTTTCCATTTAAAATTACAAGCCATAACAATTACATGAGTTTGCAGTGCTTAACCATGCTTAGCACTTCCTTTCCTATCCAGGAGAATGATTACTGTTTAAAAATATTATGGTTTTCACTGAAAAAAGAAAATTCACTCTCAACACACTTGTTTTTGGAGTTCCTAAAGGAGCAGTGCCTCACCTCCTACACACTGCCTGCCTGCGGAGACAGGGGGCTCTTTAGCATGAGTAGGGAGAGATGAAGTCAGTAACAAAACCAGTGCATTGGAGGAAAGGGCCTCCTCCACCTTACTGCTGGGCCGGTGGCAAGACCCCTTTATCCCTTTCATCCCTCATCAACAGAGGAAAATCCCTACCACATTAAGTACAATTATAGGCACAAATTGGCTGCCAATTTCTGAAACTGTCCCTTTAAGTTTTAAGGGGAGCTTGTTTCCTTTTCTATTTTAAATATATCTCACTCATATGGGAATAATACACAATCAAATCCAATATTTTTCCTACTGCCTAGCAGCTAAGTTATTTACTTGACTTTAACAAGACTTTTCTTTCCTCTTCCCAAGTTTGAGAGCAAGCACAAGCTGAGATGAGCTTTGCTGCTGTATGAGCAGGCAGCAGCTACTTCCAATAATTTATTTGAAAAGCAGCAGATCTGTATGTTAGGTGGGAAAGGGAGAGACTTATCGTAGGCGGGAAAAAAAGGGGAAAAAGTCAAGGTTTAAATTTTTGTTTTCATAAATAGGCAGCTTCAAACACGGGAAGAGAAATTAGGAAGCCTTCAGAGACTAGAGATACCCATTTCCTACCGTTGGAAAATTAAGACAGTTCCCTAAGCTGCATCTCCCCTAAAAACAATGCACAAAGAATGTTAAGTTAGTCACACAGACATAACGGCCCTTCAGAAAATCCCACTCGTATGCAGTGTAAATTTGCATGTGCTATCTACATCCATTTTTAAGAAACTAGATCGAGGGCAAAACACAAAAGTTTTAGTTTGATCCTTATTTTTTTCCCCCCAAGATTGTAGAGATAATTTAGCACATTCACTATTTACAACCTCCTTCTCAGAAGGCACAGACACAGGTACAGTATTCATGCCTTCCAAAATGTAACCTAATACATCTGGCCAGCAAACATCTGGATATTTATCTTCACTCATCATTTCCTTCAGTAAGTCCAAAAACTGTCAGTTATTTCAGCTGAGATTCAACCCAGGGGAGTACAAAAAAAAAAAAAAAAAAATTACATCCTTCTTTTGTTCAGGTTTTATAAACTGCTTTTTACCTTTTTCCCTTGGATATCGACAAGTATAAAAATAAGCAATCTGGATTCCTTTGACTGTTGCTTTTATTCTGTGAATATGTACTTCTGTAGCCACAGGGAGCATACATATGCAATTGTATTTATAACACAATCATATCTGCAATGCATGTAAAAACTCCTGCATCTTAAAACAGGCTTTAAGAGTTATGCATTTTACAAAGAATGAAGAGTACAAAATCCAGAGGAAACTGCTGAAGTCACATGTAGGAATTGATTTGTGAATAACCTATATAATGTCAATAAATCTTTCATATTTGGAATAGTCACAAAGCAGGAAACGTGAATAATAAAAAAGCTCTTCCACAAAAATCTTCATCTACCCTTGCCATCCTCTCATTTTACTGAGATTTAACAAAACTCACTTTTGTAAAACATGTTTGAGCTTAAAGAATAAACAATCAAGAACTATCACTGTAAAAAAAAATCTAAATATTACTACCAAACATATCTAAGCAAAGCAATATGTGATAATTTCAGAATCTATCTTTCATCAGTAAGTTTAATTTTTCTTGCTTTAATTTTCTTACTTAAATTTCTTATTTAATTCTCTTAAATTTATTTCTAACTAAAGATTTCAAAATTGCATTTTATTGTATTCATTCTGAAATTATTTTCAGAATATTCTGGACAAGAATTCAGACTATGCAATGATTTTTTGAACTCTTCTTAACCTGTTGCTCTCACTTCTCATTTACGATTTCTTTGAACCAGCTTCTTGCTTCCAAATTTAACCCTGCTTAGTGATACTCAAATGCTTTTAAAAGAACAATCTACAGAATAAAGAGCAAACATTAATAGCATGACTTCTTAAAATTCTACATTTAATATGACTTTATTTAATGCATACTGTGGGCACATTACAGACTGCCAACTGCTCCAAAGGAATGTTGCGAAGTCTTTCCGATTCAGATTTATTTCACCATTGTGGCCAAGGGAAGATGTTAATGATAGCATACTATCATACTAGCATACATACTTAACTGTGCATTCTCTGTAATAGGTTTAGATTTATTTTTCAACTTCAAATCAACAAACAAAATATATAATTACTAAATTGATGTTTATAATGAAAAAATAATTATTTCAGAATATGTGGACAAGAAAACTTGAGTAGAGGGGGAAGACACGACAGATGGCTTTGACAGATCTGACTGTTCTGGCCTCAGATCATTCCTAATAAATTAAAAAAAAAACCTCCCAAAAACTTATTTTTTAAAAACATAACAATAAAACAATAAAATAGCTATTTCCAGTCAAAACTGTCTCACTCTCAAAGATGGCTCTGTGCAAATAGTTTTTTTTACTTCTGTAGTATACCATTGGTTAAATTATTGAAAAATTAAAAAAAAAAACCAAAGTATTATTTTTATGATTATAAAGAATGTAGAATGTATTTTTTAACTCTGTTTATAGTGATAAACTATTAAAAGACAAAATATATGATGCATATATAAAGCATCCTCCACTACTGCTGAAAAATCATTTTAAAAAAAAATCACACTGTCTCAAATTAATACGCCTGTTTAGAGTTGATGAAAACCATAAACATGTCATTAATTTCTAAAATGTTTCCCTATGAAAATTTTTCAAATGCGCTTCCCTTTTCACACTTAGCAAAAGTTTTGTCATTGGTGAACTTATAGGTGCAAAACGCAGCGGTGTGCTCCGTGGTGATGCTTTTGGTATACTTAACTGAAGCTTAATTTTGATTTACTTAATTGAAATGAATTCTAAGAAGTAACAAGGAAAAAAATATATCATCCATAGTTTACAAGCTCTTGTGCCCTGGTTGCTCTGTGTTACATTCAGTAATGAATATGCCCAGTCATTTATGCTGATAATCTGTGTAATGATGGCCACTTACATGTCCTCATCAGTGAGGCTGGGAACGACCGTACTTCATCAGAAGAAAGGATTGTTAAAAACACAAGTGAAGACCTCAGTACTCTCCTGGACCCTGCAAAACCTTGCCTTTCCTCATACATACATACTAATACAATACGATTATTCACAATTTTTGTTTGCCAGCAACAGGAAGAAATTTTCAGACTACTTCAGCTTCCATTAGGCCATCAAAATAACTAAACCAGGCACTAATGTCCAGTGCTCCAGTACAAGCGCCTTGCAGAATCCAACTATGAATATTTTAACATCTCAGTGATACTTATTCAAGATATCTGTCTTTCACAGTTTTACATATGAGAACATTGTAGATACCCTTTTTTCAATGGGATGTTTATATAATTTTTAGAGAATGTTTTATTTTTAAGATTAAAGAAGTGATTTTACTTTTTAAATGTTTAATCACAATTTATTCATTTAGATTTGACAAATAATAATTCTTTATTAAATCTAATTGAGAAGCGCTATGGGTTATTTATATATCTTCAGTTCGGTAAGAACTGAAAAAAAGAGTATTTAAAGACACTTCAGCTATTAAAAACAGAAAGAAAAAAAAGTAAAACTCTAATTAGTCTTTTTTGTTAAGTTACATCTTCCACCAGCGCACTATCAATTTAGATAACGTGATGCAGGTATTGCAACCTGTATATTCAAAAAGCATTTTGGCAATTCAAACTGTAATTGAGGCAATAAATATGCATTGAGGGAAACATATAGGAAAAGAACATCTTCCAGATACAATAATATTTTGTCTGCTCCAAACACATTTTAAATGTTAATTGGCAATCTTTAAATAGATAATAAAGTATGGTAAATGGCCTCACTAGATTTTTAGCAAGGAAAAAAACTAGTACAGACATCCAGCTTATAGAAATCTACTCAATGTTCCGAAAAGATGAAAAGCATGCCATTTGGGAGACACTCCTAGTCTGCTTAAATAGCCATTTCAGAATTATTATTAACTTAAAAGAAAAAAACACCCTTACAAAATTTTCAAATTATCATGCAGCTATTCTACATAAAGAATGCACTTCAGTCAGTAAAGACTGAGGGTGTCAATTAAGAATTGGAATTGTTTATTTACATCTAGTTCTGAAATTATCTCAGATTGTGAGCATTTGGAAATATCTGTCAATCACATCAGCTGATACAAAGTATAACCAAAAACTACAAATATACACATAAAATGTGCATGGATGGATGGATACAGATAGGAAAGCTATTTGAATTACAGAAAGCTTTGCTAGAACACGTATCCTTGAAAGAAATGTAATAACGATCTATCTGGTCCTAAAAAAAGGCTGTTTTTAATCAGTGTCCCAGTGAGAAGCAGAAGTGCACAACCAAGCCCTAGGAGTTGTTTCATGGTCCAAGAAAGCAGGATCTGCATCTTTGTCTTGCACCTCTAGCGACGTGTTGCCTTACCTTTTCCCATAGGTATTCCGTGACGAGCAACATACAGCTTCCCCAAAGTTCAGTTCTGGACGGTTTGAAAAGTGATTTCAATAAAATTTCAAATGCGCCATTTTTAATTGCAAAGTACTTCATAGCAGCTCTTAGTTCGAGTGCAGCATCAGATCTAAGAGGTAGTATTCTGCATGTTTCTTTCTCCATTTCAAATCTATACAGGCTGACAAGCAGCAATAATGACCAGGCAATTTTTACTAGCACAGCAGGGGAAACACAACTCCTTTTTTTCTAACAGAAGAAGCACAAGCATCAAAATGGGCCATCTGTTTTAGCAAGGCCTTTTATTTCACTAGGACTCTGCTTCTACTTTAAGTGACAAAAATATAGTTACCAATGCTGCCGTTTGATGAATTTTATGACTTTTGCTTTTACTCTAAACCTAATTCCTTACAATTCCATTTTCATATAAGAAATTAAAAACTGTTGTTACATTTGGTACCTCTTAATGCTGATCTGCTGACTTCAGCATACTGGTAAAACATAGAAAGGTCATAAAAAAACAAACCTTCCCCCTTATAGACCATTCCTTTAAGCCCACGACAACGTTCTTTAGCAAGTATGCAAATAAGCTTATCAAAAACATACAGCTACCATCCCCAAAATCATTGAAAGTGGTTTAGGACTTCTTTTTGTGCTTTGGTGAAGCAATTTGTATGCAACTTATTTAGGAAATACATGTTAATTTTTCTCTAAATTAGTAGGAAGCCTTTCACTGAAATAAGTAACAGAGCTTAAAATTAGATCGAGGAAAACAAGAATATAAATTCTCTTGTGAGTTTTCACTTACAGTAAGTATATATTTCTAACTTTAAATACATATCTAAGCTTAAAGACAAGAAAAAAAGAAAAATAAGACAGATGTAGTTGAACTTTTCCATGAACTTCCAAACACAGTTACTTTAAACTTGTGAATTCACTTATTGGAAGACAGCTGTATAGCATCTGAGAGGTCAAGTAGTATATCTAGTAAACATATTTCTCAGGTAAAATGCCCTAAAAAGAAAATCTACAAACTATTGCAACACTTGTTTCTCTTGCCCCACATTCACCAGATGTAAAAAAAGCTCAACTCAAAACTTGAATAATCACACTTATATTTCTTAAGAAATTATAAAACAAAGTATTATGCACCATTTCATTGGTTTTCAGCAACACACTGGGAAAACTATTTCACAGTGTTAGATATTTTCACATTCATGTCTCCAGTCTGAGACTATAAAGGGATTTTTTTACCCTTTCAAAATGCAGACTAGAGGGCAGCGGTAGCCAAGTTATGAATGTTTCAAGTTATCTGTCTTTTTGAACAGTCATCCCATATTACATTACAGAAACTTCCTTCTCCCATTTCACCCCAGAAGATATTTGTTTGTGCTCAATGACATTTCTATCAGGTTCACAACAGACACATATGCAACCTATCAGTTTCTTCATTTTAACCACTCATTTAATGCACATGCTGGGTGAATTCCCTTGGGGAATCTCAGGAGACAGTCAATTCACAGATGATTTGGAATTCATAATTAGCTTCAGAAAATTATGTTCTACTACCTTAAAGAAAAAAAAAGATGAAAAAGAACAAAAGACTTTTCCCATGGACTTAAATATATAAGCATGTTTATTGTGCATTTTCTAATGTTTCATTGTAAAAAGCATGTTACTAACTTGCTCTTTGACAAGTTGATCCAGAACTTTTCCTCTAGTTCGTTCACTCACGGACAACCTCAGGCTCTGCATATGGGAAAAAGATGAGACCACACTCTCCAGATACCCACAGGTATCTCTTGTTAATGCATGTCTATATAGAGGACCTTGACAAGGACAATGCATTATGTAAATCCTCAAAGCAGGATTTCAGCAGTGCTGAAGAAGAGCATTAACTTTGTGCTGGCCCCTTTCCCAGCCATAAGAAAAGATGACTAACAAAGAAAATGGAGGAATATGGTTTCTTTTTCATTTTGGGGAACTTGCCAGATCTCTTGACTGCGGGAGCTTGAGAAAAGATAAACAATGCTGAGAGAAGACGGAAGGAAATGCAATCTGAATTTTTGCTATAAAAATTGTGTCAAAAAAAGTCAGTTCACACTTTTATGAATATAGATTCATTATAATTAAGGTTAAGAGATACACGCTCTCTGACATCATAAAAATAAGTACTTTCGTTTTTGTACCAAGGCTTAATTCACAATAACCATCAGGATCTATGCAAAACAATTATAATATATTTGAAGAAAACATGCAAGAATCATTGCAAGTCTTTAGTAACTTCTCTCCTTATATCCTTCCATCATCCAACTGTGAAAAGCTTATGCCTTCTCAGACTGGATGCTGAACCCAGATCACCATGCTTAATTCCTCACCTATAGCAACAAGCTATATGTACTAATTTCCCCCCTGGAGCACAGCTTGCAGTAGTTCTAAAAAGCCAAAAGTCAGCAGTCAATCCCTTCTTCTGCAGTCTAATCTGTCAGAGAATTTATTATTACCATCAATCTTAGTACCCTCTGCCATATGACACACTTAGAAAATCTATTCAGTTGTAATCATCTTCTGAAGATTCAGAAGTGAGAATTAAGCAAATATTTTCTCTCATTCTCATCTTCTAAACTTGTCAGATCGCAAGAATTTTCCAGCAAGTCACTTATCTCACAGTTTCTAAAACAGAACAGAAAGAGGTCTGTGATATCTGCATGTGCAACAAGACATTTAACGGACAAAATATGCCCACCAGGACATTATTCTTGCCAATATACAAGAAATCAATCTTTCACACAATACAATAGCAAGCTGAAAACAATACAAGCAAGCTCCTATAATTCTGCAGGACTCTGGACCACTCCACATCAGGAAGCCTGATTGCAGCTGAGGGTTTTTCAGAAGAACCTTCTCTCAAACGAAATGTTGACTTCTCAGCAGAAGTGGTATCATTTTGGTTTGATAAGACTGATGTGGGTTTTCTACAAATTTACTGTCCACTCTGAAAATTACATAAAAGGAGCACCTCTTGTTTCTGAGAAGAAATATAAAAGATATGGTGGTAAATATAAGGATATAGAAACAACAAATCTTGTAACTTATTTACAGTGGAATTCAAAGGCAGGGAATGAATCATAATCACATGAACTCTCTATTTATTTTTAATTCATGTTATGCTGTCTGCAGGTATTAGAGTAGAATCAATCAGAAGACAGAACAGAAAATATGGCAAACAGCTATGGCTTTTGTTATTTTTGTGAAGCAAGCGGAGTCAACATTTTAATATCTTGCTCTCCCAAGCCTGTTTAAATAATAAGAAAAAATAACAACTGCCAGAATGACAAAAAATGTATTATCTAATTTCACAAAAAGAGAACATTTTTTTCTTAATCACTGGGTATCAATTCCCTTTGCAATCAAAACAAGCTGTGACAAGAAAAAGAGCAGAGCTTCATTCAATCACTTGACTTTCCAAAGTTTACTGTCTTTCATTGGGGCTGAATTAAACATGCTAGATAATCCATATAGCACTGAACTGCCAGTCAGGTAAACAGCGTCATTTTCCCAAACAGAAGGAGAAGCTTAAAAACAAAACAAATTAAAAAAATACCCACCACCCAACCATTCCTTTGCACCCCAAATGGAGCCTCTGGCATGTAAGAGAATGTTTTCATTTACTGCTTTTCCAGGGGAAATGAAGGTTTTTTTGAAAAGAAAACCTCGTGTTCCTGACCATGTTCCCAATAACAAAAGTCAGACATCATTTCACGGGAAATTCATTATAGTAAAACTAAAATCCCTTAAACCCAAAATTATTTCAATATACTATCAATTCTTAATATAAAATCTACTTAACAAGTCCATTTTGATATACTGACTTCAGACAAGCACATTATAAAATGCAGATGAAAGGAGTACTTCAAAGGCAGGAATGGGTCAGATAAATAAAGATGGCATGATCGTATGATTCCAATACCCTCTCCAAAAATGAGTGATGAATATAAATGCTGAAAAAATTTTAGGCTCTACCGTCTCCTTCTTTAATGAGCTTGGAAGTCCAAACTCATCTTTTCGTTAAACAGTGAATACAGCATTGTGCTAGCATCCAATATGCTAACATTAGCATTATTAACTGCATACATGTACAGTTAACAGAATTATTAAGACTGGTTCTTAACCTTGCATTTTCCTATATTTTTAACAGCATTAATCGTGAGACACTGTCTGTCCCTCTTTATCCATATATGGATCACTCTGGTTCCTTATATAAGGATGAGTTATCCACCTCTACACTACTGATTCAAAAAAGTCTTTTCTGTTCTCCCTAAGATCTACAGGTACTGCACAGATTCTGTGCAGCAAACATGACTTATACTGTCTCAGTCCTTGATTAGCAGGAATTCCTGTACCATTGCTAAATTGACCCCAAGACGACTGAAGAGAGTTAGCTTTCTCTCTTAGGAAATTCAAGAGAACTCTCCTTTTTGATAGACTATTCCAATGATTTCATGTATGTAGTCACCACACAGCAGGTTTTTCAGAATTCATGGGTGATGTAGGGAAGAACAGCTAGCAATCCCTGAATTGTTCTATGAAATTTTAACTAAAGATGCTTATTGAGAGAAGGGGCAGAAGCTACATTACAGGTAAATAGGGCTAAGAGAGACCCTATTTTAGAATTTTAGAAAGTTAAAAGTTCTAATTATTGGAAATCTTAGAAACCCTCCTCAGCACCCTCAGCTGAAACATTCTGCCACAGATTAGAGGCATGGCCTTTTGAAGGCAAAGCCAAAACGACTTCTTGGAGTTTCTTCTTTGCCTTCTGACTCCTCAGAAGTTATTTCAGCCAAACACTTGCTCCCATGGAATGGGGGAATCTGAAGAGTTCAGAGATTGTTGCTTCAGAATATGTCTGATTTATTTCTTATCCACCATAAATAAACTGAGAATTATTAAGAGACACTCCATTAACTCAAAACTTTACATAGCAGCTGGAGAATCCAGCTAGAATATACTTATCAGTTGATGCCTGTTTTATGTGCACCACACGTACCTCAAAGCATGGGCTGATATTGGCTCAGGCTGCTGCTGACAGGGACCCTGTCACGTATCCCTTCTGCAGCTGACACAGCCGCCTTGGGCCTGGCAGAACAATGCAGCCGCCAAGGTTGGCCCAGCCAAAGGAAACTTGCTTCTCCCAGGTTGTCTGAGGGGAGGGACACTGAAGCAATGGAAATTCCCCAGCAGTAACGGAGAACAAAAGAAAAGGTGTTGGAAGCTGCTGTTAGAAAGAGAAAGGCTCTCTGAACCTACTGACTGCCAAACCAGTCTCCCAGGGCCTGAAAGCAGAGAGGAGAGACCCCAAACCATCCTCAAAACCCACTGCTCATCACCAACCTGTTTCTGAGTGACAGCTCCTTGTTTTTGCATAGACCTGGAAGTCTCCAGATTTCCTTCCCTGATTAAAAGGTGTGGCTGCTGAAGAAATTAGTTTACAGAGTCTCTAAATTCCTTACTGCCGCTGTCATACGTCTGCCACAGGCATATCAGCGAGGCCAGAGCTCAGGGAGGAGCGTGTTTCTGTGCTGCCTTGGGACTGGCGAATCCCATTTTCCAGCAGGAATAACTCTGCAAAGGATTCTGCACCTGGAGAGGAAGCTTGAGGAGTAATCCATATATGCTAGATTAAAATGTCTGCTAAAAATCCCCTAACCCACGCATATCCTTCCCCCATCCAAAAAAGATATATATATATATGTTATTTTACAGCTTATTTTCTTCAGTATTATGGCCATGCTGATTGTTTCTACTAAAAAAAAGGTAAAAGTCACAGCAACTTATGAATTCATTAAAACAACAAGAGAAAAAAAACAGTGGTTATCAAAATTATCCCATTGACTGCCATGGCTTTTGGATAAGGCCCAGAAGAACACTAGAATAAGAGGTGAAACATTTTATTTTCTAACTTTTCAGTAGCTACTGCAAACAGTGGAAAATACAAGCACATACTTAGAATAACTTTGTCCTTTAAAAAAAAAAAAAATGAGGTCACACCTAAAAATACTTCCTCTTGTTGCTGAATAACTTCAGTTTATGATAATAGCTATTACACACATATAGCGAAGAGGAAAAAATAGCTTCCCAAATACCAGGTAAAAACTTGATATTCCACATTAGAGTTTCTGCTCCAGAGGAAACTTTGAAGTCTGAAAGGATTCAGCTCTTTAATTTAAATAGCAGAATGAATAATCCAATTATTGGAAGGACAATGTGAAAATAAGGTAGTAAGTAGCCGTGAGTTTGTCTATCTGAACTTTAGTTCTTCATTTTGAAACAATTAGTGCCATTATTTACATCCCTAGACAAAGTCCACACAGCTTGAATTTCCTGGGATATATATCTGTGCTATTAATTTATGACTTTGCTCCTGAATCATCAGGCCCTGCCACTTTCTAGCACAAGGGTGTGTTTGTCCACTTATACCAGAGACTGATCTCAGCATCTCCAAGTGCAGAGATATTTTTCAAGAAACTACATTTTAAAAACATATCCTATATTCAAATTCTCCTTTCCAACGTCTGAATCTACTTTTGCAGCTGTGTTGCCCTGTTCCAGATATTATCACTGCTCAACCAGAGGAAGACTGTTGTTAATGGTAAAATCCTAATGTAGAGTGATTTTCTATAACGCTGCACCAGTTCCCTGCTGAGAGCACAGACTTGACAGCAAGCAACATTCCTGCAGCCTCCACAAAACTAACTTAATTTTTACAGATAGCTCAGTGCTGACCTTCTTGAGACATGAACAACATTTTATTACACGTTTTCCATAGCATCATTACGTACTGAATCGTCTTGGATTTTAATTCTAAAACTGCGTATTTCAAAATACGCAGTCCCAATGTTCCTCTCAAAATATAGAGAACCAGATGAAAGTGAATTCACAGTTGCAGTAGGAACAGAAAAACGTGCAACTGCTTTAGAAAGCATAGAGATGATCATGCTTCTTTCTCTGGCACTGGGTATTTTACCACCGACTGGTGAAAATGGAGCCAGGCTAGCAATTTTCTAACACTTTCAGTCAACTATTTTTCAGTTAAAAACACAGGAATATCCTCCCACTCTGGTCCAGTTCTCAGCCGGAGCCGCAGCCCTGCCAGCACTGTTAATGTCATTGTTTGTGAAGTGTATTCCCAGTCTTGTGCACACCCACGCAGGGCTCCAGCTCCCAGCCATGATGTCCCCCCGGCACATTGTTCCAGCTCCCCACGCTTCCTCACCTCCTGCCCCATCCCCCAGTGAGCCCTGGCCCCCCACACCATTGTTTGTCCCCCTGCACCCACCCTGCATTGTTCTCCCCACCCGGGAGGGACCTTTCCTACCTCCCACTCCCCACAGAAGTTCATGCTTTCTCACCCACTTCCACATTCTCCACACACCTACTGGCATCAAAACATTTTCACTTTTTGAAAGCACGTTACATAAACTTTCATTACTCCATTTCACAGCTTTTATGGGTTGTGGGCACTCTGCCTTGAGAGGCCCAGTCCAAAATGTGAAACAATAAGAAGACTTTTACTTCTTCACTACGGGCTTTTGTATCAGTACTAATTTTAGGTCTGATCTAAGTGTTACTGGACTTGCAGACAGAATACAAAAGGCTAGAGCAAACATACATTGTCACTATAGAAGGAAAATACGTAACTTACACAAAAAGGAATTGAAATTATTATGCCCTCACAGTATACAAGAATGGAAGCAACGGGAATGATTTACACAGCCTCCACTATTACAATAAATATAGGTTGAACCCTTTTTTAGATTCATGTAATAAGGCCAAGTAAAGTTAAAAAAGTACTTCATGAAAAGAGAATAGTAATAACATGTAAGTCAAGCATTAATTATAGACAAGATATATAAATATAAACACGTGGGTGCGCATATGCATATGTATAAAATGTGTTCCTATCTAAACACAAAGTACAAAAATACTTTCTTTCATTTATCAGTTATGTAATTATTGATTTTTTTTTCCCCCATTCAAAACAAATAGAAACAGATGAAGCTATCCAGATAGCCTATCATTGTTTTGGCCACCTTGTTTTCTATTACACTTAGTTTTGTATGAAGCTGTATTTTTCATATAGGCATACGGAATACTATAATACACAAATTGTATTCACTTCTCATTCTTTTCCTGTAAGATGCTACTTTTGCTTTGTGCTACTTTCAAAAATGCACTCCCTCTTTTCATGAAGTCATATTATACACAGAAACCTCACACTTACCATGACTGATGCGGTGAAACCAATAGTATGCAAAGTCCACTCCCAGAAATGTCAAATACCATGTCCATGGTGAGTCCCAGGGAAGTTCAAAGAGTTTGTAGTTATTCCATACGTAGATGTAACTAACTAGGTCAACACTTCTGAATAAAACACTGAAACAGAAAACCAGATGGTTTTATCAATCTATTTACCACTAGAAGTCATTTTGTAGCACACGTAAACTGTGTCCAAGCCTCACAATCTTTGTCAAGTAATAAAACCAACACTGACTTCATAGATCTGAAGCAAAAGTACTACTGAATTATTTAAAACAAGCTCTCACCCACTCATCACCTGCACTTTAGCACAGAGCGTTCTCATTAAGCAACCATTTATCAGTTGTTCCTTGCAGGTGGCACAGTGCTTCTGCTCTCACCTGTCTGGAAGAAACTCATTAATTCTCAAGTTTGAAGTTGTGGTAATCATTTTCAATTCAAACTCAAATGTATGATCATTATAAAAGAACTAAAATCTTTACCTGAATACTGTAAATATGATGCAGTTAGGTATCAGACTGAGGACAAGTAAGAGAAATTACTAGAGAATCTTACAGGCTCAAAAATTATGCCCATGAGAACCTAATGAGTTTTAATCAAGGCAATGTGCAAGGTGCTACACTTGGGTTGAGGCAATCTGAGATAGGAGTGCAGACTGAGAGAACTCACTGAGGGCAGCCATGCACAGAAGGACTTGAAGTTCCTGATGACAAAAACCTGGACTTGAGCCAGTAATGTGTGCTTGCAGCCCAGAAGAGGATTGGCTTTAAATTAAAAGACAGGAGATTTAGGTTAGATGTTAGGAAGAACTTTTTTTACTCAGCAGGTAGCAAGCAACTGGTACAAGCTGCTCAGAGAGATTGTGGATGCCCCATCATCCACACATCCATCATCCATCCTTACATACCTCAAGGTATGTAAGGCCAGTTTGAATGGAATCCTGGGCAGCCTGATCTAGTCGCTGGCAACTCTGCCCATGGCAGGAGGGCTTAAACTAGATGATCTTTAATGTCCCCTCCAACCTAAGCCATTATATGATTCTATGATAATTCCTTTTCTGCAGTTCCTGACTGGTTCAGCTGAGTTCACTATCAAGTGGATTTAATGCTACAATTGGCACAAGGAATGTGTGAGAACTCATTCTGAGGATGCCATGTGCCTCTGTCCATACCTGCTCATTTTTGTGTCACTATTTTTCATATAGGTGATTTCAGTGATTTAGTTTATTGCACAGCCCCAAAAAAACTTGAATCAACAGAACTAAAAGGACATATTATATCCTTCCTCTTCCAAAACCTTGTTTTACAACCTGGGAAAACACTGATATGTCTTACTGGCCATGTAGAATTGTACTAAACATTCTTGAAAATAGTCTGATCATGCACTGTCCTTTTCAGGAGATCGACTGAAATAGGACAGAATCTCAGAAAATGTTTCTGTTTCATGTCAAGAACCATTCCCTCAATGAACATCGTGGTCATCTCCATATTTTCACAGAGACATATATTCAGTACTTCTATACTCCCAGCATTAATACTTCTTTCCATAATGGTATTTTAAATAAAATTATTAACAAGAAACAAAGTAAACTAAAAATCCAAAGTTTCCAATCTTGGGTATCAAGTAGAATAGCATTATATCCACCACATCATCCAGAGAATATGAAGGAGGTGCTCCTTGGGAAGATGAGAAATAATATATTTTCCACAGCCAGCTGCCATACCTTACCTGCAACTAACTCATTCCTACACCTACTACAAATAAACCAATACATCTTTTAGGCAAAAACAAAATGACAACAAAACTCAAACATTTTCATTTTGGCAACGGGCAGATTAAGGATTTCTCTTAAGTTGCAATGGCAGGTGCAATGGCAACTTCAAAAAATCAACTGATCTATGCCCAGAAATTGGACCTTACACACCTGGAACATGTTTAATTTTCATAAAAGCTGTGTTCTATAAATATTTTGAAAGAAGATTATATGTGTCCAACCAGATTTTTGCTATTCACCTCATGAGGCATCTGTAAAGGTTAGTATAAATTCTCAATCACTTTCACAACAGGTCAGAAGGGAGCTGATATTATTCAAACACAAAGAAATGGGCATTTCTTAACATCTTTTCAATGGCCAGGAAATTTAAAACACCTTTTGCAACATACAGTATAAGTTATTATTAGGTACTGTTTTCTTACTTTATTCTTTTGTTTTTATTAACATACAATGCCTTTGCAGAACATCCAAAGATACGTGGACTGGTACATTTCCTCCATTTTTGATCAGCTTTCAATATTTCACCCTTGAGTCTTTTTTTTTCTTTTCTTTTCATTTTTTCCACAAGCTGAGGCCAAGGTGTAAAACTTGAGCTACACTCACAACACATTTTTTATATGTAATTTGCTGTACAAGTCAGAATTTGCTTATTCTTTCCTTCATGCTTGAATCACAACTCTGCAACACATACTGCTAGCTGATTACTATAATTAATTTGGAGTAATCCATCATATCAGTATGCAATGCTGCAGAAAGAAGAGTTGCTTAGCTAAGCTTTTTTTTTTCTTTCTTTTTTTTTTTTTTTTTTTAATTTACAGTGTGATAGATAGAAAAGTCCAGAGCTTGCATTCAATTACAACTCTAAAAGTTCACTTGGAGTTTTAAAGGTTTATATTGCCTATTTTTTCTCCCTCAAGTTCCATTTTCACTTCTTGAAAATACTGAGGAGAACTTAAGAAAACGTTTTCCTCATTTAAATGTTAGTTTTTAACCATAAATATGACAGAAGTAGATAGCTAAGACTTTTGTCATCTGGTCCAATCTCTGCATAAGGAGCAATAAATTCTAGAACAGAGAGACTACACAGAAAACCTTATTATATAAATTACACTGATTAGACTTCTTGGATTTTGAATATTTCTACTGAAAATTTTCTTATGTGCAAACTATGCACTTAGGCAACTTGTTTTGACTAGGAGAGATGGTTTTTATCTCTTTGTTTCTAAAGTTCATACATATTTTATTTAAAGGTGACAATATTTGTTTTAATAAACTATTTCTCCTTTCTCCTTCCACTGTGTCAGATTATCACTTCTTCTGATTAAAAAAAGTCCAAGAAAGAAATTCTGGGAGATGCTCTCCATGTGGACATGAAGATCTACTTACGGTAGATCCCAATGGGATAATGAAGGAGGAAAAAAGGTGGAGAAAATTCAACTGGAAGAAAAGGCGGTTGACTGCTGGCAAAAATAACCAGGTCCTGTTTTGCTTCCTCCAGTTCACAGATCAACCTTTGAGCCTGGAATCAGCTTTCAGAAAAAGACTTCCATGGTACCCAGAACAGTCAACAAAAGTGAGAAGGATCAGGGAGCAATAGCTGTTGTCTCTCTGAGCACAGGGAATGCACTGTATATTGAAAGTGAAGTCTGCAAGGAGCCAACCTAGGCTCTTGCCACTGCTGCAGTCACCACCTTGCATCACACTGGGACACGACCTGGGGCCCCTGAGCTAAAAAACACAGCTCTACAGCTGGACCTACAAAGCCTCAGCTCTCAAGAGCTTTAACAGACTTGCATCCTTGGAGGTCAGACACAGAGGGAAACATGTTAAGACACCTCGGTCAGGAGGTTATATTATCATTAAAAATAGTGAGGTATTACTAATACATTGTTTCCCTGGGTTAAACAAATTAAGTTTTCCCAGCCTGATTCAACTACATCAATGCAAAGTTTCAAAACATTGAACAAAGGCAGTTTCTCCTCTGTAACTGGAAGTTATTCGGGCTATATACGTTAACAGCAGGATATATGAATAATTAAAAGCTCTGTAAGCTTTTGTTTCAGAGTGGAAAGTATAAGGATTTCCATTTCCAGAGACCCTCATAGAGCTTTCTTTTTCGGATGAAAAATTGGCTCCAGTCACAATTGAAATAAACATTTTGATAACATGAATTCGGTAAAGAAGAGAAAGGGGAAGGAGACAGAAGAGCCTTGAGAAAATGTCCATTTGCAAAGCAAAGCAAACCTTCTGCAACTGAAATCCCCTTTTATTTCCTGTACAGGTGCCAGGTTTTGAACAGACACCCAATTTATTACCTTGTCAGCTGACTTATTAGGGTTGACACAAATCGAACTGAAATATGCCTGACATACTGCAGTCAAGGCTTTTTTGACACTTTAGAAAGGCCAAACTTTCCACAAGATGGAGGGAAAGGGAGAGGGAGCTGTGGGAGTTCTATTCCCTGTTTTCTATCATCAAGATGAATATGATCCTCTCCCATTCTTAATATGCAAAATCAGTCATGAAATAACCTAAGGCTAAAAAATAATTCACCAAAATGATACATCTGGGAAATGATTATCAGGCTCTGGAAAGCCCTTGATTACAGGAAATAGCACCTACATTTTGAAAAAATGTTCCCACCAGACACAAAAGCTGAATCAAAGTCTCTCCTCTTCCTCAGTATGGCTTTCTTCCCTGGCATTTTAGTCTAAATAATGCAAATCCTTGGTTTTCCTCAAGTGGGAGGAAAAAAAAAATTAATTCCAAAGCAAAGCGAAATAGAAGTAAATTTGGTATTCCTACTAGCTGTGTTACATGCCCTATTAGTCAAGATGCCGTCTGACAGAGCTGACCTGTTTTTCACCAGACCTGATCCTGCTACACTTCTTTATATGTCCTCCAATTCAAGACACTAGTATTAACTTCTAATAGTGGGTGGTATCAAACATTAAAAAAAAACAGGCTTTGGAAGCAAAAGGCAGTGTCATTATTCTTAATATCTCCTGCCTGTATAATTTGAATCACTTATTATTTTCTTTGCTCTTTCATACATAAAGAAGCAATCAAATGAAAAAAAATCAATATTAAATACTTAAAAATATTTTCTTTCGAAATTTCACTGCCTTTCATGATACAACCCATGGCAGTAACACCTCCCATCCTAACTTTATATGAGGTCCTTTGGTAAATATACGTACAGGTTATCTTTTAAAAAATTTAAATTCTTTAATTACTTCTGTACACCTGCACTTCTGACACAGAAGCTTGTTCTTCATTTATAAGAATGGAAATCGCATTTCTTACATCTATTTATACCTAGCCAGAAGACTTAGAAGTAAAATGGGTTCCAGTAAAGTCAGGACATACAGTATTAGAAGATACTAAAACATCATTTTACATGAAGCAACACACCTGATGTTTTAATGTTTATACAAATAACACCATGCAAGTGTAATACAAGAGCTTAGTATGTTCTTTCAATAATTTATTTTGATCTCTCCTACTTGCAGAAGAGTGGCTATTCCACTGAAGTCAGCAAATCTGCATGAGCATTTGAGTTAGATTAGGAACAAGCCTATTATATTTTCAAAAGTCACATACAAGCAAAAGTTATGAGTTAACTAGAACAAAGAAAGAGGTAATGCAACTGTTCTCATAGTTAAATAGCTTCAGTGAGATATAGTGCATCAAATGTTGAAGTAAAAAACATTTACATAAGAATTTTTAGTGAACAGCTTTTGTGATGATTCTGAATTTTTCAAGTCATAGTTTGTTGTTGTTCACACAAGACTGAATTAATTAATTTAGAAAATCAAGGAGAGATTTTTGCCTAATTTCCATAACTACTAGATGGTGACCCAGCAAACTGCTAGCCAGTTCTAAAAATGCTACCCCGGTGCTCCATCTAGTGGAATTCTGATTTAAGTCTAATAAATCTTTTGGCAAAGACTAGTACTTTACCCAGAAAAGTACTCTACACAGTTTAGAGTTGGTGGTTTTTAAAAAAAGAACTGCATGCATACTTAAGAAATTTACCTTAATGAAAAATACTGAATAATGAAAAGAATAAAAATATATGCAATAACTAAAGGTTTTGAGAAATCTGTATATTTTGTGAGCTTCAGAGATTACTGAATTTAATAACATGTTTTTGATAAGAGTCAACTCAGTTCACAGCCTGTGTTTTCACAGAAGAGTGCAAATATATCTGAGAATAAATGTTAACAGATGGATTTTACATTTCAAGTCATGCTGGGTACAAAACTGGTCTCATGAATTCAGAGATTCTTGAATTCAGAGACCTTTATTTGGCCCACTGTCTACAAAATAAGAAGTGACACAGCACTAAAACGCCAATACAAATTCCAAAAACTTCTGTCTCATTATTAAAAGGTTACAAGGTTACAACTCAAAAGAGCGATTGGCTTCCTGACAGGTTTGTGGGAAACAAGGCAAGCTTTTGAACATCACTGTAGAGACTACCAGTTGTTTCATTCAATTAGTTTGAGAACATCCTGATTCTCCCAAGACTCCCTCCTACATTCTGTCCCTTAATGCTTAGTACCTTATACATAATTTCATTAGAAACTCCGGAGCCTTAAGCTCTGGCTCAGAGCTTTCCTTAGTCATCATCAGAAAGTAGCACGCTACGCACACCAGGCTGTCCACAGCTACTCACTGGTACTCCTGTGCTCTGCCAGGAGTTGTACTCACACAGACGCTTTCCAGCATGTCTCAAACAAAACAAACCAGGTTTTCAAAATTCTCCATTCAAACTCCTGAATGTCACCGATGGGCCCAGGGGAGTACCAACCATTGCCAGAGGTGGAGATGGTAACAGGGGTACAGGGAGGTGGTGATGAACATATGATGGCAGGCAGAAAGCTCTGGTATCTTTTATGGGCACTGCTAGATTCAAACTTGCAAAGCCAGTGTAGCTTACACCAGATTTATAAAGCTGTGTTAAACCAGGACAGCAAAAAAGTAGCAATATTCATGAGGATTAAATAATCAAGTATTTACTGAATTAGCAACACTCCATTCATTGCTGATGAAGTAGGCCAACAAGAAAAAGGAATTAGAGCAAATCAAGAATGTTCATGTATAGTTCCTGCTATGAGCTTAATTGAACTGAGTTAGAAAATTCCCTTCCAGAGTCAGGTTTGCCTGCTGAAAATGCTGCCAATTCCCATGCACAGCCATACCCGTTTCGTGATGCTGTTTATCCTACTCTAATTGCTTTACCTACAGAGAATTAGTGACTTATTTCAAAACTTATTCTTACAGAGCTGTGAGGGCTGTGACCTTTGGCAAAATGTGGGAACAATTAGCAGAGCATATGAGACAGTGCAGCCAGGAGGATATTATTATGAAATACATAACTATGCAACTTATTTGAAGAGATGGAGGAATGGGAAGGTGAGTAGATTCTGTCTCTTCAAGCTTTGTTACCTATTAAAATCTTTTTTTATGGAAACATCTATTGACAAGCAGTGTCCAAATTGCCATACACAGCTGCTAAAGTCATGGAGTTGCATGCAGCTTCAGTGGAGTATATGCCAGTCCAGCTGCTGGCTGCTAGTTCTGCTCACCTGCCTATCTCTCTGCAGTTAAGCAAATACCTTTTGCTCCTATACTGATCTAAAATGCCTTAGCAAGGGATCAGATAAACATCTCAACCAACACAAGAGAAAGGGATGACTATGTAAGTGAACATAGGAAGAAGTGCAGTAGCCAGAAGTACGGTTGGTGTAGGGGCTCAGCAGCTTTGCTATTTAATCAGGTTAAGTGATTACCTTCCCATTTTGGCCCCATCTGCTCATCACTGCCCTAAGTCTGGTGGTTACCAGCCCTCAGACCTGCCAGCATAATTGCATGCATAGCTGCTCCCTGACCCAGCTCTGTCAAAATGAATGCAGCTGAGCTTAAACACCTCTTTTATAGTTCTTGGGGGGCTTTTGTTTCTGCTTTTAGCTGGATCACTTTGTCAGGACCAGGTTAGGGAGCAATTAAATGTGCAGTTATGTTGGCAGATCTGAGGGGGCAGCTGGACCAGAAGCAACACATCTGACCATGGTCTAAGTAAACAGCTGTCCAAAACTTTATTCAAACAGATGTGGAGAAAAATGTAGCTAAGAAGTCTTGAAGTAAAATTACAATTTACAAGAGACTGCATGTATCAAATTTTCTTCTAAGAGATACAATCACCAGTTCAGGAGATGATAATTTTCTGTAGTCTTAAGCATAGTGAAGTATCTTGGAGGTACTTTAGGAAGCCACAACTTACTTTAAATGGATGTATTGATGCAGGTGAGTATTTTGCATGCTGTTAGGACAACACCAGCCTCATGGGGCTGTGAATTCCTTGCACCAGTCTCAACCAAGTGCATTCTAATCATTTCTGCACACTGTTAATAATTAAACATTGAGAGCTTCTGTTTTCAGACCACAATTTTACATACATTTAGAAGTGGGTAACTCAGTACTACAACAGAAGAATCAAATATTACTAATCTTGCTACCCCAACTGCTTTTTTCCATGCCCATTTCTTGTTCTGGTACATGATTTTGTGAAGCCATGGTAAGAACTGATTCAGATTTGTATGATGGGGGAAGGTGCTTCCTGGGCCACTTCACCACTGAGCAACACAAATCCTGATGCTGGCAAAAGGGGAAAGGAAGATCAGAGACAGAAATAAGCAAACAGAATACAAGTCAGGAAAGGGTGTTTCATTTGGCAGCAGTTTTGGCCTAAAATGTATGTGAAATCACCCTTCAATCTCACTTCTGGAAAAGAATTATGTAAAATCCAGATCTGTACAGAACTGAACTGTCCTGGTTTACAGGAGAAAAGGATTTGTACTCCTCTGAATCAACTACTGCTGATGTGCATCTGTGTATCTGAGATGCGTAATATGAACTAACCCTAAAGCATTTTCTGCTTTCTGATGCTCAACACCATTTCAGAGAACTTTAACCTCCCTTGTTTCAAAAAGCAAAGTATTTAATATATAAAAGTAGTGTTCTCTTCAGAAATAGGGAAGTTCATTGCAGATTTAACTGACAAAATCATTAGACATATAAATTTGCACACACACTATGACTATATTGCAGATCTGTGTTCTAAAAGCTGGCAATTGAGCATGACCATAAAGAACAGAGACTTTCCCAACTAGTTCGAAAATATACCTACCTCAGTTATCCCCCAAACACTTTTTGATTTATGTTCTGCTGCTTTAAAAGAAGAAATGGGCCAATATTAAATAATGCACATACTTGTATAGAGGATATTTATACCAAAAATAAACTTTCTCCTGGGACAATATTTTTAAAGCAGCATTTCAAGCCTCCTGGCAATGGATTGTTAGAGAAGTTTAGAATAAAGTTCTCAGAAATTTTTTAACCACCAACATTTAAGTTGCAGGGAATAAGGTTAATAATTAAAATTTTTCTGTTTCTTCCAAATTACTTTTCTTTGTATATAAAATCTAGCAATCACACATGCAGAGGAATGCGCAGTATGTATTAAAGCAGAGAAAATTATATTTAAGAAATGTATGGATTATTTTAGAAGTGATATGCATATGCAATTGTTCTTACTGCATGCTGAGGAGTCTAATAAGTCTACCTTGTCTGATTAGACTTTTCCTCTTGCACCTATATATTTTTTTTATATTTGGCAAACAAATATCAATAATTTATGATTTGCATTTTCTCCAACAATGAAGTAAGAAACACTGAATAAATATTGTTTTCCCTGAAGAGACACAGTACTTGTTATACAGACTGTGAAATGGAAAAACATGCTCACAGGATGAATATGGTCTGTGACTCCTAATTTTTCCATAAAATCTAAAGACCTCCATGCAGTGACGCATCTGAAGCTTCATTCTAACTAATAGACTGAAGCCCACCATTTTAGACTCAACCACAGATTTTTTTAAGGAAGTGGCAAACCATTGCTGCTAGTTGAGAAAATGAAAATTAGTCCCTGGGAGAGGATACAATCAATGGTGTGTTAATCTAACCTTCAGCTGTTAATGATTTGCACTACTATTTCCCCTGATGCTGTGGGTTCTGCTGAAATATTGTTTTAGCAGTTTCTGTCAGCTTTCCCTACCTTTTTTTCTTCCTGAAAAGGAAAGGCTAAAGAGAAAATCTTAGCAACGGGTTTTGTGTGTGCTACTTTTTTTCCAACCCAGTTCTTTCACACTATGGAAGCAGAGGACAGAAGGGTAAACTGTTCTGTTTTTTCAGTTCAAGCCTTTTTAGCTAGTCTAACATTTTAAACTCTTCTTGTTTATAAAAGGAAATCTACTATAAGCAGTCACTATTGGAACTCTGATATAAACATGCAACTAAATAGTTTAGAAAGTCTGGTTTTTTGCCTGCTTCTTTGATAGTCAGTCAGAAATTTCAAAGCTTTTTTTTTTTTTTAAAGAACCACTGAGAAGAGTCTTGTTTGTCCAGCCATGAGAGAATAGTGCAAGTGACCCACATGAGGCTTCTTGTGCCGGTAAATCAATGAATAAGCATCCTGATCCTGTAGATATGCCTGGTCCTACAAAGTTTGCATTCCTTAAGGATCGTTTCGTTCACTCAAAATAACTCACAAAATATTTCTTATCCAAAAGAAAACTGCCTAGCCCACAAGCCAAATTCTGCAGCAAAGTACTGAGTGCCAAAATAATAAAAGTACTCAGCACCTTGCTAAGCTGTGTTCCACACATGCAACATTAGTTTTCTTAACAAGCATTTGTTCCAGGAATTAGTGCCTCTGAAGCATTTTCTTGTTCCTTAAATGCAGCCAAAAGACCTCACAAAACCATTTAAACTTCATCACACATATCTCAGTCCCCATGTTTAACTTCATCAGTTCTGAATATTTCAGATAAGAAAAATAAATATGGTAAATCTGAAATATACTACTGTCTAGAAAAATATGAATACATTGAAGAAAATGGTATTTGGACTATCTCTGTTTCAGCTGCATGAAAATGAGTGTAAGCTTTCATTAGTGTTGTGTTTCGGTGCACGCAAGTTCAGTACTTAAATATGTAATTTATCATAGTTTAATACATAACAAATTTAATGTTCCTTCTTCACAATCATGTTCACAAGTCTTATTAAAAGTGCATAAATTGTTTTAATACAGATTTCTCATTTTTCCTTCATTACCAAGTCTAAAAATACTGTTCAAATTCAAATATTCAGTAAATAAAGTGGATGACTAGCAGATTTCAGAATTTAAGTAAGAAGAAAATGGATATAACTTGTCAGAATGATTTCGTTGTTGTTGTTGTTTCAGTGCTTTTAAAATGTATTTTATCACTTCCATAGATTGCAAAATTGACGATGGCAAGAATGAGGGACCTGTAAGTAGTGAAGACTGCATTTCACAGATTCAAAGCATTTAAGGATGATCAAATATATCATCCATACATGTGTGGCCAAATTTAAGAACACTGTGCCTATGAACGAGGAATGTAAACCACAACCTAAAAAAAGTATTTGAGGATGAAAGATGGTGCAAAGGACTAACATGGACCTGGGATATATAAAGAGAGGAAGAAAAAGTAGAAATAGAGAACAAATGACTTCATTACTTGGCACTGATGTATCAGTTTCTGAAATATGGAGTGTATTTGAGACATCAACACTAAGAAGGCTGAAAAACTGTTGAGGATTCAAAAAAGAACTGTGGGAATATTGGAAAGAACTGAAAATATACTATACAGTCAGATCCAAATAATTGAAACTTTTCTTCCTGTAGTGAACAAATTATATGCAGTGATGGTAATCTGTAAATTCACACCTAGGAAACAGAAACCTAACCCCTCTTTAACAGAAAGAAAATGTAATAAAATCTACCATCTGGAAGTTCACATAATGAAAAGTAAGATCTAAAACACAATATTCCTCAGAATTATTTAGAGTATCTGAAAAGCACTTAAGAATTAGTCAGATTCCCTATTGGTGTATATTTAGTATTTAATAATAGGTATTTATTTAAAATACATTCATCATGAAGTAATTCAAGTTAATCTTATGACTTCTATGCAGAAGAGAAAAAATAGTGATCATATTTACATTTCTCTCAAGCATTAAAATCTTTTAGCACTCCACTGAAATCAGACAAGATAATGACTGAATTTAAAGAACTTTGAAAACGACTTTAAGCTAATATAATATGCGTACTTACTCTGGAAGTCGAGACAGGATACCCAATGAAAGAGAACTTATGCCATCGTTGATCCGACCTGGCAGTTTATGCTGCTGAACCCAGCTGACAGCAAACTCTAACACAATAAAAGCAATGAAGAATGGAATGCTCTGCAAAAGAATGGAAGAAAAAAAGAAATCACAGTACAAGCAAGATTACATCCACCTTTTCAGAATCCTTAGAAAGAAACTTTTTACTCAGAAGGTGGTGAGGCTCTGGAACAACTGCCCAAAGAAGGTGTGGATGCCCCATTCTTGTAGGCATTCGAGACCCTCAGATTGGAAGGGGCCAACCTAGAATAGGCTGATCTAGTAGGTGGCCCATTGGTTGTGCATTGGGTTTTTAAGGTTCCTTCCAATCCAAGCCACTCTCTGATTCAAAGAGCATCTTATGTCACCATATATTTCTCAGCTTGTGTAATGCAATGGAAAGCACAACAGAGCAGAAATGTCCCAGGCCACGGAGAGTGAGGATCCACACAAATACAACAGCAGTGGGCACAGAAATAAGAAACTGCTTACCTTCAGAAGTCCTGTAAGGACCTCGGGTAGGCAGAGATCTCCAGATGAGATGCCCTCACCTCCACTGCTAACCCTTAAATGAAGTCCAGGAAGGGTAAAGCCAGGATCTTCCTTGGGTGGCCTTACCTTCCTACAAGAAACTCAATTACTTGGTTCAAGCTGTGACTTAGCATTTCCACTAAAGTTTGGCTGTCATCTTTCTAGCTACTATTGCACCCTGATAAATACAGTAACACTCCTTGTGGATTTTATAAACAAGTACAACCTACTAGGCTGTCATTTCATATATACAAGCATAAATCCAGTGCAATAACCCCATGCCATATAAACTTATATTATCTGCACATAAATTCTTAAACAGCAACAAAACAAAATACAAAAGTCTTTCCAAACTGATTTCTCATATTTAAATAAATCAGCAGTAGAAGCAACATTAGTGGACACCTCTAACCCCAAGGTAAAACAGAATCTGCTTTCAATTTTTTTTGTATTTTTTTGATAGTGTTCAGCTACTGAATCCAGCAACCAACAACACTATCTAAGAGATATTAATGTGAGTTTCTTTCTACTTGGCCTATCTGTTGCCACGCTATTCGCTGTTGATAGTAACAGCTCTTCTGTATGAGTTTTCACCAGAGAACCTAGGAACTATGTGAACTAAGTATGAATCCCATTCTGATCTTGGCCATAACATGTTTTCTTTGCAGACCAAGTAGCAATGCACTCTTTTTTCTTTTGTGTTGGCACTGGCTGCCAAATCATTTTCAGCCTTCCAGAAGTAAACTGTAATATTGTGCTAGACAAGCATTTTTCAGTAACAACACTGCTTCAGTCTAGGATTTAACTCAGTCTGTATATCCTGAGTCTCAGATCTATGGACAAATTGAAAACACACAAGAACAGCGCCCACTAGTGAAAGGTATGGGCATAACTTGTAATAGGACTGCAATGCCACTATGACAATATAACACTACATCAGTGCAAACAGATTGCTACAGCTGTTTTCAAATTTTCATCAGCATCCTGAAGAATGAAAAAAGGTTCACCAGAAGTAATTGGCAGAGCACACACATTCAGGGGTTTTGGTTTATTTGTTTGTTTGTTTTGTTTTTATTGACACGGAAGAGGACTACTTCTTCATAGTCCTCGCAGTTCATGGAAGGAAAAAGTGATGATGAGGCAGTGACCAGCCCCCACCAACCACCATCTCCACCACAAAAGGTTATGCAGCAACAAAAATAGGAAGCAGCAATTTTCCTTCCATCAGATCTCTGTGCACATCAACATTCCTTAAACCATCTCACCCTGTTGGAAAATTTAGGTCACCTTTTCTGTGATATTATAAGGCATAAAATTCTGACCATGCTTTTAAGAGATAGAGAAATGTAACACCAATGAGTTTTTATCCCACCATGAATTGGAAGCAGCATATTGTCAGTCATGTCCCTCTTATCCTTCTTTACTGCCCCCTTCAAGTGACCTGCAGACATGTGGATCCACACACCGAAACTCTCCACTGTGCCTGTGACTATACCATACTTTCATGGAAGAAGCACAAAGCTCCTACAAATGCCACTGCATTTTGGAGGGTGCTCATTTTTGTTGCCAAGTGAGACATGACCTGGGAATTCCTACCAGGCTGGGACACCAAAGAGACTAAGATGGATATAGACCAGATTGCTCAGTCGAAAAAGAATGGGATGATTCAAACCATGCAAGCAGCAAGAGATTTATAGTGTCTAGGAAATGTGAAAGTTCATAAACTGCAGCAGCTTGGGGTTAGGTTACAATAACAGATGAACGAAGATTAATATCAACATGGCATTTTTTAATTTAGATGCCTAGCTTGCATTTTAGATATCTAAAGGCCTCCTTGGGATACACACTAGCTGATGATATAAAGCCTTTGAAAGCAAAGGAAAACGTAAGGATACAGCCTAAACAATTCCCAGCAAAAACAGTGTGGTAAATCTTTTGATATTTGAAACAATAAAAAGCCACCATCCATTTGAAATCATTGAAGGATTCTAGAAAAATATAAATGCTTCTTGTTTTAATTCCTTCATTTCTAGGTAGATACGGTTATTAATGTTGTTTGTTCTTTTTCTTTATTTGCTATAGCTAAACAACAGATCCCTAACTTATCAAACAGGCCAGATAATTGTACTTACACAACTAGCAGAGATAAAAAATGGTCTTAGTAAGAACAACTAAGGAATATTTGACCACAGTATTAAGAGTCAGCTCTAGCATAGACTATAGACAGGTTTGAAGTTATAGATACAGAGCAGCAGAAGCTGCACTTCAAACTGAATGGACTCAGAGCAGAATAGCTGGAATTCTTTTTTCCTGAAATGAAAATAGTACACAGGTAATATATGATGATTGTATTTTGTGCAGCACTTTACTTAGTAACTTCTGAAATGGTTAAAATACTTGACTTTAAACTAATACAACTTCTTTCCCATTGACTTCATTAAATATTTTCTTCCCACTGTGAAGCTGTGAGGCAGCCAAGATTTGATGGTACTTTTTGACTCACAAATAGGGAGTGTCAGAGTATAGAGGATAAAGAAACATTCAGGCAGCCATAACCGCCTGCCCATCAAGGAGCTTGTAAAATTTATGACATACCTTTTAGTATCTAAGAAATTACTACCTCTCTCCCGTACATCCACATTATGCTGTGTTCAAAGCAGATCAAAGTGATCAACTGCATCAAGACTAGCACATACTATTTCTATGAACATAATACCTAATAGTTGAAATCCTGACCTTCGAAAATAACAAGTTAGATGCCATGCAAACAAAAGCAAATGGAAAAGGTGTAAGACATCAGAAGGGTAACAAAACTGGAAAAAAAGGAGGCAGTCAATAAAGCAGACAATTTCCAGTAGCCTAAACATTTATTTTGGTTTTTTTTTTTGGCTAGTAGTCTTTTTGATTGATTGTTGATTTGTTGTTTTTTTTTTGTTTGTTTGTTTTGTGTTTTTTTGTTTGTTTGTTTTTCTCATTTATAATGACAATAATGATATTTAAGGAACCTGAGGAAGATAGATAGTTCTGGCAAAATTTTTAAGTATTGCCTCAGCAAGCGGACTGGCACAAAATTAAGCAATAGCCACTGTTTGACTCCTGGGTCAGAGACAGCAGCTGGCCCGTTTTGATATCTTCTCATCTATAAATGTTTTACTCTGTTTCCACTTTCTCTTCATCCATCACCAAAAATGCTTAAAGGGGATTTACATTAGTTTTTGTGGGTTTCGTGAGTAACTGAGCCATAAATTGAAAGTCTTACATTGAGTAAGAGAGTTTCCCTTACAAGTAACCAATACTTAGAGAATGTGAAGGACCATTTTAAACCAATTTTTACTTCATACAGTTGCAAAAAAATAGTTCTCTCAGTTGAAACTCAGCATAAATTTACCATTTTATTGCAAGCCTTGAAACAGTTTGTTTTCTTAAAGTCCCGGGTCCTCATAATGTAAGAATCTCAGCTTTCACATAGAACTAAATAAGCAGGTTCTGTGCCTCATTATTTAGAAAAAAAACCCTAAAAATGTGAATTGAGTGTAAATGTGAACTTAATCTTTAGGCTCTACAAAGTAGAGAGTAAATAGCAAAGAAAAACAGTAATTACTAAGTTGAATGTTTCCATTTCGGAGCTTTCAGCAGAAGGAACCAGTGCACTCTCCTCTGAGGCCTGACTACAGGAAAGTCTTTACTGAGCATAACTGATAATTCTAGAACATAATAAGAAGTGAAATTGTTTCTGTCCATAAAAACAATGATCAAAAAGGATTCCCCATGCCCATCTACTAAGTGTGAGAGAATCCAAGAAACAGAGCATGAAAAGTATATTTTTAGATCCATAGCAGAGGATGCTTGTGAAAGGACAAGGTAAACACTGGTATCCCTTGTTGGAGTCAGGGTCTTCTAACCTGGGGAAATACAATTAACTTGTATTTTCTCTTCAGTTTCATGGCTTTCAAAGCCTACATGACAAAAGTCCAAATAAAAATTTCATGACTGTGGTCCATAATTCGGACCCTTTGTCACATAATTTTGTAGACCAGCTATAAGGGTTATTTCTCCGTGTCTATGCTGCAGAGCTTTGCTTACAGGTCTTTGGTAACTGATCTGCCTATGTTTTGAATGGTACCTGGGGCCTTCACATACAGTTATGCCAACAAACAGAGCACAGTGCAGAGATCAGGAACCTCTCTCCCTCTGAAAATTGAAGCAGTATAACCACAGCGAGAAAGCGCATTGAACAAGTTAGGCTATGTTACTCGGTTTTCAAAATCAGAGCTGCTTTGCCGTTTCTGTTGTTTGCCTCACAGATGTAACTACATGATTAAGTCCAGCTCAAAGGAACTGCTCCTACAGAATGACTATTTGAATGAACTTGAAGGTTCCTTACCCTTCTGTACAATCAAGGAAAAAATAATATAATTGAAAAGTACAGTCAAATAGATGTATAATCAAAAATAAACCAATAAAGAGTTAGGCACAAGGGAAACAAAGACAAAGAGAAAATAGGTGGAATGCTTACCCGTGCAGAGGGCTCGCACTAAAGGTCTCCAAAGGAGTGGATCTCTCAGAAGAGATCCTTCCTCCCTGGCAGTCAGCACTTAAATGGGTCTGGAGAGGTGGAGCCTGGCTCCACCCCTTCCTGCAGCACAGGTGAAATGCTTTCACCTGTGCTCCCAGGGCTGACATACTGCTTGCCTCAGATAACTAATCAAAGGTTCAGGCTGTGATTCAGCAGCTCCCATACACCTTCTAAAGACAGAAGGTGTACATCCCCACAGCTAGCATTATGTGACCTAATGAGCTAGGAACATTATCTGGTACATGACAGACCATACAGCAGAGATATAAATCTCACATCTGAAGCTCAGATTTAAAAAAAAAAAAAAAAAAAAAAAAAGGGGGGGGGGGGGTTAGGAATCACTAATTTAACCAGTAGCTTATTTCACATCATCATCATCACCACTGTTTTTTAGAGCATGAGTAATCCGAGCTGAGGCCTTTATTTATTACCATCTCAACACAGTTACAAGCAACTGGAGAGGAACAGAACAGTTACATCTACCTACAGAGATACAGCCAGAAGAGCTTAGACCAAGGCTATAGAGTTGAGATAGTTGGACCACTGTAAGAGTTTTACACACAACAGAGTTATGCTGACAACAAATATATCAGGAGGGATTCCTGCTAAAACTGTTCCAAGACAGCAATTACAGGAAGTTTAACTATTCTGAGAAACCTTTTTTAGTGTAAGTTTTTTGGTAAATACACATTCCCTTATGAACTTATAAGAGAGCCATACAAAAGCAGAAACCTACAGGCATTTCTATAATGCTAATTAAGAATACTTCTGCAAATATTCTTAAATATATGTGCTCAGTACCAGGAATAATGGGTTAGGACAAGTTCTGAGCAGAATATGCAACAAGCTTCTATGGCAGAAGGAAAACCAGGGATGCTCAGGAATGGTGCTGGCAAGAAAATGCGTGACACTCAGCTAAAAATGTGGGAACAGTAAAAAAGATAGGGAAAGGCAGCAGGTAGAACCGGAGGGAACAATCAGCTGACTAGACAAAACTGTCAGGCTCTTGACAGACCTCCTTGACCATCACAGTATAGCTTAGTTGCACAACACCTCTGAGGAAAGCAGTCCCTCAGCTAGACACTGTATGTACAGGTTGGGTTTGCAGCAGCTGTCTGCTTATCCTGTCCAAAGGGATGTTTGCTGATAGCCACTATCAGTGGTGGGTTGCTGAAAGCTGAGATTCCTGGTAAGCTGCTGACAGCGCTGCACAACTCCATGACACCCCCACTACAGCCCAATAGCAGCTGCTGCACGGCAGTTCAAGATATGTGCCATGATAAATACGTGCAATTGGTAGGACAGAAGGGAGCAAAGGTACCTCCATGAAAGCAGATACGCCAGCAAAGTGGGAGGGGAAAGTGACACATTGCTGCCAAAGGTGCTCTCACACTTGACCTCTGTACTCTTTGCCTCAGAGCTATAGGAGACAGCACTGTCCCAACACAAATATTTGTTCTCATTCTCTTAAACAACCTTTGTGTTTGGTTTTTTTTTTTCTTTTGAATATGAATTGTTTTTTTGTGTGTGTGTTGTGTTTTTTTTTTTCTTTTCCTTTGAGCTGGTGGTACTAACTTTAAGGGCTGAGAGCTGACTTTTTGATCTGCAAAGGTAGGATCTTGGCCTGAACAGCCTGACAGTGTCATGCTTTCTGCTTTACTCAGCACAACACCATTAACATCAACACTCAGATGTGGGCTGCTCCTCTGAAAACTCTACCTCCTGCTATCGGGTGTAAGCATCCAAGCCTTCATTTATAATGCATTAGACAAGTACACATCTTGCAGATCAGGTATTTCATCTTACTTTGGGTGCCCTTTTGCGGTCACATCTTCCTCAGTCCTCCGGAAAAAGGCAGGTGGTGCCTGGGCACAGGGTGGGTGGGGAAGCCGGCAAAGGATGCTGCCGGGAAAGAGGAGGGGAGGGGGCTCTCACCTTCTCTACGTAGTCGGGCACCTCCTCCAGCGTGCGGAAGGAGCTCTCGCCGGGCGACAGCACGTAGAATAGAGCTCGGAGCTGCTGCCCCGCCGTGGTGCCCATGGCCCTGCCGCTCCGCGCCGTGCCGACCCGGCTCTGCGGCTGCCCCAGGTGCGCCGATGGCGGGGCTCTCCCTGCATCCGCTGCGCGGGGGCACCGCGGCCGCGCCCGCTCTGGCCTGCAGCCCGGCCCCGCGGCCTCAGTTCGTTTCTCCTTAGCGCTGAAGGGTTTGCTGCAGAGAAACTGCCTACTTTTGGAATCACGCTGCTATGCAGATTTTTCTCTTATTTTTCAGTGTGTCTTTGTGTAGATGAACTTCCAGTATTTGAAGGGAGATTATAAGCAGGAAGGGAAGCAGCTTTTTACATGATCTAATAGTGATAGGGTAAGGGGGAATGGCTTTAAACTAAAAGAGGGGAGATTTAGGTTAGATGTTAGGAGGAAGTTCTTTACTCAGAGAATGGTGAAGCAGAAGCACAGGCTGCCTGGGGAAGCTGTGGATGCCCCATCCCTGGAGGAATTTAAGGCCAGGCTGGATGGAGCCCTGGGCAGCCTAAGCTGGTGGATGGCAGCCCTACCCCGGCAGGGGGAGAGGAACTATCTTACCTTTGAGGTCCTTTCCAACCCAAGCCATTCTGTCATTCTTTGTTTTCCAGAAACAGGGTGAGGCGCCCCAGCAGTTCTTCTGATCAGCTGCTCTGGCCAGTCATGGTTCCTCCTGTGCAAAGTTTTTATTTTTTAGTTCTAAGAAGGGCTTATCACAGCTCAATTTTCTAGCTCAGATTAATATGATTACACTGAGGGCAGTCTCTAGAAGCCACCTATCATGGTTTTCTTTATAAAGGAGTGATATGAAGAAATAGTGAAATCTGTTTCTTGCTTGTTTGCTGTAGAAGTTTTACAATGACTGGAATAAGAGGTTTTGTACATTAGGCTGTTGATCTGAAGCTCAGGAACATGCATTTCCCCATCAAATGTTTGTCAGTCAATCTTCATATGATTGGCAGTAGTAATAAAACCTTTCTGATAAAATAGATTGTCCAGAAAAAAATAACAATGTCCCAACATTCCCTTCCTCACAAGTGTTCAGTTCCACTTACAGTCTTTGCAGAAGAAATGGACTGTACGTTCTGCCATTGATGATCTCACTATACACACTGCTAAGTTATTAGGAAAAAATGTCTCTGTTGATGTAACCAATTTTTTGAAAGGAACTGAGACAGGTGCTGTGAGCTGAATTTTTTTGTTTAGGAAAAGAAACATGTAAAATACATTAAAATAATTATAATAATGCACCTACGATGTTTGAAGTCATAGAGTTACAGAAACACGGAGTCATTAAGGTTGGAAAAGACTTTATGACCATTATTCCAACTATTGGCCCATCACCACCACTAAACCACATCCCTCAATTTGAACAGTTGCGATTTAGATTTGAACAGTATCTTGCAGTTTGAACAAGGTAACAGTACAATAGTACATCATGTGAGAGTACAACTTTACTGGAAATATTTTATATTAAGCTGAACAGAGCACAAGCAGTTAGAAATAAAACAAGCAATATTTGGGTATTCTCTTAATGTGCCTAGTTTATGCTAGTAAAATGATGTTGGTAATACTGAAAAACTTAGTAAAACTCTGAAAGTGCATCCTTGAGTTCTTAACTCCAGTGTTAATGGCTGTTTGAGGTTCTTAAAAAAATTATTTCTAACTATTAAATTCTAAAACCTCAATTCATCTAAATGAAACTTCCAAATTCACCCCAAAAAAATCACACTTTTCTTTCTAGTAGATTTCCAGTGCGTCAAAAGTTTTCACAGGCAAAGTCATATGATAATAAATGCCTTTTCACTTAGATTAGCCTAGGTATTCCTATGGCATTGCTCTCACATTCCAGCTGCTTTACCTCACCATAACTGAGATTCTCATTCACAGCATCCTAGTAGGCTACACTGAGCTGTCGCTGGTGTCCAATTTGCTGCACTAGCATCTCACAGAGATAAAATGACCAAAACTGAATCCCATTAAAAAAGAATAAAAGTAATAATAATAAAGGTTACCAGTATCTGGGGATTGGTTTGCTGTGAAAAGAACAGTTGCCAGAGCAGGGGAGCCAGGTCTACTGGGGCTATTTGAAGTACAATTGAAGAACAACTACTTCATATTACACCCTTCTGGGAAAGAAGGGATACACCAACAGTTTTTTGGAACTCAAAACGTTTAAAATTGTTTTGTAACCCCTTTTCAGTGTAAACTGTCACTCAAGTATCACTGAAATTCTTACATTTGAAACTAGAAGAAACCACTTGGATTTGATTACACCTCACAGGGGAAGCAGGTGGTTGTGTTTTCCAGCTTCTGTGTTCAAGGAAGAATAGATAGATGATAGCAATAAGGCAGCTACACCTCTAGTGAGAAGGAGAACAATTTTTAGATGTTCATCTGTAATCTGTCTGTAAAAATGTTGGTGATGTTCTCTAAGCACTGAAATTCGGTGTACAATTTCTAGTGCTCACTCTTTGTTAAAAAAAGAATGGAAAATTAAACATGCAGGAATGTTGCTTTAGTGACAGGCCTAACTGTCCACTAAATAATGCCCCCTCCATTCACTGACTCTATACAACCTCCTTAAAAAGGAGCTGACTTTTTTTTTTAATTAAAAAAAAAGAAAACAGATTAATAGCATTTTGAATTTTTTTGTTTGTTTTGTTTCTCCTCAACAATCACATCCTATGCTGCCATCAGAAATGCAAAAGGATGTTCCGTCTGGAGACTGCAATTTTGCTGTTGACCATCTGATCATTCCAGTAACCAAGGCAACAAAAGCCTCTGTTCTACTTAGAGGAAATTGGGGAGCTGGCCTAACACTGTCTGTAGGTGGATCATATTTTGTTTTCTCCAAAGAACTCCATCCCACCCACTTCATGAACTGAGAACGCCCAGACGCTTCCTGTTTGGGTCTCTCTGAGCACTAAACCAGCACTAAATAATAAACTCATAAAGGGAATTAGGGCAGGTTGAAACTGGGATGAACAATATAGTCTGCCTTGGCAGTCATTCACAGCAACCTGAATCACATCCAGAGATGGGCTGAATCTAGCGTATTCTACTTATGTACTGATATCTTTGTGCATAGAAACAGTTTATGAAAGTGTATTGTAGATATAATTTTCTCATGTCTCTGCTCCAAGTATTTATTACCTATATTTAAGCTTGGCAATGGATGTTATTAGGAGAGTTCATCTGTGTTGTTACAAACCTGTTATTACCAAATATTTCAAACATATTTCCAAGTGATAAATGCTACATTGTATGATACCTTTTCAAAAATATTCAAAGTCTTTGTTAGCATTAAATAAGTTACCTATATTAATGTCCAGTTCTTAATGACAGCATAACTGACTCCAGAAATCTGAAGTAAGGATACACTGCGTAGTGATCATCCTAACATCATGCAATTAGCCACTTGCTGCAAACTCCAATCTTTTCTATCTCTTCTACGCAGGACTGCTATCTATAGAGCAGTGGCCAGATATGAACATTCTTGATTAATTGTTCAGTTCATTCAAAGATTGCTAAGAGGTCCAGAGAAAGTAATAGACCTTTCCAGTGATCTGTCAGTGAAGCTCTCAGTGATACTAAACTTGAAACTTAATCCTCCATGTTTCTTTATTCTTTTCCAATATTCTTTATTCTTTTCTTCTGTTCTTGATCCTATCACAAGATTTTAAGTAGTGATGTGCCTGGTATCTTTCACCTTTCTCTTTCAGATAAAAGAATTTTTGCTATCATTCTTAAAATTTTCTTCTGTTCCCAAGTATAAAGACCATTGGATTCAACTGCCCCTTAGACTCTGGTGTTCCCCATTTGGTGGGTCAGCTGTTTATTTTCTACTGAGAGCAGACAGCACTGTCATCCCCCTTCTCACTTATAACAGGTCTCTTCCTCCTCTCTCCTTGCCCTGGTACCAACTCTGACAAGATTCCACGTGAGCTGATTTAACTCACAAAATTGCTTTGCAATAAACTAGTCCAGAAGATGTGTGTGTATATATATATATGCACACATACACACTTTATTACTGTTCCAGTGTGCTAATTAGCTCATGGAAGCCCAGGACACAGAAGGTAGGTCTACACAGTTACAAATCAGAGATGGAGATGGTATGGAAAGACGGCTTCATTTCTGCAGCCTCTTATTATTAGACCAGCTGAACAAAAGGATGTTCAGTGACATGGAGCCACTGTCTCCTGTGCATTAGCACAATACAGGTTATCATGCATCAGCATGCAAATACATTCAAACAGTTCACGTTTCCTTTACATCACTTTAGTAACTGCCTTTTTTGTACTTATCCATTTATTTATTTATTTTCCTAGAAAACTATCCTCTAGTAGGATGGAAGCTTTTCCTGCTATTTGCCTGTTCACATAGGAAAGAAACATTCTGTGGTACCCCTTATTCTAGCTGACACATAGATTAGATCATGGGGCATCTTCTGCAAGAAGAAAAAGATGGTGCTGTCCTTGGATCCACAAGGCCAGGCTACAAGAAAGCTATAGTCCATGAAACATAGTAGATAGAAAATCTAGCATGGGATGAGAAGGCAGTGATCTGATTAAGGAGAGAATATAACTGTGCCTGAGAGCTGCAGGAAGATGGCTCTCCAGGAGACTCCATAGCACTTGTTTTAACACAGAAAGCCAGACAAGGCTGAATAATGAGAAATACATAGTTTGAAGATCACAGCTCACCCTATTAAGATAAATTGAGTATCAGAAAAATTGACATTTAGGCTTATATTTCTATTACGCTTCAATCAGCAAAACCTCAGTTTTCTCTAATTCAAAAGTTACTTCTAGTTTAAAAAAACACCACCAACAAAAACTAAAAACAAATAACAAAAAAAACAACTCACCACCACCAAAAAAACAAGAGCAACAACTAAAACATCAGGGAAACAGAGATAGAAAACTCTTTAGTGAAGATGCTGTGATGACTTCAAGGAAGAAGAGCAGGGAAGTTCATCCTGAAACTTCAAGTTTTTAGGAGCCAGTTAGAAGTAGAAAAATAATGTTTGCATGTTAACGTTCTTGAACAGCACTGTAGCAGCAAGAGTTTCCCAAGGGAGCCTAAGCAGTGGTTTCAGCTCTCCCCCACTTCCAGCTGCACACTGTATGCTCTCACCGCTTCCCTTGTGTAAGCTGGGGTGATCACTAAACACTGAACTGAGCTATTTCAAAATGCTTAATCAGCAGAAAAATTAGCCCAATAAAACTAAAAGCCAAAACTGGCTTCAGTTGTTATGAACTGAGGAGACTTTCTGTCAGGAGACTTTCACATGGAAAGGATGATCAGGAAGACATGGTAGTCTAGACTCTGCCCTGCTGGGGAAAGCTTGGGAACTTGAGAACGTCAAATATATCTCAGTATCTCACGCCCAAACCCTGTAAAAAGATGTTTCAATAAACAGGCATGTGGTCTAACTAAAATGACTGTTCATCCACATGGCTCATTTCCTGGCTGCTGAGCAGCACAGCTGTCCATGGGTTGCCTCTAGCCTGTCCTGTCCATCAGGTGTTCAGCTACAAATGTACATAACTGGTGAATTCACAATTAGGTCAGAACTGGCATTGCCCAAAGCTGGTTTCTTGTGCTGCTTATCTCCACACAACCTCTAACAAGTTACTTTTAAACCATGCACAGCTTCACACCATCTGATTAATTTGTGGCCAGTTCTGATACAGGCACAGCTGCCTCATGAGTCAGGAAGCAGTCATAAGGTCCAAAATCTGAGGAACAAGGCAGGAGCTAACTTCTAAGTTTTTTTTTCCAGTATTTTCTTCTCTTGAAATACTTTAACCTTTTGTTCCCTCTGTGAAGAAATATGTTTTGTTTTTTTTGGTGGGAGAGAGGATGGGATGGGAGTTGCTGGAAAAATAAATTCCATCTTCAAGGCAAGCCTATCAAATAACTTTAGAAGAACAGCCTGCCCACCTGTTGCGGGTGTTTCCAGATTTTATTTGGCATGCTCTCCTATGAAATTTCTCACACTTTTATTCCTGAAAAATCTTTTTAGTTTTGTTTATTAGGAACACCAAGAGTCAAGGTGCTGCATGCTGTAACCTACATGGTATATCAGCATTATGTAGCACACAACCTTAGACCCAGAGTAGATATCATCCACATCAAAGCTATTTGATCAGACACGTAGTAACTTTTTTAGTAGGTCTTTGTATTTTCTGACAATTGATTATAACTGATTATTTGGTATAACCAGACTTATCTCTTTCATGTTTTTAAATTAGGTGCACGTGTATCAACACCAGATAGATCTCAAATTATGAAACATCTCAGCACAGGAATTATGGCACACACTAACACTTCATGCATGCAGGCAGGAGCCATTTGGATTATTCCTGAGTTGAAGTATGGGAAATACCACCTTTCAAGCAAGAAAAATAAAAACACTGACATCTTTAGCATAAAGAACAGTCCTAAAGTATCATGAAGATTATGCACATATATCTTTGAACTAAAACAGGAGAGTTGTCAGCAGATGTACTTCAGAAATTAACTGGGTGAAATTTTCAAGTTTGAGTTGTGCAAGCACCATATGGCATTAAATAACTATTTTTCTTTATCATTGGAAACAGAGCATAAGTTATTTCCTTTAGGAAAATCAAACCATTTCTGTTCCTACCTATCATGCAAATAGCTAATTCTTGCTCAAGAGAGAGATGCTTTCCTGCGAGTAACTCCCTCAAATAAGCTATAATGAATTACAACCACTGATTGCAATGAACAAGTTTCAATAAAACAACTTACTTAAAGATGGAAATCCCCTTTTATTTTCTTCTTGGAAAATTTCTTCTGGCAGATAACAATCCTCCAGTGCCAGCAAACCTGGTGTGAGATGGACACCCCACTGTCCCAATAAGGGAGCCTGCTGCCACTGTCCCCTACCACTCAGGGGCTAGTTCTCAGCTATGGCTCACCTTCTTCCATACTCTCCCTTAGGAGAAGTCACTTCTTTTCCTTGCCTTTTAGACACTGAATCCATGCAATGAATTCAGGCAAAAAGGAACCTCCCTCCTGTTGCCTAAAGTCACAAGGTAGTAGCCTCCTCTATCCATGGAATTCATCACTTATCAACCTTAAAACCCACAGCTGGTTCTCACACTGCTTCAGGGTCTCTAGGAAGACACGTCCATTGCTTCATGTCACACTCAATGCTTCTTCCTCAACACTTCCTCCCACTGCTCCTTTACCCAGTGCCTGAGCACCTCTATCAAAACACACCTCTCACATCCAAGAAACACCAAATGCTCCTCACAGCCAAAACCTACAAGCAGAGAGCATCCACCTGCTCCAGTTCTTCCAATGCATTGCTGGTAGATCACTTATCACTCATTGGGGATGCCATGCAGTGCCACTCGGTCTCATAGCACCTAAAACATTTGCATTATACTCTTTATAGCTGCCCCTCTACTAAAATAGATAGGTTCTTTCCTAATCAGCAATCAAGACAGGTGTTGCAAGTTATTTTTAATTAAATCTCACTCTCAGATGAGAGCTGAAGATGTTAGTTCCAAAAGGTCGTAAAATTTTGTAGAAGCAAGTAAGTCTCAAATTCAAACTGAAGAATTGTTAAAACCAGTGAAGATATAATAAAACAATACCTGCAAATAACTACTACAACAAAAATAGTACTGTCAAAACAAACAAACAAACAAACAAATGAAAAAACACAACAAAACAAAGAAAGAAAGAAAGTAAGGGAAGGCCGAACTCTATAGATTTACCATGGTTTTAGGCTATTGGAAATCTAGAGCAGATACCTAGCTAAAGATCTTGGGATAGGGTAACATATGATGAGGCAATTAAATGCTACCATAATGCATTCTGAAACTATACATTAAGCTGTTTGCAAATTTAAAGCTCATTTCATGCCTGAGACTTTTTAATGTATTACAAGATGCAAGAAAAACTCAAAGTCATTTGATTAAAATGAAGTATTGGAATACTGTCAGTCAAATTACAAATAATACATATATCACAATTCACCATAGCAAAAACTTTTTTTTCTTTTCTTTCAATCATTTTTTTGTATCATCAATACAAATCAATAAAGAAAAAT
>JAPSGF010000005.1:22711995-22729659 GCA_035772895.1 Perdix hodgsoniae
GGGAAGGCTATCTGCTACAAAATCCAGTTGTGAAATGCCAATTTTTTCTCTTTCATTCTAATTCCAAAATTTAGGTCTCCATATATTCATAAATGTTTCTAATCTCTTTTTATGTTCAGGGAATGAAATAGTCTTCAAATTTGTATGTCATAAGTATGGAATGTATTCCCTGATATTTAGTTTTGGGGAATCCTTCCAGTGTATGTAGTAATTCATACAGCAGCTGTGGTCAAGATGTCTATAAGGTTTTCTTTTCTGAATTGTTTACCTGTCATGAAACTCTTACTGATTTAATATCTGAGCCAAAGCCTAATCAAAATAGTAAAATTTGTATGAGTAGTGTTTTGGGGGTGGTAAGTGCTTATGGGTGTTTTGTGGCATTTTTTTCAAGATTCTGGGAGACAAAATAGTGGAAAATTGATTTAAAAAAAAAAAAAAAAAAGATTTGCTTGAGTCCACATGCAACTGTCTGGGTCAGTTTTGTCTACTAAAATAGGTTTGCAATGAATCAACTCCATAATTTTTATATGAATCATCCTCTAATTTTTAAGGGACTGATGAGCTACCTGGGGAATGCATGCTCATTCTTAAAAAATTATGAAATCCAGTACAATCTGCATAGTCTCTCTGAATAAAGCAATTACACTTATAAAGTAAGTTGTTTTGTATTTATCTATGAAAAAAAAATATGTTGACCTCACAACTCTCTCTAGTTCGGTGCAGATTGGTCATGTTTTAAACCATAGTTCTCAATCAGCAAAGTTGATATTGATACATGTTTGGGCCATTTCTGTGACGTTTCCTTTGTTTCAGACCACAGAGAGGAAAACCTTTGGATATGGAACACAGTGAGAGGAAAGATGAGAAGTAGGGAAACCAAGAATAAACACAGGCTTTTCTCTACCAACTCTGCAGAATTCAGAGAAAAATATTAATATAAAAGTTAGGCTCTCTGACGTGTTACAGAATACAGGAGTACCTTTGGCATGCAGGCACTGTCACAAAGATAAAGGAATTTCAATTTGTTGCTCTATGTCTCCAGCTGAGCTCTCAATGGTTTTTCACCTTTATATTTTTTTAAGTTATTTTTACAGTTAAACTTGAGCACACACAGACTATTATGTAGTGAGCAAGAAAAATTTTCAATAAAATGATTCTAAGAAGATTCTTTTTTTTTTTTTTTTTCCGATTAAGTTGTTGTTGTTATTATTGCTTTTGTTTTGTTTCCTTCTGCCAGAAACTAGACATAGTGACCACATGCAGATCTGTGTTTGTTTCAGTGTTATATTACTGTAACTAGAATTAGAATCTGGACTGAAACATTTGGGATGTATTCTGAACCAGCAAGTATGCAATTAGGGTGTAAAATGTTGATATTTGCTACATCAAATAGTTCAGCTCCAGTAAAACACATTCTTACCTGAATTTCCTCCACAGACATCTTGAATTAACTGATATTATCATAATAAAAAACATTTTGGGCCTTATGTCAATTTCAGAAACTGGCATTTCAGAAGCTTACAGATTTCCTCTTGTTTGGACAGATGAAGAGAAGAATACTTGTTACATTGTTTTCTTTGACTATTCTAAGGAACTGCTCACCTTTATACATAGTCTAATGTTGTTTTTCTGTTTCACACCTATGAGAGATACCAAAGCTACTGCTATAGGGTGGAGGCATCTCCATATTCTTAATATATGTCCACAAGTCTCAATTTTGCTTCCTAAAAATGGGTTTGGGTTTTTTGGGGGATTTTTTTTTTTTGTTTGTTTGTTTGTTTGTTTTTGTTTTGTTATTTTATGATGATGACTTTGCAACCTGATTTTCAATGAGAAATCATTTCAAATATCAGAATTCTCCACAGTACAAGAACTATATATTTTTTAAAAGCTCACTGATTAAGCACTTCATGATCATAGGTTTGACAGAGATGTAGTAGATATGAGCCATGAAGAGTTCTGGGGAGTAAGGTTAATTAAATTCAGAGAAATTATTTGATTTCATCTCAGATACATCATTAAGCCTTCACCTGATTTTATAACTCATGAATGCACACATGCACAAAAGGATCTTAAATGTCCTTAAAAAAAAAAAAAAAAAAAAAAACCAACCTGTATTGTCCTTAGCATCACAGTATCACTTGTAAAAGGGAATCTAATGCTTTGTGCCAGTTTCGGATATGCTTGTTCATCTTGGAGTGGGAACTGAGAAAAATTTTTTCTGCACTGTCATCTTTTCTTTTCAGGCAAAATAGATATAATGCCTATGCATTCTTTTATTATTGCTACTCTGAGAAATTTACTATTGCTTTACTAATGTGTGCAACATCATATCTCATATAACATTCATGGTTATATTATACAAATTGCAGCTGTGGACTGTGGTTAGATACATCATTATTCACATTTACTCATTCTGTTACTGTCTGAATTGTTAAGCAACTGCAAATCTTCACCTCAGAGAGAGCTGCACAGCAGTGATAGGCAAAAGGAGAGACAATGGGGTTTTATAGTTTTCATAAAGCTGCCTGTAACTTTCAGCATGATTCTTTAGAAACAGATATAAATATCTGAATGATAATATAACCTTTATCCATCAAAATCTGTGAGCAGCCTATATCCACCTTGACCTTCAGAGCTCTATCAGATCTTCAGAAAAACTACAAAAAAACTGCTAAAGTGAGAAAGCCCTTCACTGTACTGGACTAATTTTCTGATAGTCTGAGGCAGTGGAATATTCTTGTATGTGTTTGTCAGGAGAATACAGTCTCCTGCCAGAATGGAAAAAAAATCTCTCTATTGGAGAATCAAACACTGTATTCACAAAGTCCTTCAGAAAGGCCATTGTAGGATGGACTCAGTCACAAACTAGTGTCTTCATCCACATTTAATCCATTATATGATGAGGTATTTAATGAATTTTAGCCTTTGACATGTTACAGCATAAACAATTTCTGTGCAGTTTTTGGCTTTGTTTTCCTTTCTTTCAAATGAAAACCTGAAAGCTTCTGTTCCACAAATTCCACGAAGAACTCAATCTAATGAGTGAGATTTTGATAGGTATTCAGTTCGGGCTAAGTAATTTTTTTATTGTTGTTTATGGATTTTTTGTTTGTTTAATGAAATATCTTTGGTATGTTTCAATAAATGTATTTGTAAAAGGTCTGCTTTTAATTTCAGTAGATCCTAACTCCAGCTTCATCAGCCTTATCTTTGTGCTGTGGCTGAATCTTTAATTCGTCTTTTGTTAGTCTCATAAGAGTCAGTATAACTTTTAACAGGAATCTGGCTGAGCCAGAAGGGAAATCATCTCAATAGCGCTGCATGCCAGTTCTTTGTGTATGTCTCATAATCACAGTATGCTAAGTCAGTCAGAGGCTAAGCATGATATTGAAAACACAAGAGGAAGTCTTTATCAAAGTAGAATTGTTCTTCATGATAGAAAACTAGTAGTTCAAAATCATCCAGATGTCTCAGGGTTGATAAAAAATACAACAGCACTAGATATGCAGTTACTTAAAAGTCTGCACTTTATCTCAATGTCACATCAATTTATTGTAAATATTTTGACAAGGGTTTTGCATAAGGCTGCAGAAAAAATTTGATTACTTTCATCACTGATAGAGCAAACAGTGCAAATACTTACTGTCAAAAGGAGTGTACGTGCCTGTATTTTCCTCATCTTCATTTTTTAAACTGCTGACACTGTTATTCATTTTGAACACCCAGATTACAAAGAGTAAAAAGGCTGTTTATTCAAAAGACTTTCTGAAAAATCCATAGGAAAGAGGAAGCCTTGCATTTGTAGTGGCAATCCCTTACCTCCTAAAAACACTCATCTGCTAGAGACATCTGGCTCAGTGCGGTGAGTTTTCATCTTCTGTTGGGAGGGCTGATGTCATGTAAGAAAGTCAGGGACGCATACTAACTATTGAAAATGAGAGGCAGCAGCAGTGCTTATCCTGGGAACTGGGACTCCTGGATCAATTGCATGCCTGCCTGCAGCCCCCATGTGTTGATTCCGGCCCATTAATCATCCTGTTAATCTTCAAAAAGCTTAAAAGTGTGAGTGTATGGGAGAGTGAATATAGGTGAGAATTTGCAGGTGTCATTCACAAAATACAGCCATCTTTCTCCTCTCTTTTCAACAAACAGTTCTCCCAGTCTATTATAAAGCACAGGAGGAAATTCTTTCCACCACCTTTTACCCTGTCTGAAATTTCTGAGAGCATCAGGATTTTTAACATTTTTCAAGACTCCATGGTAAAGGTGAAGGAACAGCAAGTTTTATTTGTTTATACACTTCATCCAACATATATTCATTAACTTTCATTTTTGGAGCATCACCACAGTGTATACCACTGCATAAGTCATCTAAGTCCCGTATCAACCAACTTTTCTATTCTCTGTAAATGTTTGGCTGTACTCTTTTGGGAAGGAATAGCATATGAGAACAAGACAATTCTAGGCAATTCGAAGGTTATATTATGCCTGACACCTGACTTCACTTTAGTAACACCTGCCTGAACAATAATTAGCAGGCCACTTTTAAAGAAAGAACTTCCATGCACCACAGATGGCATTTTTCATACCAGACAGGCAACGATGTATGTTGGAAATGAGCCAAACTGTCTGCAAAAACTGTGAGAAATTCAAGACAGACATCTGAGTGGAAGGAAAGTTTTACCTTCCACAATACACACCCCCCTCCCCCCCCCGCAACCATTCAGAAACATCTGTTCAAACCTACCTCTATATAATATGTTTTATTTTTCTTATCTACTAATGTTACAAATTATAGTCGAAGGAAAGCACCATTGCAAGTTTCTTTTATATTGGTTATGAAACCTATGATTTAATAATGTAATGTGATGACTTGCTAGCTATAGAAATCCAATATTATACAACTCCTGTCAGAACCAGGAACAAAATTTTCTTAACTGGCTAGTAATATGAAGTTCTCAACTCACATTTCTATAAAGTGGACTTAATTTTCACTCAAAACTTTGTTGAAATCAGGATACTGTGTGTCATAACGGAGGCACAAAGTCAACAGTCACTTTGGAAATTATTGGCTAATGTCTTAATCCTGGACGGCTCACTGATTTGTATGAACTTTTGTGTATACCTTGGGCTAAATCCAAATATCTGTGAAATCCATCGTAATCTTTCCATTGCCATCTATAGGGCTTAGATGAAGTCCTTTGCTTCCTTGGAATAGCTATACTTCTTTTTAGCAAAAATATTTTATATAAATGGAATCCTGAGATCTTTTCATAATAATCAGTTGTCAGAATCAAACAGCTTATGCATAAATGCTAGTTTTAGAAAAGGACCAGATATATGTTATATTTAGTAAAATTTATGAACTAAAAATTGTGCATTTTTATACAATTCCGATGAATAATTATGTACGTGAGAATTATAGAAAGGCATATATAGAATTATTTATAGTGTGTCTTACTTCCAAACTTTTTTGCCCCCAGTAGTTTTTACTTTCCTAAATGCATTTCTGTGGTGGTTGCATAAAATATTCTAAGGGTACTTTTCAAGATAAATTTTTAATTTGGGAAAACGCCCATTTCAGTATTTTCTCAGCTGTGCATATGACTTTCTTGGCAAATAATTTAGTAAGCATTCAGAATAGGCATATTTCTAAAAACCCCGCAGACATAAGAAACATACACAACAGCTATATAGTCATTGTAATGCTAAAGATGAGAATATGTCCCTAAATACTATATCACTTATATACATATTTACCATTTTCATTGCTTCAGATAGTTTTACAGATGAGATAATTCAAACAAGGAGGCATTGACAACATGAAGGCCATAATATTTTCATATATGACAAGAAAAGTCTTAAGAAAATAAATTATCGTGATGTTTACTTGAAGGATGAGTGAATCTGAAACTTGTTGTTCATGAATATAAAATAATCTTTTTCAAATTTTCTTATACTGGATGATAATTTTTCAAAATTTACAGATAAAATCCTATCAGCAATAAAGTATTTTGTCTTTCTCTTGAGAGAAAACAAATAATTTTATTTTGTTTGATATAACAACTAAATATTGAAATTCAAATATATAACCTTAATAGAAATAAACATAATAAATAAAAATGTATAAAATAATGATGTTTCTGTACAAAAAAAAACCAAAAACATTTATGGAAACAACAGAAGTCAGTTAATGATCTGAACAGAATACTATTTTTACTATTGTTTAATGTTCTTATTCATATTCTTATATCCTATCGCAACCATACTTTTTATTTGTGGCTTGAAGAATCATGTATTTATTCTTTACTGTGAATCATTTGTTGACAAAAGGACTCAGGGTCTTGAGGGTTTGAAGAGATTATGATAGTAATCACTCAAGGGCCAAATAAGACCAAAAAAAGAGCAGAAAAGTGTCCACAGTGCAAACCAAAGTGGTAATAAGCCAAAAGGTTTGCAGGGTCCATGACACAAGTGACCAGTACAAATTTCTTGAGTTCTCCATCATTTACTTATAAAAGTACTTTAAAAAATACTTTTCTTTAAAACCTCAGTCTACCTACATAAAAGCACTGAAAAATAAAGGAACTATGATTTTTTCCAACAATTCACACGCACTGACTGATATTAAATTATAGTACGTTATTGGTTAAACGTTGCTCTAAAATTTTTTGAATCTTGTAGACGATCTTAAATACTGCATGTACACTATTAAATACAGGCTCACCCAAGAGACATAAGCTAACTGAAGCCAGGAAATTTTAAACAAAGGCTTAAGCTGACTTTTTGTCCCTAACTTATTTAACTTTGTTTCCTCATACCAACTAGGAGCACGTCCTAATGCTATTTTATTTTAGCTAATTTGTGCAAATCATATTGCAGCAGAGTCTTCATTTAAGAAATCAGGAAACTAGCTTCAAATCTTGCATTTGGTGGAAAGACATTTAGAGCCTCTCCTTACATTCCATTTTTGCTAATTTTGATCTAATGAAAAGTTTAGAAAATATATTCAAACTGCTTTGAATAAGTAATTAAGTCAGCCCAGTTACTTTGCAATGGTGTTACTTTAACCACACCTCTTGAACAACCGTCGCCAAAATAAATCTGAAAACCATAAGGGCGAAATTAACAAGACAAAATAAAAAGTCAACAGCCATAAGGAAACAAAAGGAAACCCTGTAAATACTACGTAGTCTTGTACCTCAGAGACAACAGAAAGAAATTAATTCCAATCATTTATCATGTTGAAAAACTGGAAGAGATCACTCCCTTCCTACAGTCAGTTAGATTATCTGTGTATTCAAATTCTATCTCTGGTTCAATGATATGTTGAGCATCAAAGAAAGATGATCTCTGGGCACATAAAATATGTTAAGTCCTTAGAAGTATGATTCATCAATAGAGAGACATAAAATTTATCAGCCACTATTTAATAACAAGAACTAATGAAAATAAGTAAACCAAATTAAGTTTCATCAAACTTCATTCTACTGAGTGCCTGTGCAGCCATTGCAAATCACAATATAAGGGGTTGTCTGTGCCCATCTGTCAACCCCTAGCCATACTGTATGGCTATATCAGTGAATAAATCCTTTGTTAATCAGCAATCAGATAAAAAACACAGAGAATAAAACAAAACTTTAAGTTATGGCTCAGAAGCCATCAAAGTTGTTTTCAGAAACAATTTATGCTAAAACTTTGATACAGTTCATAACATGCTGTATCAGTTTGTTGATTCCATAAGCTAGTTTTCGAGTAATTCGTATGTTCAGAAGAAGACGTAACACCATCTGCACAGATAAGTCTTGAGAAGGCCTGCTCACCCAAAAAGCAGTGTTAAAGAGCAGAGGGTTCCCTGCTGCTGTACAAAGCTTGAACATGAGCTAGCTGAAATCTGGAAGATACATCTGGATTTCCATGGGGCTGTGCTTGTAAGTAAGTTCATTCAAGATCATGGTAGGAAGCTCACTGTGCTTAGAATTTGTAGCTTCAACTTCTGCCAATGTGGGATCTCTGCACCATATTTCACTTTCCAGTGGTGTACCCCCAAAACAGTTGTTTAAAGCCAACAGACGTTGCTACATCCAGTCAGTGTCTTCTGCCCACATTCAAAGTCTTATCTCCTTTAAAAATATGGAAGACAATCAATTTTGCTAATCTTCCCACACTCACACTCCAGTGTAAAGTTACATAATTTGATGTTTTGTTTGAAGATTTACTTAACTAAAATTATATAAAAATTCTACAAGCAATTTACATTCATCTGCATGTTTCTCTCCTTGTCCCTCATATCTGTAGAGATTCAGCTAAACAAGAAAAATGGAAAAAGACAATCCTCAAATGGAAAATATTCTACCTTGTAGTGAGATTATTACCGCTCATGTTTGCCACCATCGCACACATTGGCAAGTATCACAATCAAATCACACAATAATACATCCCTCCAAATGCCTTGGGCTAGGAAGACATTGCTGGTACATTTCAAGTAATGTAAACAAGCTATTTCCATTTGTACTGTGAAGTATCATCTCAAACTTGGCAGAAACCTTTTCAAGTTCAGTCTTAAAGTGTATAAAAGGCAGCAATCAATTCTGTATGCCCGAAAAGTCATTTTGGCAATTATAGTATTTGAAAGATAATAATATTCTCTTATGTCTTAGGCAGTAAAATGGGTCACACAGAATTTGACTAAAGGTCTGTTTTTATAAGAAGGTAGTATTTGAAAATTCAGGGTGGTTTGTTTTAACTTTTTAATCTAAGTTTTTTTCATTTGAAAATTCAGGTATATTTCCTTTAGCAGGGAGCAAAACTAGCCTAGAATAAGAAGTTTTAGTCTGGGTCACTTTTTATTTCCTATTTTGATAATCACCATCACCACTCAAAAACTTTCCCATTTAGTCATCAAATGAAAAATATCAAGTATTTGCAAGCTGTTGGATTACTTCTCTATCCTCCTCACCCCTCAGTAATTTTGTAGGAAAAAGGCATTTGAAAAAGAACTGAGAAACTAATAGCAAAAACCTTTAACTCCTGGAATCAGTATAGTGCTCTGAAGTCTTTAAAAACATAGGTCTTTAAAGACCTATTGTTTGGATTTAAACTAAAATGACAATGACAACAATTAACCTGCAAGAAAGATCAAATGTACAGTGGAAAGGATTTAGAAAACAGACTAAGATCTCTTGATTGTGTTTAACTTATATGATGTTCTATTACTCCATATAGCAGAGCTTCAGTGAATATGTGAGTACTCTCAAAGACATGCACATTTCCCACTTGCTCCTTCTATCACTCTTCATCTTCTATTGCAGAACACACTTGAATTCAGCCCTACATTTTTGGAGGTATTTTAATCTTTCTCCTGAACAAAACTATCAAATAAAGGCATTATGATGTAAGTGTGCATCCCTTTCCCGATGTTCATTCATTATAATCCATTTCAACAATGTCCAACAAAATAACCCTTTATATTCACTCTAGATCTGGAAAAATGGTTGAACAGACTCTTGTTGTTTTTGGCTGAAGACATCATTAGCTGCTAGATGCCTTTTTCCTGCTGAAGGAAAGAGCTTCCCAAATGGATCAAGGTAGAAAGTTTATCCAAGATTAAAAGCCTAAATTTGAAAATGTAGCTTTGCGTTGTTCACAGATGAAGTTTCAAAAGACCCAAGAAAGTCAGAGTTCCTTAGGACTTTTACAAAACAACTCTTTTAAGTTTCCTGTGAAATCACTGTAGAGAGACCAGAAATATTTAAAAAGGATTATTTATTAAACATTTTTCTTTACAAAGTACAATCAATGGTTTGCATTAAATCTTGAGTTTTGGTGTTTGTCTGTATGTACACAAAAGCTTATAACAGAAAATGTGTCTTGATTTTACACATGGGACACAATACTGAGTTATCTTCATATTTTGATTCCTACCAACATAAGCAGTTGATAATAACTTTCAGCTTACTGCTGTTTTTTAAACTGAAGATGAAGCAACATGTCTGCAGAGTCAGTATTAATCAATGTACTCAGTGATGACAAAGTAGAAATTAATAATCCTTTCTGGGGTTTCCACTGAGCATGAAAATTTTCTGGCAAGTTACTGGACTATCCTTATGATCCTAAAAATCATTTTTTGCAGTAATAAGATAAGAAGAATTGAGGAGCTAGGTAAGTTTAATAATACCCTATTAGCAGCAGTTGATAGTAAATGCAACATAACGTTTGTTTTGTCTGTCATACAAGGACTTGTCCTAGCAGATACTTTTTCTACTTGAACAAAAGTATCTGCATGTATTGTATGTCTTTGGCGAAACAAAACAAAAATAAAGAGACAAAAAGCCATTTATTGTCATGAGTGACTATTGCCATCAGCTAATATGAATGCATTGCTAAAATTAGTGAAGACAGGAAAATGCTGTAAGGTAAATATATACAGAGTTAAAATACATTTCTTATCCACTAGATAGTGATTTTGTGGCACTGTGGTTTTCAGAATATAACTTCTGTTGAGAGCAATGTAATTTTCAGTGCAAGCTAAAGCAAAAATACCTGCCCGCTGTCATAAACATGACAAACAAATCTGGAATGTTCAAAGTTCATCTTCCATTTTTCCACTCTTGAGGCACCTTTAAGACATAGCACTTACTGTAAACCATCTAAAAATCAAGAAAAACAGACACAATAAGCCTGAATCTTCCATAACAACTTTAAAAATCATTGCCAGAGTCACTTGCATACGTAAACGATGCCTGTGTAAGGCTTGCCAGCAAAGCATCTTTCCTGAGAACGGAGCTGGGACACTCTCTGTGTATCATAAGTGTGCGTGCTCAGAGCTGTGATCGCTGTCGTGGCTGTCATCATTTGCTAGTGAGTCCCCTGTGTGCTGGAGACCAGCTGCCCCAATGCCAGAGAGCTCAGAGGGGAGCAGAGTGCCTTTTTTCACATTCACCAGTTCCTTTTCCCGGGCTGCTGCCCCTTGCTGGCCTCCTTTTACCCGCTTCCACTTCATCCGTCTGTTCTGGAACCAAACTTTTACCTTTGTGGAAGAAAGAAAAAACAAGAAAATAGAGATGGAGTCACTGAAGGTTGATAACATCTTCCTGCCTGTAGAATATCCCTGTCCTTTTGGTTAAAAGTGCCACAAGGGATCCCTGGGCAGCAAGAGATCAAGTCTGGGAAGGGATGAGAACCCTGGGGACGTGAGGATAATGACTGCATGGGATGGAAAAAAGTTACGGCAAGAAGGCTGCGGGCCCAGCTGCAATATGCATCACTGCTGTCATGCCCTCAATGGGAAGACCTCAGAGCCCTTTAGAAAGCACTGGAAATTCAACATGCTCTTGAAAAATGCATTAATACTATACCACAGATAAAGAAACAGAGACACAACTGAACCCACAAAGGACTGGACAGAAGAACCCAGGTGTTGAGTAGCCCAGTGTGGTGTCCACAGTGCTGCTTATTTTCTAATTACATTTTAAAGGAAGCTAATCACTTTGGAGAGGAACTTCCACTGAAATTTTTCAGTGCTTTCAGCCTGTTTGGTTCTGTAAACTGGTGGGTTTTGAGAGGAGCACTGTAAAAGTTCTTTTCCTGTTAATTTGCTGAAATGCCTGGAAGAGCATTTCTTACAGTCAAAACTTATGATTTCTCTGTCTATGTTACAAATGCACTTAAATGAACCTGGTTGATAAATTCTTAATTCTGCTCCATTTCCTCACATTTTTCACATAAATAAACACCCACAAAGGCAGACAACAAAGTAGTTATAAATTTGAACCAAAATCTGCAGTTAATCAAATAATTTCAGATAAGAATGGAAAATAAATCAATGGCATGAAAGGTTAAAAATGCATCTGTACATTTGAAATCACATTAAACCCCAAGATTTTACTCCAGCTGAAACTCATTTCCCCTCCTCCCATTCTCTGTATAGAAATATACAGGAAAAAAAAATGAGAAAAAAAGAAAAAAGTAAAGCTAAATTATTTGCACAGTTCTAAAGTACCAGCTCTGCAAACCACAAGCACTCTTTTTCAATAGCCAGAATAAAAAAACAAAAAGGATGTGCATAGCAACTGTCAAATATATTCGACTAGATTAAAGGCTGATTTCAAATCAGCTTATAATACTGTCACTGAAAACATTATTTGTGAATGAAGATTGTTGGATTTGATCCATTTAGAGTTAATGTTACTAAAAAATCTGATACATGTGTGTCTATGCAACACATAATATGAGGGTTCCACAGAAAAATAAACAATATCTGTAACATTTCCCTTGGAAAAAAATGCAAGAAGGCTTGCAATGCCGGTGTACTCTCATCTGTGCTTAGCAGAATGTGTTTCAGAGTTTTAAAAGAACCAGCATGGAACTGTCACAGCAGGACATATTGTACAACATGAGTAATAGAGCCACAAGAATGCTGTTTTGCTGAATCTGTCTTATACATCCAGGAAACCTATAGTGTTTAACCTTTAGTATCACTTCGAATTTTATATTAAAACTGTACTGCAACTGAATTGATAGATGACATCATGATTTGTATCTATGTGTGTGGGAAGGAAGAAAGGTACAGCTATTTTTTTATATTCAGTGCTCCTGTTAAAGCCAATGTGAGCTGTTAAAGCTAGTCACTTGGGAAAAGCAAAATGATTCCATGTTAGTTAAGAGCCTTAAAGCCCAGAACGTCCTTTCTTTTAGTCAACTCATTAGAAGCAAAGTATCTGGTATGTACCAGATCTGTTGTATCTGGTAGTGAAATGAGTGTAAAGGGAAAGGTATTTGTTGCTGGCTGCTGTGATATTAGCAATTATCATACTAAGATTACATATCAGATGTGTCCAAGTAAAGAGTCTTCAAAAGGTTGCAGCACTGGTGTACCACTTACAGCAATGTGGGGGAAGTTAAAATGTCAGTTTGTTTATTTTGTGGGGTTTTTTTGTTTGTTTGTTTGTTTTAAGACATTTAATTTTCTCTTGCAAAAGCCATGACTACAGTGGTGAAGGGAAGTATAGTAAATGCAACCACAGGCACAATCCAAACACCAAAAAATCAATAGGCTTTGGGTTCAGCCTGGTACAACAGAATATCCTCATCTTCTGAAATAGTGGCCCATAAAATTTTGTTTCATAAGAAGAAATAAGAGCACTCGAGAGAAGTTTTAAAAATCTAAGCAGTTCTTAGAATGCTTTTATGTCCTTGAACAAAAAACAATAATAGTGTATACAATGAGTGGCTTCAAGAAAAATAGAAGGAAACACATGAAACTATTAGAATCCAAAGGAGGGCTATGAAGATGGTTAAGGGTCTAGAGGGCAAGATGGGTGAGGAGCAGTTGAGGTCCCTATGTTGGTTCAGCCCAGAGCAGAGAAGCTGAGGGGAGGCCTCGTGGTGGCTGCAGCTTTCACAGGGAGCAGAGGGGTTGTGCTGAGCTCTACTATCTACTGACAGCAACAGGGCCTGAGGGAACAGCATGGAGTTGTGTCAGGAGAGGGACAGGTAGGGGTGAGGCACAGGTTCTGCACCAAAGTGTGATGGGCACTGGGACATGCTCCTCAGGGCAGTGGTCACAGCCCAAAGCTGCCTGAGTTTAAGAAGTGTTTGGACAACACTCTCATAAATATTGCTTGAATTTTGTGTAGTCCTGTGTGGAGCCAGGGGTTTGTCTCAACGATCCTTGTGTGACCCTTCCACCTTAGGATATTCTATGATTCTTTCATCAGTAATGGCAGAAATAAGCTTCCAGGTAATGATCAGAAGAGGTCATTTAGGGAGTTCCTCTTCATTCAGATCACCTATGTAACTGGTGATAATTTTAAAAAAGAAAGAAAAAGGTAAAAAAAAAAAAGTCTTAGGGATTTTTACTTAATGATTTCACATCTGACTTACACCTGATTTCACATTACAAACAATTCACACCTGACTTACTTAAAGAATATTAAATAAGAAATTTCATTATTTAGTATGCCAATGATTATTTAATATAATATAATTATATAATTTATATATATATAATAACATTAATTTCAGTGAAATTTGTTATTAAAAATAGTGTGAGATTATTTTTACATAATTTGCTGTGTTAATGTACTGGGGTGCTCATATAAGAGAATCTAATAGTTTAGGTATTCTGTCTCTCTTTCTCTCTCTCTATACATATGTATATATCCTTATTTCCTTCATTTTAAAACACTGAAATCCACTTTTAACCCAATTCAAAGCACACTAATATCAGAGGGAGTGTTTCCATCAAGTCCAGTGAACTCTATATAAGGCCTCTTATGCTCAAGTGCTAATAATATGAGACAAGTCCTTCACTTGTTATTTCCTCTGAAGATCAAATTCAGATATAGGAATTCTGAACTTCCTTTGGAGCTGAAAAAGTCAGTTATGGCAGGTGTAGTAGTTTCTGATATGTGATCCATCCATATTTTTGTAACAGGAAGGTGGTGAAGCAAACTATGTGAAGTGCTTCAGAATACCATTTGTTTCAATTCATGGAAAACTGCCTTTCAGTTGCACAGATTATTTGAAACTTTGAAACACATCAGACAGCATGACATGAGAAATAATGTAGGAGGGGAGGGAAGAGAGGAGAATATGAATGAAAAAAATTAAAGAAACTTCAGAAAGAGAAAAAAAGATGGCCTAAAGACACGAATTTGAAAACCTCGCATTTTTTTTCCCAGTGGAAGAACTAGTTTGTTCCATTTACAACTTAAGCTAAAACTATGGCAAACTTGACAATGTAGGAGTCCTTTTGCACTGCCTTGGTTAGCTTCAGCAGGACCTGAATGGGCTCACCACCTCCCAGAATCAGGGTCTGATTGCCTATTATTTATTAAAATGCACTCCCTCTTCTCCTCCTTCTGACTAGCACAGAGTAACTATATAGAGCAAACATATGTATATCTGGAAAACAAAGGAAGTGGAGGGAAATGAATGATATTAAAGATGATGGTAGCATTAACAGCTGTTTCTACATCAGCACTTATGACCCAGTCTATTGAGCACATCTGCTTACTGGCACGAAAGCACAGCTTCTTTTCCCTTAGTCAACAAGTTGTTTAGCATCTGCATCTCCACATCTGATGATTAGACTGTTACTTAAGATTTGAGTAAGTGATATCACGTTGTGGGTCTCCTGATGTACCAGAGAAATGTTTTTGCTGTAACCAATTTATTTTAAGGAGTATTCTGGAAGAATCACAGAACAAGATTCAAAACAAGAAAGCTGTTATGGTTAGTCTACACTATACAGTTATCAGTATATACTTAAATATAAAAGTCCTTAGTAAGCTTAGGAACCATACTGTTCTGTCTTCTACATATAGCTTCTGTACAAGTTCATTTTCTGGACATTAACACATAATTTTGGTTCCAAATAAGCACCACACCTAAACTTCTAATTTAATAATCCTTATTCAGTGGAGCCATTCGGTCACGTGAAAGTTAAGAATAGTTAACTTATACCATGCTCTATAGATATTTCCTTTTGACAAAGGATTTTAGCATTCTGCAGATATACAGAGAAAAGATTAATAAGTATTTTCTACAATTAATGATTATTCCTTAATAAAGAAATCATTGTCTGAAAAACTGTGACTGAATTCAAAATGAGCAAGTACAATAGTGAGACTTCTTCTATCAAGAAAATAGATATTTCTCTTTCAAATAGCTCTTTTCTGAAATCTTATCTAAAATTAAGTTTTCTATTCCAGATTTTACTGGCATGAGTCCCAGATAAGATTAAAATGTAAGGCACTGATACCTCAAAAACCTTAAGTACTGGAAACAAGAGGGTTGTGCCACTTCAGGCTGTTATTTTGCTGTAAGAGATGCATATTTGTAAGTATGAGCCTTATTAGTCAGTATCCCAAATTCTATGCCTAAACAATGTGTTAGGAAGAACAAATCACTAAGCCTTTTAAGCATTCTCTCCCAGGTGAGCCACTGTCCTTTTTCTTGTATTGTTATTTTTTTAAAGCCAATCAATTGAATTTTTTCTAATGCAGGTAAAAATATGGACAACAAAAAATAATCCTGATTCTTTTAAATTAAAAAGGAAAAAAAGGTTTACTTCTTGATTTTCTTTGGCTTTGAAAATGTTCCTGTTATTTTTAGATAGTACTTATCTTGACAAATTTTAAAGAAAGTCAAACTCCTGGACTTTACAGAAATCACTGATGTTCTACAACTGAAACTTACCTTCTTCACATACATAGAGATAGTATTTTCATAACAACTTACTCAAAACACTTATGAAAGCAAATAGGAATGGAAAAAACAAGCATGTTTCTTTTCCTCATCTCGTCTATGAAAAAAAAATAAGGTCAGCATCAGAGAATCATAGAATGGTTTGAGCTGGAACTGATCCTCAAATATCATTAGTTCAACCTTCTGCCATGGGCATGGAGACCTTCCACTAGATCAGGTTGCAAGAATCAAAACCATTAACTTTAAATTATTTTTACTATTTTATTTTACTTGAAATTATCAATTTAAAATAATTTTTAGAAATAAATAAAGATAACATGAGATTTTAACCAGTTTGATACATGAGTAGTTTTATTCAGTTAAACTTAATTTTCTTCCTTATATGATTGGATAGAATTCACATTTTTAATTAAAAAAAAAAATCACAATTTTAAAACATATTTTAAGCTTAAAACCAATTTAAATAAATGGGTATTAAATGTCTTCTTAGTTATTATAAAATTGTGTCAAAACATATCAGTTGGAGAAATTTAACTTTTCTAAATTAATAAGTGGTACCAAAACCTTCTGATTAAAATTGCTTTAGTCACCTTCTCAATGATATAACATAATCTACTCAGTGTTACATTACAGAACTTTGCACCAAATACTCACAAGTACTTTGCAGCAGCTGTTGAGAAAAAGGGGAGTTTGGCAGGTGCACAAAGGACAGCTGTAACTTTTGGCACCCAGGAAGGTGTAGGAGGGAGTTCTGGATTTTCATTACATAAAAGTCAGTTGAGGTTTGGTTACTGCTTAGGTGATACATTCTGCTTTTTACCTCCCACATTTTGACAAGGATGGAATAGACATTATATTTCAGAAGAGAGCAGTGATAAAAGCATTTTGTTCTACTTTCAGAAATCTTTGACAGCAGTCAGTTACCTCCCTCTGCTCCCTCCAAAGAAGTTCCAGCTTATCCACCAGTGCTCTTTGAAATTACTTTCACGATCACAGTGAATCAGTTAACCTGCTTTACTCAAAGCCTTTCTGCAATAGGTTTCATGGCTAACATACTTTAAACAGAATAGGACACAATGCATTTCATGTTGTTTCCTCCTCCTGACTTGCAAAGGGTGTATTTTTGACAAAATTAGTCTCTCTTCTTTGTCCAAAGGCAAAGACAGGCAGCTTGTGAGGTTACTCCTAGAACTCCCATCTACTTAACACTACTATAACATATCTTCTGGGGGATTTGCCTTTAATAAATTCCTTTGCACATATAAAAAAAAACTTACAAAAGAAACACAAGGTGGAAAAATAACTTGAGAGGAACGTCTCCTTGAGACAAACTGCTTCTTCTTTGCATAAACACCTACTTGCATTAATTACATGTAGAGCACTCCTTTAAAAAACAAAAACAAAAAGAAAAGAAAAGAAAAGAAAAGAAAAGAAAAGAAAAGAAAAGAA
>JAPSGF010000005.1:22729669-22740565 GCA_035772895.1 Perdix hodgsoniae
AAAGAAAAGAAAAGAAAAGAAAAGAAAAGAAAAGAAAAGAAAAGAAATAACTTGTATAATTCTGCACTCAGTTTGCTTGAGTCAACTGAGTGTGAAAGTTAAAAAGTAGTGGGCCATCAAGACTGGCTTTTGGTTGAGTATGGTTCTTTTCTGTTCCTACTTAATGATGAGGAAAGTTAAATGTCAAGAAGTTGACACAGTACAAAGTAACCTATTGGCCCATGATAGCCCTACAGGATTCTGTGGCTATAGAAGTCATTCATTACCCTTGTACAGGAAAGAAGCACCATCACTTGTATTTATTTAAAGCAGTTCTACAGTTGCCTTCCATAATAAACCAATCTTAAGCCTTTTCATGGCAAACTAGCTCAAAAGTAACATTTGGCTTCAAAGTTAGTAAGCCTCAAGAAGCTGCAGCTATGTTCAGCAGGGCCTCCCTGAGAAAGAACTAGTGAAACTAGAAAGAGATTCTACATTTAAAAAGAGTAAAAATGATTCATTTGTACTTTTCCAATACCATTTTTTCTAACTGATTAATTTATTTTCTCCGTGTAACCATGTCAGACACTTGAAAAGTTCTTATCTTCTTGAAGGGGTTACAAAATAAGCCACATCTTCATTAGATTTGTGTTTAGGAAAGGGTAGGGGTGGGGAATAGCAAAGCCTTACTGTCTTTGTAAAAGTAACCATATGAGGTGCTAATATTTCTATCTATTATTACAGACACTGTTTTATGTTGATTACCACAATCATATATTTCTCCCCACCCAGAACTCCATGGGATTTCTCTGCAGGTATAAAGTCCATTCACAATGGCTTGAAGCACTTGGATCTTTGCTTGTGAAATTGCTTGTTTGAATTCAGTCAATATTGCAAAAGTAAATATTCTATTTGAAGTTTTGCCACGTACATTCTTTTTCTTGCAAATAAAACTTATGCACTAGTTATAATTTAGTTTGCTAGCAGAATTCTTTCCTAAGAGAATAAATTGAGTTAGCACAGTGACTCTTACTGCTGGTATTTATATTGCTCAAGAAAAACATAAAAGTATTATAGAGTTTTATTTTATTAATGGTGTTACTTCAAATAAAACAAACAATCCAAAGGATTTCAAGTCATTCAGGCTCATTATTATATTGTGCATGGAGAGTGTTTAGCACATGGAAGCTTGGAATGAGCAGCTGCCTTTCAGAGTAAATGTGACAGCACAATCAATCAGACAGATATGGTCAACCATGTATTATCAGTTTATGAACTCTCAGGTGGAGTCCTTCTCTTTGCATTGGCTGTAACGTTATCAGTCAAGTTCAGTACCTAAAAAATCATGTGATTACATTCCCCTGAGCTCACTGATGATGAAAAGGATTTTAATCAAGTCACTTGTTATCCAGGGCTGAGGTACCATTTGTATGGGAGAAACCTTTCTCATCGAAAACTTCTTTAATATTTTTATAACCGAAACAATTTAATGTTCCAGTGTGGGTTATGGCCTCAGCACCCAAGATACTGTATCAACATTGCCTTAAAGCATTTAATTTATTATGTTGCCTCCATCTTTCTCTGACAGAAAGGAGCATTTAAAAAGTTCTTCGTCACTCTCTCCAAGTTGGTACTACATATAGGAAAGCCAAAAACAAAAACGCAAGAGTACTCTTCATTTTTAACAAAATGCATCCCTTGTCAACACACAGTCAAAGGTTTCAGGCATTTTATAAATGATTGGTGGCTTCCGGGTGGATACTGGAAATTAAAGCTAAGGAGAAATAAACCTTCGTGTTGTCATCAGCAGAATTTAATCTGACTAGGTGGGATTTTCTGTTTGTGTTGGCAAACAGAAGCATTACGTACTTTGACTGTTTATTCCGGTAACCTTATCTAGCCTGCAGAACTGTAACATTGCTCTTTTGATTAGCTCCATGCAAAAAGATCTTGTGAGGTGGAAAGATCTCCTACTCTTTCTATATTTGGCAAGATCAATTCCATAAAAATGTCCATTTTACCACGCCTCTGATACCCCACTGCAGCTGCTTCCTCTCCTCATCCCACAGCGAGATATTAAAAAGCCTGAATGGAACCTTCTCCAAGTTTATCTGGATGTACAAAAAAGCCAAGAATGCGCTTGTCAAGGTTACAAATATCTAGGGAGTGAAGATATTTTTTAGTCTAACTGGCTCTTCAAAATATAATAGAGGCCTGCCAGCTGAAAATTATTAACTGCTGACTGAGCAGGGATTGTGAGTGCACTCCATAGGACATGGAGCAGGAATTATATGTACCTATACTTTTGGAATCCTTACAATACCATAATAGAGCCATCCTACCACCAGATGTGCTTATAATGCTCTAAAAGGGCATTCTTAATATCTAGGCATTTGAGGTACTTATTTCATTTCTTTCTCCTGTCTTGTAACTCAGGTTTCCTTTTTAGGGAGTGACAGGATTAATTCCTTCTCCTGATCCATATGCTATGTAGGTTTTTTCATTATTATTTTGTGAGATAGCCTTCCATGGGTCATTTACGTTTGAACTGATTTTGTAATTTTTTTCAAAAGTCAAAAGGAGACTTACTTTGATGACTGTAGAAAATTTGAATACCCTTATATAGCATTTAATATGGTCAGACGTGTGCTTTTTCTACAGCTTGGTTAAATGCGAGAAAGGTAATTATGAAGTGTTAGTTGGTCAGTACCTCTTTTAAGCTGCAACGTATGGTTGAAATTACCACCACAGTCAAGAGGAAGATAAAGCTTTCTTGAGATAATAGACTCTATGATTTATCTCACATCTTGGGAAATAACTGAAAGTTGTAATCCAACAATACTTTTCTCAGATTATTTTTTGCTCTTCTTCCCTCTGAATAATATAATGTCATGAAAGAAGGAAGGAAAGAAAAAAAAAATGAGAGGAAGAGGAGAAAGCAAGAAAGAGAGAAAAAGTGATAAAAAGAGAAGAAAGCAAGCAAGAAAAAAAAAAAGAGAGAAAGAGAAAGAAGGGCAGGAAGGAAGAGGAGGAAGGAATGGAAGGAAGAGAAAAAAATATAGTAGAAGAAAGAAAGAATTCTGAAAACAAATATTCTAAATAATTACGTCTGAAATCTTGTTTCTGAGGGGATACACTAATTCATATGATATCCACTGCTGTTTTTTGTCATCAGCTGAAGCAAATTTCAATTTTCTTTGTGCAAATTCAGTGTTTCAGGAGCTTGCATCATACATAGTTATGCAGTTATACAGTCTGTGATGAAACAGAGCTTATAACTAGTTTTTTCAAAGGAATTACTGCCAACCAGGTACCATTTTTTCACACTGCAGCCTTTGTGGTTATACAGGATATAGAAACTACTTCAGAAATAGCATTTTTGTTAAAAGGCTGCATCACTGGAGAGAGTGATCTGGGGAACCCCACCACTGTGTTCTTATTTAGTAATAATCATTTTTAGAGGAAAGCATGTTTTCTTGTACATTGTTTAAAATAAGTATCAAATCTGACCTCCTCAGCTGGAACAGCTAGTAAAAAAAAAAGGAAGAACAGCAGCATGTGAACAAATAGGTACAATTATCCCACTCATGTATAATCACTCATTCCACTAATGATGAAAAGACAGATCCTGAATATGAATTCAGTTTATTCACTGAAAAAGAAAGAACAATTTATCTTACAGCAGATTCATGCTGGAGTTTTTTCTGGACATTTTTAAAATCACTGAAGTACTACTGTATAACAAGTATTTAAGAAGATTCAAGCCTTATGATTTACTGCTTTCAGCTTCTGAAGACTTCCATGGAAACACATGCCCAGTTCCTTGACTATTTTTTCATCAAAGCAAAACATCTGATTTCAAAAAAAGACATTTCTAACTGATAACATTAGTAATGACACCATTACCTGGCTCAGTGTGATCCAGAATCCAAAAACGATGCCTAGATTTTCCTTTCAATTTTCCTTTTGTTTGAATTGACAATATAGATTTTACGCTATTATGCCTTTTTTTTCCCTCTCATACTACCTTATTTCATCAAGATCTTGAACTGGATTCTATGAAGATGAATATTTTTTATTTTCTAAGTAAGAGTGGCTTTAAAAAGGAAGACAGGAAGGAAAGCAAGGAAACAGGAAGGAAGAAAGGAAGGGAGATGTCTGTAGCAGCTCAGTTATCACTCTGACAATTTGGGGAAGCACAGAAGAATTAGATTAGATAATTAGGTAGGCTAATTATAATTCTATAGAAATTATCAAGGTTACCAGGATAATGAACAGAACTGACATGATGCGACAGCCAGAAAACAAATATACCCATACCTTAAATGATTTCTCAGCACTAGCCTTGCATAGGATGCCTTTTCTCCTCCAGAGACACTATTCAGTATTTATACTTTAATTATCTTAAGTATATTAAGTATATTAAGATCTTAAATCCTTTTAATCTATCTACTTCCTAATCAATTCAATCTTTAAAGGAAAGAATAAAAATTTTTATCAGGGACAATAGTTAAATTCCAGGTCCAATTAACTACTGTTGAAATTGGGAATGTTTTCCAAAGTCAGCAGATTACTTCCCATAAAGTTGTACAGCAAATAGTTAAAAAATTTTGCTGTTGCTGCTCAGTTTTACACAAACTTTAACTTACTGCGGCAGGAATTCATTCCTCCTCTTAGCTGTCAAAATGAGGTGTGGAAGATAATCTAATTGTCTAGGCTTACATGAGTATGAATGAAAAGGGCAGAAAGTTATCAGTCGTTTGATACAAAATTGTATTCTTTATAAACCAACATATTTCAATAAAGGAAAATGACCCAGTGGAACCCAGTATCATCTTCAGGTCAAACAAAAAAGCATTGGTTTCTGATTGCCAAGATGGAAGAAAAAAATTTCTCTAGAAACCTATGTTTCATTCACATGTGTGAGTGAATGAATGTTCATGTATAGCAGTAGACAGATTCTAACTGAGATGTCTAGTTATAGAAAATGTTAAAGCTCAAAGCAACTGATTTGATAATTCGTCATACATGATGTTCATAGTGTTATTCTTATCATCAAACTTAGTCAGTGAAAATATGTGCACATACAGTATTTCTCCAAATATTTTTCAAATGTTACTAGTGCAACAATAGAGTGATCTGATGACTCTACACACACGTATAGATAGTTATCTCAGTGTTATTTTAATGCTGTCTCATGAATACATCATCATCTTACTGACTGTAACTAAAGCACTCTCTCAATCATTCCTGAAGAAAGAATGACTACTTATGGGTATGCAAAATGCTTTCAACTTCAATAATAAAACAGTAAATTACATTTCATCAGATTTGATGTTCTTAGGTCCATTATTCTAAATGCATTTAATAAAACACATCTTTAAAATGCATATGTTAGTGTAATTACTATTTGAAAGATAACTTGACCACCCATTTAGTGCGTTGGGATGAGATCCTGGAACACTTCTGTACATTTTTAACATGAATATTTCCATTAGAAATCAATGTGACAACATGCACAATGAAACTTGAGCATGTGCAGAAGTGTTTCCCGGACCAGAGCTTGGTGAGCAGGAAACCAATAACAGTGATAAGAAATTCCATCATCTCCTCCACTTTCACAGCACTGGGTAAGATAAAGTGGCTAAAAATGCCTGTGTTCCAGTTTTGCTAGCGTTCCCATTCTTGCTGTCATCTGGAAACAGGATGTTCAGAAATTCTGGACAAATAGCAACTGCATACATTTAATAGACTAAAACAAGATGCTCATATTTGTTGCATGCAGGCAAACTGACTGCTTATGCATGCAGTACTTAGCTCCTACCACTCTCAGCCACATCAGTGTGGACAGATTAGAAAAGATATGCACCAGTTTAATATACATATTACTTTTGTCTTCATTTCCTATATCTGCCTCCAAGACAAATCCACTCTGTAGGTGGCACATGTAAAAATAAAGATTACTTGCATAACAGATAATAGATGTTTATCTCTTTGATACAAACATTAAATCTGATATATTTATATATTTGGAAATAGTATAAGCAAGAGCTCTGCTTTGAAGAGGTACTAACCACTAAACATAACAAATAATGAGCAAGCATTTGAAGTTCACTGTTTTGCATCAGTACCTGTCTTTCAGTGAGGTCAAGGTTTACTGCTATCTCGTATCGTCTCAGCCTGGTCAAATAGTTATGATGAGCAAATTCTGCTTCCAGCTCTCTGATTTGCTCCTTGGTGAAAGCTGTCCTTTCCTTCCTGGGTTTACTGTTGACCTCTGACTTGTAGTTTCCTTCTTGGGAATCTGGAAAAAAAAAAAAAAAAAAAAAAAGATACATTGAAGTGTTGGAATTTTATGGCTAAATAGGAAACAACCTCAAATTTAACAACACTGCCTTCTGCATAAGTTAAATTCTTCAAACTTTCTTCTTTCAGAAACACACACTTGTCTTCACACCCATGGATCCTTCCCTGTAAATCAGGATAACAGCAGAAACTGTGGCAGATATCAGCTGCTACTTCCATCCATGCATGTCAAACATTAGGTCTAAAACCTTGCAGTGTTTCATTTCCGTAATGGTTTTCTGTAGAATTTCTGCAAAGCTTCAACTCTTTACATTTTTGGCAACTCTCAGTGCATCCAAACATTGCAGGATGTATATCTTTTGATTATTGTTTTAATGAGTAATACTTCAAGAACTGTTCTCTCCTATTATTTCTCTTGAGCTCAAGTATTTTAAAGAATACACTTTAAGGTTTATGTTTTCAGCGAAAAGAAACAGACAATTCATAAGAAATTCAACAAACATCAGAAAGAAAACAGCAAGCATGTCCCATGCAATAATGGGAACCCTCTCCTACTCAAGCCAGCGTGTAGTTAAGAAAGCTATGACATAGCTGGTATCAGTGTAGGAAATTTCCTACTGCTACCGCTGATCACCTAAGGAGTACATATGGTGACAGAGGAGCTTTACTCAAAGTGTGATAACCACCCTCCAGGTTCCTCAGAAGAAGGTACATTCAGTCCTGAGCCAAACTATTGGACTCAGTGATAGCAATTCTATGGTTATCAGTATGAAATGTTTAAATAAAAAAAGATCAAACAGTGGGAGGAGGAACAGAAAGACAGACAGACAGAAAGAAAGAAAAGAGAGAGAGTGAAGAAAAAAAACAGAGGAGGACCAGACATTTATATGTTTGGGAATGATACAACACGTATAAATCCCAAATTAGCAAGAGAACAGTAGGAGTATCATTAGTCAAATTCTGTCTTCATGAACCATCTTAAAAATGTCACAGATAAATTCACACTTCAGCTGCTTATTTAAATAGAAACCTGCATCAACATTCAAACGAAAAGGTCCATAAGAAATTACTCCCCGGAACTCTGCGTGAAATGTATCAACATGCCTGAGATAGTCCAACTGACCACTGAGTCTGGTTTCAAAACTACAGGCAACTATCTACATTTTGTAAAGGTACAAAGGTATTTTGTATAAGTTTTACTTTTTATCAGTTACTCTGTTGTGTAGAATAGAATTGGATTTTTTTTTCAGTCAAGGAAGTTGTTGATACTTGACTTAGTGCTAGAGTTATTAATTTATATTTCAAAGCTGATAGCTTCAAATCACTGAACCTCTTAACTTGCGTTGACATAACACAGAACTTTGTTTCAAACATGTGGTGTACTGTTGATGTGTGTACTGTGGGCATATACCAAAGTGGCTGAGTGGGTATGGGAGCTGCTCAGCTCTAGCAGCAGCTGGGCTTCTCTAGGAAAGACTGCACTATAAGGCACACCCACTGGGTACAGCATGGAACCAAGTTCTATTATCCAGACTTGGCGCAGAAAATTTGACAGATCAAAACCACTTCAAACCAAGATCATAATTTTTCCTTTACACTACTTAGTTATACTGTCAATGTAACTTGATTTTTCTAACAATATGCACATAGCTTTAATTCCCCAAAATTTCCTCTTCTGCCACCTGATCATGGGCCTATGTTGGTCCAAATACTATATAGATGACCTGACCTTAGATACTTATGCACCTATTTTAGCTTTCCACTGAAAAGAGACCTCTGAGTTATTTTATTTAGCATTCTGACTTGCTGTTCCTTATACCAACAGTTTCATATGTTTGAAAGCAGGTAGATGTGCATGTTGCTTACCTACAGAATGACATAGGAATACATTTCATGCAAGTCATTGCTAAAATCCTCTTAGCATCCTGGGTAAACCTGTGCCCATGTAAGGCCACGAGCCAAGCAGTATTCCCATGTAATTGTAACAAATTAGTACAACAAATCAGTAATTGTAACAAAGATTCATGAATTACTATTTTCCATGTTAAAGGTTGTGACCTTAAATAAAGGTCATCTACAGATGACAATGTCAACATGGAAATTTCATTATTGCAAATAAAGACAAAAGCCGCGAAAAGCAACAGAACTTGTTGTTAAATGGCTATTAACTTCTGCTGTGATTAACAGTTGAAGGCAAGTACTCATTCAAACATCTCTCAGGAGGATCTTAATCTCTGTAACTGACTGAAGTTCTTTTTCTGACAGTGAAGGGTTCTGAGAGGAAACCAGAATTAATATTCAGCTAGTAATACCCTAATAAACCAAGTCATCCTTTGGGCTAATACCCAAAGATCACACTCATAGTTCTGTGTTCTCAATTTATAAATGGCATCAGAATCTAAATTTCAGGTTCCTGGGATACTGATGTAAAGAAATGTAACTGCAACAGTAGCATTCATCCTTCATGTTTGCCAGCACAGAGAATTCAGAACTGCTAGCAACAGCCCACACAGACCCGTGTGAATATAAGCATGCATGGACATCTGATTCTGCAGACATTTCAGCCACTGCTGGCTGGATGCTACCTTTAAGTAAATGCCAGGTTGAAAATACTTGGCAGCTGCAGTTCTGTCAGCAGTGTGATTTCATCAGTGAACTGACACAGTGGCAAAGTTTCAGTTACTTTTTTTCTTTTTGATGCATGCCATTGAATGTGTTTGCCATGCTTCTTGCTAGGCAGACCTTGCTGGAAATGTCTTCTGCACACAAATCCCTCATTTCTCATTTTGTCACACACACCTGTCTGGGTTGCCACGGCCTACAAGAGTTCCTTACTCTTCATGGTAAAGGCAGGTCAAACAACACACTTGTATTTTGACTAGAGAATATACCTGCTTACCTTTCCTGTAACAACAGAGTTTTCATATCTGTACTATTTCTAGTGTGTTGGTCTGTAGTATCTTTAAACCCTGACAGACAAACTCAGTCTCAAGGCCACTGCAGCTACTAACAGCCTTCATAGCTTTGGGTGCCCACAAATTTGTCTTCAGGAGACAGAACTGCAAGTTAGCTCTTCAAGCTCATTACTGTCACACTGAGACATCATAAGATACATGGAAGAGCTCAGTCATGGGCTAATATATTTTTTCTGTTGTTCAGCATTCATATTTGCCCTCTTTGATATACCATAAATGCGAACAATTTAGAATATTTTCATAATTCAGCTCACATTTAGAAATCACGAGTCTTGTCAACTACATTGTTGACGATATCTTTACTGAATCACACTTTTGAAAGAAATCCATACTTTCTAGAGAAACTTGCAATAGTCAAGATACTCTAAAATATACGTTATATTCAAGTTGAAGAGGTATGCAGAAAACTTTAGAGATACTAAAAAAATTATCTAAAAAGAGACTTAGGTGGGTGTCAGTTAGGTGAACATCAGTTTTGAACTCTTGCCATCATTTGATTTTCTTTGCTATAGTCCCATTGTAGTTCATTTTATTTTCTACTGACATTATGCTAGGAGGAACACTAATTTTTAGAAATGTTATCACCTTAATTTGTTGTTCTACCTTTCAGAGCCCTAAATAGAGGGTTTTTTTAATTGTATCTTTTTAACAGTCTCTATTGAAACAGGACCGGGAGCTCCCATTTCTTCCTGACATTTGGGTCTCTACTCGCATCACCTGACTAGTTTCTTTGGTGGAAAATGGGTGGGAGACTTGGAAGAGATTTTTGGCAGAACTAATGTCAGCTTACATCTGTTTTGCAGCTGTTGCAACTAAAGCGAAGAAAAATGTCCCAAAAATCTTAGTTTTCTTCTACTGGCTAAATCTTATGCCAAATGGTAGGTGTAGAGTCTGAGAACAAAGCCTACGGGGATCTAAGTTACAGTCCTTGCCTCTCAAAAGGAACACATAAAATAAATGCAGATGGTAAAAACCACATGATGAAAAATATATCAATCTATGTTGTCTGTCTTCTGCCTTCTCCCAGATGAATTCTGGCAATCTTTCAGAAGACACAGCTAACATGCAGGTATTAGTACCTTATCAGTCTCTTTTTGCAAACCTTTGTTCTTTGGATGTCACTTAATGTAGGCAGTTAAATGCTGCTTCAGGGAGGGCAGGTCATACCACTTTCTCATAATTGTTTTTACTATTTTCCAACATCTCTTTAATGTGTCCTGGTAATTAAAAATGCTTGTTGATACCTGATGCAGAAGTTACCATCTAAAAAGGCATTAGAATTTTAAAATGACTGTATAAAAGACAAAAGGATTTCAGACGCTTAGATTTTTATTAAGCTTAATATTAGTTCAAAAATTATTTTTAAAAAATTAAATTACTAATTGTGCTAGTCTCCATCCTCCAAAGTTAATCTTACTGTACTCTTAAGAAATGATTGGTGTTAATTCCAACATCTGTATTGTCAGAGCTCCTGTTTCCTTTGTTGTACATCACTGACAGATAAAGCATAACTGAGCAGGCACAGCATTTGAGTGTGGAATAGATCATTTTGGCAATTTTGCTTTTGATACATGCTTAGAAAAAAAAAAAAAGAAAGAAAGAAAGAAAGAAAGAAAGAAAGAAAGAAAGAAAGAAA
>JAPSGF010000005.1:22750633-22770797 GCA_035772895.1 Perdix hodgsoniae
TGGAGAGGAGAGGAGAGGAGAGGAGAGGAGAGGAGGAATCCTATACAGCCCAATTATTAGACCAAAAGTTCACAGTGTGTTAATCAAATCAAAAGGTCATTTTGTCCCCAGCTTCAATTCCAACTCCTTTTCAACAATGGAAAGTCTTCCCGTAGTCATTATACTAACACAAAAGTAGAAACTTATTTTCCAAAATAAGAGAGGCCATTTGGCACACAAATGTTAAATAGTATGTACTGACTCTTTCATCATTCATCTCATACAACTTACTGCATCTAAGCTGGAGAGGAAAGGCTCTTTTGGTAATGTGCTAGTGAAATAGTCTGACAGTGCATGTCAAAGCATAGTAAATCCTATGTAAGTTTTACAATCCTAGACAGTGTTTGTTTTACTCTTTTAAACAAAGTTCATTTTAAATACCTATCTCTATTGGGGTAAGCTAAGAAACATTCATTATAATTGAAGATACTGGCCGAGTAAGTATAACTTCTTCCTCAGTCCTATAACATGTAAAACGAAATACAAAGGTTATTTAATTCTTCAGTAAAACAAGTTACACCAGTCCCCACAATCTGGAATTTTGACATTCGAGCAGATATCCCAGTTAGCTGCAACCAGAACTCTGGGCTTTATGCAACAGCATACGTTGCATTTGCCACTGCTAATGGGGTGAGGAAGGAAAGGTAAAAAAAAAACCCTCCTCTGAACCTCAAAAAAAAAAAAGCCTCCTGAATTCTGTTTTGGCAGCTTGGAAAAAGAGTATGAAGCAGCTCTGAAATGGCACAAATTCAAAGGATATATTAAGAAGTGGAATAAAGGCCTGCAGCTTTCCAACAAAATGAGTTATAGCAGTTCAACATGAGTTCTGGGGTGTTATTCTACTCAACATAAAATTTCATTCCATCTAATTTTAAACTACTCAGTCACTGAGTTTCCGCTCAATTAAATAAGATAATTGGTCATTATATTATTTTTATCTAAAGTATCTTACTTTAAAATTGCATAGCTTAGTGCTAAGAAAGGAGATTTTCCAGACTCTTATCCATTGGTAGCCTCCAGAATATGGGCCTCTCACATTCCTGCACAGGATTTTGAGACAAAGGGGAAGCCTATGACTGAGGGACAGCACAGCCATCCTTGTGATCAGCTTAGACTTTCTACTGATACAAAACAAAAACTGTACTTCCAGTCTCAATTGTCCATAGTGTGACACAGTGTCATGAAAAGGTTGGAAAGTTAAGTGATGAATAACCTAATTCTCTCTACTACCTGCTATTCTGATGGAAGCTACTCAGCAACAAAGCACTTTTAGGATGTGTCTGCTTGCTGCCTGATTGCTTACGACATCCAGCTATGGTGCCTTGCATCTCCTTTCCTTTCTGTGGTCCCTAGTGACTCCAGTAAGTAGAATAAATGTCACCAGAGGCTTGTATTTAATTTAGATCCCGGACTGAGCATGCCTTGCTACAGCACAGTCCTATAAAAATGGTACTTGCTGAGTAACTGCACTGTTGTTGTTGTTTTTTTTTTTACACTGTTGCAATGTTTTCCAGGGAATTTATAGGCCTTTGGGGCACTGAGACAAGGAGCAACAGTTTCTTCTGCAGATGTAAACATGGATCTGAGTAAATAGTTAATTTATGGTGGTGTCACAGCACTTGGCAGATGTTCCTGGTCATAAACAAGCTTTCTCCAACTTTCTAAACAAAAACAAAAACTGGATGACTTGTGCCATCATCCAAAATGCTAGCTTTCTTAAACAAAATTGGAATCAATTCATAAACTTGAAGCAGAATTCAAAAGGAAAGACTTTAAAATTTTGGTCTATTAGAATTATGACTATGCTATGCTCATATAAAAGATTAAAAAAAAACATCACATTTTGATGTATGTGATGTTTTTATGCAGTACTGCCTTGTTTCCATTAAAGAGCAAAGAGACAGCTACTGTTTAATTGAAGAAACTGATGGAAAATCCTCAATGCTGTATAAACAGTGGTTTAGGCATAAAAAGTGTTTATGCATCTGTGCATTTAGCTGAACACTATGCTTTATCTAAACACAATGTAGTGCCTTCCTACTCCCATATATTTTCACTTTCTTTTTAAAAGCAGGAAATCTGTATCTTCTCATGCCTTAAAATGCAGAACAGAAATAAAAAAAAATAGAGAGGTGGAGGAAGCTTATCATTTGTTTTACCTAACTCACCAGAGTATCTCATTATATCACTCCTGATGTGATTTCCCTTTAAAGTTTCTCTTCAACTTATTTTTTTATTTTATTTCCAAAGCAGACTTTGGTCTACCATCATCATGAAAGACCTCACTGTTTACCTCATCTAACTATTCTATTTTGGGATTTAAATCTTTTGCTTATTTGGTGTTCTGGCACTCAGCTGCTTATCCAGACCCAAAGCTAAAGAAGAAAATGTCACAGTCAAGAAATTATAACAGGATGTTCTCATTTTAGTTCCCTTAGCTTTTAAGTCACATCAATAAAAATGTATATATAAACCAGTTTTTTTAATGGTGCCTTCTACTTCCAGTTCCACAGATTTCACCTCTTTCAAGTTGACCTAGTCTCTATAGAAAGTCTCAATACCAGCCCCTTCTCTCTTCATTCACTTCCATGACATAAGCCCCTCAAGCCCTTCAAAGGATAAAACCTGTTTTGCAGTTAACTCTCACACAATTCAGCCTTCCGTTTTGTTGGCAAAATAAGTAGTTACAGCAAAGCTGCAAACATAAAAATAATCACTGGTCTTTCCTTTTTGGATTGCATCAATGATGATCAGGTAAGAAATTCAGATTACTCACTATCCGTCAATATATTAATGAGCAATAATTCACATGCAAGGCAAACAGGATTACTTGTGTGGATGGCCTATTAATCAGATAAGAACTAATTCTGATTTGTTTTCATTTATTATGCTTTAACTTGAACTGAGATAATTGAAGCCTATTTCTGTCTGTTTACTCCTGCCTAAATTCTTTGTTTGCTCTCAGAAAAGGAACACTATCAGGGCACTAATACTTGACCTTACTAAATTTTCAAAGGTAATAAATAAATACATACATTTTTATAATACTATAAAGTATGGAAAAGGCTAAACTTCAATTGACCACTGAAGAATACTTGTCTTGGGCAGGTAAGCTAATTTCCTAAGATGACACTTACTTGCTTCAAACAATTTGGAGAGTCTAGGAGCTTTTTCCTTGAATGAAAACATGAATGCAAAATGGATAATGTCAGAGAAGCTTCCAACACACAATCCTTCAGTATTAGTGTAGCGATGTTACTTAAAGGGCCCTTCTTATTCTAGAAGACACTGCATTGTTAGAAATGAAAGCCTATGCCCCCAAGAACTAATAATGTATCAAATACACTCACCTCACTCCTTTGTGACATTGAAAAATAAATGCATTGTTCACTGCCTATCAGCAATCACTATCATTGGTATTACAGCAAAGCAGGTTTTAAGGCAAGACTGAGCAGAAAACTCACTGTTGCTTCAACTTAGTCTCCCGATTTATTTAACTGTAAACAGCAGTTCTTTTCTTGAACAAGACTTCAATCCCTATTCAAATAAGGTGTGATAGGAACTTGCCAAATTTACATAAATTGCATATTGCTTTGCATATAAACAGCATCCTCAAATTTTCGCATTTTAGATAACAGATCTGGACAAAAAGGAGGATAAGGAGTCAGACTGTATGTGACCCAGACAAAGGTATGCAGACAGGGAGATAGGACAATGTTCAGGTCCTTTCTCACTGAGGTACAGCATGACAACGTGGCTCGTTTCTCTCATTCAAAGTAGTCTTCTTAACTGGAACAATTCTTAAATTTCTTACAGTATGCTTATGCAAAAACAAACAAACAAACAAAAAAACGCAAGTATAATTTGTCTCAAAGGCTGTGGTAATTGAAAAAATGATAAGAAAAAAGCAAACTGTGAACAGTCCTCAGACTCATTTTCAGCAAAAGGCTGAGGAAGAAAAGTGCTAGGTTCTAAATCAAGAAGAAAAGGACAAAAGCAACATGAAACAATAATATATAGAGTTCTTAAACTTTATAGGCCTTCATGAGAAGGTGAGCCAACTTCTCATAGGAGCTGTCAAGAGATACTCAGATCCACTGAGCTACTAAGCAATTCAGATGCTTCAATATCTGAACATACAAGTTTTAGCGGGTATAAATCAGGTACATGACAAATTGCAAAGTGGGTATGAGCTATTCAGTTTATAACTGAATGATTTAATCAGATGAAGACATACTCACTCATAGACATCTCACCTGAGCACCCAGAATTACGTTAACAAAGTATGAATACAAGCCACAATCACCCAAAAACTAGTTTCAGACTGGAAGCAATTTCTGAAACTACAGAAGCATCATTGCACAAGCAAGATAACAATTTATCACTAAGAGCTGTTAAAAACAGACATTTATTTTTGCGACACTTACATCAGGTTACCCAACGACAGAATCACTTATCAGTATTTAGATTGCCATCTTCCTAAGTATACTTAGATGTTTTGAAATACCTTTTCCACACATAAGATGTTTAGGGGAACCATATCCAGTTTTGAAACCTGGTAAAAGAGTACACAAAGTCACTGACTCAAATCCAGTTCTGAAAACCTGTTTACAAATAATGATCCATGGAGCACTCACACAGGATATGAACAATTAGTTGTTCTGCAGCACTCAGCAATGTGTATGTGAAAATAAAGAAGTGGTAGAAAGTGCTACTGCCTTTGTACCCATTTTTTTTCCTAAGTAAAATGAACTTCAGTGACCTGAAAGGCTGTTCTGGATTAGCTATTTCTCTACAGCTTGTGCTAATATTGACCATCAAATTTATCTATCCCATTTTCAACCGGTTATTACACAGAGATCCTCCTCTCAGACCCAAAACCTTGTGAATCATTTTGAATACAATATCCTGGGATATCTCTATCCCTTCTTACTCAAAGCACTGAATATTTCTACAAAAGTAGTTTAGGAACCTGAAAGGCAATAATGTTGAGATGCCAAAAATGATGTTCAGCTCCTCATTTACTTTAAATCAATATGAAGAAAAATGTAGAAATGGTAATATTATATCCGGTACAAATCATCACTTGGACAAAGCATAGCTGACTCTAGACAAGACCAAAGTACTTGTCTGAAATGCTTCCTTCTTTCTAAATGCCTTCCGCTTCACCCCCCCAACTCCTGATGTTAAGACGTGAAGGCAGATGCCCTTGTCACTGACTAGCCTCTGTGTATTCACTTGCCTTGATTCTCACTGTTTCTAACTCTCACTCCAGATGATGAAGATTATGCCCTGTCTTACCCGAAACAAAGCAGGCAGCGATGAGCAGAATTTGCTAACTGATGTAATGCATATGCACTTACTAAGTCACACGTCCTGAAAAAAAGTTTGAGCTGATATATAAACACAGAAGGAGTCTGCTTAGCATGAAGATTCACATGACATATTACTTTCCCTCTCTACTCTGTGCACTGGTTCTCCCTTGAAGGAAAGAGTCCACCTCAAGGTCTCTACAGCTGTTTCCAGCCCTCCACAGAAATAGCTTTAGAAACCTGGCAACTTTTTCCCTCCAAGATGCTACTTTTCTAACACAATTGTGTTCCACTGAAACAATTACAAAATAGAAGAGTGTGAGAAGCTAGAAAATTCAGAGCCAGAACATTTTTTCCTAAGAAGACTGAATCTCCATCCGCATAAGAAATGCATGGCTCCAGCACTCATGGCTTACAGGGAGCAATTCAGAGTACTTTGATTAAATAAGCATAAACAAAAGCTGTGCAGTGCATACAGGAAGAAATTCATTCTTTTATGCAAAATGAATAGACAGAATTCATGAATAAGTCCTCTAGGTTTTTGTAAGGCAGCTCAAAAATCATAACAATTACTATTTATTATTTTAGTTCAGCACACACAAAAAATACTCAACACATAAATAAAAATAGTAAAGCAGCACTGAAAAACTGGCTACAGCCTTTGCTCTGAGCAGCCCCTGAAATTTCATAATGCTAACCTGGAGCTTGCCCACGTCATTCCAAACTCATGTTTGTGGATTCAGTCTCAGAAAAGAATATCTTGCTGATCAGGTTTCTACTGCAAACAGGAAATCTTCAAGCATTTGACTTTTACAAAACAAGCTATCAAGTCAGAGGCAGAAGTTTCAATGTTTTAAGTCCCAGGATTATATAAAATTGCTCAAATATCCCTATTATTTTTTTAATCTGGAAAATAAATACATGTCTTCACTCCATTCTTTACAGTTCTGGAGATACCACATGTATGAACAGGGAAAGGGATCCCATATATGCTCAGTAAAATGTAAAAACGTCCTTTACAGTTGTCATATAACTAAAATTCCTTGAAGTTCATATAATGTAAAGCTAAGTGTTAAGTAGTTTTCACAATTTCCTGTTCTTTATTAATCTTCACTTTTTTTCCTGTATTCTTTTAGAGATCAGCTCTAGAATGGCAAAAACAGAATTTCTGGCTGTTCAATAAGCTATATATAATCTGATAACATGTGTAGATGCTTCTTTATGTGGACATAACTGAATAACATGACCTTTTCTCATTAGTGATGTATCATAAGTCTCTGAGAAACAAGATTATAATTGGAGAAAAATAATTAAAATAAAAGAAGATAAGGCATGAACAGATTTTCTATCTTCCACTTCAGATTTCTTTAATTCCCACCAGATAGATTTGTAATACAGTATTCTCAGCAAATTCAGCTTTTATAGTCTGTCCTATTGTCTCTGATTCCTCTGACCATTTTGTTATTTATTCGTAATGATGAGATTATGTCTGTGATATATCAGGAGCTAAACAGTTGTACCATTTCAACAAATGGCCCTTTTAACAACTTGAAGCTGCTAAAATCACATTTGCAAAATAATCTCTAAGCACTTTTTGAGAGAGCGTATGGATTCATTTCAGGCTATTTTGGCAAATGTAATTTGGAAACTAACCTCAGTTTTATAAACAAATAATATATTTTGTAGGAATTGAACTGTCACATGTATGGCAGGCAACTACAGGCCTTTCTTCTCATTCTATTATTGACGGAAGCACGTGGGATTAAATGAAAGTCAGTAAATACTGGGAGTCAACTGAAGTTATTCTAGAAGTTTTCCAAATCAGATCTGGCATCTGGCACCACAGCAAGTCCCATACTCCTTCTGGCTTGGTTTTATGCCATTTTACCATGGGATTTTTTTATTTTTTTTTTACCTCACCATCAATTATGCAATCAATTACTAATGCAGAATATAAAGGAAGAAGGACATCTCAATCCCACTTTCACAGGAAATGTGGTGCAGTAACCTCCTCGCTCAGGACTGTGTGTGGCAGAGTACATAGCTATGGTTTCAGTGAGATTGTCTTTCTGTCCATTTCTGTCCACTTCCCTTCCTGTATCTTCCCATCAAGGAAGACCAAGACACTTCAGCACTGCACTGGCAGTGTACAGTTGCCAAGTCCATGGCAGAAATGGAACAGATATAGGAACATCCTTTTAAGTCACTACTAGTAAAAACAGCTTTTGTGCTGTTGTTGTTTTAATAACGTCCATCTTAACTTATAAAACTTATTATATGCACAAAGTATTAGATGGTAATCCGAACACAGAGGTTAGAATAAGCATTTGGACAGGATACAGCCCATATTTATGCCTGCAACAATTACAAGAGTAGTTTCTACCTTATCGTGTGTTCAAAATGCAAAATATTAAATTTGCTATCAATAAAAGTATATTAAAAAAAAATAAAAGTGGAATGTCAGCACAGGTCTGAAAATAAGTCACTTAAGAGAATGCGGATAGAAATAGAATAAATATTTTATTTATATGACTAATGGCAGAAGTATTACTTGCTGAGGATCCACATCCTCGGATGAGATAGAATTTTCAATGAGACTGTAACAACACTGCTTTCCAAAAAGGACAAATTACTGATGTTAAACTATTAAAAAGCATCAAATGATTTAGAAACAAGCATAAATAAGGGAATTAATAAAGTTATTTGAAAGGGGTTTTTTGACAATTTCTTATAAACAATGCTGTAATACTGCCCTATTTAAAAATCATTATTAGATTTTGCTGGGTCAGGGCTCCATTTCTAATGAAAAATCATTAAATTTCCCCCCTTCACCTCCCCAAAAAGAAAATAACTTTTCTTCTATTATTGATTGTTTCTCTCATGAGATTTGCTACCTTTAGCAGATTCTAGTATTTTTCATATTCACAGGCATCTGTACAAGTAAAAGTCAGCTTTTGTAAGGAATAAAGCTTAATGTTACTTTGCTGAAAATAACTGCAAACTTTAACTTCAATTTTTATAAAGAACTAAAATATTCTTGTTAACAACCTAAAAATGACTCACATAACCTAGCAACAACTTTTTTTTTTGTCTTCCCAACAACCATGATAGCCTGTCACAAACTTAACTTCCAAAAAGTGTTAGAGCAATGGAAATGCTTCAGCAGAGATCAACAAATATGAATTAAAGACTTTCTAACTCATCAAGAATAATTTTTCACACTGAAGAAAAGGTAAAAGAGATGACAGAGCACAGATTGTTGGGAAACAGAGACTGGGATGAAATAAAAAATCAGCTCAAGTATAAAGAAAAAGCAGATGCAAAGTTACATGTAAAAACACTTGGTGGTAAAGGAAGTTAAGGCACAGAGAAGTACTCCACGGCATGAAACACCAGGAGCAGCAAGGAGAGGAGTATGTGATTTAAAATGGGACTTGGAGAAGTGTTGAGGTCAGAAGCATGGCACAGGGCAAGCAGCAGCTGACTCCATGGATGTCACAGACATCCTGGACTCCGTTTTCAAATTTCCTACATCCCTGTGAAACTGGCTTTCTTTAAGTAGTTTCCAAGGGCTTGCAATTCATTTCTTGGCTAAGTAAGCTCACTTTCACTGAAAACAGTGATCTGAGGTTTGTTTGAATTCCCGCTGTGTGGAAATCTACTGTACTCTCTAGCAGGTGTGAGAACACTGAGGCTCCTTCAGTTGCAGCTCATTTCCACTTACTAACTACTTTATCTCCGTGGATGAAGCAAAAGTGACTTTTGTGTTTCCTGGCAGTCTGTTGCTTCAAAGAACCTAACAGTGATTTGTTTATTTCAGAGGAAATGGAGACCAGTCAGTGATGACAGATTTATTGGTTAAATGGACATCACAAAAAAATTTTCATGCAGTACAGGCTGGCTCTAACCACTATGAGAACTCATAGTAAAGGGATGATGTGCATTCCAGAAATCCAGTCCTATTTAATCTACTCCACTCTAATCTGTACTTTTATATAGCACCCTTCACACAATTTCCTTGAGCTCTGTACAGAAATGTAATAACAACTGTACTGAAAAATATCCAGGTATATTAATGGCTTACATTTAGACTTGAAAAATACAGCAAAAGAAGCCAGACTTCAATATCTCCTGGCAATGAGTCAGTCAGCGACATGCAAGAAAAAACTTGGGTGTCCGATCTCTTCCAGTTCAGTCTCAGGATATAAGTTTCTAGATCTTGGAGAGACAATTCACAATATGGCAGTTCATAATAGCTCCTAGTTTATGGAATGAGACGGCAGAGAATTTTACACTGGAGCAATAAAACAGGAAAACTGATATGAAACTTTGATGGGAGCCAAGATAAATTGGACAATATGACTGATCAAACTCAGTCCAACAAGAAGGGAAGGCATAGGGTTTTCAGCAGCTGGTTCATTGGCAATGCATGAAGACTTATTCAGAGAACTGCACAGTCTCAATGTGAAAAATAAATAAATAAAATATTCTAGAACAAGATGCTACTAAACTTATGTTTCTGTAGTCTTTAAATGCTAGCAGAATGTGGTATTTGCATCTGTCAAAGAAGGTAAAATAGATTTATGGATAACATTTAGGAACCTATGTAGAAAATCCCAGATAACCTGACAACTACTCATTTTCTATAAGGGTGAGGAACATCGATCAAGGCAGGCATTGAGACCCAATCAGTTAGCAGGCAATTCCATTTGATCTGGATTCAATTTCATAAAAATGTCTGGCTGAGATCATGCATCAGCCAAACAAACACAGCATTTGGAAAGAAGCTGGAATATTTTTTGAGGCAAAGAAATATATCTGTACATCACCTCCATACATATGGCTTGCTAAAGCACATCTGCCGATAATTGGCTCAAAAAAAAAAAAAAAAATCAACAAAATGATAAAAATGTCCCTACTTAAAATGATAAAATAAAAAGTGCTTTTCATTGTTCCAGGTCCCAGACCTGCTCAAAAATACATTGATTGCTCTTTCACCCAGCAATTAGTAACCACTCTGAGGGGACTCTGAAGGGAATGAAACAAGTGGATCTACACAGGGACTCCTGTAAGGTGTATAGTTGGGGTGATCTGTGCAAAATAATATATTTGCTTCTCAAAAGGGACAGTATACATGACAAGAGCATTGTGCTGGCCTGTATGTGCTAACTTTCAGCACGGTGGACTGCTTGGTTACTTCCATGCAAAATTCTTTCAAATTTGTACACAAATTCTACATCAGAGTTGGAAATTCAACCTTTTGATTTCTTCCCAACGCCTTATTTCAAAGCCACCTATCTTCTCTGCATTTGAGGAACAGGGTAGCATGGTGGGTTGTTTATTAAAAATGTCTTCGAAGACCATTTGCAGTCCTCTCATTTTAGTTATTATTTCTAAATTTGCATTAAGAGCCAATAATTTTCATTATAAGAAAGCACACTAGATACTATGTTTGATAATGATTAACCTGGTCTTGCAATTATGTATGTCATGATAATCCACATGTTATGAACTTTGCAGTGTAAGCATAAAATCATCCCATATATGATGGCTGCTCTGAAAGTAATGCCTCCTATTTTAGTATGATGTCAGAGGCAGACATTGGTTGTATGGCAGTAGAGGCTGAACCTTCTTGCCAATAATACATTCTGTTGCCATGCAACAGATGGCAGGATAGGGGTGGTCTGACAAAATGACATGTGACATGGAAGTGCATGTGAAGCAAAGCTGCACCATAGAATTCCTCCATGTGGAAAAAATAGCACCTACTGACATTCACTGACCCTAGCTGGACATTTAGGGAGACCAAACAGTAGATATGAGCACAGTGAGTCAGTGAGTGATGACTGAGCAGTGGTGACATCAACGTGAAAGACAAAAGAATTCCAGAGGGCTATGCAGATTTTTACATGCCTGGTGTGAGAGCTCTTGTTCTTCACTAGTGAAAATGCATGGCTAATGATGGTGAGTATATTGAAAAATACTGTTTTGTAGCCGAGAACTTTCTTAATCAAATAGTGTTACGGTACTCTTTATATCTGTTGTAGTTTCCATGGAAACAAATAGGAAGTATTACTTTCAGAGCGACCTACATACTAACCTCATGATAAACTCTTCATGACTTTGAGCTTACTGCATGGTAGAAAGTGTACAGCTCTTGTTTTTTAAAGTAATCTATATTTTCCACAATTTTAAGCCTGAGGCATAAGACCATATGCCCACACTACATTTCTAAGAGTCCAGAGCCTCGTTGAACTCCTCGAAAATGTATTACCAAAACACTAGATGCAGAGCAGTAGGTTTCCAGCATTAAAATAATGTGAGTGGGACATATTTTTAAAACTCAGAACAATCTGAAGGGATTGCAGTCCTGCAATTTTAAGAATAGATCTCTTAACTACAAGCAAATGCTTGAAGGATACAGATGAGGGACAATTCTGGAATAAAATGTTTACAGTTAAATTCTATAGCCAGGAAGAGATAGACTGAAGCCTAAAAGCTGCCTCAACACAAAAGGATCAGTTTTCAAGAAAGCTGCACACCCAACTGTTACCATTTAGGCACCTAAATGAAGAACAATGGGGGCTGCTGGGTTCTGAGCTCTTTCAAGCATCTGGTCCAAATTTTTTCCTTCCATATGAATCAAAACAAATGTTTAGGCTACCAACTTTCCATTGCCCTTTCAGTTTAATGCCAGCTTTTCTAGCTTTTAAATTCCTTAGCTTTATAAAAGGAATAAAACACCAGCTTAGCAAACTGCCCAGTTAGGGACTATTTGCAATATTATTATTTTTTTTATTAGTAGCAGACAAAGTTTTTATAAAGTCATTGTAAAAATGTATCTTTCAAAACAATATCTTTTGGATCAATATTTTTGTTTTAATATGTTTAAAAAAATATAAAGCCATAATACTTGGCTAGCAAAAAGTGGTCACAGATTGGCTTATACGTTGGAAGACAGTACAGATTGAAAATCAGTTTAAAAGAAAACACAGTGACAGAAACGGTCAGAAAATTACCAACTAATTATGTAAGAAAACAAAAGAGAGATCACATCATGATGTGGAAGTAGAACATAAGCTGACGTGTGATGGGCCACATATGCTATAAGAAGTTTTAAGACTTGACGATTCCTACTGCTCAGCACAACTGTGTCCATCCTACAGTGCCTCAGTGGTTAATATAAGAGCTGCAGTGTGCTGCAAGAGCCTGGGACATCATTGTGCCTGGACCCTGATACATCCTAAGATGGATGAAAGCTACACTAGGTAGTCAAACTACCAAGTAACTACATTAAATGTTTGAGGGCAACTCTAACAGACAGACAGGCAAATATAACTAGGTAGCAGTGCCACAGGTCTGCAGATACAAAAAATGACGTAGGAAATGCCCAGCATTACATAACACTAAACTTGGGAGTGCAAAGGGCCATTCCCAGTCTCCTTCCCACCATGGGAAAATCTGCAGAGATGAGTAAATCCAAACATTTTGGGAAAGATTCTGTTAAACAGAGATATTCTTCAGGCCTATCACATTGAATACTGAAACCTTCAACACCTTCAAGGAAGTTTCGTGAATAGGCAGACAGCTGGACAAAAGCAAAGAACAACTGGATATCTCATTTCAATTTTACAACACACATAGCAGTAAAGGAAACTGCAACCAGTGAAAACAAAACCACAGATGGAAATTTTGTCTTTTTTTTTTTTTCTTTTTTGTCTAGTACAAAAGCTGCCTCAAGAAGCATGTAAACAAAGTTAGCAAAAAGCATCTTTACTAATTTATGAGCTAATTTAATAAAATTTGGGGGGGAAGAAAAAAGCATAAAGTCACTTTTCAGCTTTTCTTATATGTAATGAATATTTTCCTCAGTTGTTCTTTTCTAAACTATACTCGCATTTAATGCTTCTACTGCTTTCTGATTCTTAAATATTTTTTGTGACATTGTGCTAAGTAGCCATCATGCCAAAGTTCCCTTGATCCCAGTTTGCAGAAGGAATGCTCATTAAGAAAAGAAACCAAACAGTTTAGACTGAGTAACACAAAGATAAGTACAAAGACTTGCACACTAACTAATCCTGTGTAAAAGGATGCGTGAGAACTGTCTCCTAATGCTGGAGGATGAAAAGCAAGGAGGAATTACTTAAGATTGTATTAGAGCGGGTGACGAGACTCAGGAAAAGAAAGTTTGGAGTATTTTTAGATGAGTATCAGGCCAAAATTCCTGCAAGTGAGATTTATTACACCACGGAGTCTGTTTCCTGAGACTGCTAATGAAGGCAAGCTATTTTTTAAAGTCCAAATGAGCATTTGATAAATTAGTACCACACTCACGAACTATATACATAACCCGCATTGTCATGCTGACTCGAAAGAAATCAACCCACACTCAACCCTTTTAGTCACCACTACTTCACTCCATCTGTCACTCATCAGTAAAATAATATAAATATGGATTTCTGTTTGGGGGTGGGAGTACTGACAGGATTGCTGTAGGTAGATTATAAGCAACGTTTTTTTGTTTGTTTCTGCAAGATTTTTTTTTCCTTCTTTTTGTACATTTTTATGTACCTGTTTTTCCAATCACTGTTAGGTTCTCATAGCTAAACAGCAAGTTCTTGTGATTAATTCTCTAGAGTCCAAATCCCATCCACTGTACCATTCTACTGTCTCCCGCATTCATTTTACTATAAATAAGGGAAACCTTAATGGACACTGCATCCTTAAAGGAACTGTAGTTCCTTTACTTCTTGGACCAGAGAAAGTTTAGTATGGCATAAAGAGACACAAGCAAAGGGAGGGGAAGAGAGGGGAGAAAAAGGTTGTTTTCTCCTCTCTAAGGAGGCTGGAAGTGAAGTGAGGAGAGTAGTGATGAAAGTCAGTACGATTACGACAAAAAAAAGCTTTCAGCTATGACAGTTTTGCACCGTTTCCTGGAGGGGGGCAGCCTCTTGATCCTTTTTAATATCCTTATTAGTCTCCAGTTCAAGAAGCGTGTGTGAGGACATGTTTAACTCCCACTGAAGTCAATGGTTCCTAAGCATATGCTCAAATTTTTTCGCAAATCAGGACTTTAATCTGTTCCTTATGTACATTTAGGATTACAGAGAAGTCTTCTGTTTTTGAAGTTGCTGGAAACATCAGCTTGCTGATGGCTGGAGGGGGAAGGGAGCAGGACTCCATCACTTTCCAAAGTCTGCAACTTTCTTGTTTAAAATTTTTCTAATTTTGACCAGACAAGTACCTATTAACCACTTTTTCAAAGTGTTTTCATACAATCTATTAGATTCTGATGTGCACTACAAAAATGTGAGTTGCTGACACAATAGCCTTATAGGATTGCATTAAAGTCACGAACGTTAAGGCTGGTGTCTCATTCCTCCCTCCCTCCTCCCCTTCTATACATTTGATAGAATTCTTACAAAAAATCAAAGAGTTTTATCCCTAGCAAGGGAAAAGAAAAGTTGAGACAAAAGCTGTAAAACTGTCTCCATACTGCACTGTAAATGCGCCTCAGTTCTGGCATTTCATGCTTTTGGCTATTTCAGTCCTGGACATGAATCCGCTTCACTGAGTTGAATGGTTGTGCCAAACTTTATGGTGATATTTGTGATATCAGTAAATGCTCACTGGAGACTAGCCGGAAAGCAGCCAACCTTGTGATCTGATCCTCATGTGAATTTATGCCTCTAGAGTTCAGATTTAATATCTTCTGTAATTTTACCTTGCACTCTATTTGCAGATAATACAGTGAAAAACTGTAGATATTCAACAGATTTGTAACAGCAAAATTGCCAAGCCCAAGCATCCTAAAGTTATCAGTAAAACTTCTGTACCTTCTCTTTTCTTTCCCTGCTTACAGTGCCTTCAACCTCCCCAAACTTTTTTAGAAACACATTTAGGAATAAAGCAGCACACTGGAACCAAGTGCTGGTCCAATCAAATCCAGTAGTGTATTCCAGGTCCTCATTTCCTGTTATTTTAAATTCAGTACACACGCACATGCACACACACACATAACAAATGTATATATGTGTCTAATATACCAATGAAATTGAATGTTTTACTGTTTTACCACTTTTAGGATTTTTCTTACGGGAAACTAGAGTGAAAAGACAAATTGCCAGTGCTATTTAAAGAGTTTACAGGCTACATCAAAATTAGACTTTACTTTCTTTGAAGCATGTTCCTTCTGGAAAAAGTAATTATTACCTAAAATTTTGGAATTAAATATTACATTTTAAGGAACTCTTTTCTTTTTTTCCCCCAGTTGGCTTAGTTCTCCTCTTTATACAATGATTTTTAACTTTTTTTTTTTTTTTTTTTTTTTTTTTTTTTTTTTTTTTTTTTTTTTTATACTGGGTACATCGCTGGCATGAAATACTAACCAATGGTATTGCAGTGCCTGGGTCACACCTGATTTCTGCTACAGTCCAGAGAATCTGCTCTGTGCATCCTTATGAAGATAAAATCTCAAGAAGAAAAGAGAGAACATGAAGTATCTCTTTTATTTGTTGTTGTTAGCTCTCAGTTAATCAAAGTATGTTCCTACTAAAAAATCAATGTTTGGGGACCAATGATATAATGATGATAATATAATGAAGAATGTTACTTCTGGACATTTTTTTCATGAATGTAAGCTGTACCAGCAAAAGAGAGGAGTGTGAAAAGACAGGGGACGAACATGCTTAGGACAGTACAAAGAAAACATTTAAGCAGATAACCCTGGATGGGATAAGAGAACAGATGCACTGTCTGAGCTGAGTTAGGCAAAGCTTTTTGGCCAAATAACAGTTTAGTTCTAAGTGGATAAACTGGTATTGGAGGAAGGATTCTAGGAAAGGAATTTGAGAAGGATATGAATAAAAGGTAGGATCATTTTATTACTTTGGGATTTTTTTTTTTTTTTTTTTTTGTGGGGACAGAGCAGGAATCAAAAGACCACTGGGGCAGAAAAACTGGATTTTATTTCTGCTGAGTGGTCTAATAGTCATTTGCAAAACAATCTGAAAATAAGTAGGAGAAAGAGAATATTAAAAAAAAAAAAAAAAAAAAGACAACTACCAAACTCAAGGGGCAAATTATCCATAGCTCTTACCCTATTCAGAACAATAAAGAGAATGTGGTTCCAACCTGTACTGAGGAAATCAAGAACAGTGTTGTTTTGCTCCTGTAAAAAAGTACTTTATGATGGCCCCCCGGTCTGGTTTGTGAGCATTTTTCCTACATCTGTGCATTCTTGCTCTGGAAGGAGAAGAAATACTGTCCTCCTTTACAAAGAAACCAGCTTTATCTGCACAAAGCTACCTCCTAGGTTTTGTGGAGATCAGGAAGCATTAAATGTAGTGGTAGTGAGAGTACAAGGGAAGACTAGTGAAACCCCTTTTTTTTCTGCTTCTTGTGCAGTACACTACATGCATTTATTGGCACTGATTCAGTCCACCTTTTCCCAAAGTTGCAAAAACACGCTTGCAGAGGTGTTCAGGAACCATGTACCCCCAAATAAACCATGAACAAGCAAAGCTACATGCACATTCATATGAATGCCTCAGTTAAGAGCAGTATTTCTTCCATTTCTAGTTCAGTGTGGATCTCAACTCTGCCTTTTGCAGGAAGTCTGCTGATACATTAACAAGGTCCTTTTACTTAATAGGCCAGTGACAACATACAGCCAGACTCCACTATACGGGTAGCATCAAGCTTTCCACTTATCTACATAATCAAGTCAACCATATGTTTCAAGGTTAATGTGGATGCAGCTTTAGTTTGTGTGTGTGTGTGAATTAAGACTACCAATTAGCTGTGGAAACGCCTGAAAAACACAAAGCAAGACAGTCTCCATAAATAATATTTTTATGGTATCTACCCATATGTTTTGTAACTACAAACATGTCTTAGCCTGACATCATCGAGCTGAAGGAGTCAATGACTGAAAAGCAATCAATATGCCTGTGCTTAAGTTTTTTTAATATTATACTGTTAATTCCAACACACAGTAAACTAAGCTTAGAAGATCACTACACATATTTATACATTTATCATGAGGGACTCAGTCTGGTAAAGCATTGGGGAACTTGCGTGGGAGGGGAGGAAATGGCATTCATGGGAACTGTGAAAGACTGGGTCGTTCTGTAAGTTATAGCTCATGAAATGTACTTCAGAATGCCTGGACACATTTAGCTACTGTGCTTGAAACACACAATCTCTATCCAAAAACAAAAGTGTTTGTTTGGGTGTCATGTCTGGCAAAGCTCTCCTGATATGTTTGCAAATACAAGATCGTTAAATTGCTGATATTTCACATGCCAGCAGACTGCAAACTCTACTGACGCCTTCTCTACATGGCTAAATTTCAGTTTGGAACCAGTTGAATAAAGATAGCTTTATGGGTTCAAATACTGTTAGATTTCTGTATTAAAGTAATAAAGACGTTAGCCTCGTAAACTTGCAGCAATGTATCAAACTGTAAGAAACAAGGGGGTCAGAACAAGTGGAGGAAAAAATTAAAATACAAAGCTGAACCAAACCTACATGGAAGTTTGGCTGCTCTCTTCCTCATAATTTAAACCAATCCAAAACATTTATGCTCCGATCTCTAGATTTTTCTCCCGTGTTTGTCTTCATTATCATTTTTTTAATTTATATTTATATTTGAAGTAGTTCAATTTTCTACTTTTAATAATAATATATTATTTCACAGATAACAAATAGATCTACAAACAGTATAGAAAGACACTCTCCTTATTGGTGCAACAATTGAAGATCATGTAAATCATGTAAATTTAAGCAGTAATAGTACAAGAAAAGATAATGTTACAGTTTCAAGTCACCTCCTGAGCAGCTGCTAATGAGGTCTCCTATTTTCATCTGACTGCTCTGCTCATCATTCTGCATTGCCTAACAAAGTAACATTACCTAAGAGTACAGTTCTATTTAGCTGATATTTAGCTTTACTGAAGTCCTTAAAGTTACTTTAGATTAATATCTAATGGAAATCTGGAAAAAGAGTGGTATTTTCTGTTTTGCAATAAAACAGGCATTCTTTCTGCAAGAATAAATGGAAACTGAAAAGATATACAGGAATACACTCATTCAGAAAACATAGATCTGTTAAAAATAAGGAAGAGAGCGGGAGAGAAGAGAGGGCAGGGAGAAAGCCAAGGCTGAGGCCGCCAGTATGCATTGTTGTAATGTCCTCAGGAAGGCAGAAAGCTTTGCACACAGCTGGTGATTGAGGTCATTGTGGTACTCTCAAAACAAGAGTATAGGAAAAGAATTGGGGAGAAAAAAAAAAAAAAAAGCTTACACTACTGTATCATTTTAAAGTGAATCACAGTAATTTCAAAGTGCAAAGGGCTTGCGGTGTTCTTGTCTTGGTTCTCCTAAATCCCACACAGAGTGAGCGTGCTGATCACCTTGCAGACCCATACTAGACTTTAAACTCTACTTCACAATATAACAATTTGAAAGGAGTGAACAAGCCTTATTCTGCACTAGACTGCTCTTTTCTTCTGACAGAAGATTCCGTCAGCTGTTGTAAGCAAAAGGATTTACACTGTATCTTAGCGTAGTCGACATCACCGCAACCACACGGGTTTCCATTCACATCATTGTTACTAGCTCAGTGTACCGAGGCCTCAAAAAATCTGTCATCTTACAGTTTATCAAAGCATCTGACTCCAGTTCTTTTCATTAAAACAGCTGATATTTCTGCGATTTTAGGAGCTATTTAGTCACTGTTTCTATTATTCTGTTCATAGTTAAAAATAAATAAACAGCAGGATTTGCTTGTCCACAAGCAAAAGGAGGGGTCTGTAGCACTTTGAAAAAAAATGAAAGGCTTGAAAAGCAACCAAGACACCTACATGTCCAACGAGCCACACTTGTGTTTCAGAACCCCCCTTCCAAAGAAGTCACTGTGCATACTCTCCATACTTTACAAACTTCTAGATACGCCATTTTTCCATGGCAGGTAGAAAACCCCACAGTTCTCTCCATTCCCTTCAAGGCTATGCTGTTGGTTCACATATGTCCAACAGATTTTTAGTATCTATTTTTAGAAGGGCCGAAGTAGGAAACTGTTGTGGGTTTTTTGGTGTTTTTTTTTTTTTGTTGTTGTTTCTGTTTTTTTCCACTTGGTAAACTTAAGCTACTTATGCCCCCAATTCAACAAAATGTATAAACATCCACTTAACTTCAGGTGTGTTCATATCAAAGTAATGCAACTACTGATGCCTGATATGAAGCCCTGGCTCCAGTCAGGAGTTAGCTTCCACTTCAGCACTCCCAGGTTTCCATTCATCTCCTAACATCCAAAATTACACATACTGGTGTCACTGTAGGACCACAGTCAAATTAAAACTTACAACGGTGGTAAAGGACTCTGAAGTGCACCTAACACAATTTATGTGAGGCAGTGTTTGTTTGAACTTTCTCACTAAAAATAATTATAAAAAAAAAACAACAACAAAAAACAGCTATTATAGATCTGAGAGAATGCAAAAGGAAGAAGGACTTCTTTTAAAAAGCTTGCAGTATTCTGTTTCAGTTTTAGTTTTTCATATCCCATTTGTTATAAAATAATGTTCAGTCAACCAATTTTTCTCTAGTCCAAGAAGCAATTAAAAAAAAAAAAAAAAACTAAAGGGAAAGAGAAAGAGAGAAAGATTACAGGAAATAGATAGAAAAAGAAAGAAACATAAAAAGATAGAAACAAATGGAGAAAGGAGAGAGAGAGAGGAGAGAGAGAGAGGAGAGAGAGAGAGGAGAGAGAGAGAGAGAGGAGAGAGAGAGAGAGAGGAGAGAGAGAGAGG
>JAPSGF010000005.1:22775797-22803924 GCA_035772895.1 Perdix hodgsoniae
AGAAGGATTACTTGGCTTCCAGTTAAGGTTTCATAATGCACTAGTTTTTATTGGTTTAGTAAAACTATGCTCTTCCATCATACATGAAAGATTTGCTTCATTCCTTTGAGACTTGTTTCTTCTGTTGTTTGGTCAATTTTTTTTTTTTTTTTCCATTTGTTGAAAAGAAAGATAAAAGGAAACATAGGTTCAAGTACAAAATAACTTCTCTTTCAAATGAATGTTAAGTTTTCATGTATGTTTTCTTCTGTTCACGCATTGTAATTACCCTTTGTTCTACTGCTGCACGGCTTGTTTGGCATAGGTAATTTTAAATGTAAAGTTCAGCTGTTGTTTTATCTAGGTCATGAGCAGGAGGCTCAAGTGACTGCAGACAGCATAGTATTGAATGATTACATTAATCATTAAAAAAGAAAATGCTAACTACTAAATGTGATTTCTGATTGCTCCTTTAATGTATAAATTGTATGCCTAGTTAGTAATATGCATAACTTCCATTTGAGTAACCTACCTCTAAAAATATTTGTAAAATCCAGGATTCTATACAGAAAATAAACTCATGCTATTGTCTCCTGGAGGTAAATCTCAAAATGAAGGAAATCCTTTCTCTTCCACAATGAATACTGCACATTTAATATGCAGGTTTTAACATTAGTAGAATTTTGACAGTCTAAATTGTCTATTTACAATGTTTATTAGAACACTTACGAAGCAGATCCTCATGTAATGGCACAAAACTGTCTACTGTTTTAGCACATTACATAAATGTTTTTTTTCCACTTTGCATAACTCAGTAAATCTGAGGATATAACAATGTAACTGTTAGCAATATTCCATACATGTATTTAATTCCAGACTGACCAATGTTGTTGTGATTTGAATTTAACCTTTTATCTACTAAAATATCATTTCAAAGGGATATGGGCTTGGGGAAAATCTCACAGGATACAGATTTTAATATATATTACTAAATAATGACAGCACAGGTTTTTTCCACCTCACTAGAAAACTAAGACACAGGGGAACAGTCCTTCTTTAAAGGACTTGCTCTTCACTGTCCATGGAAGCACAGCAGATCACAAAAAGCATAAGAACAACCATGGCTGTCTGGTCTGCCTCATTTGCCCAAGCTAAGCTACATTCACAGTAAGAAGACACGTCTTAAAATCTGGCCCTATCAAAAATCAGTGGGAGTTCTGTCATCAGTTTCTTCCAGGTGAAATTTCACTGAACACATATGTTTATAAATCATTTATTTTAATAACATTTTTTGGTGATTCAAATGCTTCAAATACATACAAGTGTGGACTATGTGCATGTACCACCATCACATTTGGCTATTTTGGAATTCAAACTTTCATCAAATACAATTCAAAAGCAGCCATCAAGTCACCGGAGACCCCAGGCACAAAGCTTAGAGGTCTAAATAACTTCTTGCTGTATGCACCTATGCAGCCAGAAGTAAAGGTAATGTCAGTACCTGCTGAGTAGTGGGCAAAAGATTTTCTGTGATGTGGCTGTGCCCTGTGCTGCTCATAGCTCATACCCTGCCACCAGTAGTACTTGAGAAATGGTGATGCAGATCTGGAAGTCTTTAAAGCCTCCTAAAAAGGCACATGCGCACACACACAAAGCTTTTCATTTAATAAAAGCTTATAGCATTTTGCAAATGGAAGGAGGGTGCTGGCACTGCCATTGTATGGACTGGGAACACAGGCATAAAATAAATGAGTGGGGCACAGGCTCAAAACAGATCCTAAGGCTGGGTTCGGTGCCCAGCTGTGCTCTGATGTAATGAAGTAGCCTCGAGCACTGTTTATCAAACTTCTCAAACACCACACTATTTTAGTTACAACCCTTATTAGCGACATATGCAAGTATTTATATTTAAAAAATATGATTTTCCCTTCACGTCCTTTCAAGTTGCATTCTTAAGTGTATTACAACAAGGACACACAATAGCATGAAAAAAAAAAAAAAGAAAAAAAAAAGACTGAACCCAACTATACTAAAACTGCATTTTATCGCTGGATTTCAACTTTGCTCTTTCTGGTAGACGAAACCAGACTTATTTCTCTTCCCTTCTGGAGACTAGCAAAACTGGTTGGATAGAGTTCATTCCAGTACTGAAAGAAACATGCTACAGCGGCCACTATACTGTGATGTAACATTGTCTTTGCTAGAAGCAATAATGCTATGAGCAATATCAGATTATTAGCAGACAGCAGAAAAGATAATTTTGTCAATTTCCCTTAAATTTCAAGGCACAGAACCCAGTCCTACTCTTGAGAATTTCAAAGGTACAGCACATCGACTCATCCTATCACTGGATAACGAACATTTACAAATGGCAAACTCTACACAGATTGAAAGGCTCAATTAAAAACTGTTTATTAAATAACCAGCATATCTGAAAAGGCAGTAAGTATTAGAGCAAACAAAAACAAAAGTCTGGAATCTGATTACTTACTGTGCAAAATACTACAGAAGCTATGCTAAATACATCAGGTTAAATTTTGCCCAAGGGTGCTAAAACCAGTGAAATGAAAATTCACTTTATGTACATAATGCAGGATTAGCAATGCTCAAAGTATCCTAGTATTTCATCAGTCAATATTTGGAAGAATTATAAAGCATTGCTTTTTCCCTATCATACAACATTAGTTTAAAAAATGCTAAAGGATAACTACAGTCATATTTCTTGAGTAAGTTTTACTGAAATTTGCAGTTCTCCTTCCAGACTGTTCCGATTTTTAATCCACATGTCCATATCTCTTTCTGCATTTGATTCTAGCACCACATTTCTAATTCGTTCAGACCCCTCTGTGTCTTCGCTTTGAAGACTGGATCCTTGATAGCGCTTAATACCAAATAATAAAAGAATAACATGAAGTTACATTTCTGTGCCAAAATATTCAAACAAGAGTAACAGAGTTAACCTCCAATGGCTTAAAAAACCTCCAGAGCTTAGGCAGTTGCACTGGAGTCAATAGACCTTCTCACAAAAACATTTGTGCTCCAGAGAACAGCTACATTGAGACCTCAATGATTATATGGGTGGGGGAAGTGTAAATCCTACTGAATAATATAAGTAAACAGACAGAAATACATACTTATTGCTGTCCTGACAAAATTACTTTTAGGCAGTGGGGAAAAGGGTTTTGTTTGTTGTTGTTTTTTTTCAAATTTACCAGTAAAATAGTGTTTGAAATGTTTACAGATCTAAAACTTTGAAGATTATATTTCTTGAGAACAACATGAATGTATAGCAATTTTCATAAGGTAGATGGTTGAGCAAGTACCCCATAGCGTAACCCAATATTTGCCAATTAATGTCTCCTTTTCTCCTAAGATCATTATTATTGTCCACCACATTTGGAACTTGCTTCATTTATTAAATCTACAATGTCTTTTTGGCTGTTGTTTTCCTGTACAATGGTAAGCAATGCATTGATAATGGATACCAAACAAATTAACTCTTTTAGAAAAACTGTTATTTATTATATATTTTTCCTGCTTCTGTTTACAACCATGCTGAAAAGCACAGACACATTGATGAATCAGTTACACAGTTCTTTTTGACTACAAGTGTGTAGCTCATTTTTCTTACTGATATGTTTCAGAAACGAATCAGAAGTCCTCAAAACCAATGATTTCACAGTATTTACAATCATTTATCAAAATGACCTGCTTTCAAACAAGTGCATATGATTTATGGTATTTAGTTGTGTTTAAAATAAATTCTCTGGAGATGTTACTTTTACTGCATGCTTGTTGAGAATAGGTAGGTTATAAAAGATGTTAAAACACTGAAGAAAAGAGTACTGTTTTCTTTTTTCGTGATTTCTCAATGAACAAAACCCAGCAAAACAGCCACTGAAACACTGGATTCCTAAGATGTTTTTGTAGGTTTAACAGTAGTGTTTCTATATGACATTGTTGTAAATGCAGTAAAAATGTGAATAGACATTATTACCCGCTAGCCTTCCATTGGAAAATTATGCCATATAGAAACATTTTTCCATGTCAAATTAAGAATAAATTATATATATATATATATAAGACTTCTCATGTCTGGAGGTGTGTTTAATTACGTTAAACTTTCATTCACTAGAATCAAATTTCCTACTAACATATATGTCTATATATCTACCATAATTCCATGTTTGAGTAGTAGCAATGTCTAGAAGAGCTCCTTCAGTAGGACTCCCGCTCCCCTAATCTTTGCAGCTCGGTACTGAATTTTAGGCTTTCTTAAGACACATTCACTTTATTTTTGCATTTCTCAGTAAAGTCAGATTACATTTCTATGAAAGCTTTTCTTCTGAGCAAAGTTTTAGCAAATCTGGGACTGAACTAAGCCAACTGACATAATCACAGTAGTAATTTTGTATCTGATGTGTACTGTATCTTCTCAGAAACAAAACACACTCAATGAAAAAATAAAAAAATAAAAAAATAAAAAAAAAAACAGAAAGAAAATGGCCTTTAAAGTTACAAGCAGCTAATGAGAAGGGAGAAAATAAAATAATAATAATAAATCAAAATATACTATACAGAACAACTTACAACACAAAGCAAGAAAGCGCTCCAAGAATGTTTTTCATACACTCAACATGGTTTTCATCTGCACTTCATTAGCACACAGATAATCCTGACCATTAGTGTGCTTTAAAATAAGTGAATTTACTTGTAACCTATCCTCAGTTTTACTATTGTCCCTTTCTTCCACCATCTTCAGCATAAGTAGAGCTGAGCTGGTAGGGCTGCAGATGGCAATACTCACTGCAGAAATCTTGTGTCTATAGACCTGAGTGCATCCCTCCTTGCCTGCACATCTACTGAGTCACTGCTGGGCCTATGCAGGTTGAAAGGAATGTCCTCAGATAGTGACAGTGACTGCAAAATACAAACACTGACAACTGTAGTGTGCATGAGTCGATGTCTAAGCAAGCAGTGTTTCCCAGTCCTTTATAACAAGAACAGTTGGCAGTGTCACCCTGTCCAGTAGCAGCCGAGTCAAAAGGTATTTCTAAAACCTGGGTTAGGCAGAAGAGAACTGTAAATCAGACAGATTATATGGAAATAGTATGAAAGCACATTCCACTTGGCTTTCTGCTTCCAAACAAAAGTGTAAGAAAGCGTAGCGCAAACAGTGGCTCTCTCCTCCCATTCCTCTGCAAGATGTGAATTTCACGGAAGAAGAGCAAGCACGGGAACAAGCATACGGCCCACTGCCCAATATTTTGCTTGCCCTCAGGAGTTCTTTCTTAATTGGAAAAATTACCCTCGTGCCATTATAACAAGTAAGCAAAAATGGGCACTACTTCTGGTAAAGAAGATACTTCTTCGGAGTATCTACACAGCTAAGCAACAATTACTAGTTTGGGAGATAAATGACATACCATTGACGTTTCACTTTCTTGTAACTATCTATTAGCTTGGTTTTATGAATCATCGTTACTGATCTGGTAACGCTGGGATGAAAGCAGTGCAGTGAAAAGAAGGGGTGGCCTAAGGTTAATGCACATCTGATGTACGAAACAGATTCAGCGCTCAAGAAAACACTGAACATTCTATGGCTTTATGCGATATGCTTCGGAGCAGGAAATATATCTGTAAATAAGCAGGAGCATTAATAATTGTCTCAGAATACTGGCAATGAAACTTAAACAGTCTCTCTTTACTTCTTAGCTATTTACTATAAGGATTTTATACAAACACCTATTGAAGTGGTTCCAAGTGTGATGAATCTGTCACCAAAAATTGGGGAAGGGGGGGGATAAAATGCTCTAAAGCATAGCCATTTGTTTAAAAAAGCAGATTAATGAGAAATAAAGGGAGTGATTTTTAATTTAATGAGAGGCAATTATGGATTACAGATATAGAAATGCAGTGACTTAACAGTTCCTTTTGCATTACATTAGGATGGCATTAAGAGCAACAGAGTTTAAGATTAATAAGGGGGTGGGGTTAAATGGTAGGTCCAAAATTCTGGCTTTTCCTGAGGAAAAACCAAAGACATTGCAGCTACCCAGTTGCTGTCAGAAGGTGCCTATTTTCAGTTCTAGAAGTTCCTCATTGTGTGAATAGACAGTATGTTTTCTTTCTTGGAGAGAGGAGGGGGCAATCAGCAGTTACCTGCTTTGGTCGTTTGAAAGTCTCAGAAAGTGATGTGTGGAGCACAGCGCAATCAGTGTAAGCACAGTTGCAACTCGAGGCTCCCACCCATGTCCACTAAATCCAAAGGAAGGCTCCAGTCCCTTCAGGATACAGTCTGTGACATTACTCAGTGTTCTTTTTGGTTTGCATCGCAAAATTAAATAAACAGAAAGCAACACAGATACTTCCCTGACAGTGAAAGGGACCCATTTCCTTTTTTCACTTCAGCTTTAAGTACTCTGACAAATACAATAAATCCTTACACCAACAGGCATCCAATTATTTTTCAGTAGTAACAGGGACTCAAATTGTAGCATTCCTCATCTGCCTCACAAAAATCTGACAATTCCTTTTGTTTCATAAAGTATAAGGAAGATGCATTGATGGAATTCACCACCGCTGTTTGACAAAGTACAGCTTTCATTCTTGGAAGACTTTTCAGCCCGGCTACATAAGATAAAACTCAACTAAGCCCATCCTGAATGACAAATAAAATTAATCTATTAATGTAATGATGGTATCCTTCAGGGTCATTTTCCTAAAAGGTTCCATTCGCTCACCACCCTACCGAGCCAACAACATTTTGACTGCAAGAGGTCACGGTTTCAATTGGGAACTTAACAGCTATGTGGAAAAGCCTTTCACTTTCTCTTCCTTGATAACAAACCATTTATTACGCCTGCTCTGGAGCTCTCAGAGCACTGCGTCCTCCTTTCCAAGTACCCACTGCCCCCTCACTGCACCCCTGACGGCCCCTTGGTTTGTGTGTGCCATCTTCACATCGCCTGCACCGCGCGCCTTCAGTCAGAACTGCCCTTGCTAGGCTCCGCCAGTTTAAGCAGAAATTATGTCAGGGCTTTTGTGCACCCAGAGCTCCCAAATCACCCTCTTAAAATAACTGCATCTCTATATGTTTTTCTGCTTATCTCTAAACAAGAGTTGTGGTGTTGTGAAAAATCAGATAGCTCCTTCCTTCCCTCTTCTCCCGGCACCAGCAACTTTCTAAAGCTCTCATTCACCCGTTTGGCTGACGGACCCCAGCTTTTGCCCCTTCCCGAGAACTGAGCCGCATGCATATCCAGATCCTACACACGGGGTGCAAAAGGCTCGGACCGGTCCGCGCAGCCCCACGCTGCGATCTCCCTCCGCAGCGCCGCAATGCCGCAGCCCGCGGGCAGGGCGGGGGCACCGAGCCCGTCCCGTCCTCAGCTTTGGGGCAGAGGTGGCGGATCGACAAAGGGGAGAGGGAAGCGGGGCCAGATGCTAAAATCCTCACCGAAACTACGAACAGCTCTCACCCCGTCGGATGGAAACTTTCCTCCCGCCGCTGCCGCCACCTTCGCTACTTCATGCGCTATCACGTGCTGGATTTTTCCTTTTTATTTCTTCCCCCCCCGTGGCCCTAATAAAGCTGCCCTTAATGACGGACATCCCGAGAACGCGGCCGAGGGCAGCCCCGTGGAGAAAGAAGACGGGCCGGGCCAGCCGGGGCCCAGCAGCGCAGCTCCCCGGCACCCTCTGCCCGGGGTTCCCACCCCGCAGGGAAAGCCGTCGTTACCTGAGCTGTCGCTTTTCCTCTTGCCGGACCTCTTCTCCGTTTCCACCGGGGACAGAGCCTGCCTGCCATAGTCCCCCGGCGCACACGCTGCCCCCGTAGGGGTGGTAGTGCCCAGGCTGGAGGAATTCGAACACAGCACGGGGGGGCTGCTGCCCAGCTCTGGGGGTCCTCCTGAGTCCGGCTGGAGGCAGAGGCTGTGCCTGGCCGCGGCGGGAGGAGACGACATCTGAGGGATGTGCCAGTTCGTCTGCAAAGCCTGGTGCTGCTGTTGCTGGTGGTGGTGGTGGTGATGGTGATGATGATGATGGTGCCCCCTATGATGCTGGCTGGCAAACATGCCCTCCTCATTGGGGTATCCCGTTATTATGCAAGAGGAAGAAGAAGAAGACAGATCAGGGTAGGACATGTGGTCGGATCTTCCATGCAGGGCAAGAGAAGACTGGGAGAAAGGATGCAAGCTCTGTGCGGTGGCATGGGGGCTGCGCAGGCAGCCAAAGAGTGTGTGATCCATGGCATGCAAGTCTCAGGTTCCAGGCAGGAGAGTTTAGGAAGGATCCAACTTCACCACCCTTTGTCAACTTTCACTGTAAACAGATCAGGGCTGGGATTTTTTTTTCCAAAACGGCAACGACAGACTTTGCAGCAAGCAACTGAGCTCAGATAATCCAGGTCTTTAGCCCTAGCGGCCAGTCTCCGCTGCATGAACACTCGGACCTAGATGAGCCTTTCTCAGAGCTGCTCAGATGTCAAGAAGTGGGAGAGGTTGAAGCCAATAGAAGGTGGTCCCAGAGAACTGCTTGAAGGGGGAAACGGCTCCGAGAGGTTATAAATACAGTAGTGTGTAATGTGAGCTGGGGGCTGGCTTAGCGGCACAGCACTGACCACATGCAAACTCCCTCCAAAACGCCAGCGCCATCCCCGCGCCGAGCGGCTCCGGCAGCGGGCGGCAGCGCTGCGCGTCCCGGGTGGCGGCGGGGGGGTGGGGGTGGCCGGGGGCGGCCCGGCGGGGAGCGGCCGCTTCTCCTCCCCCTCAACGCGGGGAGCGCGTCCGCCGCTCCGCCGGGGCTGTGCACTCCCCCCTCCGAACGGATACGGGGCGAGGCGGGGGGCGGCCGGGCCCCGCGGGGCCATCACTGCACACCCCCCAGCCCCCTCCCCTCCTGGAAAGAGGGGAGAGCGATAAAGGGCACCCCGCGGAGTGTGCGCAGGAGCGAGGTGCGGTGGATGGGCGAAATCAAATACGCCTGGAGGGCGCGGGACTGCAGCCCCACCTGAGCTCACAGCGCACCTGGGCACGGCACGGCCCGGCTGCGCGTGGCTGCCTGCCGAGGGCAGTTCCGCAGCCACCTCTGCGCACACCTCGGCCTTGAGGACAGGAGATCCCCAGTGTCTGTGGGTCTGCGATGAAACTCCCGGTGCTCAGCGAGGTGCCACGTGTTTTCGAACACAGACAAATCGCCTCTTGCCCCCTGCCCCTCCAGAAGCGCAGTTTGCTCAACTTCTCTGCTTCTTCATTTGCTCGTCGCAGTCTGTAGCGTGGGACAACCTGGAGAGGGACAGTCTGGGCTGCGCGTGTCGTGGGATTAGCAGTAGCCCCGAGGAAGGCTGTATACGGGTTTAAATTAGGATAAAGTGCTTACTGATCATTGCTCAAAGTGATGCCCACTGCCGAAACGCTGAGTTCCTTTGCCCTTTCTTCTCGCTCTACCTTCTTCCTCCTCCCCGCAAACCGAACTTTAAGTGAAAAGAAAAAAAAAAGCACAGAGCTCTGCCTTTTCAGTCTAAACTCTTGGGTCCATGTGCGAAAGATAAAATGAATTTGAATTGCCATTGGAAAAAATCAGGAATTGTATGAGATTTGCAAGAGCTGGTTTCTTAAACGGAAATTGAGTCCTATTTTGTGGGAAATTAGTTTTGCAGACTTTCTGAAAAAAAAAAAAAAATCTAAAACTTTTGTTCAGCAGCTGCTCCACTTTTCCTTGCAGTTTCAGGCTGAGCTGGAACCTGCAGCAGTCTTTCGACGGTAAGACTTTCCCCCCTTTTCTGTCATCTAATGCTTTTTAAGAATTGTCTCTAGATTTAACTGTAACAATGTGGTCTTTAAAAAGAGAGCGGCATCCAAAGCAGAAGTCACTGCCTCCGTGCACTGTTCAAAATTCGATATTTCTTCAGAATAAAGGAAATATACAGTTACAACACTGATGAAATATTTTGTGCTTTTCATTGTGTTTATCGTTTCAATATGTGCTCTAATATTAAGGAAAAAAAAAAAAAAAAAAAAAAAAGAAGAGTACAAAGAAATGGCAGTGGTTGAAGCGCTCTTGGTTCTGCGAACCCGCCGGGCCGCGGTGATGCCGCTACCCCCGTAACGGGGTGTGCCACCAAAGCACGGGGCCGCCGGCCCCGGTCCCATGACCCCGCCGCGGGCGGCCCCAGGTGAGCGCGGGGAGCGGCCGTCCGGCCCCGCTGCGCTCCGCGGCAATCCAACCTGCTGCTGTCAGTCCGCCCGCCCCGGCCGCGGGGGCGAGACGCCGTCGTGGGGGCCGGGGCTGAAGGAGGGGGGGGGGGGGGGGGGAGGGGGGGGGGAAGAACGCGGGGACCCGTCCTGAAAGGGCGGTCGCTGCTGGGCTCTGACACCGGCACGGATGCGAAGGGGCCGGGGAAGTCCCGGACCAAAAGCGCTGTGAAAGTGCCTTTTTTTCTTTTTTTTTTTCTTAAATTCTAGGGGATGGCCGCACAAGATTTCTCGCGCGGGATAAGAAAATGGGGAATGAGTGAAACAGAGCGAGAGGGTGAGAGGGGGAGAGAGAAAGATTGGGTTTCTAAGAGAAGGTAAGAGATGGAGCCAAATTGTGCCTTTTAGGGAGAGGTAAGAGAGGCTCGAAAAGGTGAAGAAATAAAAAAGAAAAAGAAAAAATACAAAAGAAATGCAGTAACAAAGTCATAGTGGCACGGCAACTTCTTTGCCATCAGCTTCATAACCAGACGTGAATACGTGAGGTTGCTTTTTCTTTGGCGCTGGTGACCCCCAATAAATACACAAGTCCCACATCAAGTGTTCTTAGCACTTCTTCCATCAGTGCTTTGAAGCACAGAAGAACTGGAAATGCAAACCTCAATGAAGCGTAGTGCTTTCATTTTAAACGATGTAAGGAGAATGCAAACACAGGCAACTCATGATGAGGCAAATAAACAGACATCTACTGGAGCAATCCAGAAAGTTTCTGAACGGAGCTATCGAATAACTATGGTTACATGATGCCATACTTTGTAAACATTTGTGATTTTTTCAAAGAAAGCTCCAGTGCAAAGCTTCTCAGTGCAATAATTCCTGAAGAAAGTGTAAGCAGCTATTACCTCTCAATGTAAATGGTTGGATTCTTGTTCATACTGTGTCTTTTTAGAATGTGTGTTTGACCTACATATGGTACAAAAGCATTATTTAAATCAATGCCAGCAAGTTTGCCCAAAGCTTATAACATCAAGTGAAAAAAATAGAATGTTTTAAATATGAAAACAGTAAACCGTTTAACTCATAAAAACATCTGGAGCCAACGCAGTTTGGAACATCATTTATATTTTCATATAAGGGCTAATATTTGCATTCGCTTTGTGTTTTTTGGTTGTGGTTGTTGTTTCCTTTTTTAACTTACGATTTATGGCTAAAGAGATCATATAAAATTGACCTGAATGAACCAGCACAATTGCTTTGCTTGAGGACTTCTGTAGCCTCGCTCAGTACTTTACGTTGGAGGCTAAAAGCACCATCTTCCCAAGCAATGCCAGAATGTAAGTAAAATTCTCGAACATTTCTTTCTGGTGTGCAGTTTGTATGTTTGCAGTGTGCATAAGACAAGGAAATCAGACAGTCCTACTTGGGGACCACTGTTCCGATGGGGTAAACTGCCCTAACTTTGCTGAAGTCAGCAAAAAGGTGGCAATTTATGCCATTTGAGAATGTTCTCCTTAATGTCAAAGAGGAAGCTAACAAATATGAATTCAGTTTATTTTAGCCAAAGATTTTATTGTACTCAAGAGCCTACCAAAGCTAGAGGACGAGATTTTATTGTACTGTAATTATGATCAGTTCGTATTTTTTCCATGGCAATTTGGTGAAGGCAGGCATCATTATTTAACCTTAGAGTCAATCCAGATTCACAACAGATGTATGTTTATTTTCAGTCTTTCTTTTTCCTAATTTTTCCCTGCTTAAGTCCCATGGAGGCAATATAATTATTTCTCTTGATACCTGTGCTGCAATGGAAACCTACAGATACAAGCAGCAATAAATCCAGGGGATTATGTATCATTTCAGAGATGCTTGGTTGCCTTAACTGAAAATCCTCGCCCAGAGAATGAATAATTGGTTGGTTGATTTGTCAAAAATGCCTAATCCCTGCCTACTTAAAGACATTGATAATTGCATTTACCATTCATAAATCAATGGTGTATTGGTGTCCTCTTGGTGATTCACCAGAAAAACAGAGGTGCTTTTTTGAGAAATTACACTGCCACAAAGTGCACCGCATAACTTTAGCATTGCATTTCTGTGGTGTACTTCCAGTTCGCTCTTTTTAACGTTTACATGTGCATTGGTTTAACACTTATCAGACACAATTTTTGGTTTAAAGACTACAACATATCTATAAAAACGTTAAGCCCGAATCCATATTTTCAGCTACTTCTCCTGGATACATATGGATTCTGTTCTAATTTTCATGATCTCCAAGTATTACAAATTTTAAAGCTATGCCAGCAATTTAGTATATTACATAAAAGTTGTGCTGAACTATGAGGCCCTCACTGAAAATGATTTACAACTTACATTACATCATTAAAAGTTGATTTGCCAACCCACTCCAGCCAGTAAAATATCTTACGCTTCTTATTTATTTTAAACTGATGAAATACTAAAATGGTGAATGTACTTGAAGCTTCACACCTGAGCGATGATGTTTCAAATGCTTTTAGAGTTTAAACTATGGGGAAACTGCATTTCACATTAGATACTCAAAAGCCCCGGAACAAGTTTTCTTCAAATCCATGGTGTGCACTTGTACGTCTTAAATAGACAATCCATTTGCAGACTAAACTGTCTTGCACAATGCCATTTCTTTCCCAGTCTGGACATTACATCGCAACTGTTCAATTCTTTTCATTATTATCTCTGCTTAAGAACTCCGACCTAAAAAACAGTTATCTCAATCCTTGTAGGGTGTTTTAATGATCCATATCTCTCAGTTGTATTTAGAAATGTATTTGAAGCGCATGTGCAGGCAAATCAATGATGCCTGAAAAATATGTTTTCCATTTTGTTTTCTTCAGATCTTGACAGTTAAGCACTATACTCAGTCAATTCCCCTATTAAAATTACTGATCAGAGAGGGAAAAAGGCTTTTTTTTTTTTTTCCTCGTATTGTTAATTTCATTATTTAATGAAGTTTGCACTGTGGATTTTGATAACTACACAAAAGACATTTTATCGGATCCCCAATCAAAATATACACAAATGCAGATGGAAACAGGGCTAAGTGCATTTTAAACCCTTTAAATTTTACCAGTGCTTACTTCATACTGTGCAGTTAATATTTTGCTGATGATACTTGATCATCCAAAATAAAAAATGCAGCTGACTCAGATGTTTTTGCATCAAATGTTTCACACTAAGACTTACTTCGGCTTACAGAACAAATAAACAGAGTGCTTACTTTACAAAGACCACAGTAGAGAAGAAAAATCCTACCATTACCTGAGCTATTTATCGTCCCTGGCTGACGTTCCTGGGCTCTTCTAGGACCAGCAGCAGAGGGGGCATATTTCATAATTCTGCTGCTGTTGGGGGATGCTAGCAGCGTGATAAGTCCCTAATCTTCATCACCTCTTTTGCACATTAATGAGGAAAATACAGCTTGCAGTGTATATTCTTCGGCACTACTAATTTTCTCAGCTCTGGAATGAGAAAAAGACACATATGCATAGATGAATGCACCAAGCATAAATAAATATCTACACAGTATCTAGGTTTTAATAGCTGCTGGGATTATGTCACCTACTCTGCAGGTATATATGCCTGTGATTTACAGTGTGATGAGCTCTAGACTTAGAGCAGAAAGCCAGAACTAACGAGTATTCAGGAGAGAATGATATTCATCACCCTGAGGAGCTCAGGCTCTATTCATTTCACTTGCTTCACGTGGGAGTACTTCTGCGTTTTTACAGAGTCCTGTTTGCGTTCACGGCAATTTGCTTGACTAGAAGCATTCACAGGGTTGGAACCTTGATTATTAGTAAACGCAGGAAACAGCAAAAAATCACATGTAGCTTATTGTAATTTTTTAGGCATAGCTGCATTTTAGCCCTCAGTGCTTAATGTCAGATAATGCCAATAACAGATACTGGGGAGGAGAAATCAAATAAAAAGTAACCATTTTTTGAAATGACTTTAGATTCTGATATTTTAGCTTATGATAAATAAATAAATAAATAAATAAATAGATTTCCTTTAAAAATATTACCTTAATTTAGAGGAGGATCACCAAAAGATGAAATCGTAGCTGTTTCAAAGATATGACCATATTCAGGAAATTATGTTAAGTTTTCTGGAGCCAATGACACTACTGATGTTTAAAAAATTAGGCAAGTTCTGCAGTATCTTTAAAAACAGTCCAAGCAGAGTACCTTAGGGAGACAAATAAATTTATTTGGATAATTTATTTTATTTTCCCAAAACCAGATGTAGTCTCATCGATGTGCGTGAATATATTGTACTGCTTCTTGCAATGAGTCTTTCCAAGATATTTGCATTCATTATGCTTTGTTAGGCATCACACTTGCACAGTAATACAGATAGGTCTCACGGTGAACTCAGTAAGCCATTCCACTAAGGGGCTGCTTTTGAGGATCCTTCACAACATCCAAGTGTACGTATCAGACTCTGGCACACCAAATCATTCTCAGCAGCCACATTCCCCTTTTTATTGGTGCCTATCTGATATATTCCATCTAAAGTAGATGCTCACAATAAAATCATGAAGCCTATTTATTCTTTATCCCCTATTTTACAAACATAAAGTGCCTAGCACTGTGAGCTTGGTGAAGCTCAGCTGTGTAGCAAATAAGCAGTATATTTTTGGCATACTTTTTAGCTGCCTGAGACACACATGCAACATACAATCCATGGAGACACTATCTGAATTTCTGCAGTTCCCTCATGAGCATTTTGTCCATGTTACGCATTTGTGCATTTTAGCCATAGAACGTATCACTTAGGGATTTAGATTGTATTTAATAATGCAAGAATATTTCAATACAAGATGGTAAACTAAAAATATTTTCCACTTAACTGTTTCAAAATGCCATGTGCAGGAGAACACAACAAAATGGAATTAACTCGTAACATATGCAACTCTTATTTGTGCAAGAGCAGTATATGCCCCTAAATCCAGACTCCAGCATCTGGAGGCATAGCATGTTTCTAATGGAAGAGAAAGGCATGAGACATGTCAGCTTCTTGGCTATGATACATGGAAAGCTGTGCCTTTTCCTCCATGATACCCAATACAGCTCCGATTAAAACTAATAAAGCAGACAATGTCCAGGTAAGCTGCCTTGGAAGCATTTTGGGTTTTTCATCTCATTAGTTGTAGGCAGCAGGATTAAGCTGAGAAAAGTATTTACTATAGTAAAAAACTTTATCTAAAGCTCTTTCATTTGAAACAATCAAGTTTGAATGAAAACCAATATTCAGCAATGCTGCTAGATTAATGGTATGAATCACGTATATGTAGTACATCCAAACTAAATATTCCAATTTGTAGAAACAAGTTTTGCTGTCACCAAGGTATTCCTAGTGCCTCTTTCTCATTTCTCTTTCTTACCTCCATCAAATGTAGTCTTTGTAGACTTCCATCACTGTGATTAGCTTGGTAGTCTCTGAAATCATTGTAAAGAAACAATTCATCCTATAAACATTTTAAGAAATGAACTGTCTTCAGGCTTGACCTTGAGAAGTGCTGAGTCTTTTTTTTTTTCCCCATCAACCTCACAGGAGATACTTTACAGAATCAGCTTCATTGTTAGACTGTAATAACAATTTTTAAAGTATGCAGCTGAACATAAATGTTCTTCCTTTTGTTAAAAAAAAAGGAAATAATAATAATAACAATAACAACAACAATAATAATAATAATAATAATAATAATACCAACACACCAAAAAACCCAAACCCCAGCAACAATCAAAGGAAAAACAACTGAAAATTGCACTTTGAAACAAATGTGTGAAAGAGATCTGCTGGATAAAATATTTTTATGAATGCATTTTCAAATTTTTATTGCACTAAAACCCTTAGATGAGTTTTTGTAGAAGCTGAGACGCCAAATGTCAGATTTTCTTTTGTTCATTTTTATCTAGTAATCTCCCTTGTTACATTCATAGCAACCAAGGGAGAAGGTATGCTTTTCTATTGTAGTTATTCTCATTTGCAAAAAATACAAGTAGAAACAGAGAAGCTGCTTTGCTATAGAGATTTAGTTATTACATTTAAAAAAATGTTCGCAGAACAACCTTCTGGATGTATAGATATGCACATGAATACATTGTAAATGGGTGTTCAACTATGCAAGAAATACAAGCATACATTCCAGGCTGAAATCCTTAATGTGAGATTCAAACCAATAAGATTAATGATTGTTTTAATAGCACGGAAAGACCTCAGATGCATTGTACTAAAAAAGAAAAGAAAAAAAAAAAAAAAGAATGCCTAATGTTAAGAGAAGGAACAGAAAAAGCTCTTGCACTGTTTACCAGACAAACTTCTGATTGTGCTTCCTAGCTGAGAAAAATGTTTGGGAATGTATCTAATCTAACACACCCTATAAAACTGCACAGTAGTCCCTGGCATAACTGGGACTTGTACGGACATAAAGGTCACAACCTTCAGTAAAATTCCAAGATTTTGGCCTGCAATCCAGTACTGTCTAATGAATTTCTAAATTTGTGAAGCTGTGTACCCATTTTGGAAATTTGGTTGGTAGCTTTCCCATATACCAGTACATTAAGTTCATTATGGATGAAATACAGAATACATCTGAACTCTCATAGATGTGGTAACAAGTCTTTTTTTTTAAATATACCTTGATGATGAAAATATTTTACTCTAAAAATAAGTCATATATTTAATTTCGAGTATGGCAGGCATGGCATGTATCCAGGGGTACATGGAGTAAGTTTGCCCCATACAATTTGTAGTCAATCAGACTTTCCAAAATGAAGTCCCATAAATATGAACATACATTGCTTGTTTGTTTTCTTTTCTTTTTTTTTTTTTTTAAGTTTCCTTTATTGGTATCATAATAGTACGACCCAAATATGAGGAAATAACCATGTCATATTAAACACAGGAATACGCTTTCACAGTCATTTATTGTGCATAGCTAGTAAACATTTCCTGGCAAACAATTTAGAGAGTCCATAAATTCCATCTTAACGCTACTTCCGTAGCTACATGCACTGCACTATACACAAGGGTATTAGCTCAGTCTCTCTCATCCGGAATGGGTGGATTGGAATTGAAAAATCCCCACCCCCCCATTATAGCACCATATGTCTCGAAAGTCTATCCTCTCTCAGGGCAAACAGCTCTTCTCAGATCTGCCTGATGGATCATGACTAAAATTCTGCTGTCCCTTGCTATTTAATCTAGCAGCATTGCTGAAGTATCTATCAGGAGAACGCAACAAGCCAACCGCCCCTTTGGCTTGAGCAGCAGGTCCCCACACAGAGAGTATCAGGAATATGGAATATCAGAGGGAAAGCTCACCACATCATGATAATTTGTATTTAAAAAACAAAAAACAAAAAACTAATTTTGAATCCAGAGGTAGGGAAAATAAAATTTCTTGCTCCAGAAAATTAAGTGGCCTTCATGATTTCCTGGTTCCTCATACAATCAGTTAACCATTATTACAGATCAGCTTTGCAGCATCTTCAAAGGTACCGAGTTTGTCAGAATTTCAGACAATTTTCTATAGATATCTTATTTGTTTTTTTAAGGAATGGGGGATTAGTAGGGAAACAGTTTATCCATGGAGATTTTTGGAGGGTTGAATTTCTGCTGTTTTTTTCCAGTCCTCTTGTTGTGCGTGTCTGTCAATTTATGTTGGAAAAATACAAATCCTTTAAACAGCCCTCGAACAGCCCAGCACTTGAAACATAACTTAGGAAACGATCACGTTAAGGTAAAGTTCAGACTGCTAGTACCAGACGCTAAGCTGACATATTTCAGCCAGTTTGTATCCTTATTACAGGTATACATTATTATCATTCCTGTTACAGCTATTATTTCCAGATTATTTTGGATTGAAAACAAAGAGTTAGCAAAAATCTGGATTCCTTCCAAAGACTAGCTCAAAAGCTCAAAGGGGTTCAGTCACCTTGTCAATGTTCTGCTTTACGATCTTTAATTTTACAGGGTATAATACCAAAACCTCTCCCCAGCACCCCTCTGAGTGCTTTTTGAGGAAGAGTTGAGTGATAAAAAAAGAGGACTAAGAACAGAAAGACAAAGATTTTATTTCCCTGATCATGGAAGTCTTTGTTTCTGTTTTTTAAATCCTTTCATTTATTTATATGGAATGGAACCACTATTAAACAAATAGTCCTGTTCTTAGTTACTGGCTGTATGTATTTGATAATCCACATGGTATAATCTTTAGTCGCATGTGTCTCAAATGCTCTCCTTTGGAATCTTATTAGATGAAAAACAAAGGCTCTGGAGTAACAATATGATGATTATTGCACCTTTTGGAGCTAATCCAAATGATCAGGACATCAAAGCTTTAGAATTTTACATTTTTTTTTCTTGTATTCCTCTTTGCTTGCTGCTCAACCGCAGACCTTTCATAAGCATCTCCCATTTGCTAACTGCTCATCTTTACAACCTCCCTGTACTTCCTTCTAGTCCCTTCAAGGCACCAAGTTCAGCCATAAGCCCTTCAGTTGCATGCTGAAGAGAAATAGTTTGTAGTCTGCAATTTGCTCCACTTATTGTCTGATGATAAAGGCCCTAATCCCTTTCCTGGATCAGGACCTCCACCAGCTTCCTTTCATTGTGCACACAGGCAAACAGAGCAAGAAGAAAGATAACGCTCCGCTTTTTCAGCACAACTCCAGCACTTATTTTCTCTTTCATGTTTTAAGTCAATTTGATTGCTTGCAAAACCTGACAGAAAAAGAAAGACAAGTCTGATCAGAAAGAGCATGAGCAGAGAAAGTCCAGTTTCCCAGGTACTTCTTCTCAGGGACTATTTTCTACTGCGGACAGAACATATTAATGGGCCCGGTTAGCCTTAACCTCTCACAAATCAAGCAAGCATTCCTGCATGTATGAAGGTCATCTAATAAAGATTTTGCAGTGAATACTTGTCTGATTGGTGCAACATTCTGTCTTCTTTTACTTAGTAGTTTGCTTATGGATTTTTTTTTCCCCTGAATCTCCTCATGGCACCGAAGAGCAATAACGAATTCAATTCATGTGTTTTATATACATTAAATAGTAGGAAATACATCTGTGTAGAAAATGTAGCTAGTTCCTGTGCTTGCAGAGTCTCTCTGGATTTACTGTATTAAAGCCAAATCTATTGTTAATCTGTTTAGCACTGATTGTATTCCTCAACTATGTTTGGTGTTTCCTTTCAGAACTGTCATACATGTGAGTATTATACCTTCATAAAGTACTAGCACAGAATCACTAGAAACAGGTAATTGTAATCTTGCTGATAAAATACCTAGAACCTCACTAATTAATTTTACTTAGTGACTGGTTGAATCATCAGTAACAACTTATCAGGATGCCTGCTGAGATTTTTACCTTTTTTTGTCAGATGCTATGCACTAAACTGTTCCTCTTAACAGACAAGATATGTAGCAAAAGAAATGAGACCGGATAATTATAAGGCAATTCTACCTAAAATTAGAAACGTATACAAACATTCCGTTTAGGTCTTTCTTAAGAGTAATTTGCTTGCAACACAAAAAGAAATGCAGTAGTCCTCTTTAAAAATGTTTCTAGGAAATTATGTAGCAAGAATTAGGAGATGTATTCCCAAAAAACTTTCTTAATTAATAGCACTTTTGAATAGGTTTCACTATCTTAAAGGATAGAATTAAATCACAGTGAGGTAACTGGGAATTATGGTCTAGTTAGTGAATTTTACCATGAAGCTAGTGGCAAGTTAAATCCTTATAATATGGAACAGTGCTTTTTGATGAAAACTGCTGGAAGTCGAGAGGTTTGAGAGCTAGTGACTTCAAAGAGGCTAGAATTTCAGTCCCATTTCCAGAATTCTATAATCGTTATAATTGTAGCTGCATTTTCAGTCTGTTATGCATTCCTGCTCAAAGCATTAAAAGTGAGCAATCTGCATTTGATGTTGCAAGTAAGCAGGTTACAACAGAACACTGTGAATCTAGGTTCAGACTTTTACACACACGTGCAGAAAAGCCCTGCTTCTGTAATCTAAATCTTTCACACCTCACAGTAACTGTGTCAACATTTTTAAAATTACACTCCTTTAGAAAGTAATAATTCAAACAGTATTTTTATCAGCCTGACATTTTATATCTCACTTTTTCTTGTCTCATTTGAAAAATTATCATTGCTGCTTAAGAAATAATTTTAAAGGCCTGTATTTCTTCCACACAAGTCATGAAATATCTTAACATGGAAAAAATACTTAAGGGGCATGGAATAACAACAACATGAGTTGGAAACTTCAGAGTGCCGTAGTAAAACATTAGCTACAGTAAGCAAATAAAAAATGACACTTTCCTTAAGCACATCCAACACTCTAAAGATTTCAGTATGACAAAGAAAAGTCAGATAATTACGAATTAATTGCTAAATCCTCATTACATTTGGTACGAGCAAATGAATTACAATACAATATCTCTACTTGGTGAGACAGCTTTCACAAAATTGATGATCAGTGTGAACCAGTTCTTTGGAGATAGTACTCCAGGAAAATTTTGAATGACAAATTCAGATTGCTAGAGACCAAGAAGAAACCACCTACATTTTTGTTCAAAGTAATAAAATGACTTAGAAAGTACATGAAGGCTGATACTAAAACAACAACAACAACAAAAAAAAAAACAAACAAAAAACAAACAACAAAAAAAAGGAGCGGGGAAAAAGATAGTAATTAATGTAAATTAGAGGCTTGGAATTAAAAAGCATTGATAAAGAAAGCCAAAGATCACAAAGGGAAAACAGACATTAGGATAATACAAAGTTGAAATACAAAACTGAAATTATATTATGAACAAAAAAAAAATGTTAACAATTGTATTGCTCCATTATTAAATCCAAATTATTTGGACTTTTTGTAATAGCTTTTTTGTTTTGGGCATTCTCAAATAGTTTTCCTCTGTACTTGGGAAGAAAAAATTTAAATGATGTATTCATATCAGATGATTATGATGAAGCTCTATTTCGGTAGTAGCACAGGAGAACGTTAAATAGCAGCTAATAAAACTAGACATTTTTAAAATCAGTAGACCTGAATAATTTGTACGGAGGTATTTTAATACATTTGGCAGAGAATCTGTCTGCACAGCTAGTGAGGATTTTTAGTACATCTTGAAGAACTAGGGAAGTTCCATGGAACTATACAAAAAAAAAAAAATTCTTTTTAAGAATTAACAAATGGGATGACTAAAATGTCTATAGGCATTTCAACCTCACACTGATCTCAAATAGGGGAATGGTTTCTGGGAGTACTAGCTCATTTTAATCAAAGCAGTGAAAACTGAAATCCATGCAAAAATATTATGCCAAGGCTAACTAGATGCCATTTAATAAGAGTATATATTTTGTAAGAGAAAGGCAATTTCAGTAGTATTAAAAATGCAGAAGAGTACTGGAAAGACTTTTTACTATTAATCATAATATTGTGACGTATAAAAATTATTAAAATCAGTGTTTAACCTATTAAAAAGATTCAAATCTGACTCACATGTACTTGGTAAGTGGGAAATAATAATCAGTGGGGCTTATTTTAACAGTGTCCCACAAGTCTATGGCCCTGTTATTTTTTCCCCATCTTTGACCTTTCAATGAATAGTAAGAGAAAATATTTAGACAGTTTTCAGTTAAAATGATTGGAACATCAGTAAATAAGGAGAGAGCCACCGTGGAACGTGGATTGCTCAAGAAACAGGCAAAAGCTAAATAAACTGCAAATTACAGTCCAGACAAATGTAAAACACTGTTCTATTAACAAATTCAAGTCACTGCTACAAGGCAGGGAGTTGTCTCACCACCTGAAGTTGATCTGAAAAAGACTAGCATGGATAATGGGCTGGGAAGAGCTCCGAACACAGGAAGGTAGACGTGGGTCTGGTACAACCCATGCACACAGAACCAGAGAAGTATACGGTATGGTTGTTACCTCTGTCCTTGGCATAGATGCAATCAGTTCTGGAATAGTGTGTCCACAACTCAAGAAAGATTGTTGTAAAACTGGAAATGGTTCAGAGGAAAGTAATGAGACTGATGAAAGTACTGGAAAATGTTCCTTGTAATGAAAGACTCAAGGATCTTGATCTATTTAGGCTATCGGAGAGAAGTTTAAAAAGCTACCTGAACACAGCTTATAAATAAATATGTGAAAAAAAAAGAAATTTGATAACACTAGGCTTTTCAGTCTGGTGACAAAGGTATAACAGAAGCCAGTGGTTAAAAGATGAAGTTGGAGAAACACAAATCTAATGCTTTTGTCCATTAAAATCTTTGCTACAGTTAAGACCCTTAGCATCTCCCTCTCCTCCCCCCCCCCCCCCCCAAAAAAAAAAAAAAATTAACAAGTAATTGAGAAAAGTTGTGGTGCCCCACACACAGAGGGGCAGACAGAGCAGATGACCATAATAGTTTCTTAGCTTTATAGACCAGGAATCGACGGCTTTGATTGCAAGCTTCGCTGCTCTATACTTTCTGACGCCATCACTGGGCAGATCCAACCAGCACATTAATGGGAACCAGGTGGAGCCTCTTTGTGCTGCACAAGGGAGCTTCCCCCTGAAGCTACATTGGTTACCACCAGGATTTGACCACACTTTAGGAATTCATACATACAGTATGAAAAGCCTGTGTCGTTCATACTGACACCCATCATTTCTAATTATTGCAAAATTCTTTGATATTTCAGTAGTTATAAAACTCTGTCTTCAGGGGTGAAACGTGGTAAATTTTATGTAAAGTGGATTTAACCCCCATGCAACACACACCTTATCGGTTCCAGAGAAAAGAAAGGAAAGGGAAAATTATGCTTAAACACACACAGCTCTGCTAAAGTGAGCCAGAGTTCTGGAGAGAGAGCTGAATCCTTCAGCCTGTATTCTTTATGCTCTCGAGAAGAGAGTGGGTCTGAACACTTTCCTTCAATCTCTGACAGTTCTGAACTACCATTCTAGTCAGAATACAGGTGGAGCAACAAAGGAAAGATAAATGCTAATAGGGAAAAAAAACTAACACATATAAACAATGCAGGACACAAACCATATGCCAGCCTCACTTTTTTCCTCTCTCTTTAACATGGTCCAATAATACCAAACATATAGATAGTTATTTGCACTGTCTATGTTAGGCATCTGATGGAGGTACTTTGAATAGCAGCCACCCCTTACCCACTCTTTTCCATTTTTTTGTGTTTTTTTTTTTTAATCAATTGCTATGGACAAAAAAATAATTATTTAAATTTCAGAGATATAAAAGTACAAGAAAGTTTACAAATTTATGGCCAGGTCCAAGCTGATACAGTGAATGTACTGATACAGTGAATGCCAGATACTACTGGCATTCAAATAAACAGATTGATTCCCATTCACCCCAGCAAAAGTGCAGCTTCAAGCTAGTTTTACAAACCAAGTGGGCTATCTGATTCTGCTGGGTAAAGCACAAACATTTTAATAAAATACAGAAACGAACATTTTACAGTGTTAGTCCATTAACAAAAACCTCAGAGGAGGAAAAAACAAACAAACAAACAAACAAACAAACAAATAAAAAGTTGTGTAGGAAATGGCAGCTACTGCAGACTGCAGAATATACTTCCCTTGTAAAAGCAGAGAAAAAGTGGTGAGAGTTCAGCATCTATAACATTTGAAAATAATCTATTTTTCTGAGGAAGACTCTTACTTCCCTTCCTAAATAAAGTGTCATTTTCCTTAAATTAGAAACAAAAAAAACAACAAAACAGCAGCAAGAAAACCAACACTGAATACTCTGCTGCTTCACATCAGCTAATAGATTCGCTATATACTTCACTTGTGCTGGGTGGGACTGCAACACTCCGAGCGAAGCAGAGCATGTGGACTGCAGCACACTGTAAAGCTGGGTGTTTCACAACAGCAGCAAGGGAACTTTGCATAAGTATTAATGAGTGACAGTGAAGAGGAAATTCTGCATCTTCAATGCAAGTTCTTTGATGCTAAGATATATCAAAATGTTCCATATACTTCTAGAACCCTTCTGCTAAAACGTCTCTAAGTCTAGGGACACGTTGGATAAGGCAGTTATGCACCATTTAAATGCAAAAAGTGCACACTTTATTTGGAAAAAGATGTGTGATGTGAAGTGTTTTTAAGAATAATTGAATGATTTTGTGATTCATTAAATGATTTTTCCTCAGCAAGCAAGTAATGGCTTTTCCACTAAGCACCCAAAAGGTGAAAAGTCAAACAGTTAGAAGGAGTAAAGCGTCTTTGGGAAAAGGATCATTTACAGAGCTTTTTGTTTTATTCCTTATCTCTCTTTTTTTCTCTCTCTCTTTTTTTCTTTTTTTTTTCCCCAAGAAGAATAAAACAATGAGGGAGGAAAAAAATGTGAACAATTCCATGTAGAAAATTTGAAAAGATTGAGTGCTAGGACAAAAGTATATGTGGCAGTTGTCTATTCTTTGGTTTAAGAGGAAATATAGAAAAATTGTGGCACCTAAGGCTTACTGAATATGGTTTCACATCCATATCCCTGCTGAGACCATGGGATCAGTTCTTTTATGGGAGGAAAAAAAGAGCTCTTTTCATATATCCAATATATCTTTAAGCTAAAGTGTAAATCTTTAGTTTCTTTCCCTTTCTTTCCTTTTTCTTTTTTCATTTTCTTTTTCTCTTAAATATATAAATATATAAATATATATATATATATATATATATAGGGAAACAATACACACCTTGACTCCTGCAAAAAAGATCTTTGGCAAAATCACAAGACGCCTGCTTAAGTAATACCCAAAAGGTAACTCCATGCATTCCACTGGCCAGAAATAATTCACAGCACGATGAATCCACAAGAAAGTCAATAGGATATTATAACAATCTTAGGGGAGCTGTAGCCATAAGAGCAATGTGAGGCAATGCCTTAGCATGAGCTATCACTTTATATATGTGCTGTATACATGAGCATGAATTATATTACAACATTTGACACGCTCTGGCTTTTGATCTCATGTGACTTATGACCTCTGTCCTATCGTGATCTTTATGCCTAATCTGTAGAGAATAGTTCAAACAATAGAACATACATAATAGATGACACCTAGATAGAAGTGAGGAATGTAAACACTCATGCCCAGGGCAATAGCTAGACAAAAACTGCCAGAGGTTAGGAAGATACTTCCCCTGGTATATGATATAAAGAATTTTCTTGCACCTTCCTCTGAGGCATCTGGAGCCAGGATACTAGTCTAGATGGACCACTGTTCTGATTAGATATGACAGTTCTAATATTTCTATGAACATATGCTAGTGTGGAAAAATACAGCTTATATGTTTAAGAGAAAGTTCTGCATAAGACAGGAAGGGCTCTTTGACCAGTGATAAAATCCTTGTGAGCTTTTAGCTGAAAAGCCAGTTGAACTTTATATAGATTCTGTTTCCACCCAGATCAACAGTGATTTCCCGCTGATTTCAGTAGGAGCAGGAGGAAAGCCGCAAAGAAGCCTCACATACTGTCTCTCATGGGGTGAGCACTGAGATTTCCCACAAACAAATCAAAAATTAGCAACAGTCCCTGTACATTGGGGGTCTTATGAGATTTTCCAGGTAGCCAGGTTTATTTCCTTCCATGGGAGGAATAATTTGAAGATAGCCTTTTAGAGCTCATCTTTATCAGCCTCTGTTGCTACTCTATTTTTCAACAGATCCTATTTGGTTAGCCTGTTCCAGCAGCTTTCCAGCTGCAGTCTTGGACTCTGAAGAACTGGCTTCCTGATCATCAACTACCTGGCTCCGCATAATAGTCCAGGGAACAGACATTCATATGCAATTAAATTGCTCTCCAAAAGAAAACTGGAGAGCCAGAGGTACTGTTGGCATGCTGTAGAACAGCAGGAAGATGAAGAATCAACTGACAGTCTATATAGCTAAAGGCTGCAGTCTTTGGCTAAAACGTAGAATTATACTGCATCTTGGAAAAAAAGCATGGACAGGAAAGCAGCCATGGAATGAAGGTATCCATAACACCTCGGCTGGAAAAGTTTTCAGCATTTTTCACCAGATGGATATAGGCACATTAGTAAAACTTTGCTCATAAATCATATTTTCAAGATTATTGTCGCAGCCTTAAGACCTGAAATTTACTATATATTTATAAACCAGAAAAGATATTGCTTGTCTGTACCAGGTGTAAACATAAATTTATAAATTAATCTAGCTAAAGTGATTTAGAGATAAACAGAATAGAGCAAGGATAGACTTCAATTTTTGCTAAAACTTAAATTATTTCAGTATAATTCCAGCTTATTAGTTAAAATGAAACAAGCTGCTGAAACTGCTGCTGAGCCTTGTATAACAGTATTTTTATTTGTTCAAAACAAACTGTATATGGCTAGATTCTCTCATACTTTTGGCTGGGCTGTAGCTGTGTCGAAAATATAAGGAGTTTACCCCAAAGAAAACATGGTGTAGGACAGAAAGATACTCTATTAAGCAAGACCTAGAGATGGCAGACTTCCCTTTCTGATGGAATATTTACATATACACAAGCTATTAATACCATCTCCTATGTGTAATAAAATAAACAACTCCTAGGTCAGTTAAATCTCAGGTAATACCTGCCATCTACACATTAGATATTCCTGATGTGCTCCTGGCAGTGTGATATGAAATGGTGCTGAAAAATGAGATGTTGCACATTACAAGTTGGATGGACTGAATTTTGCTGTCCTCGTCTCATGATAACTGCTCTTATGGGGGATAGACACAAAGTTTCCTAACTTCCTCTGCCTTAAAATCATTATCACAGTAAATGGCCAACTGTAAATAAAGCCCATTTTGTAATTTATTACATTTTTCTTGATGTATTTCTGCTCTCAGAAGTAAAACTAGATATTGTTGTGCTGGTTAAATAATATAGAGGTTAAAAACAGGTTAAGTGGTGAAAAGATTAGGCATCCTGAACTGAGATTCACCTCATGTAACTTAAGCCATTTGTGGCATAGACGACAATGAGCAAACTTGCAGTTGGAAGAAGCAGACACTTCCAAGCACAGCTCGTCTGACTTACTGCAAATACCTACTTTACAGAGGCGCTCCCCAGGCTCTGCTGCCTAAATCTTCGAAGAGCTCATGGTAGCAGAAGCAGAGGCCGGTGAAGAGGTCAGCTCTCTCCACCCTACTGCAGCAATACTTTTGTCTCCAGAGCCCCGAGAAAAGACAACACTTCTCTCACTGTTGAACAACTAGGAAACAAGTCTACAAATATGTGGATTGCACGATATCCTGTCAATAATCTAGCTAAGGGACTGAAGTGTACAGTTATCTAAATATATAAGAAAGCACATGGGTTGTAAAATAATAGGCTGTCAGCAGCACATGCCAATCTATTTAGCATGAATTGAGACAGAGAGGCATTACAGAGAGAAAGCCGACACCAGTGGAGTTTCTATTCCCCCTATGACACTGAGCATGAACCTTGCCTCCAGACCCTTTGTCTTCACACTTCTTTGACATTGTTCCTTTCCCTGTGTTCCTTCTGACTCTCTGCTTTCAAACTGTTCCTCAGACACCTGGGCTTTTTTGATAAATTTCCTAAGCAGTGCTTTGGAACTATGCATTTTTGATCTCACAGATGTATGAACTGAGACATCGTATTTAGCTTAAAGAAAATAAATGTCAAAACTCAGTATATACTCAGAGCAGAATTGAATGATATAATCTGTTTCCTGGAAAGTAGTTACACAGAACAAATAATAGGGACTTCAAAAAAGAAAAAAGAAACCTGAAAAAGTGCAATAGATTCTAGTCATTCCAAAACACACTTCTATACTCTCTTATCCAATGTGACACAAAATACACAACATTCCATTGGTACAAAATAGTCTATTTTCATGGGTATGGAGGGGAGGGGAGG
>JAPSGF010000005.1:22804324-22948311 GCA_035772895.1 Perdix hodgsoniae
AAAAAAAAAAGAAGGAGTATTCATACTCATTTTACACAGAATTGGGGCTGATGTTCTGGACTGGGGAGAAGTTTTGATTCTCTTTTTGTCATGTAACATGGTGCATCCCCTCTTAAAAATACCTTTGTACTGAAGGCAGAAAATGTGATATTGGATATCCAAAAGTAAGAGATGGAAGTGCAGTTCAATACAATGATTCTATAGCAGGGAGATAAATAAAAGCTATAATGAACAGAAAAAGTGGTGGATAAATTAACTGAAATTACACTGGGTGTTCCTTAAACAAATATGATGATACATATAAAGCTTACTTGCTTTTTGACAATGTGGTTCACTAAAACCTCTTTAAAAAACCTAAACATCCACATGAGAAGACAGGAAGTTTTGCACCTTATTCAGTTAAAGGAAAGAGACTATTCAATGGTTAATTTTCAAACTGGGAGGAGGTCTTTGTCCGAGCCCTCAGAGATGCCACTACATAAATCTGTGCTGTCCCTAAATATTGCTTCCTGTGTGCAGTTCCACTCATCTCAGTATATACATTTTCTGCTTGTCACTATCTGCAAGAAAAAAAGAGTAGGAAAAGAAGATGAAGCTCATGGAAAAGCTACTGTGAAAAGCTGCTTAAAAGACTAAGACTTAGCTTGGAAAAGAGGCAGCGAGGAAGCAAGGAAGCAACAAGGAAGTATGACAGAGTTCTTGAAACTGTAAGTGGTGTAGAAAAGGCTAATAAACAATGACTATGTCTCCTCCAACAGAGGAACTGCTGGAAATCGAATGCAGTAGGTAGTAATTCCAATATGATCAGAGGGAAGTAGTTTCTCATATAGATGGAACAGATATTGTGGATGCTAAAAATTTGTAGGAATTCAAAGAGTCACCAGTGGAATTTACAGAAATAAGCAGTATGTGAATGTGTCCAAAATGCCCCTTCATGGTCACAAAAGTACAGGGTTATCTGCAGGCTGTTACTCTCTTCACCATGGACACAGACCAGATTTGGCACATTTGGATCCAGAGAAGTAGTTAGGTCAGGCATACTGCAGACATACAGATGTAGCAGCTGTATGGCCACTTCAAAAATTTTATCTTTGATTGCTGGCAATCCAAAATATTTCAACATCTCCAAAGTAATTTTATGCATAGTAAAGGAGAAAAGTCCTTTTCATACAGATATTTAAAAGAGCAGTAGAGTCTGAGTTTTGTTTTTGGATTTTTTAGAACAGCAGTTCCTCTTGTTTGATCAGTGTAGCTGATCCCAAAATCACATGTGGGCAAAGAGCAGAACGCCATCAGCACCACATCTTAAGCTATGTAAATGCTCACAAAATGGAGGAAATAGAAGTGATGAATTAAGTGAGAGGCTTTTGTTATGATTCTTTTAGGTTTTAAGGGTGAAAAATTGAGAATGGATCTCCTCAGAGAGGAAGGAGAGAGAATGGCACATCTAAAGGACGCAATTTATCATCCTGAACACTGGTGACATTTCCATAGGCAGCTGAAGACTAAATATGTCTGTTTTTTTAAACTTGTGCTGGTAAAAGAAAGGAGCCTTATGCTCTCATTTTTGAAAGGGATATATCCACAATAAAGTGAGCATAAATCAGTACACAAACTACCAGTAGAGTTGTAGCTAGCATGCTTAGCTCCATAGCATTTTCCCGTATGGTTATTTTGGAAGGAAAGGAATTTGTTTATTTTTGAATGCATTTTTTATGCTTTTTATTTAAGAGGCCTGTGATGTGTTAGAAAGCATCATGCACACAGAGGAACTGCAGCTCTTCCTGTAAATTCAACGAACTGGTACTTGCTGAAAGAGACCACTGAATGATTTACTTTTTTCACAAAGAGAGGTGAAGAGTAGAAGAGGGGTGGGAAAACAACAGATTTTTTAAATTATATTAACACTCACTACCTGCAAAAGCATTTGTAGAGAGTTACCCAAATCTCTTGTGGGCATTTCAGTAAAAGTCCAATGCAGAAATGCACCAGAAATGAATGACTAGTTGATTGGGCTATGGGCCAATCTCAGCTACAACTGTATGGTATCATAAAACACCTTGGCCCCTTCCACAAGAAGAAATAATCAAGTCTTCAAGATACTGTGTTCCCAAGCAGTGTGGTTTTTCCAGGTAATTCTCATTTTCTGAGTCACTGTTAATTTTCTTTAGGCCAATGTACAGTTCACTATCCTGCTAGATAGGGCAACACCTTGCAAAAGAACTGAGATGGTCAGAAAGCAATAGAAAAAGAATGCTAGGAGCAATTACTTCCTCCAAAGACACCAGGAGTCACTTGGGTGTTTTAAAAACATAGGTTAAATTCAACCAGGAGGCTCAGGAAGCCAACCTGGTTTCCTCCCCCTTGGTTTTCTCCCTGTGTGGAGCCAGCAGTTCCCTGGACAAGCCCTGCCAGCAGCTTGCACCACTGCTCCACTCAAGCAGTCTCTGTCCTTCTCAAGACTCTGTCCAACTGGGAATGAATAGTGTTTTGTTACTAAAGCTATTGCATTAAGAGTCACCACCATTGACAAGTCAGTAAAATTTTCTCCCTATAACTTATTTCAACCACACAAATCTATAAGGGGAAAAAAAAAAAAAAGACCCACGTGTTTCTATATAAAGTTGTTCCAGCAATTATTTTAATTAAATGATTATTATCTTCCCTATGTTATTAGAATGCACAGTAGTAGCCCAATGCTTGAAAAGATTTACATTTGTGTTGGAATAATATTCATGAATTGGGAATTAAAAAGTCTCACTCAAACGTGCCTTCATACAGTGGGCCAAATAAAGCAAAGTTGTTCAACAAGGGACTTCTGTGTTAGAGACCTTGAAAATAATGACTTAACAGTATGCTAACTTGTTGAAAAGAATCTCATCAGAGGTCTCTCCAGCTATGACATGTTATGGATTTACTTTGGACTGAGCCAATGGCCTGAGGTATGCCATCACGATGAAGGAATACAACTTGAAAGATATATATGTCTGTTTTAAGTAGGAATGTTCATTCATTAGCTCACTGCTTCATTCACTAAGCTATGCACAAACTGCTACACAGATGAATGATTCAATACAGATGCCTACAGCACATAGCAGTAAGTAAGGAGCAAGGTGCCTGCTGTCATGACTTTCCTGGTGAAACAGGGAAGCAATTTCATTGTGGCTGTTTTGCAAGGCAGCAGCCTAAAATGGAAGAATACAAACTAGACCAGGTAAAGTATTTTTCAAACAAAAATGACCCACACATTTATATGCTGTCAATCCCTCCTCACATGTCTTGGACGATATGAATTTATTGGGAAAGGGGAGCAGGGGATAGAAGAGGAAAGCCATTTCAAGGTCCAGGCTGAGCAAAACTGCTCAGAACAGAAGCTCCAGTGGCCACTGAAATAATATACAAGCTTTCATGTTGCAAAGTATGCTAAAGTGAGCAGTGCAGTTGTTTCCACATGTTCCCACTCTCAGAGTGTGTCATTTTCTAAATTATACAGATGAAATCTTTGAAAACTTTCTTTATGGGGCCAAACTGTTCAAAAATGGGCAAGAACTGTGCAGAATAATTTTTTAGGATGTAAAAGCAGAAGAAACAAATAAAATCACATAATCCTTGCATTTAGAATTTTCATGGTTAATATAATAATTTGTCAAAGCTTAGAGAGAATGCTCTTTTTCCTCAAAAGTTTCCAAGTTTAAGAAGTATTGTAGAGGAGAAATTTTAACAAATATCAAACACTGGCAGGAGAATCACAAGAGGAAGCTGAGAAAAAACCAAGTGATGTAAATGATAAAAGTTTTCAAGGAAGCAGTGCACAATTTTTTACTTTTTTATTTTTGTAACTAGAAGTCTGCCTATTACAGTAGAAACAGTAGAAAGTGCATTAGATAATGTTATATAGAGATGTGAGCCAATAGAATTTTGATTTAGCCCGTAACTGTAGAACAGAAAACATGACTGACATTTTAACCTGTAGACCTCCTCAAAGATAGCACTAGAGGACTTAGGTTTTCTGAAAGCATACATGTGCCATTGCAGCTTTATAGCGATTTTTCATCATGGTTTTTCATCACAGTTTCTCTTAGGAAAAACAAACAAGTCCCAGACTTTTAATGGCCTTCCCTAGCAAAATACTGTAACTGCTAATACTCCCATTGAACAATGGAGTAGAATGAAGTGCCAGTGGAGAGCCTGATTTAAGAAGGACAGAAGATCATAAACACACATGCACTATATTTGTATACTTTTTTTAGGCAGATCCATCTGTGCTCCAGCTCTTTTTTTGAGTAGCTAAAGGAGAATTGCACCTCTGTATATGCAACCACTGTACATTAAATCTAGGGTGTTTTTGTTTGGTTTTTTTTTGTGGTGGACACTGTGTTTGATATGCATGCTTTTAACTTAGCTCAGATACACCAGTCTAGACTGCACCAAACAAAAATGATTTGAATTGGAAAAAATAAGGAAGTCAGATGCACTCAGAAGCAAAAACACAACTTTTTGTTTGTGACGGATTAAAAACATGTCCAATACTGTGCAGTACCTTTAGCAAATTCTGTCATTTAACATGATTTTCTTTTTCCATTTTACTTTTTATTGTGATAGTGACGTTCAGAGTACATATTTATACTGTTGTCTTTCTTACCGCAGTGTACGTTGGTTACTTTTTCTTTAGCCATATTATAACGCCCAGAGATAGCTTTTGGCCCTCTAACTTGGCCAACTGTAGAAATTAGAGAATGAGAAGCAACAATTTCCACATCAGCTAAAATACCTATCTTAGACTGGGTGTTCTTCTGAGAGATATGTTGCAGCTCAATTTAAGAATTGCAGCAGATGGAAAATCCAGCACATTGGTATGTCAGAATTTATTCCAGACATTAATTAGTATAACTTGATACTTCTGCTCTGTTTCCAGGCCAGAAGCGTCAAAGTTAAATTTTCAGAAGTTCCGTTTTTATTATTAACTAGTTAAGAATCAAGCGAGAATAATAACTGATATTTCAACTGAGTTGAAATATTTTATTACTTAACTAAAGACAAATGATCAAGAACATCCTTCCGTGAAGGATAATGTGATAAAGTCTCCAAACTTGAGTAAATCAGTTGAGTTTCTTCAGTGGCTCAGTATAGGGCACATTTTCCAGACCTCATTTTTTTTCTTCCAGCTTTCTTCTGAGCTCATTTCAGTTTGTCAGTGTCCTTCTCAAAGTGTAAATGCCAGAACTGGACAGAGTATTCCAAGAATGCTCTCTCTAATGACATAGACAGAGGGAATATCACCCTCTCCATCCACATGCTTAGACATGGAAAGACCGCATCTGACATTTTAATCACAGCATCACTCTGGTAGTTCAGTTTCAAAGTAGTATTTGAGTTTTTTTCTATAGTACCTGCTCTAGAAGATTCAGCACTACATAAATTCATGGTCCTTTGGCCTCAGATCTGGCTATGCAAATATATCTTGTTTTAATGAATCCACCCCAATGAGCACTACTGATTAGCTCATTCTTCTTTTGTCATCATTAGTTGTCTAACTGCTACGTCACCTGTAAGTTTTGCTATTAACATTTCCACATTTTCCAGAGTTTGCTAAAGGTACTGCACAGTACTGGACAAAGATCCGATCCTTACTGAATTAGAAATACCCTGCATGGCTATCCCACGTCTATACTTATTTTTTTAGTACCTCCATTTTAACTAGTCTTTTAACTTTTTAAGTACATTTCAATTGCAAATATCAGCATTAATATTTTCTAGCCCTTCGACATTTCCCCAGTATTCTATAAATTAAAAAATGATCATTATGCTGAAATAAATTACTTTTGGCAACATCAAATCTATTATCTGTTCCTTCCTATTGGAAAACAAACAAACAAACAAAAAAAACCAAACAAAACAACAACAACAAAAAAAACCCACCTAGCATATGTGTTCAGCATTGCTTCTAGCTAGCAATGGGATAGAAAATGCTTATCACTAGCTTCAAGACAGAAATCGATCTTGGTGTCTTATTCTAGAATAACGGATATGTAAGTACATCTACCTTTTGCACACCATGATCAATGATTTTACTTTTCTCTCTGAGTACTGGATTTAAACCATTACATCAGAATTTTTATATACTTAAAATATTGTTTCTTATTTTCTTCAGCCCTCTACAGAGTATTTCAAAGATACTTCCAGTTTCCTGTATCAATTGTTCATATTTCCCTAGAGCTGCTTTTAAGCTCACAGCTATTACTTTTGTTTTTACATTTGTGATTTTTTACTGCTGCCTTCATTATTCTTCTCAATCAATAGCATATTTTTAGGCTGGAGATATCTTTTATGTATTTTGATGCTGAATTTATCAAGTATGAATTATATTTCACAGTTTCCTGTTTAAATGTTTCCTGTCACATAATTTTACTCACAGTTTTTCTCAATCTTGAGAAATCAGTTTTCTAAAAGGTCTAATATATACATTAATAGTAATGTGTTGTCAAAGCAGATATTGGTGAATCGTATTGATATTTCTGATGGGAAAAAAATAACAACGTCCTTCTATTTCCCAAAACAAACACTGAAATAAGGATAACTGTAAAAATACTCTGGGTTTATCTTTTTGTTTGTTTTGTTTTAGGATCTCTCACCAAATTAAATCAGTAATACCTTGTGTTCTAAGGATTTATCAGTTTAATTCATCAGCTTGCACTGATTTGTCCTACGGAAAGACATATAGTAATTTAGAAGTTTATCCTAATCACAAGATCCTATACCCTGCTCTGATTGATGTTCTTTGTGATCTTGAAAAAGATCTATGCCTCAATTCTATGCCTCAACTCAATGTCACTCTATGCCTCAATTTCCTATCAGTTAAGTGAAAATAACTGTTAATATTGCATGCACATGCATAAAGCCAATCATACCAAGGATTTTCTATTTCCTTTCCTTATGTAGAAAGAGTTCAAAACATTATGAAAGAAAAAGAAAACAAACCTGTATTAATATATTCTACAGAATTTTCAAAGCCTGTATTAGTAGCACTGTAGTTAATTTATGAATCTGTGGATTATTTGACTTTTCATTGAGTGTCACAGAAAGTAAGCTTAGGCCTCGTTGTCTGGATCTTAAATTTGACTGAGTTGTGTTAAAAAGCTCATACAGCTAGGCATGTGACAGCCTCACTGAGTATGCTGAAGAACGTTACTTATTCCTTCCAAAATCAAGAGTAAACTGGCATTAGATTTTCCCTTTTTCCAATTAATAGCCCAGAAATCATTTATGTGCTTTGAAAAAAAATAGAATCACTTGGGGCCAAACCCACACTGTCTCTTGGAGATTCACCAGTGAAACTGGAGAGAAAATAGACATAACTTTTACAGAATCATAGAAAAATGGTGAATGTAAATTTGAAATACTGCCTGTCATCAGTCCTCAGATTCTCAGTTTATGTTAGCTGATCTGACAAGCAACACTGTCTTTACACATTTAATTAAAATGTACATAGGACAAACACTAGCCATTTCATACAGGCCACCCAATATGTTTTGCGTTACCACAGCTTCAAAAGTGACTTCCTCAGATTTAGCTCCTATGTCAAGAACCCTTTCTTGTTTCTTCCTTTAGATAGCAAACACATATCTGGCATACAACCATTTCAATTTTCACAGGACAGATTTTGTCTTTTTTTTCTACCAATTATTACAGATCTCAGCTCAGAGTACATGTACCTTTAAAGTACACAAAGTCCAAACACCAAACCCAAACATTTTAAATTTTAGCATCTGATGAAGATTTTGAATGCTGAAGAGTTGGCATTTCCATTCTAGCTTGAAGTTTTATGCAACAAAAAATCAGGAACATCAGAGTTCACAGGTGTTCTTACATGTGTGTACGCTTTTCACTGTGCTTAAATAAGCTTATATAATCAGGAACTTGGTTAATAATATCTCATTTATGAATTTGCCTATTTAGCTGAAAATACCCTATTAATTTTAGTTCACTAAAATATAACCCAGCTGTAACTTGACCCATTTTGAGTAGCTATACTTAAACCAGTGTTATGTTTTTAGTACTAAAGACTGATAACTTGATAGCTCCCCAGGGTTTGTTGGTTACGGTTTAAGCACAGAGCTGACATTACATGCTATTTTTCTGAAAATCCCAGCAGTAATATTACTGATGAGATACTGGTATGTCAAGGCATATTCAACAATTAAGTTGGAATGTGAATATCTTCAAATACATAGCATCATTCACCATCCTACAATTTAATTCATTTTTAGAGCTCTTTAATCCTATGAAAATGGAACTGTAAACCCTAACAAAAACAGTAGTTCAGGAGTGCTCTTTGGGCCAAGACAAAACCAGCCTGGATTCTGTCATCCTTACCGATGGTGAACAGTAAGTTACACTGTAAATACTCCTCATTATTTCAGTATGAATAAAGGTCACAGAATGTGGTGCTTAGGGATTACATAATAATTTTTCATCTGCATTTCCCAATGTGTTTAGCATGCATTACTCATTCATTCCTGCTTCTCAATTGGGAAGCTGATGTAAAGTTAGATCAAATGAGGTATCCTATTCAACAAGACAAAGGGAGCCAAGGACCTTATTTCTTCTTTTAAACTAATTTCAATAGAACAGGGTTGTATTTTATTAACATTTTTTTCTGCTTGACATATCCCAAAAGCTACATTTCAAGAGGTCCGCCATGTCTATCTTTATTACTGTCATTTCTTAGCACATCAACGAATGCAAGCAGTGATGCTGCCTGATCATGACAAACACTTCAGTCCAAACACAGAAGAAAAAAATAACCATAGGTAGCAAATCCATGAATCTGAATGATTTAAGGCTTTCATTCAGATTAATGGAGGGTTTTATTCTATTTCCCAGAATTTATGTGTTTGTTTTTTCATATTAAAGGAAGTTTCTAGCTTCTGGTTGTGAAGATAGCCTTGACAATGTAAACCAACATACTTTCATCTTGTTGAGCCCTCATCCTTACCAGCTAAAACAATAGCATCAAGCACAGTTAACTTCCCCCATTCATCTTACTGGAGTGTCAGCCTTGAAGCATAAACATGCACACTTAAGTACCAACACTGTTAACCAATTCACTGCTTATTATAACATGAAAAATATCCAGTCAGCACAATTAGTGTCTGGATGTTTGTGATGTTCATCCCATGCTATCCCTTAAAAATCTTTAACAAAGTAATGTGTTCAAAATGAATATATTGAAATAAGTATGCATATAATGAAACATTAATAAAAAAAAATAGAGAACAACTAAGCCTAAGGTCTGTTTTTCTGCGTAATGTTGCATACTAAAGCTTTGGCATGCTTTTCAAACAGCTCCTTCTGCATATCCAAGCAGTGACTCACCTACTCCCTACCTCCAACTCTTGCAGTCCACAATCAATTTCTTGATTTCCATGACAAAAATGTCACTACACATATATGTTTAACCTTGTCAAGAGAAGTGTTCAAAATTGGCCTCAAAGGACCTGAATACTCGTTTATACTGAAATGGTTGGGGGGAAAAAAAAAAAAGAGAGAGAGAGAAATTATAACAAAATACACCAACATCATCTTCCTGGCAGTACTGAAGTATTGCAAAGATGATGAGGGAAACAAAAAGATTACAAGAAATTTGCCCCTTCTTCTTAAGCCTTTCAGACAAAAATAAATAATATTCAGTTATTATACATCAGAATCAGTTTTTCTCTTGAGAAACCAAAAACTATAATATGCCCAATTTACAGATGAAGAAAGTGAGGTTTTAACCTGAAAAGGTCATTCAACAAGAGAGCATTAGCAGAGACTGTGAAGAACACAAAGTTCCAACAGTTTACTGAATTACTCTACCTCTGTTCAGGTGGAGTTTTGTGCATTCATTGTCAACTCCATTAATATCTGATAGGAAAGAGGCTGCCATCTGGCCTCCTTACCTTGAATCTCTGAATTGCAACATGAACCCACAGCCACAGCATCAAGCATAAATGCCAAATCTAGTGCTACTAGAAACCAAGAAATATTCATGCTTTGCCAATACTACCAGCCTGACAGAGGACAAGGCTGGTAGAGGAAATCAGCCTCTATTATGAAAACATTTCATGAGGTCCCCAAACAATGGAAGTAAACTTTAACAGGAACCAAAAGCATATTCCTGATTCCTCTCTCTGTATTGTTCAGTGCTCCGACCAGGAACAAATTAATCTAATTAATACGCACTGTGTGTACCTGATTCCTGAATGCGTATCTGTGTTTCCCCCTAGAGATTTTCCTTTTCTCCTCATCTGCATTCATCTCTGAAAATAAGTTTATAGGCAGCTTTTCACAAACCCTTTTTTCTGCCTGCATCTTTCTGCCCCTGCTTCTGACATGGGGATCAACGTTTTTACACTGAAAATACAGTTAAGCACAGAATACATTTTAAAACTTCTACAGTATGAAGAAGTGGGATGCATTTTTTATGTAAGAAAAGTGAAAAGCACCTGGAGTATGCATCTTTCAGGGGAAAAAAAATGTATTTTCAGGCATAATCCCGAAATAATCCTTGAATAATCCTTGGCTGTTGCTTTTATTGAGCAACACCTGACATAAACATATAAAAACAGTCAAGATAGCATTCAAGTCAAGTTCATATGGCCCTATGTGATTAGAAGCTTTAAAAACAGATTTCAAAAACTGTATTTACTTTCACTGGTTTAGCTCTTGCAGAAGGAATCTTTCAATCTAGTTTTTATTGAGAAGGCACTTTTTGCTTTCAGCACATTTAACAGATACAGTAAAGTATTACACGACTTGCACGATTATTTTGTTACTGCATTTCTATTTAGGTATGCAGAGCAGCATGCAGAACCGCAGTTTGTGTGGAAAACACGAACGAAGAAAAGAGAAAAAGATACCAGACTGGCAGCGATCCCAAGCTGCTCACATGCTGATGTTCAAGATAGCACATGTGTGTGCCACATGAGCAGGTGAAACTGTGATCCTACATGTGTGGAAGGGAGAATAGTAATTAAACAATCAGATGTGCTAAGTGCATCATGCTGGGACACCACTACGCTTCAGATGGGCTACGAGGGTTGAAACCTGAGGCAATAACTCAGGAGGCAGCCAAGCTACAGCTATGATTATAAGGATTTCCATGAGGTCCCTGAAGTGAAACGATGCCTGTAGTGTCCTGACACACTCCCCAGCAGAAGCCAGACACTTCAGCTGCGAAGACGCTAAGATTTCACTCTGCATTCGTTCCACAGCTCCTCTCCTGCCCTAACGGGCTGCAGCCCTCCCCACTGAGATTCCCCATCTCTGCCTGCTCCCCGGGACGGTGACTTGCCCTCGCAATGAGGCCAGCTCGACAGACCGGGCCCTGGACCTGTCCCAACGGTCTGAGCGCTCTGCCCTCTGCCGGGCCAGAGCTGCGGTACCACAAGCCATGCACCGCTGGCTGGCGGCGATGGAGGGACACAGGGAGCCCCCCAGCAAGAAGTTATTTCCTTCTGATTTTAATTGTGGCTGTCAAAAGGGTAGTGAAAGGGGTTTCAATAAAGCCTGAGAAGTTAAAATCTGTGCTTGCTTTAACAGCTGTCAAAAACTTTCATTCCAGAGCAGCATGGATTTCTGCGTCCTGTTTTGTACTTCCCTCTCCATTTGGACTGATAATATTTGCCCAGAATTTTTTTATTTTTTCATTTTTAAATAGAATGTGATCATTGTGTTAAAATAATTATTGTCGTTATTTCTTTTGATGTAGAGGCTATACTGTCTGGAGAACACGGGTTTAGGCTTTGCACTGTCACTGAACTATTAACCTAAACTGCATGGACATGCTATGCCAAATAGCCATGCATTTGTTCAGCTGGTCATGGCCCTTTTTAAAGCAAAACACGGGGATTTTCTCAAGAAGAGATACAGCAGAGGGTCACAGAGGGCACCTACCCCTCTGCTCCAGCCCTGACCTGAGGAGCACCACTGGGGCCCTGTTGTTTCTCCTGTCCGAAATTACACACTCAGAGGTTGTTGAGCACCACAGCCCTGATCTCTTGCACTGTCTCTGAGAACTGCTGTCATGTGAGCAATAAATGCCCATCAGTGAATATTTCACTCCACTTTCTGTTGCTGAATGCAAAGCAGCATGGAGCTTGTGATAGAAGCCTTGTGTACCATGAACCCAAGCTGAACACAGACTGCCTGCCTTTTCTTAACCGTGCGTAGAATTGCCTACCAGGAATCCCAATATATTTTATATGTCATTAATGAAGTTAACATTTCTATCAAATACTGTTCCTTTCTGGGATTCTTACTCAACCTTGAGGATAATAATCAAGAAAAAAAAAAACTTTCACATTATTAAATGTTTGATTGCAACAGTACAGAAGACTCAGGTAGCACAATGCCACTTTGGCCTATTTCCAGTATGGGAAATTTTTTCCATACTTTTTTTTTTTTTTTCCCAAGTCAATATATTGCAAAACAGTTGCTTTCTTTTATATCACAGATTTATCCAGAGTTTACAATGCAATCATTGCTCCTTGCTATTGGAAATGATTTATTTAGCCAGTTTTGGCCTTAATTCCAAAAGGCTGAATGCCAAATCATTACAGTGTATCTGGTGTTCTGTTGTCAGAAAATATGATCTAGCATTAAGATACTACTCAGAGACTCTGAAAGCCAGAGAAAATAATTGTGGTAAATCAAAACCTCATAAATACTTTATAAAGTTGTTTTTAATGTCTGTCCTTATGTGTGACAAAAAAGTACCAGTTTACATGCAATGAGAATACATGAGTTTGGAGGCTTCATTTCCTATACTGTCTAAGTTTTAAAACCCTATTATAGTCAATCCCATATAGATGCAGAAGTCAGACAGTTGTTGTCACTTTATATTTTCTGGTACTACTGCATTTTAATAAGCCAAAAGACAGTAAAATACTTTTCTAGATTTAACTCCAAATGATGTATTTTCTTTTATCTTTTATCTTTTTTTTTTTTAAATATATATATATATATATAAAATATTATTTTAAAGAGAGTACCAAGAATATAAGAACTGTATACATGGCTCTGAAGTTGAGGCCACAACCATGCAAGCATATACACACAGTAAATGCTCAAGGCAGTTAAAGAAAAGCACATGCCAAAGACTTAGGAGCAGCTGGCCCCAAATTCTGGCCTCAACACACCATGTGAAATTGAACATGTGTGGACTAGGTTTGACTCCCTTCAGATGCCTCTGGAACACAGTAATATCTCACTGGGTAAGGAATCTGTTCTGTCTTCCAAACTACTTATGCCAATAACTTAATATTTCTCCACCAAAAAATCCATAACGGTTTTCCTGCGCAGCACATCGCTGTGATGGATCACGATGATTGCCGGAAGCTTGAAAATGGTAGTGTATCGGGGATGGATATTAAATTGACTCTGTCTAGAGGCATGGGAATCATGAGGGAGCAACAGGCAGAATAATAAACTCAAGCAGAGATCATGTCCAGATCTTGCTCTGTAAATATTCCACTTATTTTTGGAGAACCAGAAATCTATCGTTTACCTTTTATGGTTATAAAATTGCATTACCCACAAGAGAAGTGGGGGCCGGAGAAGTTGCTACTTCACATTGTATTGAATACAAATTCAGAAGCAACTAACCAATGCAATATGGAGAGGTGCTTTCTGCAAAAAGGAAACCACAGAGTCCAGGAGGGAACACTGTGTTGAAAAAAGGGGGCTGGGCTTGGAGGTAGAGCTCAGCCTGATCTCACTCAGTTGACACTAACAGTTTAAACCATGGCTTCATTCCAAAGGAGGACAGAACTTGCTTGATCACACTCATGCATCACTGTGAAAGAAACAGAAGGCAATGAAAACACTCAAATCTCTGATGTACTTGATTAGCTATAGAAGCAATAGCAATTTCACTCAGCTTTGTTTTTTTGTTTGGTTGCATTATTGCTTTTTTGCTAGCAAGGAAAGAGACTGATCTACATGTTCCAGGGTGACCAATAACTCTGTGGTCCTGGCTCAAAAGAAGCAAGAATTGTATTTCATAGATTGTAAGCAACTTTTATAAGTGTTTCATGCTGAACAGTCAGTTCCTGACACATTCAGACTCTTTAAACAATTCTGAAAATTCTGACCATCGTGTGAACTTCTTTCTAGCAAGAGTAGTAATGGCATCTCACCAAGAAACCCAGAATGAGGAAGAAGGAATCTGGGGACAACCATACAAACAACAGTATTTCTGCTTACACCCTGCTATCAGAGTTTTTAATCTGTCCCGGTTTCCTTGTACATCATTTGTTTTTGAATAAGTTAGCCCCTCTACTGACTCTGCAATGACAGTCTCATTTCAAAAAAATTGAAATCACTAGCCTTAATAAATGTTGAATCAAAACCCAACATTCCAGAAAAATGCTTGGCTTTGATCCACATATATCTTAAGATAACAGACCTGCAGAGTACATTCCACTTTAGAAGACTGTAAATATGAATTACTCCCAGTTTATTAGGATTGTGGAATAAGAACTTTTCAGCTGAAGACAGCTTTCAATGGTCTTTCAGTGCCCTTAAAGTTTGATTATAAGTATGAAATGAAACACTAGCAGTGTAAAAGATAAAACATGCATTATACAAGAAACAAGATTTTCTTCAGTTACATTCAACTTCTAAGAGATATAAATAAAGCTTTGTACCAACCAAAAATACTTTTCACTGAAATATCCTATTCATTAGGTGATTCCACACTGTATTTACTTAATGTCTCTGTTTCATTGACATTATTCTTAAGATAAGAAATAGTCATCATCCATGTTCTTCTACAGAAGTATCATAGAACAACTTGGGTTGGAAGGGACCCTACGAATCATCCAGTTCCAATCCCCCTGCCACAGGTATGGCCGCCAACCTCCAGATCTTGTACTAGACCAGGTTGCCCAGGGCCCCACCCAACTTGGTCTTGAACACTTCCAAGGACAGAGCACCCACAGCTTCTCTGGGCAGCCTGTTCCAGCACCTCACCACTCTCTCTATAAAGAACTTCCCCCTGACATTCAATCTAAACCTTCCCTCCTTGAGCTTAAAACCATTCCTCCTTGTCCTATCAACAGAGTTAAAGGCATCAGCTAGAGCTGGAAGACACAATTCATGCACGTAGGCATGATTTTTAAAGTTCTACCTCAACAGGTATTCTATTGTGTTTAAAATAACAGCCCCATTCAGTTTAGCTACAATTTGGGGTGTTGAGCAGTTCTGCAAATTCATTTGCCACAGACTCTGCCATCAGACACCCAAAACAAACGATACACAGTTACTAACTGTGTCTCAGAAGGCTGTTTTAATAGTCTCCTGGTACCAACCTCAGGAAGCAGAAGTGGGAAGATAATATCAGGCATCACGAAGATGCTATACGTGGAACACTATTTTTCCATCTTCTGCAGTCCCTCAATACAGCTTCCAGATTCTGCAACAAGAGAGAACTGTTGCATTGCTACAGTATGCAGATTCAATCTTCTAACAGGTTCTGTCTGAATACTGACTTTATTTTTTTTTTTTTTTCTGCTAAAATAGGAGATAAACATGCAAGCCAAACATTTCATAATTAAAATTGCCTGAAGGGTTCAGGTTATCTCTGCATGTTCCATAGGAAATTCTGCAATTAAGAAATGAACATACCTCAAAAATCTGTATTAAAAAAAATAAGCTTTCCAAAGCTAATCTGTTTTAATGATTCTAAGTGTCTGTAGTTTTTAATATTACTTTTTTTTTTCAAAATAAAAAATATAAATGCAAAGTGATGAGAATATTAAACATTTAATTCTGAAAACAAGATAACAAAACCATGCAGCAGTATCAAAGCACCTTCTCTCCTCCACCATTACCTAAGGAAATCTTTAAAATGGGCAGATATTAACATAAATTATCCTCAGCCAAAGCTATGACATAACCAAGATTTTGAAAACTTTAAAAGCATTCTCTTTAGTTGCTTGTCTATATGTGATTTTCTATTTCTCTTAAAAATGCTAGCCATAAAATGAGAAGCAAAATGAAATTCTGTCAGATGGTATTAGATTATCATTCATGTCGTTGGCAGCAGGGTTGGAACATTGAGATCTTTTGCAGACTAGATACTGAGAGTTAATGGAGGAGCTAACAGCCAAAGGAGTATTTATGTTTGGGTTTTATTCCCTGTCAAAGAAGAAATTGTGATAACCAGAAACTTCGGACTCATAGAAAGTTTTACATTACTATATTCTACACTTATTCCATACTTTTTCATGATTTCTTGCTTGCATCTTCAGAATATATAATTTGCTTGTGATTTTCTTTAAAGATCTATTTGAATTAAGAACTGTTTTGTGTTTATGAAGTACAGCAAGGCCAAGTGGAAGGTCCTGCACCTGGGTCAGGGCAATCCCAAGCATAAGTGCAGTCTAGGCAGAAAATGGATTGAGAGCATCCCTGGGGAGAAGGACTTAGTGTGTTTGTTGATGGGAAGATCAACATGAGCCAGCATGTGCTCTTGCACCCAGAAAATCAACAGTATCTTAGGCGGCATCAAAAGAAGTATAGCTAGCTGGTCAAGGGAAGGGATTCTCCCCCTATACTTTGCCTTTGTTTCCCATTTTTATTGCTCAGCACTGTGCTACATGGTAGGAAATATCCTTTTGACCATTTTTAGTCAGCTGTCTTGGTTCTGTCCCTTCCCAGCTTCTTCTGCACTCTCAGTTCCCTTACTGGCAGGGCAGTATGAGAAGCCAAAAATCCCTGGCTTAGTGCAAGCACTACTCAGTAACAACATCAGTGTGCTATCAACATTATTTTCATACTAAAGAAAAAAAATGGCACCATTACCACTCAAATTCCCAGTTTCTGTTGAAACCATGTGTTTTTGAGTTCTGTTTTTGTTTTTGTTTTTTTTTTAAAAAGTTTTGAGGCAACAACAAATTTTTATGACAACAATTTTTTCATTGTTAATTATAAGTGAATATTTCATGGGAAGAAGGGATAGTTAGGCATGTCAAGAAAAAAGAATGTTCAAAACAGGAAAAGAAATTTTCAGTGAATTTACTTTTCTGATTTCAGCTGACAATATCTGAAACTCTTTAGTACTTTTGTGCAAGATGATTGGATTACTAACAAGATGCTTTGAAATACTTTCTCTTGGTAAGGTTCTTAATTTTTAATCTCAGGGGAAGAAAAAGAAAAAAAGCAGCAATATTCTTCCAAATACAATGCTCTTAATCCAGAAGAAAAATGAGTACTAGCACAGTAGGTGGTCGCCTTCCTGCTGAATCACTATCAATGCCTGCACCATCTGGATTTTCCTTGGAGACCTCCTATCCAAGAACTGACAAGACCAAACCTTACTTATTTATGTGACGAGATCATATGTATGCAAGCAAATGAAGCAAATACCATTTGTTAAGTTTACAAATACTGTATGAGACAACTAGTGTGTAAGTAGGCTTTATGAAATTCCATGTCAGTGAAATTTTGTGTATTATTCAGTTTACATACTATTTGTAAGAAAAATGTACCCAGTAAATAAAATAAGTATTCATTTTTGTTGGAAAAAATTATAAAAAATTATTTTACTAAAAATGGATAATGTTTTGTAATTATTGCCTGTGCCCATTTTTTTTCATCACGCAGAACATCCAAAAGCAGTATGTCAAGTGGTAGCATAGCAGCCAACAAAAAATGAGTTAAACAGAGCTTATAAAATGAAATTAAATATTTTGTGTCCAAAAGCTTTACTTTATTAAGTAATTTAACTTTTTAATTGCAGTTTAATTTTATTCTGTTTAGAATTTGAAAAAAATGTACATCCATGTTTAAAGGATTTTAAAAAGAAAATGGTATTTTTTAAACCCTGAAACAATGCATATATGTTTTTGAAGAATCTAAATTACAAACAGAAATCTATAAATAATTGTGAATGATAACTGAGAGCAACAAGCTTTTCAAATCTCTGAGCAATGTAGCCATCACAAATATCCCATATAACTCAGAATGAAAGTTATATATTTCATTATGTACAGTTTTATACTAATATCCAAAAATAGGGAAGTAGTGGAAAATCAAGTTCAGAAGTTCATTTCTAGGTTTAATACAAACTGAACAGAATTAGAAGGCACTATAATTCTGACCTCCTACTCGCTCATGAATCTTTCATGGTATCAAAAGACTTCTTCCCTCTTCTTTTATAGTTAGCAACCTGGCTACTTTCCCAAAGAAGCATTTTTCTACTAATCTAAATGTAACCTATCAGTTTCTCTCTTTTCTTTTTTTTTTTTTATTTGCTATTTCTTCATTATCGTTAATCTGATTTCTTTTTCCCTTTTCCCCCTCTTATTAAAAAAAAAAAAATAGAAAAGAAACAAAAACCATGAGATCAAGCAAACAGACTTTGATACTCTCCATTAGTATTTAATAAAGGGATAAGAGATAAAACTTGTGTGGGATGGAACAGTTTGGGTGAAAGAGAGCCTTACAGATCTTCTGGTCCAACATCCTGACAATTCAGGGCTAAAGAAAAGTTCAGGCATGTTACTGTGGGCAATATTCAGTGCCCAACAAAGAACAATTTCTCATTTAATTTCCTCTCAAAATTAGAAATGCATGTGGCTTTTGTAGACATACACCAGATAAATACTTTAGGTAACTAATTGAAAAGCAGCATCTCTGCATAAAGAGAGGCCAGAACAAGATTTCCTCCACTGCACCACTCAGGCTATCTAAATTAGAAGGCACTCTCTATAGATCTACAACTACATGGTGATAAGGCATTCCTAGAGTTGAACCAGACCTAAATCTATGAGAAATGTTCAGTAGTGCTAAGGATAATGTTGAAGTCTGATTCTGAGAAATGAGGATCACCATGAGTTGCACTGCCAGCTGCTCTCAAACATGTTTGCTTTATAGCTCAGGCTGGCCTCTGCATGCTGAAGTCAGCAGCTCTTATTATACCACTGAAGAGACTCAGTATAGCTCAGGTGTTGAACTCAGTTGTGATAGCACAATTTTCACCTGCTTAAAGAATAGAGGGACATTTCTAGTGACTGCAATAGAGACAATAACAATTTCCATACTGTAGCTATACAGTACTCATAAATAGCCTTCCAAGATTGTTGATGACTATTGCCTTCTCTTCTACATGGCAAGAACACTGCAGCACACTTCTTACAAACAATTCCTTTCCTACAGATGGAACCCTGCAAAAATGAACAGATGTCTACAAGAACATGACAACATGAGGCACAGACTTGTCAGTCATTCTGGCCCAGCTCAGCCACACATAATCTCTCAGCGTATCAGACATTTAGTAGGTATTGCAGAGTGTGTCTGAAGCTTAGTCTTACAGGCATGCTTAACCTTGAGCTCTCACACATGATTTTTTGTCTAGATCCAACTCACCTGCTTCTTCCATATTAGTACTGTGGATGCTTGCTTCTTCTGTTACATGCTCTGTTATTTATAAAATCATTTTCAAATGTTTTAATTGTCCATTTTCAAATCCTTAAGTCTATCACAAACATTGTGCAGCCTTTTATTTTTATTATTTGTAAGAGGCCATTTAGAATTTAGGTGCTTAGTGGTTTAGTTAAGGGGGATGAGAATTACCCACAGAGTACCAAACAAGCAAAAGCCAGTATAATTACTACTAGCAGATGTAGCTAGACATTTTGTTTCTGACTTATGGCTGCTGCATAAAAGGCATGTTCAAATTCAGAATCAAATTAAGGCTAATGAAGTAAGCCAAATAATATTTAAATAATTGAAACCCTGTTTGTACTAAAACACATTCTACTTTAAATTAATCATCATTAATAGAAATAAAATTCATACTTAAAATATGCTTTCCCTTTGTATTCATATAAGCAAGCAGATAAAAACACAACTGAAGCTATGTCTTACAAAAGTACCATGACCTACATTATTTAAAAATCACTATAAAATAGAGTTCTGCTTCTTTTAGATGCCTTCTTTATCTAAGAATTAATAATCAAATGTAAAGCGCCTAGACATTTTAAGTCAATGAGATTTGTAAACACACAGCAAAAGATCATACAGATGTAATCATGCATTTTCAGAAACAGGCCTGAGCAAGAAAGATGTTCTGTTTCTGAGAAAGGAAAGCAAGAGATAAATACAGTATTCACTTTTTCATCTGCAGTTACACAGCCAGGTAGAGCATTTTGAAAAGCACAGAGTTATATTTATGTGAAAGACCCAGTTCCCACTACTGAAAATATATTTATGAATCACATGGTATCATATCTCAGTTGCAGAGACAACTGCAGTATGCAAATACATATTCCTTCCTTTTGCTGCAGCCTCAGACTGACTCAGACATATGGTTTGCAGAATGCTTGCAACTGTCTCATTTTTGGCACTTCAAGTACAGGAAGCAATATGTTATTTGTATATTCTGTTAGGGACTAATACAACACAAAGCCCACTGAAGCAGTTCAACTTTAGATCATACCTTTTAAGTCTCTCCTGCCTCATCTACCCTGTTTCCTGACAAGGAGTCATTTAGATTTTTTTGTAAAGGTAGTTTGACATCTGCTCTAGTGGTCATCACTAACCTTAAGGCTTCTTTTGCATTGTTCTCTGTTTATGCTGCATTTTTTTCCATTGCCTCTGTGTTAGGACCCAGACCTCAGCTTTGCGAAGACAACATAAATATTTCCATTACTTTATGATAAAGGATTGGAAACCAAGTCTCCCTCTGGGATGAGAAGTGAATTGCATGACTTCCAACTAGAAAGACTACAGTCTGCATCAGGATGCTTGCCTGTCCCGCTGCACCCAAGTTTCTGAGTATTTGTACAAAAGCTACATGTTTGCTGTGTCAGCATGTTAGGCAGCAATGCTTCTAATGACAAGAAATAAAATGTTTCTCTCATTCAGTGTCAACAGTATTTACACATCAATCCCAGTTGCATTTTATTTTAATGTGGCTCAAATTAGAGTAATTCAATCACAATTTTATTTCTCCTGTGCTTGTTTTAGTACCAGAGAAGTTGCCTTTTTAAAAATCTGACTGATAACAGAGAGCACAATACAAATTTTACTCCTTACTCTTTTAAAGCAGTATACACGCACACTGGTCAAAATTTGCCCATTAGTAAAAGGACACTTACCAGTTCTGTCCTCTAAGATCTACAGTAATGTCTTTTATTTGAGGAAGAAAACAGGTTAATAAATAATTCAAATTCTGAGGTTTATTGGCCTTTTTTGTCATTCACTTCCAGTGGGAATTATAGCAAGGAACAGTTGCCCTTGTTAACCTGCAAACATTTTTCACTCAGTTAGGTCACTGCCTCTGGCTCAAGGGTCCAATTTTCCTTTCATTCATTAAGCACATTGGGAAGCCGAGTTCCTAACCCTTTCCAGTCTAAATGTGGAACAATCACATCCCCTCACAATCAAGTGCCCATGTGCTGGGACCTTTACGTTTCACCGTGATCTCTCAGTGACGCAAATTTTTAACAATTGAAGGATATTAAGTCAAAAAGTCGTTTTCTAATTGGAGGAGCTCAGGGGATTTCAAATAATGGACTCTTATAAACTGGAAGCTGGTACATGTGCCTTTTTAATTACTATTTTTTTTTTTTTTTAATTGGGGGAGAGGGCACTGATAATCTCAGAAAGCAGATTCCAAAAGTTCTGCCTAGGAATAAAGGAAGGCCATGATAACATTTAAAAAACAGCATAAAAAAATTATTGTTTTCATGAGTTGAACTGACATACTCTCATATGACCTTTGACTGGATAGTGTAACTGCTAGAAAACAATGCCATTTTAGTTTTTCAAAGTTTATGCGACATAACTAATTCAGAAATTATATTGGGGGCACTCGTATAAAAGGGAGAATGTCTTCTTCCTATTGCTAAAAGACTTCGGTACAATGAGTCTCAGTGGATGCAGAGATTGATAAATGATGGATGCAGCCTTGTAACTAAGAGCTGAACACTTGAGTTCTATTTAAATAGAGTTTTCCATGCATACAATTGCCTATGCCAAAATATAATAAATATCTTATCTCTCTAAGAATTGAGCAATACTGTTTAAACAGAGCCAATGATATAAAGATAAGCAGAAATAATCACTAATCCTTCACAGCAGGAAGAGGACTTTGTAATGAAAAGACTTAGAAATGGGAAAAACTGCAATGGGAACCTCCAAAAAATTGCTCAGAAGAAGCAATAAGGAGATAGTTGAGTGAGAGAAACATGGAATGTGGAAAAGATTGAATCCAACATCTTTGTATTGATTTCTGACCATCCTGATTCCTCAGTAAAAGTACAGCAAGTATTCCTCATGAGCTGTGTGTAAGGACTTTATGGCACAGTGTGGAGGGGTAAAAAGGGCATGAGATATGCACAGTGTGAAGTTGAATTTTGACAATGGGAGACAAAGGGAAGGGGATGCAGACTAAGGACTGGACAGAGGGAAACAATACACAGAGATCTGGATGTGTGGGATGCATGTAAGTAACTCAGTTGCAGACAGAAAAGATTGACTTGAACACTTATGTTAAATATTAAAGAAGAGCTGGGGATGGGAGGCTGGCAGAAGAAAAGCTGCTATGGGTCTTCAACTTCCAAATACTGAGCTTATTGTTGTCTATATAGAGATTTCCAGAAAAGACTGCAGACATGTCAGAGGAAGTAGAATTTCGTTCAGTGGGAAAAAAGGTGGAAAGGGAAATTTTGGAACTATGTGTTGGCCAATTGTGGAAGAAATTGGAACGGAGTCAAATTTTCAGGGAGATTCCCAAAGAGAGGGAAAAGCAAATTTGGTGTTTTTCAAAAGCACACATAACCAGCTTCCTTCTTATTAGTACACCATGTCTCAGTGTCAACATTTTGCTATTTCTAGAAAAGGAGAGAAGAAATATTTTGTGCGAACCAAGTGACTTTCTACATGCAGACAGCAGAAGTGAAGAGTTCAGCTAGAAGACTGTAGCACAGTTTGTGTTCTTTCTGGAATAAATTACCAATGCAGGCAGGCTATTTAGAATTTCTTACATTCTCAGTGTTTCAGAGCAAGAGATTGATCAACCATAGAGTAAGTCAGAAAATCTTGGAAGAAATTTTTTTTCTTCATTTGGGTTTTGTCAAAATTAATTTTTTTTACATTTATATATACAAAGGTCGCTCCAAAAGTAATGCCTCCTTCTTACTTCCATGGAAAATATAACATATACAAAGAGTACAATAACACTATTTGAAGAAAATTATCAGCTAAGAAGCACTATTTTTCAACATGTGCATGACCATTACTTACGTGTTTTTGCCTGCATGCCATATTCAGAAAAATTTGCATCAGCTGTGCATGGCTGTTTGGAACATGGCTTGTCTCTCACATTGCTGTTGCTGTGTTGAAACACAGCCTCTCTGTGCTCAAGTTCACTGTTTGGTCTCCATAAACATTCAGCAAGTGTTGATGAATATCAGTGGGTGCATTTTTTTTTTCATGGAGAAATACACTTCCACACATTTGCTTCATATGCTAATCCATGTCAGATTCCATTTTTCCAGGTTTCTAACTTTGCTGGCATCTGCCATCACACAGCAAAAAAAATTAATGGAATATTGGTAGGAAGGTTCACTCTCCACTTCCATACCACCAACATCCACCTCAGATGTCATGGGCCAACATAATAAAATAGGAGGCATTACTTTTGGAGCAGCCCTCAATATATTTATGTATGCACACTATGAGAGAGAAATAATTTTATGTTGATTATAGTTATAACTCTATTTGTCAATACTGTGCCAGATACCGGGTAGAGTCTAGATGAGGATCTTTTCTCCTGTTTTTTGCATCCAGTCATACTGATACAAACTGAGCCAAATCAGGGAGCCAAAAGAAAGAGCTGGAAAATCCTCATTATCCCCTAGGGTTCAGGGCAGGCAGATGTGGCTAGGAGATTGTGCTTCCTAAAGCTTCCAGCCTCCTACTTATTCCGGGACAATTTCTTTTTTTTTTTCTTTTTTTTTTTTAATAAATATTAAAATCTTTTCCATACAGGAATGAAACAATGCTTGTAAAACTTGTGTGAGTGTGGCAGATTTATGCTGGGGGAATCCAACTGTCTCTCATTTAGTGGCTGTTACAAAGCTTTGGGCATCAGAGATTCAAATTCCTATATGGACTATAGAGCATCAGAGATTCAAGTTCCTATAGGAGCTCTTTCTATGAAGAATAGTTCTACTTTCACACAGCAAAGAGAATCTGAGTGGGACCCACCTCTTCTTCCCAACCTGGGCCATGAATATTTTTCTCTTTTACTGCCCCAAAAAGCAATGAAGCAAACCCAACACATTTCTGAAAGCTTCAATTTTGAGAAGACACTGCCTTTTTGGGGGGGGACTCCAATGCAGTGGAGCTTTTTAATTACTTTACCCAAGCTCTTTGGAGTGCTTGAATGGCATTGTTACACGAGTGCCGCTTTCCATGTGGACTTCCTCTGAGTACAGATATCAAGTAAAACTGCCTGAAAACGAGTACATCTATTTCAAAAGGAAAGTGTAGACTTATTTTTGAATGAATAAAAATAAATTTTAAAATATCAAAATACTCACTGAAATAGGATTGCAGCTTTCTGCCTAATTCTAGTAAAAAACACAGGTGTTACTAGAAGCTCAGACATCTCAGCTAAAGGATAAAATGAATGATAGAGAAAGAATGATACTACTGTCAACTCATATCCCAAAACCAATGATGCTGTTGCTGCAGACAACAAACTTTCAAAGTCAGCAGTTATTTTAATTTTACTGCAATTCTACTGCTATTCAGAGGTGTTCATGAAAGCTCAGCTTCTGGAATCTTGCAGAGACGTGAATTTCTGTGTAATTTTCCCCTTTAAAATAGGTTTGTATTGGCTAGCTCTAAATTTTAACTCAAAATGCTCAACCATTACAAAGCAGATGGAAATACCTTTCTCTTCAATATAAGCTTCTTAAAAGTTCATGAATTTTAAGGCAGTTCTCTGAAATTCTGGAGCTCAATTCATAATCTTTGAGTTCTCATGCTTGGCAACACAAGATTTTTTCTTTGCCCACACACAAGCTGATGCAAGCAAGTCATGAAAAAGGCTCAATACATCTTGTTGTAGTGTGCTGCCAAACCTTTGTTTGCTGACAAGAGAAGTATTTTGGAAAGGCCTGAGAAGTGCTGCAAATGTCTTTGCCAGCTTTAAAAAAAAATTGAAGTTGCACCTCTGTATTCCAGGCCACACAGACAGAAATCATTTCTGAAATTGAGATTACGCAGGAAAGAATGTCCTCATATACATTTTTTAAAGGACCGAAGCCCAAATGCAATACTGACTCTTTACATTATAAGTCAAAGTTACAAGACAAACTTATTTTTGTGAGTGTGTATGGTAATAGCAACAGATTGCGCTAGTCTGTTCAGGAAGAAACACTTGTAGGTTAACTTCTTGATCGCATTGAGAAATTATTTAAGAAACACTGTTAAAGTTGTTTACACTTTCCATGTACTATGCACAAATATTTGTTTATGAAGCAACTGTGTAGTGCTTTGCCTTTGTCAGCAACTGGAAATTGTTACCAATAACTACATCCAGGGTTTCAAATTCTATAACCTCTATCTGACTCCATGTAATACTTTCCAAGAAACTGCAAAGTGAGAACTCTGGCTTGGACTTCAAGGAAAAGTTATGCTGAGATACACAAAAGTGTTCTGTGAGAAACTTGTTAAGTATTTCCAATACTGCACATTACCCCCTATCTCTACAGCCATGCAGAGAAGTCCCTATATTCTTACACAAAATGTGTTTATAGTGTCAGACAGAAGTTTGAGCCCATTCTTAAAATCAGACATAACTCCTACAGTATGATATAGTATCACATCATTCCTTTCTTCTCTACCATCAAGTTTAAAAAGCTCCCTTTTTCCTTTTTTTCCATCTAAGTAAGTCCCTCAACTGGCCAGCTCTGTAGGGTGATATTTATACAACAGTAGACATATAAGTCCCAAACTTTCTTGTCCCATTTTATTTCCAGCTTTCACTCTTTCATAATTGGCTCAATACAGTGAATTTTTACTTCCTGTTATTACATGTTATACAAATAACAGAAGGTCTGAAGTGTGCTTTTGAAATTATCTTGTTTGTTTAGTTTTAAGACATCAGATCTTACTACATTACCTTGCTAACTTAAAAAGAAACTTTAGGTATCAAGACAGACAAAATAGCTGGGAAAAGCATACAGGGCATTCTGTTGTCCTCCTCAAGAAGCACCATTCCCAGATTCCAAAAGCTATCCCAGATAAATTAATACAGTATTTGACACATTGTTAGCATTCTATCCTTAACAATATCTATCACAGAACAATACCCAGTGGATTTTGTGGGTTCAGCTTTCTACAAAACTATTCTTTCCTTCATACCAAAAAGGACAAAAAAGAAGAAAATACAGAGGCATGGGAAAGTAAGTTAGGCAGGAAGTAAGTTGATATTCACATTTGTTTTCCAGAAGAAATGCATATTTAAAAAAAAAAAAAAAAAGATATATACTTAAAAACATAACTTTTTAGCATTTTATTACTATTTATTCAGAGTCCTGTGGGATAGAATTAATGACACATAACAGATCAGAAAGCTTTGAATATCCTTAAATTCACACTGATCAAAGTAAGAGCCAAAAGCATGGGAATTGAGTATTCTTTCCAATTTCTTAACATGTACATTTAACCTAGGTTGCAATTTGAGAATAGAAAATAATTAGGGAATTCATATCACGTAAGAATTCTTGGAAGAGTTAATTGTACCTAATACTAGAAAAGCAGTTTCAGGGCAGTTCACTCTCTACTACTTAGAAAACTCAGGAAACAAATGACAGTCCATAGAGTTTGGGTACAGCATAATTAATTGATGTTCATTTCACATTCCTGATACTTGATGAAAACTGAAAATATTCAGAATGTCACTGTATAGGAACTAAGAGTGGTCTGATGGAGTCATGAAAAAAAAAGACACTAAACAACTCACAAACAGAATATATAAAAGCAAAACATCACTACCATTAGACTCAACCAAGTTTCTTATTAGTTTCTTATTGGTAGGCGATCAAGTCCTAGAACTTTAGAAAATCCTCCAGTGACAAAACATTCAGGTTTTTCTTTTCCAGCATGGAAGTCCCCAGAAGACTTCTCAAGTTTCAGAAATCACACCCACTAACCACTATCATCAAATAAAAGGTGGAGAGATTCTCCATAGTACCTCCCTAAAATCCAAAGAGAGTTTATAGTCTCCAACAGAGAGCCTCATCCCTATTGGCCAATCTTTCCCATTACTAAAACCTTATCTGCAACACTGCATATATTTCTCTTTTTGAATTATCACTATCATTGCTCAAAACCTCTTTTTTTTTTTTAATTTATGTTGCACCTGATGGGTGAATACTGCTCAGCTCAGGCCGCATTTTGGAGCACCTGTATCACACGCTTAAGCTCTGGCTTGAATTTCCAGAACTCTTGTCTATATAGTCAGCTGCTGACAATGTATGAAACAGTTTCCGTACTTTTTGCACAAGCCGAAGTGTGCAAAGGGATTAAATAGAGTGACTGGATCAAGTAAAGTGGAGAAAGGAGGGCTATGCACAAACACCCCAAACACATCGTTATATTTCTGAGCAGTCCACGCTACAGACTTTCTGGCTGGAAGGAGTTATAGCACAGATCCTACTATGCTGTGTGAAAAAACTGCAAGTGAGAAAGAGAGGTTTCTTTTCATCACCCTCCAATATATATATGAAAAGAAAGGAGAAACAATTCCAGTGAGGATCTGCTTTATGAGACCACAGCAATACAACAAGATATTACTAAAATGGTACACTTGGTTCTAATAGCATAGCTAATTGTTAATTCTCAATAGGATTTCTTTTCCTAGTATGGCTTTGCCAGTAGGATGGTAGAATCATAAAGCTCAAAATATTTCCTGAGAACAATATTTCCTAAAATTTAAAGACAAATGTCTTTATTTTTTTATTGCTAAAATTTAAGTTCTCCACCTAATTCTGGACAAGTGGATGACAGAATTTTGGAAATCCAATTTCCTTCTGATTTTCCTTTTCTAAATACATTTGTATTAGCAAATTGTTTGACTCTTAAATTATATCAATTTCAGAAAGAACATAAATCAATCTAACTCCTTCGAAGTGAGCCTGCTGTATGAATAACAAAATCAAATTCATCATGTCCCAGAGAGGATGTCTAATTAATTAATTCCTAATTTTCACGTTTTCTGAATGCACCTGAATTTCACATTGAAGACATGCCCCCATATGTCTATCTGTATTACCTTCAAAGGTGTCTTAGCAGGTTTTCCAATATCAGCTGCTTCAGAATTCTTCTCAAGAATATTTTTTTTATTACTTTGATTCATATCATTCCAAAGGTCTGCATTTTTCCTTATTCTATTTCCCTTTTCAGCAGCTGTAAGCTACTTTGATCTCGGAATATAACTTGATAGACTAAGTTGCAGTGTTCTGGTTCCTCTCCCCTTGTACCAAAGGGGTCAGCCACATGTGCTTACATCTCAAATGCCCAAAGGTAAATAGCCATAATTTTGACAGTTATTTGCCTGTATTATCTTTCTGCTCTTCAATCCTTGGTAAAGATTTTAGATAATATTCTTTTTCTATTTAAAATGAAGAAACTTCTCACTGGCGTGTGACAATGCTCAGATTGTGTGATCGATGCTTAATTTTCTAAATTACTGTCACAAAAAGTTCATCAGTATTTCGGACTGAGAATCTGGATCCTCTTGAATACAGAAGACAAAAAATATAAACGATATTTGCGAGTACAGTTATTTTTTATCCATAGACAACCGTGTCCAGAAATGTACACTTGTGAGGAAAGAACACAAGAATCAAATGTTAGTGTAACAATTTTTTAACACTGTCCTTTGGGGTCCATGGATCAATATCAGCTGTGAAACTAGACCTGAAGAGCAGGTTTGTACTTGCTCTTTGGAGCCTTCCTGTCCTGACCACATCTTCTTTTTTCTTTCCTTTCTTTGTCAGACAAAACTGAAGTTATTCTTTTCTCATTCCTAACCACTTGCCTCTTGTACAATATATTTATTTCCTGTCTTTCATGTTTGCATAAGAATCTTGTAGCACTCAAGTACACACATTGAACAATAACGATTAATCACATAAACTGAGAACTCAGAAGAAAAGAATCAACTGAGCTAAAAATGTTTAAAGTTCTGCAAGGGCTTAAAGTTTACAAACTAAAAGGACAAGGGTTTCTGGAAGCAGACTTATGAGTAAACAACCTCACCATGACCTCCTGCTCATATAAGGAGTGAAGAGGAGGAGATGGACCCATCCGGCAGGAAGTTGCAAGAGATCTGCTGAGCTAAAAAACAGCAGATAAAATAATATATGAAGGTCTGCAGTTGAATCTTAGGAGGACAAATCTCCAAGGACTAACTGGAAGAAGAAACCACATTACAACATTTTCCTGGCCTATAAGACTAAGTGAGGAAGTAAGCAAAGCCCAGACCCAGTGCCAGATCATCGGGATTCACTGAAACTTTCTGCCTGCCAGAACATCCTCCAAATTGAACAAGAGGGAAAAGAGGCAACAATGATTCTTTCTTCATAATCTTCATTAACTAGGAGCTGTAAAGCAGCAAAATCTAGGGACTGACCTGGAGATGGTCCGCGTGAATCTGCTGAGCTGTCCTCAGGAAGAAAATTCCCAGAACAATGCACAAGAGGGCTGAACTGAGAGGATTAGGATGTCTATCTAAACATAGAGAATGAGGTTCAACTCTCTACCAGACAGGATACCCAGTAATGTTGGAAAGGAATTTCTGCAAACTGACCTTATTATTTTTCTAGCGTGAGAAAATATGCCAGGTACCTAACAAGTGAGGAGACAATACCAGTTCAAAGAGCATCTGACCTTAATATAATGTGACACCAGAAACAACGCTGTGGATAGAAAAGATTGGAATGGTAATCAGTGCCTATTTATATTCAATCTAATTGGAAAAGGGGGCCAAGTAGCTAGTGAGGAAATGTGGTTAACTGGAAAAGCACTATGCTAAAGTCAAAAGGAAGTATGAGGGAAATATGAGGGTTAGGAAGGAACAGGAGCTAGGAAAAAATGTTGCAAAAAGCCAGAAACTGTTTATTTTAGGAAAAATGTAAGGAGCTAAGGCATGGAGATCTAGTAACAAATGCAGTTACTGTTTTAGGATGCAATGATATATGAACAGGTACATGATTAATACAATTAAATAAAATCAGCCTTCTTAGAGCAATTAACTGATTTCATATGGTGATCCAGATTCATAAAAATAGATTTATTGAGTTCTGACCAGAATAATCCACAGGTTCATGTCATCTATTCCTTCAGTTTCAAATTGATCTCATTCAGAATATTTGCAATGTCATATATATCTGTGTTATTGAAACTGAAATAAAAAGAAAGGAAGGAAAAAGAAGAAAAAGAAAAAAGAAGAAAAAGAAAAAAAAAATTAAAAAAGAAAATTAAAAAAGGAAAATGAACAAAAAAGGGGAAAAAAAGGAGAAAAGAAATTCATAACCTTTTTTTTTTTTTTTCTTTTTTCATTTTACATTTTCATATAATATGAATTTGTGGGAAAAAAAATAGAACTTACAGAATACAGCATGGAAGCATAGAAGCATTTCACACTACATATATTATCCTACTGACAGGATCCTGTCATCCTCCCTAATATTTCCATATTGAGTAGAAAAGAACAAGCAGATCTCAGACAAATCAGAAGTGACCTCTAGATGAGTCTGCATCACTCATTGGTATATGTAAGGAGTTTGGAAAGGCTGATCTTTCAGGTTGGGTGCTTCAGTTGAGTGCCCACTGTCAGACACAGCATGACTGTCCTAGACCAACTGTCATCCCATTGGTCCAGAGACTAAGACAGGACAAGGTTTCAGGAATCAACTTTCTATAAAATCTAATATCCCAGACTCTGGCCTTTACTTTATACTGTAAAAATGAAAAAGATGTCTGTACATACAGACTGCATAAGGTCAACATTTATGTCCTGCAAATGAGTCCCTTAAAAATTCTCCTGTGCTCTTGAATCAGTTTGTAGAAGTATTTCTTCCACATGAACATTTGCCTCACCACACTTTTCCAAGCTTGTTACATAGTTCTTTGTTCAAAGTTTTGGCTTCTCATTTCACAGCAATTGTAAATGTAAAATAGAAATATAAAAGCTACGGGGTATATTATGTATAATTGCTTCCCATTTTTGAGCTGCCAGGTTTTCCCACACACATCGTTATGGCAATCATTTAACAAAAAGATAAAGAGAGAAATCATCTTCCTGGAACATTGTAAATGTCATTGGTGCCAGTCAGTAAGACAGAATGGCCAATATGAGATTAGCATGGAAAAACCTTGCAGAAGTGAAGCATGTGGAAGCTGAATGATGGAAATTCATAGCAGCAAGTTCAGAGAAGCTAAACAGGATGCAAGTGGGGTAGCAGGTAGGTACAGTATATAAAGGGAGTAGTGTGTGTGTGTGTGTGTATATAGATACACATGTGTTTGTTTACTGCAGATGAAGGAACAGAGTGAATTCAAAGCTCTATGACTCAAAATAAAAAGAGCTAAATTCATAACATGTATTTGTATGGCAGCCTTTACCACACATGTCATATCTGCGATGGTCTGTGCTCCAGATGGATGGATAATGAGAGCCCACTGGCCCGACATGGACGAAGTTCCTAGGTTTCTTCTTAAATGTTAACTCAGGGTGCCAGTAGGCACACAACTGCACAGGCCATATATATATGCCTAAAACAAGTGCAACCTCTGCAAATTATACTACTTGGGGCAGGTAGGAATGCAATAACAAAGATTGGAATAACCTTCCTGTGGTGATGTTATGGTGAGGGACTTCAGTAAAGGAAGACTAAGAAAACTGTGATACAGTTCTCAAGAAAATATTATTTAAATTTCAATAAATTTGTTTTCTATGAATTGCCAATAGTTGACCGCTCAGCAGTCAAAACTATGGGGAGCAACCATAAAAATTTCATATCAGTACTTGGGTACTTTAACCTCATTAATTCTTTTTGGAAAGCTGTTGGCTCTGCTACAAAAATTGTATGAGCTAAAGAAAGACATGTGAATTCAAGCCTGAAGCAGCATTTAAGGGGAAACAGACTACACAAAGTATTAAGGCTTGTGATGGTGATGGAGACACATGCACTTCAGTCTATTAGCTAGTCACAGTAAAGGAGTTTCTTGTAGGCAACATAAACTCCTGTCCTGTTATTAATATTAATAATTCATTCTGGATGATCGTTTGGGCCAGCTCCACCTATCATTCACACTTCATGGGTTGTTCAATTAAAAATACTAACAACAGCCAGCTTTATAACTTTAAAAGCAAACAGTTGTTATTAAAATAGAAAATAACAGCAACACTTATCATCAGACCACCATAACATTGCACAGCTTGGCACAAGTCTTGAAGTCTCTGCTGTACCGAGGCCCAGTACAGACCACACACAGAGCCTGAATTAGAACATAAATTTTAAAAAACAACAATAATGATAAAAATAAGATGGTATGTCTTAATCAGGATTTGCAATATATCTATCTGCTTTACCTAATCTGGAAGTGGCAGAGCTGTTCAAGCATGAACTTTCCATCCCAGGGGAAAGTCTGATATTCTGACACTTACTTTCATAATTAACTGCAACAGAAGTTTAATATTTCTCTTCATTCTTTTTCAGCTATTTCAGCTGAATTATTTCAATATCTCTGAATCAACATATTTTATCTGTCAAATCCAAACTGAAATAAAAGCATCTATTCTCTCTGCTACCATGAATCCCCAGGGAGTGACTGCCAGGCTGTATGGAAAACATAGTCCAGATGCACAGCATCTTTTCCATTTGAAAAAAGGAAGCATGAAAGATCCAAACAATTTATCTATGTCTTTGTTAAGCTTGTGCTCAGGCAGAAATTAAACACTGATTGATCTGAAATATTCCCTTCTCCTATGAAATCTTCCCTAAAAAATAAATACATAAAAAATTCTATTTTGATAAAGCCACTTTTACTAACATGTTAAGTTCTGACCACATTTCATCCACTCACATATTAAAATCAATGTAAATTCTAAACAAATATAAACAAGAGACTATTCAGGATGTGTACACGTATCTAAAAACAACACCAAAAAACTACAGTAGGAGCCTCATTCTGCCCATTTCAGAATCAAGCACACAACAGTTAAATCTGCAAATCAAACATGTTTGTACTACAGCTCTCTTGTGCTTGCACATTGTGATACAATCTTTAATTATACAAACACTTAGTGTTTTTTCTACAACCCCCCTCTATTTCATTCAGTGCACAGAGTGAAAGGTAATTCAGAAATGAATCAGTGTTCTGCAGTGAATGAACCCATTGTCTGTTGGTCCCTTGCCTCACTCACTGCACAGCTTAGAAGGTGTCCGGTAAATGAGGCAAAGGGCTGCAGGAAGAGGATTGTTCATCCTGTGCTCAGTGTGCCTCCTAAAAGTATGTCTACAATTACACCATTAAACACAGTAATTGCAGTTCTCATGCACAACAAGCCCAACTTGATGTCATCTGTATAAACATTGCGATTGTTTTCTAACATTTGAAGAGCTAAATTTGTAATGTTCTTTATACACAGATCAGTAGGACTTCTGCACTTGATACCAGACTCTAGTTGGCTCAGACTTTCTGCAGAGAAAGGGACCATTCACTGAGGAACCTTAAGCCTAATTCACACACACACACAAATAATAAAAAGGAGTGAGGGAAGATGGGAAATAAATTCCTATAATACTTGAACCAAAATGACTCAGCCTTTGAAAAAAGTGAAATCCAGTTTGCAACACTACTTCTAAGAGGGCAACTGCTCATTTCAGTATCAGAAAGCTTGTTATGTTGTGTGAAACTGACATTGCTGAAGACTACCAAAGTGCTGATATGTGAACCTAATTTGGAGGATTTGCAAGCTGTGGAACTAGTAAGATCACAGATAACAGAGGGATGGATCTATTACAGACTTTCTCTGGTTTCATCATGACATAATGCTCCAAAATCAGAAAGTAAAATACAGAGTTGGCTCCAGTCCAAGCATCCAAATATGTTAACTACAAACTTGGCTTAGTGGATGCAGTAGCCAATAGATTTCATTTTTTCATCATTTCATTTTTAGAAAAATAAACACAATAAACATTACTGAAGGCTAAAAGTTCTCATTAAAGAGACAAATCTGGCTTCTTCAAAGCAGAGGGCTGCAGTTTACGTTTGGGACCGCTATAGTCCTCCCTTCTTTCCTTTTCCCCTCCAGTTAGCATCATTCAGCACACCACAGACTCTGGGTCACATACAGTCATATGGTTTGCAGAGCTCCACTCCTTGTTCCCCTCTACACATCACAACTGTGCTTACTCCCTGCCTTCTGCTGTAAAATACCTTCTGCTGTAAAATAGCCTGAACAGAAAAGATAATTTATATCATTAAGCAGGATACTCTGGCTCCAAGTCCATTCAGGCTTTGGCAGTTTTAGTAAAACTGTCAAAAAACAATGGAAATGTGTTGCATTTACTGTAACGATTTTTGTGTTATAAACACCTGGTGTTGATGGATCAGATATTTTTCATAAGTGATCTTGTTTGCTGCTGGCTTTGGGCTTTGAACTTTGAACATCTTATCATCAGACTTTTTTACAGGATCTTTATTAGAAGCTGAGTGAGAGAGGATGCATGATGTATTCATATACACACAAAACAAAGAAAAAAACCTTTTTCCTATGCACTGTTCAGATGAAAAAGATAACTTTCAAGAACTTTGAAGGCGTACAGTAATAGAGTGGGACAAGAATAACCAACATTCCAAGATGATGTAAAAGAACCAGGCTCAAATCATCATCCTGAATCTGAAGCATCACAGGCTCAGTATCTTTTCACCTACTCTGAGAAGGAAGCACCCCAGCCATTTGGCCACATCACATCCAGGGCTTTGGCTTGGGTTTCTCTTACTAAAAAATCCATACTGAACCTGCAAAGCCTCTCCTGAGAAAAAAATCATTGAAATTAGCATGCTTCCCTGCACAGTGTTATTTGGTTTCTGCAATTTCCAGTATAAATAATCATGCAAAAGTATGAATTACATTATAATTTGTATCTCATTAATTAACTTGGCACCTGAATTACAAACAAATTTACTTGTAAGCATAAGAATCTCTCAACTCAACATACTAATTTCCTCAACAGCCAACCTCCTGAGTTTTGTCTGATTTTAGATCTTAAACCTGATGAGAAACAAGACATTTGGCTCCTATTTCCAGTTCTATCACTGAGTCTGACTTGCAACTTGGATAAGTCATTTAACCTCTCTGTCCCACAGCTTCTTGATCCATTAAACAGATACAGCAGTATGAAATCTGAGGGTATTAAGAAGCTAAATTAAAAGCATTAAACAAAGGTTTGTAAGTGTCATTTCCCCCCCACCCCCTCCTTTTTTTTTTTTTTTTTTTTGCTTGTTATAAGATCAAAGAGAGAGGGAGTGCATTGTGTTTATAAAATGTGAACTTCTGATAACATTTATAGTGGTTGCCTATATCACTGCAATGTCCTTTTAACCTAATGTCCCCTAATTACAAAATATATACATATGAATGGAATTATATATGAAAACAGAAGTGCAAAAGACTTTCCAATGTAGAAAGTTACATTTATTCAAATCCCTTTAACTTTGGCAGGAGTGTGGCAATCACTACAAACCACAGTGGACTTTCCATTCCCCAGTGTTTTCTGAAGACTGACACCACATTTTCAGTGTGGATGTAAACTCCTTGTTATCAGCCAAAATCATTTTGCTTGATTCCACATTTGTTTCTTGGATTCTTTAATACCTCCCTGAAATTAAGACAAAATGGCAGAAAAATGAACACGTTTCTTAAGTTCCAAACATAATTGTGCCATACCATAGTGATACCACAGGTGTATATCAGATCTTGCAGTTACATGCACATATGTAATATAAGGAACATTACTATCAAATCTGCACAGTGTCACACAGTTAAAAAATGTTCTCTTATACAGTTCAATCTCTGATTTAAATATTTGCCTTATGTCTTTACAGTGCATGTCAACAGAATCTAGGAACATACACTTATTCACACTGTTATCAGAACACTATCCCTTCAGAAATATTCATACTTTCACTAAGTAAATGAAATAACCTTAAGTATACTTGTCAGTACAAGTAACTTCTCTTATTCAGCACTGATACCTAATGAAAAAGCTTACATTTTTGTTTACTGTTGTAGGCACAGTATATCGTACAGTAGAGTAAGTATTTAATTGTCTTCTACAACGTCATTTCCTTCTGGGTTTCTCTTCCCCTTGCACTGTGGAATTCCCCTATCTCCAAGCATTGTTTCCAAATTCTTCATGTCACATACACGATCTCTTTTATCTAGCCATGCTGATCATTTGGGCCTGGTTGATTTTTACAACTGCACGATTTTCCACAGGTTCTAGCTTAAATACTGTCATACTACAATTAGATCGACACTTCTCAATGATTTTACTTTTCCAAACATTTCTAAATTATTCTTGGAACAAGAGCCATCATTTTGCTAGTGGCATATAAAGACCTGAAGATCTATCTTTGATCTAATAAGAATTTGTTTTGACAACCTGAATGTTACTTCAGCTTCTGTTATATTATTATGTCTCCAATTCTTGTAAAAATAGAAATTCCACATTTAATCCACAGCTTGGACCCACAGTTTGCAATATGAAATAGGCCTTCATTTCCTATGATGCTGAATAAATGAGATGGATACTCTTCCAACTGAACTCATCGTGATACCACACTCTCTCCCATATATTATACATAGTTCAAGTTGCCAAGAGCTGTCAACAGATGTAAATGCAGAAATACAAAACTAGAATCCATATATTTATCTTTTGTTCTACTAGAGGCAAAAAAGACAAAGGCTGAAATCAGTGCTGAATCATGAAATGTCCATTACCAGAAAACCACCTACTTCTTCAGGAATTAGATTTTCCAGTATAGTTCATATTATTTATACTTGGTAACATGAAAACAGTCTAAAGAGACCCTTTAAAACAAGCAAGCAAACAAACAAACAAAAAACTAGAGACAATTAGATGAAGAAGGCAAAATTTCATAAATTTTCTCAAACATTAAAACAACGTCTCAAAGAAGACAATACTATTCATTCTGAAAGCTGTATTTTGCACTCTTTTAATGTATGTATAAGGATCAATAAGGAAATTACCTGGCATAGGTATTGCTGAATTCACTTAGGTCATATTGGGAGACTGCAGTCTAAATTGGAAGGACTAATATTGCAAAATGTTGCAAATAATCTTTTCGCTGTCTTCACTAGTATTTTCATTATACTTATTCTGTTCGACGCCATCCTGTATCCTGTTATACCAGTTGATCTTCAGCCTAAATACACAATGAAAATGCTGTCTTGATTGGAAATTCAGTTTAAGACAAGTTTCAGGCACAGAAAGTTATGCTGCCATGCTAAAACATAAACTGGTCTTTGCAACAATCTCAGCCCTTCTATTCTAATATCCATGCCTCAGGGCACCAGCATCCATAAAACTGCTTCTAGTCTGGGATGAAAAATATACTTAGTGACTGTCTCTTACTCTGTAACCGTGAAGCTCTCTAAAGTTTTTTCTAAACAAGTGATAGCATTTTCTCATAAACCTTTCAAAACTATTAAATGAGTCCAGTCACCAAGTAACATCTTCAGAAATCTTACCTCATTTTATTCTGAGATCAAAGCACATTTATCTGAGCTGCACTTGTATAACTGTATGTAGAAAAAGAGAACAAGTAAAAAAAAAAATTCTACCAGAAGATATCTGAACATAATTTTCCCTATGAGAATAATAACTGAAAAGTAAATATCCCATGAAATAGTTCAGTCTCTTACTGAAAGTGCTCAGATACTGAATTCAGGAAGCTAGTAAAAGAACTAGGACTGAAAGTATATACATACAACGGTACTCATGCAAGAAGAGCATCTCAAGGCGAAATATCCACAGATCAGAAATGCTCCCCATTTAACCATATTTATTGTTTGATCTCTCACCCCTAGGTCAAAGTTCAGAATACAGATTTAAAAGTTTCTAAACAAAACAATCCAATATAATGTAGAGGAATATCTTTGCAAATGTTCCTACATAATTTTGCATGAATGTAATCATGATTATTTAACTGGGAAAATCACATTCCTTAGATTTTAGCTATGATTCATCTTTTAAAGTTTATTTACCTATACAAGCATTTCTTTCATTTCTTTTCTTTTCCATTTTTTGATGCATCTGGAATTTTCAGGGACCAGACATAGTATTTATTGTAAAAATCCTATGTCTACACTGAAAGAGATATAGTAAGCAAAGTTATTACATAATTTCTATTTGAAGATTCATATCAACTCTCACTAACATCATAAGCCCATCTGCTTTATTTGACTTTATCCCTTTGATTTTTTCTGATGGTGTTTTAAATCCTCTGTCATTTTCTGTTTTCAGCCACATGTCTACCATATGTATTGCATAAAAATAAAGGTTATTTTTTTACCACCCACCTATAAAGACTATTTAGCTACTACAATGTGCTGAAAATTCTGCTTGGTACTTTAAACAGAAGATAATCAACCTGTGAAAAGCCAGTCTATGATATATGATAATAATTCTAAAAGCTGACAAACAGAAGACAAACACTTGACCAAACCAACATGTTATTTATTACCTATCCTGGAATGAGTATCATGTCTCCAGAGGTGAAGGACTAAGGCACTAAGCCCTGATTCTAGGGCTGGAAAAGCTATTTGCTTCAGCACATTGTTTACTGGTTTGAATCCTTTCTCGATTTCTCAGGAAATTCGAAACTCAAAGAACACTTTGGTTGTACTGAAGCTCTTTGGGTTGAGATGGAAGAGTTCTACTCAGTGAATATGTCACACTTACAGAGACTGCTTTAAGACAAGATATCACAGAATCACAGAATGGCCAGGGTTGGAAGGGACCTCAAGAATCATGAATCTCCAACTCCCCCTGCCATATGCAGGGCCACCAACCTCCCCATTTAGTGCTAGACCAGGTTGCCCAGGGCCCCATCCAGTCTGGCCTTGAACACCTTCAGAGACTGGGTATCCACAACCTCTCTAGGCAGCCTGTTCCAGCAGCTCACCACTCTCTCTGTAAAGAAATTCCCCCTGATATCCAACCTAAATCTCCCCTCCCTCGATTTAAAACCATTTTCCCTCGGCCCTCGGTTATCAACCCTTTCAAAGAGTTGATTCCCCCTCTGTAGGCTCCCTTTAGGTACTGAAATGCTGCAATGAGGTCACCCCGCAGCCTTCTTTTCTCCAGGCTGAACAATCCCAGTTCCCTCAGCCTGTCTTCATAGGGGAGGAGCTGATATCTTCATTCTACAGTTTTCCTACTGCAATCTAAGTTTGGAGGACACTCAAAAAAACAGCACTGTGATCTCAGATTTCCTTTCCACGCCTTACCTGAAACTTTCATAAAATGCAGCATACAATATTCCATGTGAAAGAAAGTTTTGAGCTTTGATTTCTTAAAAGTGTCTATTGCTCATCGTAACTGTACTCAGAATACATTATTGAAATGTATCATTTCTGTGACTAAGACAACTAAATAAATGTTTTATTTCTACCATGGTGCAATGCTGCTCAGATGCATGCAAAACCACAAACAGAACAAATTCTTTAAATAACAAACGTACATTTTTTTTACTTATGTGGAGTTTTTTATGTCAAAAAACAATTTTTCTTGCTTTCATGAGATAAATCTGATGACACTTGAAATATATTTCTGCTGTATGCTTCTTTTATCTCCTTTGTAGCATTATCTAATGTGACTGCCAGAATGCTGTTCTAATTTGGGGAATAATTTTCTATACAAGAACTGTCAAAATGGAAATAATTTCAAAGTTCCAGGAAATAATGAGTTCCCGATTACATGTCTGAATACTGTCAGCTCAAGGACTTTAGAGAATTCAGAAACGGAGGACATCACTTTTCCTTTCAAAAACAGGGAGCCCTGAGTTGATGGCACAGAGAGAAGGTTTCAAGTAGTTTCAAAACCTCTCCTGTTCTACATGAGAGTTATTTTGAGGTCGTGTTCATGTTTCTAGACTGCATAAGATTCTCTAGTAGAGACATCTGAGTCTTATCTGCCTATTTCTGGCTTTGTTTGAGAATGTTTATATTATTCAATGTGGGAGACTTGAACTCATGACAAGAAACATGATAAATTTTCTTAATCAAACTGGGTATCAAGAGGTGGTCTGTCATCATTTCCCTTTTGTTGCACTGTGAAAGAAAGCAAATAAGGAGCATCCAGTGTGATCCCCACTTCTGTTTTAAGTCTCCCCACCAAGTCGTTAAACATTCCCTGGCCTTTGTCAACAGCCTGGTAAACATCCAGAGAAAGAATCAGAATAAAATAGTTTATTTAACATTCCTCTCCTCCAACTGCTGATTAGGATAAATAGTTTGTATAAAACGCCTATCTGATCCAAAAATCACAAAAAGAAAGGATTCAGCTATCAGTAAAGTTTAGATTTGGTTTCAAATATTTTTAAACAGCAAAAGAGTTTTCTGTGCTCTTTGATATTTTCTCCATCCTCAGCACATCATGTTAGCACCGTGTCAAAGCAAAACATCAACATCAAATGATCACTGGGTAAACTCCAGTGAACTTGAGTGAAAGGCTGGAGGCTGAAATTCCAGGCACAAAATAAAATTTGGAAAGAAGCCAGAATACAGTTTTTTTAGACAGTTTAACTGTCTAAAATGCTAAGGAAGTGATACCTAGCAAATCCTTCCATTGACTTAAAGGTTTGGAAATTGTTAATCCTGGTCAGACTGATGAGTACTTTAAGCCAAGATCATTTCCTCTGGCAGGGAAATGTGTCAAACGCTTCAAAGAAAAACAGAATCATCTTCTTCCTACCACCGTTGTGCTTATCCATAATGAAAACAAAGCAACACCATGCACAAAAGAAAGCATCTACCTACCATGCGGTGACTTGCAATTAACTTAGGAAGTAAAACACTCCAATTCAGGATTGGCCTTTCATTTGTAACATGGAGAAAGTGGTTTTGTACTCCAGATCTCCTTCCCTTAAAAAAATTGAGGGGAAGGATACCCAGTAGTTAATTATGCACTGTGGAGGTATTTATTTATATTAATATTTTTGCCATTTACGTTTGCCAACTGTCCCATTGCTTTTGTAATATTCTACAGTAAGCAAAAGCAGCCAAATGATCTTAGTAGCATACAGGATAGTGTTAGTCACTTTGCCAGTGTAGATGAGAATAGCTCTACTCCATTCAACCATCAAATCACCATTTACAACACTGAATCACTGCACAAGGCTTAAATGATCTTTCTGTCTATGAGCTCTGTAAGAAGAAGCCAATCAGCTTTTTCTTTCTTTTTTTTTTTTTCCTTTTTCAATTTTATATATGATACATTTAATATTCTTTAAATTTTGGGACAGATCACCAACTAACATAAATCAGCAAAGTTGAAGTTACTGGATCAGTTTACAAAACTAGAATGTTGCCTGTGGCTTTCCCACAGTAATAAAGTTAGAACACATGCCCACTTCAGCTGAAATATTTGAAAACCTCCCAAAAATTTGCACGTTGGATCCCTGAAACAGGAATTGGGCCTAATCTTATCTATCTATCTGGTGGGTAATTACCATTCGTAAAGCACATATCCCAGTGATACACACACAGAAGAATGAGTGAAGGCAAGGAAATTCCACAAGTGAACACCACAAAGGCAGATTTTTATAAACATGGTCTTTCATCGAGAAATTCTAAACATGCAGTTTGATTACGTTTCCCAACTAAAGACTTCTACTGAAAATAAAATTTGTGAACTCATTTCTAATTTTAAAATTATACACTATTAAATTTCTCTTGAGGACAAGTTACACTAAAAGATGTGTGGTTTAGATTTTGTAGTTAATATCCTAGTAAATAGGATTAATAGAATAACTTTAATAAAACAAGCAATTAAATATAGATCAATTATCAATTTTGTTGTTTTTTGTGAAAAGAAAACTAAGATTAGTGTCTTCAAAATCCCTTCTAGGAAGTGGCTACAAGTCTGTACTACTGACTGAAGCAGAGAAGTTATCACTGAATTCACCACTGAAAATAATTGCTTTTCCCTATGTTAACTCTGACCATCAAGAGGACACAAACGAAAGAATCTGATATGGGCAAGGAAGAACAGGCAATGTACACCTGTTCAGTAGTTGTGTGTGTATTTTTCATTGAATGTTTCCTTCCTAAGTATCCAAATTACAGATTCATATGACATTCAAAACCATCTGACATTTGCATGAGTCCTCCTGTCTCTCTGTTCCGTATTTGCAGCATAAAAGATGTAATATTGCTTCCTACAGCCTAGAATTACTTTATCAGAAGTCTCAAAAGTACTTATCATCTTTCTGAAAGCTCCAGTTGCCTTCTCTCTTTTAATAAACTTGGCTTTCTCCTAATAAGGAGAACTGGCTTAAGATATTGGAATAAACTGTACAAATGCTAGAACTAGAATGCAAATACAGAGAAATGTGGTCTCCTGAAATGTAATGCTTAAAAGACAGCCGGTTATTCTTGCAACAGCAGGGAGTGCTAAGGAGTATTTCAGCAGGATGGAGACAACAACACCTGTTGGCTACTTCACACAAAGAATTTTATGAATGTAATTTAAAGAAGGGACTGGGAAATACATGTATAAGGGCAGTGTATTCTCATTGCAGTGAGAATATATAGGAAAACCCAATTCTAGTATGTTGACATTAATTAGAGTCAGAATGAAAATAGAAACATTATTTAGGAAATAGGAAGTTTGAAATTTCTCACTTCAGAGTCAACCTCTGTAGTTTGGCATTCAATTTCATAAAATACTCCATGACCTCTCTGAGACAGCTATGCCCCAAGAAAATAACTTTGCATATCACAGAAGGTTGGTTTGGACTCGCACAAAGTGTGGAACCCCTGCTTCCAGTACACATCATTACAGCTCAACTTACTGAGCACGGAAAACTAATAGCAGATAGATAAGATACTCAAATAAATCAAATTAATAAAGAAAAAAATAAAGTTATCTTATTCTGACAAACGGGAAAATAATGAAATTGAACTTAATTTCAGTATTTCTATCTTAACTTTTTAATATTGCTTACTCATATTGACCCTTACAATTAATAACACATTTTATCTGAATGTAAAAAGAAATTCCAACCATATTCTAACAGTATGGCTTGCTTGTATTTTTTCAGCTAGTTTCATTCATAGTAGTGGATCTAACAGAAAAGAGTAGCTATATGTTGCCACTGAAAATGAGGTGTATCATGACACAACAATAATATGCAGATGGAAAAAAAAGAGAAGAAGCTAGCTATCATTTCTTAATACTAATAGTGAGGCCGGAGCTGAGCTGGGTCTCCCTGAACACACACATACACTCATGAAGGAAAAAAAAAAAAAAAAAACACAGAAAAACCCCACAATATCATGTTTTACATTTTTTCTCTAAAAGGCAAGGCAATTTAAATACAAAATAAGTACTTGAACAGCAAAATATAAAGCAATGATTAAATTGGATTACTTCAGTTTGGAATTCATAGCTTGGAAAAATTGTATGTTTTCTGTAAAATGATTCCTGTGCATAAAACAACCTTGAGGAAAAAGGAAAGAGGGAAAAGAATTGACCAGTGGAAACCCTTGTGAAAGTATGTTTAAAAATATTGTGGTTTAACATAAACCAAAAAAAAAAAAAAAAAGCCAGGAAATTCTAACTTAAGCCTAACAACTCCATCCTGAACCCATGCTGCTGACAAAAATAAAAGGAACAATGCTGAGATTTAAGAACAGCTCTGCAGCTGAGCTTCCTGATTCCCCTCCGTTTGTTAAACCAGTTTAATGTTAACATTTAACATTTGAATAAATAATTACTGTATTTATAACTGCTCAGGCTAAGTTTTGCAATGTTACTATAGGGTAGGTTCATTGGCGAAGCCCAAGCCACTGGGTTTAAGCATTTCTTATTATTGTGCAATTGTATCACTGTGCAAACAAACATCATGGAGGCTTTGTGAATATCCATTTTTATGGTAACTCCTTCATATGGTGCTGTATCAAGGTAAATGTGGGTTCTTCAGATGGTTTTCTTTAGATAATGCAGTATTTTTCATTTTAATGTCTTTTAATAAAGTATTATTAGTTTATGATTTTAATAATAACAATATTATAACATTATTTAACAATAATTATCCTTGACTATTATTTCTACATTTACAGTAATGGATTTTGATTATTTGCCCCTACTATAAGTGATCAGTACACTGGCATTTTTATTTTATTTTATTTTTTCCACTTATTTTGCTCTTTTATCCTGATGTTTGATTTTGGATATACTGGGAGCATACACATGATTCTGCAATGTGCTTATCTGTGATATTTAAATAATATTACTGATACTTATGCTTATTTTGCACGAATTTGTTTGAAGATTATTTTACTGCCAGTCAATGCTTGGGGAAAAGAAAACTTCAAGCTTGTTCTATCAGAGGAAATTTAGTAATTTTAAAATTCTCCAAAAAAAGTGAGAACATTCCTGCTCATATTGTGATGTAGCATTAACATTCATCCAAGACCGAAACCCTGCTATTCTGCCAGTCAACAATAAGCAATATTATTATGCAAAATGAGTGTTGAAATTCAGACATCACATCACAACTTGGGTATTGGCTTCTCATCTAAATCCATTTATCTACACCTATAAAAGATCACAACGTATTGATCTATGGGTACGCTGAAAGCAGAAAATTAACAAATAATATCTACTGAATTATCTACTGAGTTTTCCTTTCAACTCTCACTGGCAACTGAACCTTTCCATCCGGACAAGAACTGCTTCAATAGATCTCTTCCTAAAGCGCAAGTCCAGACACGCTGATTCCTAATCACTTCTTGATCAATACTTGAGCACCTGACTAGCTTCATAAAAACATATTCCTTTGTTTCAGTCACTGATTTTTTAAAAACTTGTTTTTCTTCTACTTTGACCACCTGTTTGCTATCATGTTCAGTTCAGTGTAGGTCTCAATAAAAACATTTCTGCTGTTGGCTGACCAAATGGACACTGATTATATAACAGCTGCATTTTGATAGATGCAAAAGATGAGCATGTGAGAACTGTGGCAATGTGTTTTACATATTTAAAAAAATTAAAAAGGAAAAATATATAAAACAATGCTTTATTCAAAAGCAGGTACTCAGTCAAGATTATTATGATTATCTATGCTTTATTTTGAACGGCAGTATATGAATATTAAGCATTAGAGAGTTCCCATCTGGAAATCAGAGTACATTATCCTAGAACAGAGAAGAATGCACTGTTGGGAGGCATACAATATTTCATAAACACAGACCTGAGCATCAGAAACAAAGTAGAGAAGGTACAAATCAAAGAAGACAAGGGCATATGTGAAAAGACTCTCAGAGGATGGGAGGCAGCAGGAGAAATTTGGAGCTAACAGTCTATTTGCTTAGTGAGAGAACCTAGTGAAAAGCATGAGAAATTCAGCCAAAATTTTTGTTTTTTTTATTAGGTTTCTTTGTCAGTAAGCATGAGCAAATGCTGCTGGAACTGCTATACTGGAGAATAAAAATATTTTTAGATACAAAAGCCTCACATATATCTGTTATACCTCTGAGTGTGGTAAAAATGTGATCCAAGGGTGGAACAAAGTTCCACAATGAGTGAGTACAGAATAATTATACATTCCAGAAGTCTTTTAAAACATAGCAGTGTCATCTAGTGAGCAAAGCATCAATTCCTATTGGGAAGAAATTCAAAAGTGGTATTGAACACTGAGTTAGCTAGAAAAACAACTCACAGGGATTAAAAACACCTCCAGTAATTAGAGGATGAATCACAATCCTAACCAGAAACTAAGAAACTGCATCACATGAAAGATTAACTTGTAGGTTGCACCTTAATAAAGAATGGAAGAAATGGAACTTTCCTGAACCACATTACTGCACAAAAAAATGCAAACTCCATCTCCTCCAGATTCCCAGTGGTTTGTTTTAGTAACTTCTCTCTGCCTACTTAAAAAAGAGGACTACATTTCACAGATAGAAAGCAATGACTCTCTTCTTCCAGGATTTGGCAACTGCTGCCCCATGTTGGAAGTTTTGGGAACTCTAACTTCAGCAAATTGTGCAAAATATGTTATATACAGCATAATTTATCTTGTAAAGTAATAAGACATTCAAGTGAAGGGAAATTATTCATGCAGTAGTTTGGAGAACATTCTAGAACAGCTGCAAGGACTGATTCAGATAGTTTTCTTGAAGTCCTTAAGTATCAGTAAAGATGTTTGCATCATCTTACAGCAGAACTCAAAACAATTTAGTCATTGTACAGTTTTCTTAAGAACTGTTACTGCAGCTGTAGAGTTGATCTTTTTCACATGAATATATAGAATAATTCCATGCCTATGTCTTACAGCACACCATTTGAAAATGTGCTTTTCAGTCCCACCTTACTGACATATCAACCAGTTAATGCACTAGGTGAGGATAAATAAAAACAAACAAAAATATCCAAACAAACATTCTGTAATGTGAAAACAGTCTTACTGTAAAAAAGCGTTAAATTGTCAATGGGATTTCAGGGCTTGCATGAGGCAGAAATTACAAATAATTCCTTTTTATAATAAATTTCAAATGTATCTTGAACATGAAAGAATACAATTTGGCTGTAGGAAAATACTATTAATTGATCCCTTTAATAAATTCAATCAGTGACTCTCCAGGTATTTACTAAACAATCTATCAGCTGCCCTTTACATTAAAAAAAAAATATATAAGGCATACATTAGCTATTTCCTCGGACTCACAGCACAGTTTTGGCAAAGCTGGAATCAATTCCCACTTTTACTTTCTCCTTTTGTATATCAGCATGACGGTTGTAGTAGCAGCCATCCAAACTAACCCTATGAAAACTTGATATTATTTTTCTAGCTTCTAGTTTTATGTTTTTCTTTCATCTACTCTGTTCCAGCCCTTCTTGCTTCCTAGAGAAGGAGAAAAGAAAGAAACTAACTAAAACAGAAAGAAAAACAAAAAACAAACAAACAAAAAAACCAACCAATGAAACTCCAAACATGTTAACTCTCTGGTTTGGACCCACTTTCCTTTCAGCCACAGGGCCATTACTGAAATAGAATGTACTCTTACGAGCAGACTGTACTTTAGGAAAGCTTGGAACACCTGTTCTGAAATTTCTCATTTCAATCTATCACAAATAGTTTTCAAAATATAGATTATGAGATTGGCGGTAGCAAAAGAAACTGTAACAGGTGCAACATTTGCCATGGAAAACGACTGACATAGCTAACATCTAATTACTAAGGATGAAGCCTGTTCCTTATTGATATGGCTGGATTATTTTTTCCCCAAAATATTTTTTCTCATATAGGATTCTGAAGAGTTGAATTTTGGTCTAATGCAATAACCAAAAAAATCCCCCAACTTTCTTCAGATGTGTAAAAATTAGGAATGTTAAGCTATGACAAGGAAGTTATTTCCAGGTGCTGTTGCATTACTTGTGCATGTGCTCTGGGGAGGATATCACGTACTGGAGTTCAAAGGAGGGTTACAGAAATTATATAAGACATAGAAAGCAAGAATTCTCAATTAAGGCTAAAAGCACCTACAACTTAGCAAGCATAAGCTTGGTTGCAGACTACAGACACACATTGGGAAAAAATCTGATAAGATGCTTTTCAATTTTGTTGACAAAGAATTTTGCAAGGTTCATTTTCTGGACACCAGCACAGTAAAACTCTATCCTTAAAGATGGCAATGGCTTGTCAGCGAAGACAACTAGACATGGGAAGTCAGGAAACACGATATAGACTTTCTAAGGTGAAACATTCCCTTTGTATTAAAGTTTCACTTTCATTGCGCTTTAGAGAAAATTTCTTTGGCCTGTCCTCCCACAGGTAAGTATGTTGATACATAGGCAAAGGGACAGTGAGGGGAAACTGATCACATAGAACTGCAGCCCTTTCAAATACTATAACTGATAGATAACATGTCCTACATCCCCTCACTTTATATGCACTCATAAATATTACACCTCTATGTTATGTTCCATGTTTCAAACATCAAGATTTCAGTCTCTCATACAAAAGACAGGAAGACTTATTTCCTTTCTGCTTTACACAACACCACTTCCTTCTTTTTCTTTTCTGTATTGTCATCTTTCCCTTCCACATCAGAAAGAGACCCAGTTGGGGATGGGTTACTACAAAAAAAAAAAATGAGAGCAATTTTTTGTGACCATGTCTTGTCCATCTTGCTTGCAATCTTTCTGATCACAGGCATGGGTGCCAGGCCAATCCAGAGTCTGGAAGCTCCTCCAAAGATTTCCCAGGCATAATCAGGGCTGAGGCTGATGGTCAATATGGGGTCTGGCAGCAAGGGCCCATCCTAACACCCCAGGAAGGCTGGGGATAACAAGACAGTCCTAGTCCTGGGCATCACACACTTCCCCAGGGACATGGATGGGCCAAGGTTGTAGGTGGGTTGGCCCAGTTTAGTAGCCAGTACCAAGTAGAGTATGGCTGAGCAGAGCTGGAGATCCGACCTACTATGACACTGCCGGAGCAGAGGCTGACTGCTACGTGGGCTTTGGGAAGAGTGGAGGAGTCCTTTGGACTCTGACAAGGGACAGTCAGGCCTGGCAGTGTCCCCAGGACGTGAGTGCTGAGTTGGGCGGTGATTTTTGAGGCATCCTGATGAGGACTGCTATGCATCATGTGAGTGGCTTGCTAGGATAATTTCTATGTTTTTAATCCAAACAATTGCCTATCATTTCTGTGTGATTGATATTTGCATAGCTGCTATTTCATACATCTTTGCTGTTCAGAACAAAAACATTTTGTGCAACTGTTATAAAGGTGTGGGGATAGGAGTGTGGATCACAGTAGCAGTCAGCACTAATAGTGCAAGGGCAAAGGATACCTTACCCTGACATATTATAAGTCATGCTCCACCTCCCTTTTTTCTTTATATCTCTTTTGTTATACACAATACCAGATTCATTTTCAATGCTTAAGTCATTCAGCTAAATCCTGAGATCCTCTATCTGGATTAGCTATAACTTGTTGATATAAATAAGGAAAGTGCAATAGAGTTTATAGCACATGCACACATTTTTAGAAGAATTAAGTGTAATTCTACAATTTGAAAAAAGAAAATCTGCCTATGCAACTGACTGGCCTCAGCAGGAAAGTCAACAAGCAAGCTTAGCAGTGCAACTATGTTCAAACCAAGTGAAGAAAATTAGTGGAAGAATTGAAAACCCAGGCACCCCTGCTAGAGGTTAATGGAGAGCCAAGAAAAGAAGCAGAGCACTAAGCCCCTCCCGTACTAGCCAAAAGAATAGATTCTGTCCGGGAAAAACAGTTTCTTTCCTCCGTTGGATAGATGATGCAACATCCTTGCACTAAAAGACACTCTGCCAGAGTCCCCATTGAATTAACAAGACAGCTTCTCAGCTTAATGTCAGCCAGGGTGCAGACCCCACTTTGCATCCTATCAGACATAGCAAAGGTTATCCAAATCAGTCAATCCAAGTCTGTGAATAGATGGCAACACTTCAACAGTTATTGAAAGGAAGTTGAATTGGTAGGGTCTAAATTATTTTATTGTGACACTAATGGTGGCCCATCAATTCTTAGGCCAACTCTGTCCTAGTTTACAATGCCCAGGCAGGTCCAAAGGATGCAAGCCAATCAGTTCCCAGTGGGGCCATTTAGCTGCTTAAACTAAAAATAAATGAAAATGAAAATAAAAATAAATTAAAAAAAAAAAAAAAATCTGCCACTTCATGAAATCTCTGCTTTATCTTCAGCCCTGGGGAACTGAAGCTGCCAAAGGAAGTCTTGTCCAGGGTCCATCCACTGAGGCCAATTTGCAAACCTCTTTAGAAAGCAGCAGTTTTCCAGGACCTGTTCTGATTCTTCAAAGAGTACCTAAAATCTCAGTAGTATTCCTCTCTTTCCATCCCAAGAAGACAGACTGACGAGTATGATGATGTTCTGAGGGAACAACAGGAGGCTATCCAGGACTTCTTAAAAAGAAAGTGTAAATGAGAAAGTACACACTAACTAATCAGACAAACCAACTTTAAGTTCTTTTCTGCCCATTGGAATGTTTTTCCAGGCTACTGTTAGGCATCATGCAGGTTTGTAATCTTTGTGCATAATCAAATACACTACTACATGAAGTAAATTGCTTGGCAAAAGAAGACAGATTTCACAGTGGAAATACAGAAGTTTTTTTTTTTGTTTGTTTGTTTGTTTTAATACAATCTAATTTCCTTTGTTTCTTTAAGTCTAAAAAATCAGAGGAAAGAGTTGTCACAATTTAAGTGCACCATAATTTATAACATTTTGACAGCAATCACAAGGAGTCTCAGGAAAAGATTGGAAGCGCTGATCTGGAAAGATGCATAAAAATAATCTTATGGCATGTATATCTCCTTCTACTACAACTCATTTTTTAATTACTGTGTGATATTCTCATTTATTGGACCACCTCCTTCCATCTTTATAAAAACAATAGCATAGGCCTCTCAAAAAAATGTCAACTGGAAGCCAGGAAGGAGTACACCAGACTGATCAAATCTAAGTTCTCCACTACAGAAAGCACAGAAAAAAAGTCCTAGCTACTGAAAAGCTTAATAACATTTTCATATCAGTATTCAAATTTTTCTTCCTTCTTTCTTTCTCTCCCATCTACATTTCCTTTTAAAAAAGCAGCAAGAAACTTTTTAAGAGTGCCATCCAAACCTAAGTTATTGATTTAAAAAAAATCAAATTTGAATCAAAAGGTAGAATTCGAAAGAAAACAAAGACAAAATAAAATATGTAGTAGAAATCAGTTACTGAAACAGAATAAAAGTTCTTTATTTTATTTAATAGAAAAAAAAATTATTCTATTTCTCTACACTCATCTTTTCAGCACTGTACTAGTTCAGGAGGAGAAAATAAGGAATAAAATGGGGAAAAATAGAAACACAAGAGCAAACATCAAATAATGCTCTTAGTTCATACAAGGAGAGGAAAGGCTGTGACAGACAAGCTCTACAAGTTAAGATATAACTTAGCACATTTAAGTACATTACAGTGTCTTTATCTTTAAGAGTCAATAGTCCTTTAAGGAATAAGGGAGTATTTTGATCTAAGGATAAAAACACTAAGAAAGACGTCTCCCTGTATAGTATGATGAATTAGATCTTTTTTAAAAAAGCAGTGGTTAGAATCAAGATTAAACTCCAGGACCAAAGATAAAGCAATATCTTGTACTATTCCCTGCATTTCTAATGCATGGAGATGACGGCCTTTTCACAGATGTCTTACTTAGATGAAGCTCAAAGTGCCAGATCAGAATCAGAAAAAATTAAATAATGAGTAAGTCAGTGGCAATAAATATTGATTCCCTTTGTTTCATGACACAGATTTGAAAACACTAAGACCGTATCATCTTTTCCATGGATTGTCCCTGTTGTTTCTACTGACATCTACAGTCTCAGGAATGTCACATAACATTCCTCCTGAAGGCCCGTGATGAACAGAATCTACTGACTTCTATGATGTCCTTTACAAGATCGAGTTTCTGAAGCATTTATTTTGCTTTTCTGCAGATTTCTGGGTAGACTGGTGTCAGTGAAGGTGATCATTTTGTTTGCTAATGAGGGATAACGGAAGTATATATCATCCTATAAGTTAAAAGCAAGAGAAGAGTCCAAAATGGTCATTTAGGAAAACTATTAAATAGCTCATTTCAACACACACTTAAACCCAGCACTGTACTGGGATCCAGGGAATCTCTAGTTTAATTCTGCCAAAAAAACTTTGATTGCCTGAGATACTTTACCTATAAAATAGATCGTGATAGGATATCTGTATAAAGTGTTTTGACGTCTGTATTCTAGGTCAGTATTCTACATAAAGGAGATATTTCTTTTATAGACATCCTTCAGAAGTGAAACATAATCTCTGCATAAATCAATCACAGTTTGCCAAATTTGCAAGATTTCATATTTGAGATTTACCGTATATGGAACAACGCCGTGCTTGCAAGCTGGCCTGAACAAGAATTCTTTTTCTGGTGTGTAATTTCTATTGCTCACCTCTATTTATTATAAGGGAAATAGATCGTATTGTACCAGACCCAAAGGTGGTATTAACTAGTAGACGCCTTTGCTATTGAAGTAATAAATTATGAACTTTTCATATCAAGTTTACTAAAGAGCAACTCTACATTTACATGCTGAATAAATGGAGCATTGTTTCAGAGGAGAGATTTTGATTCAAAATGGATAATAAATTTCATTACACTGAACTGATAGAAGAAAAACTTTTCCCTCTTTGCTACATGATAACATACAATTACACTTAGAAAAAGTACACAGAGATAGGCAATCCCACTAAATTACTGACCTGAAACAAATATCTGCTCCAAAATAGTTGGAATCCTCACATTTATGAGGGGAGTTTTCATCAGCTTTCCACATTTCATTTGAATATAAACGTTTCTGTTGCTCGTACACTTAGACTCCTTAGCAATGCAGCACATGGAAAAAAAAAAAAAAAAAGGAAAAAAAAAACCCTACATCTTTTTGCACTGAAATGTCAAATTAAATCTGCTACACCTCTTATCCGTTGACTATGCTTCTTTTTTCCTCTCACTTTTTAGCCTATGTCATTTTATTTCCACACAAAGAATTTGGCCCTTTGGTGCATTACAGAGAATTCAAGGGACTAACCTTTTAGTGTTGGGAAACAGCTAATGTTCCTGCCAGTGAGCTAAAGCTGGAGTATCCCTTTGTCATGGCCAAATTTATGACATGGATCAAAAACTATAAAAAGCTGTGTTGCATCCTGCCATTAAAGAGAATTAATATTTTCAGTGGTATGTTAACCAAAGTTTTTCCAGTGTCTCTCGTTAAAATCAGATTGTTGACTTTTCATCCTAGTGTGCCAAACATTTTCACTGAAACCCTAACAAGACTTTCATCTTACAACCATTATTTCTTAATGGACTTGGATAGGGGTAGCGTACAGGAATGGATTTCCTTTTCAGCTCAGTGCAATGGCCTATCGTTAATGTGCTGGGTCTTGGAGAACCATTACACATGCAAACATTTAAAGTATTTCCAGGGTAACTACTTCTCTTTCCTGAAATGCAATTCATGTTTTATCTATTATATTTAAGCAACATTTGGTCACATTTTACCTTTCAAGTATCTCTAGTATGATCACTTCTCATTCTGCTGTATAGTAAAAGTCATAATGAATGAGATCATACACAAAAACATTTTTTTATGGAGTGGATTTTGTAGAACTTTCCCCTCATCTTGGGCAATAAATCTGTCTCTAAAAACCACAAAGCCCAAACACTGACCATTTGACAAGAATACTTTATGACAATATCACTTGCCACTTATTATTGAGTAGATTATACTCTTCATATTCAGACACACACACACACACAAAAAAAAAAAAGACAAAAAGGGAAAAAATAACTACTGTTTGCCTTTTTGGTGCTTCTATTTTTAGTGATTTTCCGTTCATTCCTGTTTTGCTACTGGCGATGTCCTCATATCTGTCATGAAACAGCACTCACTTACATTGCAAGAATGTTGTTTTGGGTTGTTTTTTTTCAACACAAGTAGTGTCAACTGCTTTCAAAAGCTGCCCATTCCTCCCACTAAACCCTCTCATTCCTCATCTGTATTTCTGAAGATTCCTTAACAATTACATACACAGATGCAGTTTTGGAAACTTTCAACCTTTGATGGTATTCTGAATCACAGCCCTATTGGCAGTGAACAAACTCAAAGTAACAACCCTGGAGTGTGATACCATCAGTTCTAAGAAGCTGTGTAATATTTATGTCTTCATTCAGACTTTATATCAAATGTAACAGGCTTTGCAACCTTCATTAAGAAAAGCTGGCACCCAGAGGTTACCATATGTTCCTCTTTTTAGACTACAGTTTAAGTGCAGATGTATATTTATTTTTCCACTCCGCAGTCCTCCTTGAACTGTTCTTACTGCAAAGCCAATGAAACCATTGCTTTAATCCCACTGGCCTTCAGGGTACATCATATGGTCCTTACTATTTAAGAATTCTTTTTAGTGTGCTTCCTATTTCCTTATTTCAGCAATATTTATAATGTTCTGCTTTGTTTTTCTATGGGCATCAGAGAAACTGAAACCTTGGTAACACACTGAAGGTGTAACTAAAGCCAAATCTTCCTAAGTCAGATGCAGAACAGTTCATTCCCCACTGTCCGCCATTCACCTGCCATCTTCTCAGTTAGCTGAGCCATCCTGGATAGCCTCCATTAACAGACCTGTCAGCCATTTTTAATTTGGGGTGCTCACAGTTCCAATCTGAAACTCCCTCTTGTTTTCCAGTTATTGTTAATTTTCATAGCACAGTTACTGAAGACATCCGAATTCTAAGCCGAAGGTCATTACCTAAGGCTTTTTGATAGGCACTTGCTACCCTATTTATGGTAGAAGGATGTATCAGAAATTTCTATTATTTCTCTTTCTGCCTTGTAATGTGTCAAAATTTACTTCAGGACTTCAAACGTTGTTTGAATTAGTGAAAGCATCACAAATATACTGGGCTTTTCTTTTTTTTTTTTTTTTTTCTCTGATAAGGAACACATTCCAGTTCACTGGAACTATGGGCTCCACCCCACAGCGTTGATTCAGACATGCAACCTTTAGTCAGAATAGCAAAAGTAGGGCATGCTGGAGGCCTTATGGTTATTGCTGAAAATAGCGACTACAGATTTGGCCCCATTTTCTTCTTTTCCTTTCTGCATTGGATATTTTGCAAGAGATGAATTCCTCTGTGCTTGATAGTAGTCTATAAGATTAGACTTTTATACTATACTTTATACTCCAGCAAATCCCACAGAACTCATTCTGTTTTATGTTTCTTATAGGAGACTATTATATGTAAGCTGAATCTCTTAACTATATCAAATCCAATATAAACACCCTCTTTATAAGACGCACCTCACTCTAATGCTCAGTGTGGAACTTCTAACAAAAATTATAAATGGAGTGCTTTGTTCGGGCATTTAACTCTTTCATTCCTAATATCAAATCAAAATGTTTAAGTTGCTTTTATTTTGCATTTGAAAATAAACATAAAGGGAAGCCATAACTTAACCCATATGATGTGTTTGAGCAAGTCTAGGAGAAGATTTTAACCACAGACAAAAATTAAGATGTAACTTAGCGAAAGGTTTAAGTTGGTTTAATCTCATTTTTTTCCACAGGGGTATCTGGGAATAATGGGGGGAAGGGGAACGTGCTAAAAGTTTGCTAATTGTTGGAGAATTCAAACCTGTTTTCATTTATTTGAAATTATTACATAATGGAAGCGGGACGCTATAATTCAACCCAAATGGATAACTTCAATAAGCGGGTGGAAATGATTCAATACATTAAAGAGAAGCTGTTTCAATAACAAATCTTTAATATAATCAGGAGTGAAGTGGTTAATTTAAGTTTTTACTGAAAAACAGGCTGGCAAAAATGTTTCCAGGGATGTGGGGATTTTTTTCCTTTTACTCAGAAGGGGTTTGGAGAGGAGGTTTGGAAGGGAAGGAGGGCTTTGGTTCCAGGATCCCTGCATTCCCACGAGTTCCATTAAGGAAGGGGGAAGGGCTTCCTGCTGAGGCAGCCATCTGCAGCTTTCTGTGAACAGCAGGAACCAAAGGCCTGGTAAAAGGAGAGTAAACCCAGGGTGACAATTTTGTCCACATTCAAAGGCAGAATGTCGCTGATTTTTTTAATTATTTTTATTAGTGGTAGTATTATTACTACTATTATTATTAAGGAGAAGAGACGGCTTCTCTGGCAGAATTAGCAGGTCTATAATGGAATATTAATTACAAGAGAACAATAGCAGTGCAGGCAGAAAAGCAGAGAGCACAAACACACCCTGACAGCCTCTCCTGGAATGCGCCGCCAACAGCAAGCTGGGATTGTCATCATCCAAGCTACTGTCGCTATGCTGCAAGCTATCTGGAGTCCATGGATTCATGGCTGAGGTCCCCTTAAGTTATTGCTTTCTAGGTTAGAGTAAATTAGACCTGGATTTTTGTAAAGTGCTGTCACTTAATACCTATTTTATTAAGGTTATTTTTATGCCCATAATTTTAGGCTAACACATCTGTTATTTCCTCCACTGCCTGGCTTTGGTGAATGTTGCCTATGGAAAGTAACAAAGAGTGACACTGGAAAAAATAACAAGGGTGTCTTAACTTCCAACATCTGGAGAAAACAATATTAAAAAAAAAACAGGAATAAATAGGTACGGTAGCCTACAAAAGTCCACTTTTTAACAACAGTACATAGTTTATATGCTGCAGTTGATTTTTATGATTTTAGTCTGGGCAATAAAAAAAAAAAGGTTGAAAATCTCATTAAAGAAGCAGCAGTTCGAATTCTTGTTTAGGTCATCCTTATGTCAAAAAACAGGGAGAGAGAGGGAGAGGAAGAGGGAGAGAGGGAGAGAGAGAGAGAGAGAGAGAGAGAGAGAGAGAGAGAGAGAAACAAAGAGATACTCATATTCCTTCCAGAAAAGAGTTTCAAAATTCCATCTTCCTGTCGTGTAGTTTTCAATAAATTTTTATCACTACTACAGGTCCCTGACTGCTACCTACAGAGATGTAGATTATGCTGTATCATTTGAAATTTCAAAATTGAATTAAGCAATCCTGTGGAGTGATAAATACCAAAATTAAGAGAATGGTGGTAATTTTCCAATGGGGGGGAAAAAAAAAAAGACATATAAAACATCTTAATGTTTGCATTCACATGTTTCACTATAACAAAACAAAACAGAAAATGTATCAAGAAATCCTTTAAGGAAAGGGATACATTTAATATATAAACATCTTTCTGGAAATACCACATTTCAATACCACTGTTTTTTCTTTTTGAATTTGATAGATTTATTTTTACAGTGTGCATTCCTAAACCCTCCCATTTGTTGTCTGAATTCCTGTTTGCAACCTTGGAATTCCAAATTTATGATGTCATCATCTGCCTTTTTTTTTTTCCAAGGGTATTGTATTCAAAAATGAAAACAGTATGGAAATATTTCCCTATCCCTTCACACCCTCTCCTTTTCTCCTGTTAATAAATGTAGCCTTGGCATCAATTTTAAAAGAAAAAAAGAAGTAAAAAAGAAAGCAAATATTTTTATCAAGAAGGTAACTTATCCTTACCATACTCTGCAAAAAAGAAGGCCTATCTTTGACTCACAAACATCACAAATGCAGCTACTAATTTCTAGCTACTGTTCTGGGGTAAGGACAAGATTTCTGCTTTCATTTAGTATTTTCTTTTAAGGAAAACAACACACAAGTCTGTGGAAGATTTTCTGTCTTTTTTTCCATTTAACTCTCCAGAGAACTCTGTTCCCAACAGCAAATGATTGTTTTAGCAGTTTTGCTCCTATGTATACTACATGTAAGTAAAATTTGTCTCTCGGCCAGTAATAAGAAGTAGATAAATGGTACTTAATAACAGATGCTCCCAATGGCAGGACCATTTCTTGTGGCAGCAAAAGCCAGAGGAAGTCATTACACACCTAACAGTGGATACGCTTTTAGTTCACAGTACAAATAACATGGGCTACAGGTCAGTAAAACTCTCCTGCATTTGAACACTTCTAGTTTCCATGGATTTGGCTACCTTTAGCTAAGCTATCTGTATAGCTGAGTGTTTTTCTGAGGAGTTTTACTGTCTGAATTCATAACAGTGACTCCAGGCATGGGTGAACCAACTCCATTTGCTCTGTAGGCAGCAAAATGATACCTTGAAGGCCATGAGAAACCTTACAATTCCAAATGATAACAGATAAAACCATACTGCAACATGAAAGCAGAAAATGAATGACAGCCTAACCCAGAAAGTCCTTTATATTCTAAAATATTTTACAAATGCTCAGCATCTCACAGGACTAAGTTCAAAGTTACCTGTACAAATAGCATTTCCTTCACAACTCTAAAACACTGATTTTCCTAAAGGAACTTTGAAGTCCAAAACTACATAAAGCAAAGTTAAAAATATCTATAATTGCCTTAAACACCACCGAGACCACGTTTGTACATCAAACATTAACAATACAAGAACATTTCTCTATCTTTTCAATGTAAAATATTTTCCTCATACAAGTCTGTAAATGCAATACAGTATCCCAATGCTGAAATCAAAGAGCTGCAGTAACACAGCTCTTGTACCTTTTAATGAAAAAAAGAAAAAAAAAAAAAAGAAAAAAGAAAAGAGAAAGAGAGGGAGAGGGAAAGAGAGAGAGAGAGAATTACAATTTTGTCGTAATAGTTTCACATTTTATAAGCTCGGAAGGCTGATGTGGTTATTCTGGAGCAAGAAGCTCTTCCTGGCTGGCTTCATTGCTGAGCCCCACAGCAGCTTCCCCAGAGCTGCTAGTACTGAGATTTTTCCCCTCTGGAAAGGCACCAAACACTCTGACAGTGATATTTAAACTCCATAATGTGAATTGGAATAATACACAATGTGTATTGTTTCTTGTGTATATGCTTATACCAATTTCTGTGATTGTTCTGTATCAGAACAGAAAATGCCCTGTGATTCAGTAGACTGAAACTGATGAAAGATAAAGCATTTGTTTGAATAACATTTAGATGCTCTTTAGTTAGTTAATATTGCAAGAGTTTTGCTCAATAGAAATGGTTTAGCTATGAGTAGCACCTCAGAGCAACATGCAGGTATAGTATATGCATTCACAAAGCAAGTAAAATTCAACACAGAATATACAGGTATCAGGAGATCTCTCTATCACTAAGTCCTCAATGTAAGGCTCCAGTGGGATTTGAAAAATGCATGGGCTCTTTTCCAGCCCTGTGAGGTGAATTATATCCAGTGAGACTGCAGACATGTCCGCACAGACAGGTGCAGTCAGTTCTCTCAATTCCTCTGTGTCTCTGGTCCCAGCATGCTGCAATCCAGCTTCGACACAGCCACATTTTCATGAAGGGTAGGATATATTCCCCTGGGCACAGTCAACCTTTAGACATACCAGCTAAGAATATACTAACTAATTCATGAAATGGATCTTCTTTTCTGCAGAATGTTGCTTAGAAATCCAATTGCAGAAAATAGTGGTTTTTCAAAAATCATACAAATTAAATGTGTATGTATCAATACAAATGGTTTTACCAATGTTGTTCAAAACTGAGTATCAGTAAGCACTACATGACAGTTTTAAAAAATATCCAGTGGGCTTATTTTTTAAAGATATTCAGTCACATCCAGTCTTCAGTGCAAACAAAATAAGGACACGAGGCCAGCATTTCATTTAAATCTAGTATCTTCCTCATTTATAATATGTGCCATAGAATGAGGGGGAAGAGGTAAATGAAGCAATGAACACCTAATAGTTTCACTTACAGCTTCTTTAGTGCCAGAAAAAAACTACACTGTGTTTTTATTTATAATACTGGCAATTCACCAGCTCAAATACTGACCAATGACCCCAACTCAGTGAAGCATCTAGAAATGTTTTCAAGTATTCTTTGTGCGCAAAATAAAGCAAAAGCTTCAATTAAAGCATAAGCTTAAATTACAGTCTACATAAACTGCAGATGCAAAGCAAGCAATCATAGTACAAATTACTCAAATTATTCTGAAAGCCTATCACAGAAATCTGATTAATTTGTAATACTGGGAGGTCAACAGATGACCAACATCTGTCAACTAGTGTTTGGAACAAGATATCAATTCCCAAGTAGAGCAGGGTTAAAATGTTACAGCAACATGATCTTGCGTGATTTTCAAAAACTTACAAGTAAATGAAATACCCAAGGGAATACACTCAGGGAGCACTAGGCCACAGTTCTGAGAAGACTGGAGTTAAGTGTAAGTGTAGAACCCAGAGGAAATAAAAAAGAGAAAAATCAGTTTTCAGCCCCCAGAAATCTGCCCAGGGATTTACAGACCAGATAAATCTCCAGGTTACCTGCATTTCAGGTCTGTCAGAAACTAACCTCTCCTTATTCTCCTTCCCTCCCCTCCCTCCCTCCCCAATCTCTCTCTCCTCTTCATTAATCAGTAAGCTGTTACATCTAGTCAAATATTTTGTATAGCAAATAATATTAATAATAATAATAAATAATAATGGACTTTATTCATCAGGAGGAGGCAGAGAAAATGTCAAAAACTCATCAACTCCTATTAGCTTTCCACTTCAATTTAGATAGAAAGTCATGTAGTTTAAGGGAAAACTTTTTTGAGCTCAGCCTCATGGACTCAGCAAAAAATTGAGCAGACTTTGCAAGAGCTATTATAGATCTGAAGGAAGCGTGCAGAGCAAAAGGAACTGAGAATATTTGCTAACCTATTCATTGGCTGTTGCTCACTAGTGTTCTCAACCAAGAAGCAATGACACCTCCTGCTCAGGTTCCAAAGTGATAAGCACTCACAGAACAAACCACAGGAAAGGTAGGGATCATTAATTCTGTGCTTCTATTAGACCTTGCTTCTCCTTAATTTTAACATATGAACGTTGAAACAAATATCTGTTTCCTTCATACCAAGGGAAGAGGTGCAGAACAAGTAATTGAAAAAAGCTATTTTCTGGCTTTAATAAGAAGTAAGCCAACACAATATAAAAAAGCCCTATGTTTTGCAACACCTGTCACAACTTCAAAGAACACAAAAAGTAGTTATTGTACAAATAACAGGTGTCAGCTTAGAGATGTGAAGTCCAATATGTGGCAGAAGCAGAGCAGTTCAATCCATTGCTGTTCAAAAACAAAACAAAAAAAAAAAACAACACATAAAGCCCCTCAAAAAAACAAAACAAAACAAACAAACAAAAAAAAACTCCTTATGACACACAACAGTGGATATTGTTCAAACTCCACATTTCCATATTATCTCATAAGTAATATATCATCGAAGCATGCAAAGAGATTCAAGAATAGATTGGAACAGAACTGAGGTTGAGAAATCATGCATTCAGGGCCAGAAAAGAGAGAAATGAAGATCACTGTTTAATTTTGCCTCTAAAATATGGCTTTCTAAATGTTATAGGTGGATAAACTCAATGCAGAGTGGATCATCTGGGGGAAAAAAAAAAAAAAAAAGGGAAAATAAAGAAAAAGCTTGTATGATCTGAGAGAGATAATCTCAGAATATTGTTTCCTTATCATAAAGGACTTGAAGCAACGCAAAGCTTCTAAACTGATCTTTCAATGATACGGTCCTAAAACCAGAATTGTCCAGTTAATCCAAATGAGAATAGCCTCAGTGACAGAAACATTAACAACATTACAATTATTTAGTTCTAAAAACAAGTTAACAAGTGTTAACTGAAATTAACATAGGAGGTGATGCTTTAAAATATTCTGTGGACAAATGTATAGTAGCTGTATATGAGGACGGCTCATTTACAATAATTTGCTTGTAATATCATATTTTTGAGTCTACTGTCTCTAAATCTCTGCTAAGGTCAAAAGTTAAAATTTCAGAGGTTAACAACATGAAATTTCCTTTTCTTTCTTTTTTTCTTTCTTTTTAACTATCCAAGAGGGACAGAGAGAGTAACATCCGCTTAGTAACAGCACTTCCTCTGTGATGCTAACTGTGAAATATGTAGCTGGCCCAGGGTATTAACAAGGAGTATGTGCTTGAAGCATAGATACAGTCTGGGTTGTTTGGAACATAGCAACAGACTGGGTTGCAGGGTCGTCCCTCACTGCTACCTAATTTGGCTTATTGAGGGATATTCATGGTCTGGGTCCCCTGAGGAACTGATACAATGACTCATCTGAGCACCATATCTGGTGTGTTTATCATCATGCTATTGTATATGAGAACAGAACTTGTTTTATGGATAGGCAGATGTGTATCCGATGTAAGGTTTTCAGGAGTGCTTAAGCTATTTAGAACATAGACATTCACTTTAATTTTTAAAAAATGCTTCAAGTACCCAAGGAGAATATTTAATGGTACAGCAAAGTCACTAGATACCTTGGACTCCCTTACATATTTAGTGAGCCACCTTTTCCTCCTTCAGTACTATTCCTACATCTCTCAACAGATCTCTCTCTGTTTATTATGTTCTTTGAGCTTAAATTTCAAAATCTCCATTTTAACTAAATTTTCTCTCTCCAAACTGACGGATTTGTATTTTGGGCAAATCAAATAAGGCGCGCTCATCACTTTGTTTTGATTTCAGGAGGTGCAATGCTGATTGCCAATGGGATGAACAGTCCTGTCCAGTACTTCACTCATCTGTGCCTTGCAGCTGACAGCAGCTTCCACTTGTGACTGCTTCTTACTGAATAGACAGCTTAACATACTCAGACTGAGAATTTAAAGTTGTGCCCAATTAATTCAGTTAATTTTGTCCCAAATGTTTAACAGACAACAGCAGCAGCAAAAGCTGCTATGAATTCTGTATTTGAGTCAAGGTATTTAGAATATTATCTATACAATGCTGCATTGATATGGAATTCTAAAACTTTCCTCTCTAGTTATAGTAGCTAATTAAAGCTCATTATAAGTCAGTTATTAAGAAAATTAAAAATTAGAGAAAATGCTTCAAAAATCCAATACATAATTCAAATTTCCCAAATATCAAACAAGACTGGAATCTGCAAAATGCAAATCCTGAACAAAAGTTTTGGGTTTAATTGCAGTAACCAATAAAGGTAACACTTCCTGATCGCTTGTGATGAATTCTCTGCATCACGTGCAACTTTATCTAACAGTACCCCAGAAAGTGTATGATATTGCAATCTGAATGAGTAACAAAGAAAGACAAGGGAATAGCTGAGGACAAGCTCTCTTCCCATCAGAGAAATAGCTATCATAATTCTGTTTTACTCCACTGGTGACTTCCTAACAAACTTCTCTATTTCCCCTACATAGATAAAGATGAAGATAAAAAGGAATGCTATTTCCCTAGAGAAAGGACAGCTATATGGAGAAAACAAAAGCCTGCAGAAACATAGTAATACCTGAAAAAAACAATTCAAAAATTGTTATCTTAGTGCTGATTGTGAAATACTTCTCTCTACTGCAGAAAATTTTTGATGTTACATTTTTGTTCATTCTCACAGAATTGCTAAACTCTGACTCAGTTGTATTCACTCCTTAGATCATGGAAAGTTTCAAGGATCTTTGATTTGCTATATATTTCTACAGAAGCTATCAAAAGGGTTCCTGTTTCCAAGCCTGAGTCACAAATTGTGCCCACCAACATCTTTTCCTGCTATCTCTGATCCCTTGGTTTTTTTAGCAACTATATCATAAATGGAAGAGTATCACCTCCGTGTTTTGTGAAGATTGTAATCAGCCTTCATAAACACTCACCTACAGCCTTCTCTTCTGTTGCAGACTGAAACAATGTGAAACATGATCTTATCTTAGCTATCCTTTTGTCATTCTGCAAGGTTTCTGTTAGGACTCAAGCTAACTTGTATTAGTGGCAAAGTTCTTTGTTGTCTACCATAATTTGACAAGCAGTATATATATGTATGCCTAATCTTCAGCTTTTATTTAAAGAAACTCCCATCACTTACAGATGAGAACTACAGGAAAATCTGTGCTCTTTATAATATTTTGCTTTGCTGATTTCCTCATTTCCTCTTGTGCACATACTGTCAGTTTTTGAATTGGAAGGAAGTGGAGAAACCACAGGTGGTGGTTTCTAAGCCTTAACAAATTAACCAGTCAAAATGTGCAATGTCTTCTGCATTGCAGCATTCACTCCCTACATCATGATATCCATCACTCACCCTCTTCCTTCCTCTGCAGACTCTCAGAAGATTCACACTATATCCATTTCCAGAGCTCCTCTCGGATTCCCCGGGCAAACGCCAATCAAAGCTTCCTTTGTTGGTGCTATGTACATTCCTCCATGAACTATAAAGGGTAAGAACACCCTAACTTTCTACAGGCTATCATAGGCACGTGCAATATTATTATCCCATAGTTTATCTTACCATGCCCCAGAGAAATCTCATCATCCTGTTTTCTTTAAATGGACTGCAGATATCTTAGCCAAGCTTCCTCACCACTGAGTCACTGACCAAGACTGTTTACAACTTCATAATGAGTCACCTTCAGGATTTGGCTCGTTGTCAATACATGGGCTGATGGTTACAGCTAGTCTCCATTTGGTCTTATTATCCTTCATCTTGTCAATGTAATTGCACCTGTAGGGATTATGAACATAAGATGTCTCCCTCCTACTTTTCCTTTTATTTTCTTTGTGCTATTTCATGTAGACCAAAGTCACTATCTATCACTAGAATGACTGCTGTTCCAAAACATTGACTTTGATGTCCTTTCCAGTTCCTGTGTCAAAGGAAATCCAATTCAGATTTCTTTTTTGCATCTGAGAGTATCAGATGATATTGAAAAGTGTTATATTTTTGGGCACATGTTAAACTATACTTACTATATCTTTCATCCCCCTCATTCTGTTAATACTGCAAATATCTAAGATACTTTACAAGTCATGTTGCCTTTTCCTGTATGGTATCTTTTCACTTATTGGCATGTGTAAATGACTAAGAATTCTGTTTGCCCAATAAATTTCCTTTTTGCACTATCCATTGCCCTGAAGGTTCCTTTTATGAATGTTCTGTATTTATTAATTCTTTCCTTTTCTAATCACTATGTTTAGCATGTCCACTCAGCACCTAACTCCCTTTTAGATCTCTGTTCCTTGCAATCAGTGGTTGGCTTGGATCCCAGAGTTAGTCACATTCGTTTTTGTTTCACCTTCAGGCCTCCACATACTGCTTCAGAGCTGTTATAGTTATGCTTCCAAACTAGAGCAATATTAATATTTTCATTATTTCATTATTTTCTAAATTTATCTTATAAATATGTTTTTATATTACTTCATTCCCTTTAAATGTTGGGGTTGTTTTTGTTTATATATATTGTTTTTCCCAAGTGCTTCATAAATTTCCTGAAGGAGTTTTTCACAATTTATTTTTTCTAAAGTGGCGTTTGCTTTGTGGCACAAAAAAGCCTTGTGGTAACAAAATTGGGGTGACAGTTAAAATACTGTTATGTATTAGAAAGGGGCTAAGAAACCAAAGCAAAGAGTCAGAATTAATAATCAGTTTTCAAGGAAAAGGTTAACAGGGTTCAGAAGAACTGAACCCAGTTTGCTAGGTGAAGGGAGAATATAAGAATGTGATTAAAAATATTACTGTATTTCATTATTACTAACAATATAAATAAATCATACCTAAGTGCAGTGCACATGCTAAACCCATGGAAATCACACCCCCAAAAAATCTCTGTATTTTCAGTCAACAGCTTCCAGCATAAACCTGATTTTAATTCACACCTTCAACTTTTGTGGACAGAAAAACACTGCTATCTTGTTTTCAAATAGTAAACCAATTACGTGACAGGGACATCTTTTAAGAGCTACAAATCTTGTGTACATAAGACACAACTATTCTAAAAATTGAATCCACTAATTAATTTTCAGATTTGTCTACTGGTCTTAGCTACAGTTTCCTTGGCATACTGAGTTTAACCAGACTTGTTCTCCTACCCCAAAAATAAAGGATGTTTCTGTGCTTTCTGGTATCAGTTTAGACTAATGTGTAACTAGCCAGCACTATGATCCTGTTTGTTTTTAAATCAATCTAGATAAACAAAACCTTCAATTTTTCACAGTTGTTTCTCTTTTTGTAATTAATCTTCTGAGAGGTTACGCATTAAACAGTACTTACTCAACTGAAACAGAAAGTCCATATAATAGTTTCATTCAAAAAGAACAAATCACATAATTCACATTTCTTGAATATGGAAATACAGTGATGAAAGTTATATTTAGTACACATGGAATGCGTGCTTCATTTTTTAAGTGTTTTTTTCTTTCTACATATATATTAATTTATATAACATATATATATTGTTGTGTTTTAGTATTGGTTTTTATTATTATTTTATATTTATATTTTATATTTATTATTATTATTATTTTTTATTGTGTATATATAAAAAACAATGATGCTAGTGAACTCCAAGATGATGAAGTTTAATGGGCTCTGGAGCCTGCTCAGATCTAGCTGCTTAAATCCAAATGTGAATGTGCATTCAGAACTGTAAGCAGCAAAATTCAGCCTGAAAGACACATTGCCTTGGTGGGAAATATTATTTGTGCCAGTGAGAGGAGCCAGTGGATGGTTTATGTGATTTAAGTATTGAGAACATTGGCCCACATGAGGTGTAACTCAGTTATAGACTGGATTCCACTGTGAAAGTCTCCCTGATTTTATGCTTGTTTTTAGATGAGGCCAAGAATAGTGGTTTGTATAGCTTGAGGTACAAATAGAGAGACCAATAGACACTCACTGTGCTGAATAGCAGAGCTGAAGAATGGTCTAATAAGAACTTTTTGCTTTCAGATACTGGACTCCACATTGATGCTTTTCTCAGAGTAGCACAGGGTAAGAGACCTGCAGTTATAGCCAACTAGTTGTTTGTACACTGACACACACAACCATAAAAGAAAGCAGACATATTATCAGTGCAACAGAGCCAATATTCCAAGTTTGCTGGGGGGAGGGAGTTTGATTAAATTGCTGTTCATAAGGATCTTCATGCACTTCTGCCTTAAACAAAACAGAAATTTGTAAACTCATATACTTAACAAAAAAGAATTACATTCATCATAAGCAAGATAAAATTTACCCTATGCTTGTTTTATCAGACAGTATAGGACAAGATAATCTCAGTCATGAAGTCTAACTGAATGTTATACTATCCAACAAAATCTGGAATTATACATGACTGAAATGTAGAACATCTGCATATCGTTGAGAGCATAATTTTTAGTTAGAAGATGTGTTTTGAATGTCTTCTCATTTAGTGGGCTAAATAAACAAGTATTTTTTAAAATACAAAACCCAAATTTATGGGCAAACCTATGAAATTCTTACTTCAGTACCAAAATAAAAACCAGCATGAGTGTTGATTTTACCTCTACTACTACAGCTAATATGAAAACCATCTACCTTGACAAGTAAAATGTTTGTTAATGGACTTCTCATTTATATTCTAGACATCTGCCAGAGAAAATAATGCTGAGTTCGATTCTCTCCCCTGGTCCAATAACAGAGTACAATCTCTAAATAAGCCACATGTTAGCATGGAACCCCACACATAAAAATGGAGAGAGTAGTGAGTAAAACTGAAACAGAGAGGATTGGGCTGATGGGGTTACTAACAGTTTCTCAAGATTTGCTACTGATTTCATTTATTATTTTGATTAATGCCCTGGCACTAGAACATTGGAATATGCTGAAAAAGTCTGCAGTCAACACAAAGATAACAGGCATTTGTCAGAGGAATGGATATTTGTGAAATGAAATGAGATGACATTCAGTAATGAGAATCACAAAACTTGTGTTGAAGGCTAAGAACTTTTCCTGAAAAGATTCTATGGGATCTGCTCTGGAAATACTAGAAGACTGCAGGAAGAGTAAAACTGCAAAAATATTCCTTTATTAAGACAACACTGGAGGAATAGGATTAAATTCTTAGTGTACAACTGTGCAAATTTTGCAAGACCTCATCTGCAACACTGCAAGCAACTTGTTTTCAAGGGAAATAATTTTAGCACTAGAAAAGTTGTAGAGGTGACGTTACTAGGATAGTCAGATTAATTTATATTTTATATTTTGAGAAGAAATTAAGAGTTCAACTGATGTAAAAAATATATATTTCTTATATTTCTTAATAATTATTATTAATTAATTTCCTTTAAAAAATCATCAGGAAATCAGAAAATATATATAAGCTAACAGCTAGTGCTGACACAATAATAAGTCAGTGAGCAGCGATCACAAATTACATGAGACTGGAAACTAGAAGATAATGCCTAGCTATTAGAGTGGTAACCTCCTTATGGAAGATTTTTTCCAGAATAGATTAAAAAACGAACAAACAAACTAAAAAACCCTGTTCTTGAGAAAAATTTAATAACCTGCAAAAATACATCAGTAGCTATATCAGATAACTTGCAGAATATTTGCACATAGCACAGAAATTCACTTCCACTCGTACATTTCTCTCTGATGCACTCATCTAGAATTATAAGTTCCCAACTAGATAGTTTTTTGTTCTAGATGCTCATTTTTGTTCTGGAGGAGACAAACTATATTACAGAAGCAATTTTTTATTAATTGCAACAGTGAATTCTTAAGTGAGTTCTTACGTAAATTAGAGGCAACAGCAGAAGAATATAGAGGTTGACTATTTTCCATTGGATAACTATGTAGCCATAATCTCTAGTGAAAAATATCATTTAATCCAAAAAGACATAGGAAAAAGTAACCAGGATGAAATGATGTTCAAAATAGATTGCACCCATAATAGAAATAATAACACATGTCAATTCTTGATACTGCTAAAGGAGGGAAGAAAGGCTGTCTAATAATACGCTTGTGCTATACCATCTTAATATCTTTCTGTATCTAATTAGTTCATTAAATTCAAGCAATAGGTTTCAACTGAAAGTTCCATATTTCCTTTAGAACTTCTGAAGAAATTTGCTACAGAAGAGCCCTTAGATCTTATTTTACTTAATTTAGGCCAAGTCCGCAATCCTTCAAGACCAGCAATCCTTCACAAACAGAAAATAAAAATATAAACATTCATTCATTTCTGATCTTCTGCACTGCTAAGATTTTGCTCTACATGCTCAGATCATTTATTCATTCAAAAAATGCATGCTTAGTAACTGCTCAAAAAGTGGATTGAATTCTTTAACACATTATTATTGCACTGACTCAATAAGCCCTTAGTTTACGAAAGAGGATATTTACTGTAAATATGGCATAAAACCAGCTGCATCACATTTACACAAAAAGAAAACATACTGGATTGTTTAGAAAAAGAGGCATAATATAGTGGCAATTGCTTTTCCCTATACTTCTGAATTAAGAGTTTGAAATACTGTGCTTGAGGTCCCATAAAGCTTGGTATGCCTTAGGAACAGCACTACTAGCTTAATTTGAGCCAGGCTCATTTTTCCACTTTGAAGAAACAAAATGAGACTTTTAACAGTTCCAGAAGCCTGTAGGTATATGCGAATTGAGGACTCTAAAATATTCATATGGGCGGAGATCAATTCATAGAATAAAACATATTTGAGAGAGATTGGATTTGGAACAAGACTGACCTCTCTCCCCTCCTACCAATGCAGAAACAAAAAGAAATTAGTTTATTCTCTTCTCTGTCTCCTTTTAAGATTTATGAAACCCTTCTTGACATAATATATGCAAGGGAGTTGTAATTATAATATTCATATCATTTAGGGAGTCAAATGGATTAAGCACAAGAAAAACAGTGAGCTTCATCATAAACTTTAGGAAGCCATGTAATATTCAGGTACAAAAGCTTCTTAGGTACAAACAGAATGAAGCTCCCACTACTCATTCAATTCAAAAATAATAGGCTTTCAAATCCCAGCATGGATCAATTTCAGAGATACGTGTCATACAGAACTGTGTAACTTAAGGCTTTTAGCCAGGAAATTCAGCAAATTTGTCCTTAGGTTAAATGGTGCCATGCAACTCAGTCGCATTACAGCTCTAGTTTGAATGCTTGCACTTGGCAAAGAATCTGGTTGAAGATGTATTTATTGTATTTTTTGGCTCCTGCAGAGTTTGTACTAGAAAAACATTTTGGTACAATTGTCATCAACTGTTTACTCTCTTAAAAGGGCATGGAAATAAGATCTCTTTAATTACTCTTCAGTATGCACAGATCTTGAAATGCTGAATTCTAATTCCTATAACATGAAACAAATATACAACTTGCACTAACTTCTTGCCCAGGCAGTATGATCAAAGATAGGAATGTAGAAAGAACGCAATAAAATTGCATCAGAAAAGAAGTGTACTGTCTGGCATTGTTGTGTATGTGATAAAGACATGCCTGGAGTATGATTTATAACATGCTTGAGGGAGTGTGTAGAAGCTGCAAGTATTTGGTCAAGTGATGATAAACATAGTGACCACAGAGCAAATTGTGAACTGAAAACTTAACCTCAAACTTATTTAGGCAAATATTTAGGTCGCTAACCTACAGTGAACTCCAAACTGCCACAGGTAACACTTTGGTCACAGGATTTATATTCCTATCTTGCCATAAAGATTCCCACATGATTTTGTCCTGAGTATTTGAATTCAACAGTAGAGGGAAATAGGTAACACCAAGTTGTTACTGGACTGCTTCATCTGAAACTATTTCATCAGTAAAACTAAACTTTTAAGTTTCCACGGTACTTGTGTTTTTAGCAAATTCTCTACCATCTCTAATTTCTTGTTGCAGCTGCTGAGCAGTATATAAAACCTAGGCTGGAGCTTTACAAGTGAAATTTCAAAAGAGAGTTTAGACATGCTCTTCCTTACTTGACTGGGCTCAGAGACTGAAAAACAAACTTAAAAACCTAGAATAATAGCGTCTACTTGCTTCAGCAGACCCACCCATGATTGTGTGCTTTAATTTTTCAACAAGATGTTGAGGTAGGGCCTGAGGAAACCCATAAAAATGTTTCATTTGGCTTTCTGGCAATTTTCCCCAGCTAGAGGGCATGAAAAATACTAAAGAGGCAAGACCCTGCTAAGTTTCCATAGAACGCCTGACTCAAACACTGCAGAACATTCTGTACATCCCAAAGTAGCGGACTGTATTACTCCATTCACCCTAGGGACAACAACAAGCAGCAGCAGGTCATCAACTGGAAACTGGAAACCTGCCATGTTTTAATTAGCTGCTCTGTACTTCACAGTAATCATGTTTGAAATCCTATATAATGCAGGTCAGATTTGCTGTACAAGCTCAGATAATGTGAAGCCAAATTTTTAATTGCGTAATTAGCCAGCAACACCTTTTCAGATGTAATAAATATCATCTCCTCATTAACATTAGGAAGCATGACATACAGCCAGGTTTTGTTCTTTCCTATTCTTAATCATTGTCCAGATAAACAAATGGGCTTCCCAACTGACTCTGGACTCAAGAACCACCTTTTTTTTTTTTTTTTTTTTTTTTTAAACTGAAGACAACAACATTCTATATCACTTAACTTGGATTTCATTGTGAATTCCTTTCAGGAAGTCCTTCAGATACAAGGACCAAATTCTCAATTCTCTTACACCCAGTGCAAAGTTTATTTTAAGCCACTCCGCTTTTCAGTGATTTCAGAAAAAAAAAAAAAAAAAAAAAAAACAGTTTATGAAAAATCACTAGAAAAATTGTAAAAGCAAATAACACTACCTCATACGAACTGTACACAAGACCTTATTGCTGAGGATATCAAAGGCATCATCATTTCACAGTCTGTTGCTAACCTGAATAAGAAAGATTAAGTGTTACCTAGTCACACAGCAAATCAGTTCCTGATTCAGGAACAGAACGCAGGTCTCCTGACTACCAATCCAATAGTATGAGGGCAGATGTCCTCATCTGGACCTAAAAGGAAGATTTCTCACACCTGGTCCCTTCTTCACTTCCAGTATCATACCATGTTGCTACTTGTTCAGGGTGCTAGGTTGAAACACAGATTCTGGATGTGCATTAAAAAACAAAAATTCAAATTTAGATGGCGGATTCATATTAATACAAATTAATAAGTTTCTTCTGTTAATATGCTGCAGCATATTGTGTAATATAATATAATCCAAGTAATATGAGCCCTCGCTACAGCTCTCTGCTATTAAATCATTGCCAAAAAGTGGGGAAAAACTGCCAACCTTATGTGCAAATTATGAAGTGTGCAGATTCACAAGATTTTGTGTTATTGACAAAAGTAAACTTTTTTTTAAATAGACTGATTTAGATAGCTGATTCCTTTAAATACATTTATTTTCCCTTGCAGGCTTCATCCATTTGGGCAGGAAATTAACTTTTCAACCAGTGATCTTTTTCAGAACACCTCTTAAAGTGTTATTTTCATAAGGAATGCTAATAAGAATAGCTCTGTATGAACACACCCCAAAAATAAGTTTACAACATCTGACAATACCCCAAATATTTTGGTAGGTGTAGTGCACTCAGGCACTTGGTCTTGAGTCAGAACTCAAAGTCCTAATTCACAAAAGAGCACAGAGGTACACTCAGAATTTGGCAGGCCTGCAGCTTCAACTTCACCCCAAACAGACAGACAGGCAAGCAGCCAACCATTCAAGAACTACCTCAGACTGCCATAGACCTCCCAACTCTCAGCCTAGACATTTCATCAACCACTGGGTCATCCCTCCTCTCCAATGGGTTCTGTTCTAATTAGATGTCTTGGATAATTCCTTTCATGCTATTCTAGCTCTTTAACTCCCGTCCTCTCTGCATGATCCTGCTCTTCATCATTCATCCACTCAGGGGAAAAGAGATGAGCTTGAGGTTTCCCAGTCCTACAACAGGAGATTTCTTTCTCATACTTAAAATATTCAGGCCTGTTTATTTAACCTGCTATGGCTTAACAACCATGACGTAGCATAAGTGTCACCAGGGATCAGCAGCATTAGTAAATAGAGAGGAAAGGGAGCTAATGGATTCTCGGGTAGGGGCAAAATAGGAGGTACTCTCCTACACCTGGAAATGATCACAAAGCATGCTCTAGCTCATATCTTTGAATACATCCTTTGCACTCACTTTAAAGTATATTTCTTGCTGCACAATCTGTGTCTATGTCAGAATCTTCTCAATTTTGAAACCAAAGAGTTCTCTGGAAAGGACTATTATTTTTCCAATGAAATTTTTCCAATGATCAAATGGAATATGCTAAAGGAAAGTAATTCTAGTGAAACGCCTGCCTCTTTCATTTGCCAAAAACAGGAAGGTTTTGGTGAATGTCGTCAGTTGTTTGTTTTAGGAAAAAAGAGTTCTCTGCATGCCATTTGAAAACCAAGATGCAGTTCATATTCCAAAATTTTTGGGAAGTTTTTGGTACTTATTTCTCATAAAATCTTTGATATTTGTCTACATGCTCCCTCTTATTCCTCATTCATATGCAAAATTAATGACTTCAGAAATTGTTAGCTATTCAGTCCACAAGATCTTCATTTTTTATTTTTTTTAATGTCTAAAGACAGAAAAAAAATGAATGTAAACATTAACAGTACCCTTCAATCTAAGTGAGAAAGCAGCTATAGTGTTTTACCAGTGTCAATCCAGTTTTCACTTGTTCCACTGAGAAAAATAGATTCCTTCATTTGCTCCTTCTCAGTTTTCATCCATTCACCAAATAAACATTCTTTTCATACTAGAAACCCACCTTCATTTTTCTTTTATAATGTACTGTAAAAGAACTGTATTTTGCATCCTAAATTAGATTGCATTGAAGGCAAAGAACTCTATTAATTATTAAAAACTTGCCTTTTTTTTTTTTGCATATAAAAAAGATAAATGACAGTTTGTTTTACTAACAAGTGCAGCAAACATACACAATAAATCTGAACTGAAGTTAGAGAAATAAAATGTCTAAATCAAACATTAGAGAAAGAAAGAAGAGAAAAAAAGAAATACGTAAGGTGCCTGACAGGCCAAGAATGAGGCACAATGGTTGTATCTACACCAGTAAATTAGGTGTATCAGTCCTGGCTACTGTAAATAACAGGCTGCCCTGACCCAAGACCTTGCTATTAAATTCTCCCATTCTCCAAGTACAAGACGACATGCAGTGTACCACTTGGAAATAGTCACTGGTGCATGCTGTGTTCTGCACTGTGCCCAGAAATAGGTGGCCCAAACTAAGGTCATGCTGATACTGTTGTAGCAATTTAGCAGTACATTTGAACAAATCTCAGCACCCAAGAATATTGCCTTGACTCGTATGTAGACAGTGAAGAGATACTGATCACTAATTATTGCATACACTTATCCTCCTTCTTCTCTGAAAGACACTAGCAATTCTTCAGACACATGGCCTGTTGCATTACTAACCCCACATTTTCTCTTCTTTGATAATTTCAAGGAAAAAGGCAAGTCCTTTTGATGGAACCTTTTGAAAGGAAATAATAACTAAAGGAAGTAGAATTAAAACGAGATTTAAAGACATCACTTCTGATCTTTTTGCAGTTCTGACTTGGAAAACATTATTTTTAAAACTATCTTTGCAACCCTAAGTAGTACTTGCATACCTTTGCTGCCATTCCATATATATATTATATGTATCAGTACTGAAGAATTAAAAAAAAAAAAAATACAATAGGCATTCTTTCACACTCCAGTTCGTGAGTTTTCTTAGCCACCCGTAAAGCTTCTGTTTGATTTGAAATTATTATAGGACTTGAGTAGAAACATCTTTTTTCCTTTTAAGCTTATATCACAATGTAGATTTAGAAAAAGTCATTTCACTGATTAGAAAAAAAAAATAAAAGTAACATTGGATTTTAACTTATGGTTATATCATTAGGAATATATATTTCAGGCCTGTGACCTTACAGCTGCAAAATATAGAACTAGTTTTACTTCACAAGCTTTTGTCCAAACATTTTCTTTCATTTTGATCCAAATAGTTTCACACCCACTGAGTTAGACTTTGACTTTCAGATTTGAGCAAACTGAAAATTTCAATCAGTTCCTCAGTTAGAGTAAATTGGTATAGCTCCACAATGGAGCAAAAAAACTGACTTCAATGGAACTACATCGATTAACACCGTGTGAGGATCAGATCCTGATCAGATTGAAACTCAATTGAAATTGCTGTGCTTCACCTGGTGTTTATTCGCACCTCACATCAAAACCATGCAATGCTATGAATTCTGCATGATTCTGATCCAAAGCCACACACTATATATGCTTAAAATTGAGTTCAGGTCATTCAGGAGTTCCACAACACTAAGCAAATCTTTTGATAAATATGGTTTGTGTTACTAGTTTGTAACAAAACTCCACACCAGGTGACTTTTGTGTGGTCTGGTGTTTCATTGTGAACATTTTGCACTGCTCTAATGAAACGATTTCTAGGACAACTAAAGGATGAAAAAGTTTCAGTTCAGCGATTTAACCACAAGCTGCGTGATAACACACACAAACTGTGACCGCAGCATTAAGCTCCTGATGTCTAAAATTTGAAACATAATTCCCTGTTAAAACACCTAAATAACACTGGTGTGATCTTCTAGTGATTGCATGCAGTGGAGTGCAGCTCTCATTATCAGTATAACTGCAAGCCAAAACACTTAGCCTTAAGACTTAGCATAGGCTAACATTTCATCAGATGTTGTAAAGGAATTGAGAGGTTTTTCAGAGGTACTTCCACATAAAAATGCCTGAAAATACAGATGGTCGTCTGAGGTTGGATCCAGTGAAGGCACTGGACTCTTTAGATTGGGACAGGAAAGGTCCTGTGTGTGGAGTTCACTTAGTGATGGCTGAGAAGGAACTTACTGACAGGAGCCCTTTTCATTTGCTCTGGAATTTTCATGGTAGTCACAGCTCTGAGCATGTAGGACCATGAAGCACATAGAACACAAAGTAGTTAACCTAGACAAAAGTATTTGCATGCATTCATTATACGTACATGAGGCTGCTGCCTTGCCTTTTGCATGTAGAAAATGCGTATACCACACATACAATAGGCCATATAACTCCAAGAAGCTTTGAACTTTTTGCATTTGCCCTTTAGAATGTGATTTGTAAATTCAATATGTATGAAAAAAATGCGTGCCTGGGATTTCTGGATTGCTCCAGGCAAAGTCTACTTGTAGAAAAAGTGGATAAATTCAGAAAAACTGTGAGAAATGGCAGCCTTATGCTAGTAAGAATTGCAACAACGCTTAAGATCTTTTCACTGCATTTAACAGAAACAGCACAAAAACAAGACAAGGGCAAGTACTCCCAGGCAGATGAGCCCCCAGCATGGTGTGCCACAATATATCCCTTCACATGTAATGAATATAGTACACAACTCTAAGCTCTAGTCTTCTTGAAGGCCTGCCATGCTAAGCCTTTCAAAAAAAATGACAAGAGGAATGCACTATTTGCAGTTTCTAACTCAGCCTTGGAGAAAGTTGAGTACTCACCTCCTCAGAGTTAGACAGGCAATACAGTCAACCAAAAGTGTAACCACAATTGAAAATTAAAGCCTACAGTGAGTGAGAGGACATCTGAATTCAGGCAGATCTAACATTATATGGCATTACAGTACTGTCTTCAGGTTTCATGTAACTGTGTTCCGCACAACAAATTCCCTAATCTTTTGCTGAATTTAGCCAATGACATATTATACAGATTTAAGAACTATTAAGACATCTGCAGCTTCAGAAGGTAATTTTCACACAACCCTGGTTTTGTCACTGTGCCTCACAGATTGCTGCCATCATATCATGGCTGAGCCACACAGTATCTGTTTGTACCTACATCTCACTGAGCCACTTCAGCTTAGCATTGCCCTCTCAAGCATAGTTTGGCACAAGTCTGAACTCCTCAAGAGTCACAGAGCTAAGACTATCACAAACTCATATGGTGAGACAAAATGTCTTAGGTTTATACTAGGTTCCGGAAACACAGGACACCTTACCTAATCTGCAAGCCTCAAACATAGGCATTCTATCTTTTAGCAAAGTGATCAGCTACGGAAATCCTGTATATTCATCTCTCTTCATTTAAAGATGTATCAACACCATCTGATGACAGCAGCTTATGAAATAACAGGAAGAGAACAAAGAGCTGCATTACTCCCTAGCTACTGGTAAAGGTATACTTCTAGGAAATGGGAAACCAAAGGAATGAGACCATGGACTCCTGCTGCATGCTCTCCAGAGCCTTTCAAATAACTGACACATAGCTCCTTTACTGTGATTTTCAAATGTGCTCTCTGCATCTTTGAGCACCTTCTCCTTAGCACCTGATTCGCATCACATTCTGGTGATCAGTAATTTTAAATGTGAGCAGTAACTTCCTGGTTTGTGCAATGACTAGTTCAATGTTATTACAGTACTTTGACAATCTCCAACAGTGATCTGACCATTAAATCAAGCTGTAAATTAGACAGACTGGATTAACATTTTTCTATTGAGAAATAGCATGCTTCTTTACTCAGTATAAGGGCTTGCTGCTGGCATGATTCTTCAGGCAGGAAGACAAGAATTTATTTTACTGAACGATAGTACAAATGCTTGAAAAATACATTGTAATAGGTCACTCATTTCCCTTGGAAACATCTACTGCTCTTTGGACTTCAGCCACATTGGTACTTGACTCTAACTTTCACTGTCTTTCACAGAAGAATGTGACGTAGGAATTGGGAGACAAGAAGATAAAAACAGATAAGCTTTCCTCATTGAAATTTCTGAATATGAGCGAATGGAGAGAATGTTTCCTTGGGAAAATTAATCCTGTTATTGCTAGCACCAAAACCAGTATCTTCTATTGTCTAATCTAAAATGCTTTCATGGGTCTAACTACTTTATAAAAACTACTTTATGAAAACTGTTTCCAAAGGCATTCTGTTTTGGGGTCCTCAGTGTGCCCATTTACAGAGCAGCAGGGCCCTAGAATATTTTGCATAGTAGAGTGTTTAATTTTACTTATGCTACCATCCCTTCCCAGCCCTATAAAAAGATTTACATACAATAGATCACAGAGACTATAAACTAAGGACAAACACTTACACAATGCTGCTGAGGTAATCCTTTGTGCTCTGCACATACCGGTGCTGTATAATATTTGAGGAAAAGCACTATAAACTATTTCAGACATCTGTTTTTAAGGTTGCAGAACATTACAATGTAAAAAACAGACACTACAAGGACTCACATTTCCACCAACTTCAAATGATTCTGGATATTCAGCGGAAAGCACCAAACTGAGTAACTGTTCTCCCAACTGACAATGATAGCATGATGTTAAATGAGACAAATACTCATGCTGCCACTGTGTCATACTGTCATGGTTTCTTTGCACTCCATATGATGAAATAGGTGTTAAGCAGAGTTTGACAGCTGTGCATTTGCCTTATCATATTTGCTGTTAATTCCACTATTAGGTATTATATCAGATTTCAGTGTCCCGTTTCACAGAGCACAGCATCTGCTTACTAGAAGTTTAACTGTTATCTCTATTCAACAGACAGCATAAATTTTAAATAAAACTTCTTATTACATCTATAGTTCTGTGCTTCCTTCTAATACATAAAAAACTTTATCCAAAACCAATTCAGGCATCATGTCATAATGAAGCTGAAACAAAGCAGCTTTTTGGGCAGCTGCTCAACATTTCTCCTTCTACCTTGTTTTCTTTTCTGTAAATGAAAGGAAACAAAGGTTCCTGTTTGTTCTCTAAACTTCTACCCATAGCACAGCATCCTCCGTAGCAAGCCAAAAGCACAGCAGCTGCCAGTGACATATCTGGGCTTAGGTGAAAGCAAATACTTCACTGAGTACATTGATCCTTCCAGGGCAGTAAAAGAAATATATATGTTATATCACCTCCATAACTTTTAAGAATCACTCAGATTTTCTGTCATCTGAAGAAGGATGTTTAAAAAGTTTTCTTAAAGTCCAGGTATTCAGATTCTAGGGAGCACTATGAGGTAAGGATAGCTTCCTTATTTTTGACCCAAAGATACCCAATTTTCCCCTAATGAGTAGGAGAATTCCAAGCCTCTAGCTCCATCACACTTTCACAGTTTCTGTTTGTTTTCGTTTGTTTTTGTCTGCTTGAGCTTACTACTTTTTTTTTCTTTTTTTTTTTCTTTTTGTATACTCTTGATCCTCATTTTGATCAATCATCGTGACAAACTCTGCTGTAATGGACTCCAGAATTTTGTGAAGACACTCTGCCACCTACAAAGGAACCGTAGTCTTCAGCTTCTTTGTGGTAAATTGTTCAGCAGTGGGCTTACTGCCAGAGCTCTGCATAGTGATCTTACAGCACTCCAGATCCCAGTTTGAGTACATTTGGGAGGTTGCTGTTGTTAGCTTGTTTTATTTTTTTCTTAAAGGCTCCTACTCTATACTCTTGAAAGAGTATCTGGCTTATGTTTTCTGTACTTAGAGGAATTATACAGGGGGGAAAAAAAAAAAGAAAAAAAAAAAAAGAAGAAGCACACAAAAACCTAGAAAAATAAAGCAGTAACCACTGTATATACCTAATGAAATGAAAAACATGCTGCATTTTCCTTCTTTTTAGTTATCAGTGAAAACCTGCCAGTATCTATTCCTGTACTTTAAGATGCCAGCCAACAGCTGTTAGCAAGCTTGACTGTCAGTAGCTAAGGTCCTACATTTTGTATTTCTTCATGTGAGGACAGTATTTAATTATAGCCTAGGTAGTAATGCTAAAAATCTTTGCTTGACGCACCCTTTCTCTCAAACCGGTAAGCAAAAGTCCAATGTTTGGAATGAGCACAGACGATGGTAATTACCCAGATAATTTTAGAGTAAGAAATTACTATAACATACAGCCTATAACAAACATTCTAAGGGCTTGTCTTTTGGACCTTTTGGTGACTTGGGACTTCACAAAAGACTTGTCTATGAGCTTTGCTCCAATAGTATGCCTAACAAAATCTATATTCCATGACGATATTACAGCAGTACAGGGATAGATCTGGCTGCTTTTTTGTCCCTCATACTTCCTCCCATTCAGATACTCTCCTGGTGAAGCAGGATCTTAGACGCACTGATGGCATATAAATTTTTTTTGAGCAAACTTATCACTAGTGTAACCTTTTTTAATGAAAATGTGAGAATAACTCAGATGTCAATTTAACACGGAGCTAGCCTGAAAAGGACTCAATGTCTTTATGACCAATTATGGTCAAAGAAGTTTTTGTTTTGATAATAGTGTGTTTGACGATATCTGTCCATGGAAGGAGGATGTAATGTTTCCTACTTGACATACCTTCTGTATTGTGTCTTGTTTTCCTGTGTTCTCAATTTTCCAGGTTCTATTTGCTTCTCAGTTTTTTCTTGGGTGACATCCCATTTTTGGTTCATTGTTTTTTATCCTTAGAATAGCAGACCATATACAATAAGCATTAGAAAAAAAAAAAAAAAGGGTGTATAGATATTCTATAAGTCTCCTGTGCTAAAGAACACATGAATAAATTTACAAATTGGACAGAATTTGAATAAAGTCAAAAGTACCTTTTTAAATTTCCAACTTAAAAAAAAAAAATTAAAGGAACCTTAAATGTTTAGCTCCAGGGCTTATCTTGCTTAGTAAATCTATTTCTCTTCACAGTTCATTATGGGTAGATGGGGAGGGCATTTGAATGTAAGATCTTCTTTGTTCTCTATTCCAGGTTGTTGTTTTTTTTTTATGTAAGCTTTATCTACACAAAACAAAGACAAGGAAAAAAAGCACTCACCTACATATTCTTCAGGAGGAGGAAAGTCAAACACATTCAATTCCTGACAACTGAAGCTACTTCTGTTTTGCCCGAGAAGATGCACAGGTGCTAGGGGTTCAGGTTACTGCTGAAATAATCATTACCACCTGGAAGAATTTAGCTACTCAGAGTGGCATAGCAAGGAGAACAGTTTGGGTTCAGCAGCCAAACTGAGTGTAACTATCAAAGCACCTCACTGCAGTTCTGTTTCTGCTGTTAAACAAAACACGCTCTGCCTGCCGACAAAAGTGACAAGACAGCATAGAAATTAAGCCAACGTGCCCTACAGAAATAGGTAATTAGTACAGGCTCGGCAGAGCTAACAGAAAAAAGTGGTTTTTGGAGGAGAACTGAAAGGTTCCTCTTGAAGTCCATACTCAGTGATCTTAAAACTTCCTGCACCACATAGCACAGTTGCCTGCAACTGAGTGAGGAAAGGCAAACTCTTCTACAAGCACAGGAGTGGGAGAGTGCAGTAAATGCAATGTAAACAGATTGTCTGCTCTCACAGACACTTCAGCAGTTAAAGAAAATCTACATGGTTTAGGATGCCTTTCAAAATTAACGTGTGCCTTTGCTTTGGAAGAGTTTGATTTCTCTCCACATTACATGTTCCTTAAAACAGGTGACTTTTTAGTGCTGTGGAAGTGTTAAAGCAGAGAAAGCCTCTAAACATGTAGAGAAAACAGCTGCACAGCCATAAGAATGCAGCCATGCAATGGGTGAGTTGTGCTGGACCTCCCATCAGTGTTTATGGACATATATCTATCTAAAAAGTCACTGCAATTAAACATGTGTCTGATCACAGTACAGTGTGGTCTTGAATCAGCAAGGACCCTCATCTTTACATAGCTGAAATCATAGATAACACTTGATGGAAATGTGGACATCTCAGCAAAGAATGATTTTTAGGCCCTTAAATGAGGGTATATTCCTGTAACAATAATTGTTCTGCATGGAGCAGACTCACGGGGATAGGAACTGGTAGTTCATAGCTCTAATTTCTGTCTGAGAGCATGAATAAGTTGAGCAAGACTGTAGCTTTTGGGTGCTCACACAAAATGGTGCTCTCAGCATTGCTTCAGCACCCTGCCCTCCCTTTCCTCTCAAATGTGGCCAGCTTTGCATTGGCACACTCTCCCTCTTGAACCACTGACATCTTCTAGATGTCTCCATCACAGCAGTCACATCTGAGAAACGTGGGCAGGACTGGTAGCACATGAGACTCAAACATATTTGTACCCATGTGGCATCCTCTTCTCACTGCTTTTATTGAGCACTTCTATATAAAGAACACACTCGTAGAGATCAAGTTTCATTTCTGAATAATTACATATATGAAAATGAACTGAGTAATTGAATTCCAATGAATAATTCAAGCAGCTGTAATATTTGAATCTATAATCTGCCAGAGTGTTATATGATCTTATTTCCATTTGATTCCTGAGAGGAAGTGCCTTACAAGCACTGGTACATAAAGTTGTCTCTAAACACAGACACCATCCATCGTAAATGTTTAATGCCCAATCATGAATTACAGCACCTGTTTTAAGTGATCAGCTACTAAAGGATATATTAAAAAAAAGAGGACGGAAATAAGGGTTTCTTTCAAGGAAGATTATTTCCTGCTGTTGAATTTCTACATCTTAATAAAGTGCCATATTCAGTCTTTGTTCTTGCAACATCTACTGTGCTTATAACTGAAAACTGAAACAAAGATCCTAGCATGGAATTTCAGTTACAAACCAAATATGTCAACTTAATTTTGCATGCACAATGATTTAAATCCATTGTTACCCATGTACATGCGATATGCTACAAAACAAGGCCCAAAAATCTGTTCACTTCCTCAGTGATTTTTGTATCATGTTGTCTACTATTCCAATTGGTTTATTTTTTTCTTGAATATACCTGATAATTTGTAAAATGTCATTTTTATTTCATGTGTTCACATTCACCTGTAAAATATACATGTGGAGCCTCTAAATTTTTTTTTCTAATTAGGATGGTATCTTAGGAGTTAAGTGGAATGTAGAGAGTAATAAAGGATCAGCAATAAATGCTATAAGTCAATGGCTTTCTAAAAATAAATTAAAAAAAAAACAGGAAAATTAAAAAATGATGAGATATAATAGAGAATAAAAGGAGAAAGGTGAGAAGAAGAGAAGCTCGCAGGCTGTTTTGTAATGATTTGCATGCAGAAAATAGAGAAAAATACACAATTGATCTGTTTCTCAGGGTGTTTGGTCCAAGTGTCATTGGCAGGAGTAAAGGGGCAGACTTTAGAAACATGAAGCAAGGAGAAAGACATAAAAAAAAAAATTGAGTGAGGGGAAGGACTTTGTGCCACTTTTTCCTTTTGGCCTTTATGCTCTACACACATTTTCCTTACCCTTACTCATACTTGTATGTCTGGGGGAAATGTTGGGATTGGGAAGCAATCCATGAGAATGAAGCAGCTTGAAAAGCATTATATTAGTCTGTGGAATAAGTAATACTTCAACCAAGTGAAGTAATGGAAACCGCTTCACCCAAGTCATTTAAAATTGGACTGAATAAGGCACTAGAGATTATGCTGAAGGGAACGATTCTACATTGGCAGGAATATGGACAAGATGACTTAATAGATCTAGTGTCCACATGCCAAATCCTGAGATCCGGATCCAGTTTTTATTACTCTATCATTACAAAAGTTGAACTTCCATTCACATTATTGGGAACTCAACCTGACAAAAGAAAAAATAACCAGAAGCTTCAGGATTTATGCATAAGAATATGAGTAAAAGTCTTTTCCATACCATTTAAAAATTTAACTTGCTATATAAAAATTATAAATTTTCAGTGCAAAAGTTATGAATTTAAATGGAACTCTCCAAATTGTTCCAATCACCCTTCCCAGGAAACGTGCAGAGTTTATAGAGTTTAATTTGTCAAAACTTAACAGAATGTTTGAACTGTTCACACTGATCTTTTCATTTACAATGAATTTTTGTGTACGTTATTTGTTCCTGAAATAGGTGAATATATCTGTGAATAAAATATTGTGATGAAAATTAAACTTTACTTTGCTAAGTAAATATGGGAACAGTAGTAGAAGTTTTCATTAATAAGTGGTGAATATAGATGTAATTAGCAGCATTTTCCTTTTTTTGTGTACTGATGTGACTTCATTAAATACTGGTGGGGGCATTTCAATGTAAATGATAATTTTATGCTAAATGGAGTCTGTTTTCCTTAGTACAGAAATGTGTGTGAAAGAATTGAGATTGTGTTGAATTCTGATTTGTTTTAACTTTGAAACAAAACCTTACTAATTAAAGAAAAATAATTCCAGAAATTGCAATTAATATTTTTTAAAATAAGAGACTGGAAAATGCTCAGTGGATAGAGATTCATATGTCCCTTCATGTACAAGAGTTGAATGCAATTAAATGGTTCAAATTTTCACTTTGCTGCCATTCACACCAGTAACTGTTGCCTACTACAATTATTCCTGATACAGAAAATGTTATCAAGTGCCCCATGGCTAACTGTGGAATGATGATAGACAGAAAAAAAACAAAAGCCACATTGAGTATCTTGGAAAAAAATGTTCACAAACATAAATAATTCTTTATTTTGTGATATGCAGAGAGGAAACATTTGTTCTATTAAAGTTAAAGTTTCCTAATATGAGGGGCAAGATTGAGAGCTATAGGACAGTGGAATTATTTCTTGTCTAATAAGGAAGTCACACTAAGAGTTAGTTGGCACATTACAAAAGATTTTTGCATGATACAGACATTTTCAGAGAAACTTCCTACATTTGACTTTTTATTCATTCTTATTTGTGCATTTTCTGAGCTCTAGCCTTCATAAGAAAGGAAAGAGATTATTTTCAAATCTTTCTGGAGTAGGGTTGTTTCCCAACACTATAATGAGAAGTTGCATGCTTCCAACATGAGTGCAAATCTTCTCTGGTTAATTCTTTTTCTCAGTTTTGGGTTTGTTTGGTTGTTTTTTGTTTTTTTCCTAGATCTATAAAAGAAACTTAGCTTACTTAAAAATATCAGTAAATTGAAAAGAAACTCATTAAGGAGCACATCCAGATATGGGAGAAAAAATGATGGTGATGAATTAACCTTGGAAGGATTTGCAGACAGATCTCAACCCCTGCCCTGTCTTTTTCTAGAAGGAAAGGCTTAGCCAGCATTTCCAAGGCTAAATAAAAACAGATATATCTGTCAAGTCAGAGCAGTCTATGGGACTTGGACATTGACTCTTCTTTTGCACGTCCCTCCACATTTCACAGCACAGTTCAGTGTTTTTCCCTCCATGGCCCCTTACATCCACCTGGCAGGGGAACAGCATTATAGTCATGATGTATAAAGAGAAAAGGGAAATAATCCCTGCCCTGTGTTCCAAGCCAGGAGAGGACAATCCCCAGCTAGTTTAGTCTCAGCTGCACCTGCCCATAGGGGATACAGCTTCTTCCTTTCACAAAGTACTTATCAAGATTGTCAGGCACACTGAAAAAATGCCTTGTCCAAGACTGAAAGGTATTGAAGGAGCTAAAAGAGAAAACACAGGTGGTCTGGCACACTGGTCTAACAGATCGATTATTAGGCAGCTAGAATCAGTTGTGCAATTTCAAAGGACCACAGCTGCCATTTTAAACTGCACCACCTACCTAAGCATCTTTGGTGTATCACAGAGATTGGGAGGACAAAAGACACTGTTAATACTGTGTTATTGCATTAGCACTTCAGTAAGACAAAAGCATGCATCAGATCTCCTCATGTCCTCTTTAAGTATGAAAATGGTGTGAAATATTTAAGTATAAAATTGCTGGCTAGAGATCTTATGGTCTATGCAATGACCAGAAATGCTGCAGTCCTCCCTAGCTTCAACTATACCCTAGAGTTGCACCTGATTGCTTGGCCCATCATTATTTTTAAAGACAAAAAAAAAAAAAAGACTTTCACGTTTGAAAGGCTTCACATCACTTTCACAGCATGCTTCATCTGGAACTGTATTCAAGTAAACTCAGGAGAGAATATTCTATGTAGGCAATGCAAAATCATGTGTGATTTTTGTTGTTGTTTCAATAGACAGGACTTGAGTAATGTCGGGGTTTATGGCTTTTATTTTATTTGGAGGGACTACTTTTTAACGGAAGCAGGAAGCAGCCCTTGGATACACAGTAAGTCACAATGTATAAATAGCTCTACTGAGAGTATAACAAAGGCTCTTTTGTGCTTTTTTTTTTCTTTTTACCAGCAGAGCCAATAATATATGCAACTTAGCAACATTAAAATACCTCATCCCTACTTATGACACCTCAACCTTATAAAAAAAATTAAGACATCCATTCAGAATTTCTACCATAAGCACATTACTTTCATATAATATTTAGGAGATATCATACTATTTGAAATTATTTCCTCTAATAATCGCAGAAAAATTCAAAACATTTTCTGTCATCTGATTACTAAAGAGAACTTACAGTTAATTCATTTTGAACTGGAATACACGTGTGGAAATCTGCTTGTCCATATGGTTTCATATTTTTCTGCAAGGTGAATACAGTGACAAGATTTCTTTTTAAAAATTAGACTACACAATTTTTTATTAAATCAAAAACAGTAGATTTTCTACTTAGCAAGTATTCTGGACCTCATTTTAAGCCATTTGAAGGAATTCTGAAGTTTATTGGATTTTAAATACATCCTTTTTCCCCATCAAGGGTCTTTTAAATGATAGTTTAACCTGTCTAATTTACATTCATGAACTTCATCTTTTACATGCCAGGCTCTGGGACCATCAAATCCTCGGGCTTTTCATTCTTATCAAACATAATAAAGTGATCATATACAACCAGTAGGATATATTTTTTTTTATTTTTATCCAAATGCCATTTTCAAATCCAATTTAGGTCATAAGGGATGCCAATTTTGCACAGTTAAGAAGCTAGACAAGTTTTCCAAAGAAAGATTATCAGTAGTAAGTATAAACATATGTCAGTTCATTAACTCTTTAAAAATATCCAGCACACCAGGCTTCATTCCCTTCCACATTTTTAAATACTACAGGAGATCCTGTCTAAAGTTCTGTAATGTCCGATACAGATACTCCCAAAAAAGAAGGAAAGCTTTTGTTTTCCTGGTAGGGCTTATAGTCAAGCAAACTTCAATACATCCAAACACATTATTGCGTGGGCTTGATCACACATTGATATTTGGGACAGATAAGGGGCCCTTGCAGACCATTCTAGCCACTGATCAGAACAGCTTCCAGTGAAATACTCTCCAGCTGCTCCATAACATAAAGAATTATTATGTCCTACTTACAACCAGAGACAGAAGCTAAATTTGCCTATTGTCAGTCAGTCATCCCCTCTCCCTCTCTCTTCTGCAGACATAGTACTTAATTTTTACCTGTGTAATACAAGAAGATTTTTCCCATTTTGTTAAAAATCAATACAGATTCTATAGAAGTTGTTGATTTGCCTTAATTACTTTTTTTTCCCCCCTTCTCCCTGTACTTTGAATAAGATTCTGTTATTTTCAACTTTAGGAGCAACCAAATCTAAATCCATGCTAATCCCTAAAGTCAAGGAAATTCAAACAGCTCCTTAGAAATCTTGCTAATATTACCAATGACTCTCTTCCTCTGCTTAGCATGGTGCAAATTGATACAGACCAATGGGCTTAGTTTCCCTGTGCAAATCAACTAGTACACCAAAAATCAGTAATATGCCCAACTTATGTGCCAAGCATCTTATTCCTTGTATATACAGAATGTTTTAAGATTAATAAAACAGTTATGTATTCCTCAGGCTCAGTGAAAAGTCATTCTTTAGTGGACCTTTGTACTCTAATAGGGGTAGATGAGGATTCTGCCATATTCAATAAATCTTTCTCATTAAATAAACCAGATGAGCTACACTTTTAGTTATAGTCAAAAGTTATGAGGTAGATTGTTATCTCATCTATCTACATATTTGAACAGAGATGACAATCCCCCCTTTCCTTGGTCTCCAAACAGAAGGAAAAGTTGATTGTGGACTAACTTCTTACAGGTTCTTCAAGCAATTGCTACATCATTAAATTGATATTTCAGATTTTTTCAGCCCATTCATTTTTCTGCACCTAGCCAGCCATACAGAACCCATTCCCCCATGAAGCTAGTCAATCCTATATTGTATCATAAAGAAAAATAAGTCTGCAAAGTTTATTTTAAATTCAATGATATCTCAATGCAACTTACAGAGCAATTCTCAGCACGCTTTCACAGGAGTACAACTTTCAATCATTCAAACATTACAAACCCAGTTCTGTGCTTTTAAAGGAAAACATGAAAAACACCTCAGAGGGCAAAGCCTGTGTGCCTGCGTTCAAATCACAACATAACAGCCCTACCCAAAAGTGACTAAGAAAAAGCAAGCAAGATTCAAAACATTTTCCTGCCTCCTTTAATGAGTAATTGATCTACTCTTGGAGCTGCTGATGTGAACATCTTCATGTGAGCTCATATGTAGCAGGTGATCACTACGGTTGTCCAGCAAAATCCTTGCTTACCTCCTGTTGCTATAAGCCAACATCCATATCTGATGACAGACACCTAAGGGAAGCAGACATCAATGTCATGCTTACCTGTTATCACCTGGATGTACATGGAAGTGAGGAATGCCTTGGTATTATTCCATCCCTATGTCTATCCAAGAGTAAAGGTTGTTATGAATAGATAGCATTAAAATCCCTTCAGAGGCTATGAACCAACGTACATCAAAGGTACCTCAGTAAGTAAAAATATGTTCTGGACCCATATTCATTTCTGTGGAGTCATCAGCACATATACAACAAAGAAAGCTTTTCTCCAATATATGACCTGGTCTTTCTTTTATATTGTACCTCCTATGAGGTACATAGGTTAGTCCTAGGTAACGAAGCATTTGACAAGACTTATAAAACTGAATACATGAGAGAAAGAAAATGTATAGGCTTAAAATCTTCTGACCAAAAAAAATCAGGTCAGACAAAGCAGAGGCTTGCTTGTGATCACACTAGGCAAGTATCCATAGTTCCTGATTTAGTATGTTTGCAACAGCTATCATTTAGGAAGTCTGCAGCACCTCCACCAGAACAGAAAGTAAATATATAAATAAATAACCACTCCAATATCCTACAATATCCATACTTCCACCAGCAAGTAAATAAGATTCATTTTACATTCACACTTGAGTTATTGTTAAGCAGCCAACAAAAACAAAATATGAAGCCCTACTGAAGAGCAGTTTTAATTTGACAGCATTTCTGAAGCGTCTGGGGAAATCTGCTGTCTATGAATGCTACATAAATTCTGCCGTTGTTTTCTACAGTACTGCAAAAAGAGAACTTCCAAGTGTCGTTCACAGCAGGAAATGCCTTCAGCCTATTTCTACCCACAACCAATAATTCTTAAGTTAATATCTGGTGGGCCCCTCCAAGCATTTCAAAATAGCATGTTTTCTGCAGCGGACTGTTAAGAACCGCATGACCTACAGAAACTGGTAGAATGATTTGTGCCATCTTGTACTGACATATTCTCCTGACAGTTCTGTTTACTATAGCAGTGATGCAAGTTGCTATTAGGAAAAAAAAAACAACAAAATGTAGCATATGGCAATTATGAGTTGGTTTTGCTTTGTTTTTGCACCTTTTTTCTTGCAAAAGAGATATCTTACTCAGACCCTCTCTCTCACTTCTCCACCCCTTCTCAAATCCCTCAGCAATAAAATGTTGATGTGCTTCAAGGTTTAGAATAAAGGAATGGGAGTTTTCATTAGACTTATCACTGCATTAAACTTGCTTCCATTTCATAAAAAATCATGCACTGTACCTATTAATGATATTATTTGCTATACAAGGTCAGATTTAAAATATTTGTTTACAAGTTTTGTATATGCCATAGGGTTGAAAAAGTACTTAGAGAGCATTCAATAGTAGTTAATATATAACATCAAAGACCGCATAGCTGACAACGAAAGCTGCATTAATCATCTGATTTTCATCTTTCCATCAACTTATTGCACCTTTAAAGTGGGCCTTTTTCAAATTTTAACTACAGGTGTAATCAAAGTAACTTAATGATTGTGATAATTTATGCCAGCTGATGAGCTGGCTGTAAACTTCTAGCCCCATCTCAGTGAAAATTAAAAAAAAAAAAATACAGGAACTACTGAATAAGAATCCACTGGCGTGAAAAATGCACTAAAACTAAATTAGATCATTTTTCAAGTGTTTCATTTTTCTTTTGTTTTTTAAATAGAAGAGCATAATGAAAGATACGTTTTCAATGAACTTTTTAAAGTTCAAATAGACAGCAACTCAAAAACCACAGAGTAAAAAATAGAGCATTAAAATCACATTGTGGTGTGCACTAGAGTAATTTGGATGATAATGTGAAAAATGAATTTTCAAGCTACTTGTCCCATACTTTCCATTTTAACCTTAGCTTCAGGATTATACATTTGAAAAGCAGACAATACCCACTCAGTTAGAAAGAGATTACCCTAAGTCTTCTTTATGAAAAAACAGGGAGAAGTAGGAACTTTAAGCTCACAGCTATGCCTGTTTTAGCTGTGTTGACCCCATTTGTATTACAGCATGCTGATGCTGAGAGCGTTGCGCTGATTTGAAAGGTCAGAGATTCGAGGAACTACTCCTCATGGACTGTTTTCTTGTTTCTGGCTATTTGACCACTGTACTTTTTAAACAATCACCAAATAGACCTGTGTTTTTAATTTTCAGGGTTTTTTTAATTATTTTTTTAGAAAAAAGAAAGTCAAATTCTTTAAATTCATAAGGCTAAAAAAGTCAAGCTGAAGTGCAAAAGTACAATTTCTCAGTGCATCTGTTGTATCCTTAGTTGTTCCATTTTTGAGTGACTGAATATTTGATTCAGCTCAGGCAGCCACCACTCCCAGTTCCTGAGCCCCAGCCAGGTCTCTCAGGCCCATTCACAATTCCAGCACTAACTTTCCATAATTATTTTATTTCCTTAATCTTCCCAATGGCTGGTTCAGCCCCAGGTGGGCCTCATTCCTTTCCAAGTTCAATAAGACAGTCTCTTACTCCCTCTGCTCTCCTGTCTCCTCCAATTTTGATTTTTGCTGGCAACCACACAGTATCTCCTCTGCTCTCCTTTTTTTACACACATAAACACACATAGGTACACCCACAGAATAACATGGGAAATGCTTCAACCATTTGAGAAGAAACTTATTTTCTACACTTTGTAAAGAAAGGAATGAAAAAACATAAAACAGCATATCAGAGAATGGGACAATAGATCTTGAAAGAAAAGGGAAGGAAAAAAAAGCTGAAAACTTAAATATAACAGCATAAAAATACTGAAAAAAATTTAGTCATAAATAAAACAACTATAAAAACATGTAAGAGATACTGAAGATGAACAGAAAATGTAAAAACAAGAAAACAAAAAAAATCAAGCTCTACATAAGCCAAAGCTCAGTAGAGCTAAAGTAATTTCTACCTATCTGCCTAAAGCATACCTCAAGAAGTATTTAGAGGTCCAAAGGAAAAAAAAAGGTTCATTTTTTTCCAGTTATTTTGCCTACAGAAGAGATTCTCTCAGTTTTAGTGTATCATACAGTATTACTGAGTATTACTGAGAATTTTAAATGCTTAAGTCTTCCCTCAACTTTTTCCACATGTGAACCTGGAGTGCAATGCAATGCTGCATGCTACACCCCGCTGTAGCATCTAGCTGTGGTCTACAGAGACTTGTCACTCAGCTGCAGCTTCATAATGCATTTACGTACATAGCTGATTTAAAGCTGTGGCCATGTCTACACCCTGCTGTAGCATCTAACTATGGTCTACAGAGACTGGTCTGTTGATTGCAACTTAAGATATTTACATACATAGCTGATTTAAGGCTACAGCTATGTCTAACCTGTGGAATCCAGGCATGCTTCCCAGCTCCTGCAGCCATGCGCATGTGTGCGTGCCCAGCTCCCTGTTAACTCCCTTCCTTCCTCCTCCCCCACACCCCTACTTCCAGCCCCACCAGGTCACCCCAGACAATGAGGGAGTTATGGTGCACCCCCACACTCCCGTCAGAGCCTTTGGAAGCACTCTCGACTGCATCTGCAGCAGCCTGAAGTGCAGCTTTGGCTAGTGGCAAATATTTTGTAAGCTGAGCCTTTTGTGGGTATCGTTCTCTAATAGCTTTGGTGTGAAAAAGCAAATCTTTCCTCACTCTCAAAAGCAGAAACAAGTTCAGTTCATATTTAAAAGAGATTACTTTAGCAGCTTGATGCAATATTTTAGTAAAGGAATATGAGCATTCAGCTCAGCCAGCCTGGTAACAAAGGACACACAGACAAGGTATAAGCAAACAGAGCATTTCTGTGGCTAAATCACAGTGCATTGGAAGTGTATTCCTAGGTGTCCCTAGTTCAGGTTTGGCCATCTGTATTTTGTCAACAATAGCAATTCACTTTTTAATGAATGTTTAAAGTCTCAATTCCCCCAGGAGTAACAGCTACAGAGAGCATCAGCTATTGCTGAAAGAACAGGGATTCTAGGAATAAACAGAATATTGTAGAATGGCATAGAGGAACAGGTGACCTCATTATTCTGGAAAATATCTCCTTCTGAACCACAAGGAAATCTGACAATTGAAAAGGTTAAGCCTTGAACAATGGAGTTTCACAGAGATGGAGTGAAAGCAAATTTCAACCCCTTGTGTACTCACGGCAGTACTGTATTATGTGCCATATATTATCATGTTGTGTTTGGCTTTACTGTTGTTGCATCTTTATTAATGATGGGCCAGAAATAAAATCCAGATGTAAATATACCTGCACTTCCAAGGGTCTTGGCTTTAGCTACGAATACAGCAGCTGAAAGCCATCCTGAGCACATTTTGTTCTAGAAGGTTCATATTCTTTTTTGTTTGTTTTTCTTTAAAAGAAGAAGGAAAATATTTGAAATAACAAGTAAATTTTCTGTTATAAAAAAACAATGTATTATCTTGCTTGCCATAATTTAAATGAATCTGGCCATACTGATAGGTATAATGAACAAATCTAAATTTAAGAAGTGAGGGAGAATATCAATTTTGCTCTCTAATATGCAGAATGCTAGGAACACAGGGTGCACGATTTTCTTACAGTCAAGGATTTTCATTGTTTGAATTTATTAGAGGAATTACAGACTGGTATTTTGCAGTCAGACACTGAGGTTTGCACTGGATTATAGGGTTGTAGGACACAAAGTCATATAGAGAAGGAGATGTCCTTATTCCAATTGCAATGCAACAGAAAAATATCCACTGCTGACAGGCCTACTCACTCACAAGTCTGTTGGTGTCAACATACATAGCAGTAGAGATAGAATAGCTTAGGAAAGAGTTTGTTACATCTGGTTAAAGGGAAGTGTAAGAGCTAAAGGAGAGCAAAACACTATATGTCAATATTTGCCCAACTGAGGAACAGCAGACATACTGTAAATGAAAGATACCATACAAGAAGTAGTAAGTAACCACATGTATTATTTCAGTCCTGTACCCCAGCTGTAAAGCATTATTTGAAGTTATTAAGTTATAATGGTTGCACAGCTGTGAGAAGGTGGGGGTCATCCATTTTACATACATATTCAAATTAAGAATGCAGAGCTGCTGGCACAGAGCACCATTCATGATGTGGCTCAAAGTTAGGAATGTGTAGAAAGACCGTCAGAAAAAAAAATCATTTTCCTTTTACTCATCACTTTACTAATTTGGAGATGGCTGTGGACTTTTTCATTCATCTCTTGGTTGTGCATGGTTAGGACTGAAGATGAGAAACAACGAGCAACCTGGAAACTTAAAGTGCAGATGGATAGAAAATTCAGAAGCCACAGACAAAAAATCCACATCCCAAAAACATTTATCTACACCAAATTCTAGTGGTACCTGGATCTCCTAGGTCTTTCTTGTTCAGTATTCAAATGGGTTTCTTGAAACCCACATCTGTCCATGGCCACAAGGGTGCATGACTGGCTCCCATTGAACTTCCTATCATCCAAGTACACTGGTTCTTTTCTGTAAAGCTGATTTACAGATGAGTAGGTCCCAGTATATACTTGAATGGAAGAGTGGCAGTTGCCCCCACAGTCCTGTTTGATCACTGTGCTCAGAGTGAATCATGAGTGAATTCACTGTTTGTAAATATCAGCCTCTTTCCTTATCAGTTGCCTGTGTCAGGAAGTTATTTTCTACATACTCCAGCAAGCTCCTGGATTTCTTGTGCTCTGCTATGGTGTCCCCTCAAGAAATATCAGGTAGTTCATATCCTTCTCATGAGGCCAAAGATATTTTTATTGTCTCTGATGCTATATGCACTGTAGGCCTCCTCCTGCAGAAGTTTTACTCTGTGACACAGGTCCTCCATCACTATATGCCTACTGCATCTAGGAACAATATCATCTCCAACCTCATTGAGGTATATTCCCTCCACCCCTGGACCAGCAGAGCTTCATCCTCTGAACATCCCCCAGAGTTCAGTTTGAGTTTATACCAAAGGAAGCATCATAAGTTGCTGCCTCGTGGCAAGTCATTACCATTAATGAGCATACGTACATCATCCCAATTGTGTTAGATTGTTTGGACTGCAATAGAACTGTTTGCCTACTGATCTATTTGTTCAATTTGCTTGTCAGTTCTCCTTAAAACCTTGCAAGGAATTAAGAAAACACAGAATACAAATCCAAACATATTCAAAGCAACTTTTCTCCTTAAAGTTGCATCATTAGGCAAGATATGGTACTCTCTCACTTCAAAGGATAATACTAGAGGTTGATGTAGGAATTGTAATTACACAGTAAGTTATGGGTGCCCAATGTTTTGTTTTGCCTGGGCCGTACTGAGTAAAGGGAAATTGTCTAGTGCCACATCTATGAAGGTTGTTGCAGAAGTAATGCCTCCTAATTATTTCCATGAAAATTGCAGCTGATAAGAGCAATAATAACACTACTTAATAGAGCAAATGCTCAGCTACAAAGCACTCCTCAACACAGTCACCACCAGTGACAAAGCATTTTCAGCAGTGATGAACAAGTGCCTGCATGCAGTTCTTGTAACAATCGGCACCAGCTGAGGTGACCCACTGTCACCCCTACTGAAACATATTACCCTCACTGTGCTCACACCCATTGTTCATCCTCCATCAGTGTTCAGCAAGTGCTGATGAATGGAAACTTTTTCCACATGGAGGAATTCAGTGGCACTTTCGCTTCACACACACTTCCATTCTGTCAGACAGCCCCTCTCCTACTGTCTGTCACATGGTGTAACACTATACTGCAACGAAAAGTACAGCAATGACAGCATATTAACAAAGTCCTAGGCTGTAGCAAGTGGGGACACGCAGCAGCCAGGGACATAGAAACATAGAAAAGAAACTACTTACCCTTAGAAGGGGGGTTCAGGTACACAGAAATCTCCACCAAAAAACTCTTGTCTTCACTGCCAGACCTTAAGTGAGGTCTGGGAGGGGGTGGATCATGACTCCAACCCTTCCATCACTCAGGTGCACTGCTTGCACCTGAGCACCACTGGGTTGGCCCTGCTTTCTCACCAGGTGCTGAATCACTGGTTCAGGCCCTCACTTAGCATTTCTGCTATGTATGGCAACAAAATGTAATGGAGTATTTCTGAGAAGGTACAACCTCTACTATTATACCACCAACAACCACTTCTGTCATCATGAGCCAAAATAATAAAATAGGAGGCATTACTTTCAGAGCAGCCCTCATGAAATATATCATATAATGTATATAAGAACAAAATTCATTTTAATTGTTAATGTTCTGGGTTGTTTTTTTTTTTTTTAATTTAAATATATAAAAAAGAAACAAAGACAAAAAACTAGCAAGATATTTGACCTTGTTTTTATCAGGCTGGTTTGATGGAAATGGTTGCAACTCTTAATGAGTTCTCAAGACATTCATCATTTCTGATGAAATCTTACTCTTCCTGTGCTTCATCCTTGAAAAGAGATGTTCACAAATGTGCATACTGCCAAAAGCGACAATGAATAAGGTGTGATTGTGAAGTGAGCCATATTTCTCTCTGGTATGAGAGGGCTTATAGAAGTCTGGTAAAGAGATACGGTCAAATTTTAGATTGAAACTATGCATTCCATTTGAAAATTTGCATGTATTTATGTTTGTCAACGTTTTACTGGCTGGTTTGGCCGAGTTTGTGACTAGCGGGGCAGAGAGATTTCGCAAAATCCCCACCTCTGGAAAAGGGAAACAGGGAACCCCAAAATAATTAAAAACAGCAGCAACGATCTGAGGAGAAACAAACTAATTTACTAAATACAGTATCGGAATGCAAGATAACACACTATAACACAATACAATTAGAATTTAAGCTAATAAATCAGATATAATGAGAGTGTCCGAAAGGTGGATAGGCCTCACTATAACACTGAGGTGAGATGCACAGTCTGGTTGAGCAGCAGGGAGGAGAGCCTGATGAAGAAGAGTGCATCAGGTGACCTTGCCAGGGGTTATATCTTCTCTCTGACCGCAAAGTCCCCAGAGGAATGTAGTCCTTCTTCTCTTCCAGACAGGTGCCCAGAATTGGAGTATTAACACTTTAACTCCCAGTGCCTACATGATGCTATGGTATGGAATACAATTAACCAAAAATCATAAAACCATGACAATGTTGACTGAAAATGAAGTTGCAAATAAAATAAAAAAAAAAAATTCATGACATTTTGGCAGTCTTTAAACTTATTCTCAAATTTCTTTATCAAAACAGAAAGTACGGCTGCATATTTTTTGCTATTCACAGGACTGTGTTTAGCCAGCGTACAAAAATCCATAAACTTATTTGTCTTAACTTGATCTGGCTCATCTGGGCCAGGCCATGTGAGGCAGATCTGCTGCCATGATGGCTTGGGGCAGGGTGTAGTTGCAGTGCAAACTGTGCTGGGGCTGCAGTTTGGACATGCCTGTAATAAGAGATTAATCAAATCATAAAATAAAAGTGAATCTTGAAATGGTTTCATATTTCATTGTTAAAAAACAAATATAAAAGTATCTCAGTATATCTGACTGGATCTCTTAGATACTTCTTTGCCTATGTTCAGTTGCAGTTGTTTCACTTTTCTACAATCTCTGCTTTGGTAACTTCTGAATTTCTTATTAGGATCAATAGGCTGTATTTATATACAAGGAGATTATGTGGAAATAGCAGAAAACAAATGTCCAAAGAATTTAGGAAGATCTAATTCTAGGCAAAGTCAAATGGGCCTAGAGATCCCTTGCTTTGAACACAGAGTTGGCACCAAAGGAGATGAGAAGCCAGAAGTCTTTAAAGGAAACAGTCAAGAGGCTAGCACAAGAAGAAATGGGAAAAATGTTTCTGGAGCATGGACCTGAGAATATCAAAACTTAGGTATCAAAATATTGGCTATTTTTACTGTGCACATCCTTTACACATAAGCAGAATTGTACTTACACTTCACTTTATCAAACTGAAGCAAATCTACTAGGCGGAGACAATACCAGAAAAAAGGAAATGGTGAATGCAGTGTGATTGCCAAACACATCTATGTTATGCCATTTACAATGCCTGAAGATTTCCAGTCAGCTCATCAGACATTGCTCCAGAAAGACATAAGTCTTATTGCCAGCCCCACACTGCTGTCCCAGGTACCATATTGCATCTCAAATAGCACTCATCATCTTTATTTAGGCAAATGAACGTAAGATGTTTGGACAGAATGTGTGTAATCTGTATAATCTTGTCCCACTTGTCATTGCAAGCTAGAACTGGCTATTTTTCAGTCATATATTTATTTTCCTACATTCCTCAGCCTTCATGATTGGTTGGGATGTAACAAACAGTTTTCAAAGAGAAATCCAAGAGGAGAGAGAAGCCTCATAAATCATTCCAGACAAAAAAGAATAACCTGTTGATTCAGAAAACCCATTGATTCCTGAGATTTCTAATCACAAGCCAAGTGCTCTTGGCTACAGTGGTCACATCCTTCTTTATGGGCTATTAAATAATGCTCTTCTTTGTATTTAATAAGATCTTTTGAAGCACTGGAAGGAAGAGTCTGCCCATGCATTCTGCGATGGAGCATCTACCTTTTCTGAAACCAGATTGCAAATATCAGCTAATATTTAACTACCTATTCATGCCAGGAAAAAAAAAATAGCCTGAATTTAGACCCTGCACATCTGCTATACAAAAGACTGGCACGAAATTGTTTCAGATAAATTTCAATGGAAAAAGGTGTGGAATATTTTCTATGTGAAGAAGATTGGGCAGACTGGGACTGTTCTGCTTGGATAACAGACCACAGAAACAGTAATAAATGTCTATAAAAACAGTGAATGGCAAGAAGAAAGTGGATAGGAATAACAGTTAATGGATTCTTCACTGCAAGAACTATGAAATAAAAGTAGTGGTTGGCAATATCAAAGTACGCTGAAGGAAGAGATTCTTCATGCAAGACACGTCATGCAAGCTAAGTGAATCCTTTTTAAAAGGTGTTTCAGGAGATTAGATTTTATATTGTGTGAAAAGTGAGCAGAAACATTCATGGTAAAATTATTAAATAATATTAATTATGCAGTTAAATAGCACATAACTGATGGCAATTTGCATGTGGACTGAAAAATGTTGTAAACGCTCGCCCTTAGGCAAAAATAACCCTTAATAATTCACTACTGACTACTCTCAGACAGAAGCTCCTGGCCTGGAGAGGACACTAATCTGTCTGGTGTGCCCATTCTTATATCCCTCATATGCCTGAAGTAGAGCTGCACCTTGCAAACAGTGAACCCTAAGCTAACATCTGTCTCTGTGATTTTGAGCAGAAACATCATTCTGGACTTCCAAAACTCGTTCTGAAACTTGTTCATGTATTCCCAGCATTATCTGATGAAAAGAACAATAAAAAAGAACACTTTGTTTTAAAAGCCCCAACCAACTCCTCTGTTATCCAAACCAAAACTCCACACTTTCCTGAGGCTTCCTTGCCAGAACCACAAAAGCATTGGCGCTTTCTATAGGCTCAGGCACTGGGAAAATGCAATACATATCTAAAGAAGACAGATTGCCTGTCCTTACTGCAATGATTTTAAGGCCCAGTGCTCCACAGGGGAGAGACAGAAGACAGCCAGGAAAGACATCACAAAAATAGACTATGAGCTTATAAATCATCAGTGCACTTCAGGCACGGAAGCTAGAAAGATGACGTCTATTTTGAAGATTAACTATGATACGTGCTAAAGCAAAGCAAGCAGATCTTTTTATATCAGTAAATGCAGAATAATCTGGGGACAATAAAGGAACCTTACTTCTGCCTCCAATTGACAAAAAAAAAAAAAAAAAAGAAAAGAAAAGAAAAGAAAAAAAGCTTTATTGAGACAGACACTGGAATGGGTTATTTTTGCCTTGTACTGAAGCATAACCTCCAGACCATAGGTGGGAGGAAGACTGGGGAACTTGTATGCAATTCAATCTAGTATGGAAAAAATATACGTTCTTATGATGATTTTCTAACACCAAAGAATTTGTCTATTTTAATAAGCCCAGAAAACCTAGGTGTCTGGTGATTTCTTGTCATAAATCAGGAGCTTGTTAAAATGAAAAAAGTATGAAAGGAAGGCAAAGATTCTGGCAAGAGTCTTGAGAAAACAATTGAAAAGCATTTTTGAAGTTTCATATATTTTCATGCAATATGTGTAAAGGCCATAGCTCTAAGCACTAGTAGCTCTGAAGACTGCCAGCTAAGTACCTAATAGCTCCTAAACTTGCTCAATTTTAGACCACGGATTCAATTTTCTGCTTGAGTCTGGATATTGCCTGCTTAGAGCGAAGTGCAAAGCTGTGGTTGTGGGAGGGAGGTACAGAAAGTCATGCTACCTGACCAGCAGGAAATTCAAAGTGCATCAATTGTATGAGTCCAAAGAGCTGTTGAAAAGTAAGATAAGGTTCAGAAGGGGATTACTGTGTCCTAAATGTGATATTTTTATTGAGAGGGCAGTGCTTAAATTACATTTTTATGAGCCAGAGTGGCATACCATCACTTTTTCATTTTACTGGGAAGCTTGCTGGGACTTCTCTGGTTCACAGCTGCAGAATGGATTAATTTTATCCTCCCTTGAATAAGACCTTCAGTCCCACTGTAGCTTCTAACTTGGAAACAATGTACAAGGATACTACAAGACATAAATGATTACATCATCAGATTAGAAGAGAAATGGGAACAAAAATGGATTGTACACAGTGTTCAACTATGACTTGATTCAGTAAAAAATATTGATGTGCATGCTAGTCATAAGTATCCATTTGGTAAAGAAGTATGTTCTTGGGCTTAATTGAAGTTAGTGGAATTTACAGAGGTCCTGAAGATACTCACATGCTTCACTGCTTCATTAAGCGAAAATATAAATATCACAGAGCAAGGTTTATCCTCAGGGAATTCCACCTAAATACTGAGTGACATAAACCTATACATCACGATAAGGATATTTACTATTAAAATGCGTGAACAAAAGTGTACTAAGGGAAGTACAGATTGCATGAGAACTAAGCCTCAGAACAGCATTTTGTTTAACAAAATATCTGAGCTATAAGACTTGTTTAAGTGTAAAATCAGAAGTAACAACAGTGAAACCAAGGCCAATGCAGCTGAGATCAATATCAAACCCCAGAGAAAAAGCATGGGGGAGGGGGGGAAAAATGGAAAACAGGTCCCCAGAGAACAGGATAAATGATGATAAGTTAGGCAATATAGTTCTACTTCCAAAAGCCAGGCTTAATCCTTGCTTAGGAGTAGACACTGTGCCACATATTTAATCTATCCCTTAGAGGGAGTCAAAAGGATCAAAAGCATCACACAGATATTTTAAGGGAAAGGTCATATTCCCATTGAGGACTAATGACTATATCCTTTTCTTCAAACATGGAGATTTCTGGTATGGGAAGTAAAACTGCAATGTTTCCAGTGTTAACTCTGGCTGTAGGGTGTCTGCTGTCACATCAGCTTCTTGAATCCTTCCCCTTTACTCCAAACTACCCTCATGCTGGGAGCCTGCAGCTCCCTGTTTCTCCTTCAGCTTTTCCATACCTTTCAGCAAAGGGATTTCTTTAACAAAACAGAGCTCTGTGATCAGATCACCCGAAGCCACTGCTATGTCTCAAAACTACCAAAGCCTTTGTGGTTACAGAATAATTGTAGAGAGCTGCTATAATTTAAGAGCAGGGATTTTTTTTCCACTGTAGTGGTTCAATGTGTGTTGTGTGCACACATGTGCTTCAGCACAGATGGAGATTCAAATGAATATCAGACCCTTTGGTGTGAGTTCAAATTTCCTGAAGGTGTTGGAATGTCTGTAAAACATCAGATGCCCTTTTGGTTGTTTTTTATAAATACATTTTAATTCTCTGCTGATTTGACATTTCAATTTATTTAGAAAAACTGGGGGAAAGAATGACAATAAATTGAAAAATGTTGTCACAGAAAAAAAAAAAAAAAAAGGGAAAAAGGGAAGAGAAAAGGCTTGTACACCCTGGCAGCTACCTGCCTTTCTACAAAGCCACCTATGATTCTTCTACAACCACAAACAAGCCAGGTTTTCTTTGTGCTCAGTCCAGAAAGGAAGTTTAAAATATGTACATCTATTCCAAAGCTATTAATCTTTTTTACAAGATTATTGAGGGGAATAGAAAACCATTATCATCTTTCCCAAAATAAGTTTTCACAAAAGCTTCAGGATTCCCAAAAGTAAAGGTTTAATTCTTTCTTTTTTCTCTCCTACCCCATTTACCTCCTAAAAATAATTACGTTATGACACATTTACTTTTGTATTAACTGTATCTTCAGGAAAAAAATAAAAAATAAAAGAAGAGAGGGAAAAAAAAAAAAAAAGTAAATCTTTCTTATCTGTTGTATTTAGTACCATCCAGAGGTGGCATTACCTTCAACTTACTACTGTCAGTCCAGTCCCTTAGGTGCACACCTCAAAGGCCAAAGGATGCATTGCATGAAACAGTTTCTAAATGGTTACAACAGTTAAAAAAAAGAAAAACAAGAAATCATAAGCCATTAGATTTTGTGAAATGGTTTCAGTTGCATATTGAAAGTAACATAAAGTGAAACAGCAACAGAAATCAGACTCAAGCTTCTAAACAAATGTCATCACTGCTTAGACTTCAGTGAGGATGTTAATTATTATCACAAAGTGAAGAAACCACAGAATTGTTGGACCAAACACAGGTTTCATGTGGAGAAAGTAATACAAACAAACCAAAAACATACATTATTTTCTATGGAGTTCAGAAAAGATCCATCTATTTATTCAACAAACCTTAGAGATCCTCCTCCTGTACAAACTAACCTACTGCAATATAACTTGCATCCCAAGGCTATTACAGCCTCCCACACACCTGTAATTTCTTAACAATCTCAGCTATAAGATTAAAACTGGAATTATTCTGAGTGCTGTTAAGAAAAAGTTTTTTACATGAAATCTACTTATCTGTATTATGATAGTAACATGGGAGGAACAACTTTATCCCATGTGCTCACACTGCAATTCTCTAAGTCACATAAATTAAACTTAACATACAGAATTATTTTGCCTGGTTATGTGACGTGGGATAAGACTACAGAAAAAGTGTATATGCCATACCATAAAGTGAGCCCTGCACCTGGTGAAAAACATGGAGTGCAATTATACCATAAGGAACACATGACACGTAAAGTTCAAAACAAATCCCAGAGAAAAACCAGTACCAGGGACTTCACATGAGAAAGCCCACAATAAGCAGGTTTTGAAGAATTTAGAAGGCGTCCTTTTCCCCCTTCAATTTCAAGGTGATTTGTGACCTGAAGCTAGATAAAATGTAGCATACCCTAGTCTGTACTTAATGCTCGGTATTTATGGACAGAGCTAACAATAAAATTACATATAACATGCAGGGGAAAATAGAGATCAGGCAGTTCACTGATCTTACTGATCTTTTCTCTCACAGTTAGAAAGATAGATCATTTCCTGGTATGAACTCACCAGTATGGGCAACATTTAGAGCATTTCCATGCTGTGTACCGATATCATTTAGGATTTAAAAAAAAAAAAAAAAGCTATGTTGACAAATTTAGACTTTGGCCTTGTTACCACAACTGCCTGAATTATTATCTGACTGTCAGGTCTTCTTTTTGGACTGGTCACAGGCAGCATTTTATAGGTATAAATAATGGCTGTACAGTGGTTTAAAAAGACAAAATATAGTTTGAGTGAAGGCAAAGGAAATTTGCAAGTGTCTTACAAAGGTGATCGAGCAAATTCTACAGAAGTGAAGATTCAAGTCAACCACAATCAACCCTTGACAATACAAGACTAAAACCAACTGAGTACAACTGCTTTAGTTAAAGTAACTTTGAATTGTGCAGTCAACATGAACAGTTTGAGACACCTCACTTAGTTTAACTTAAAAAAGATTTAATATAGTCTAGATTTTCAACTGATCTAAAAAAATTCAATCCCTGTATTTTTAGCTGATGTATAAATTAATTTTTTTAAAACACCTCATACTTAAAAATTTGCAAGCAAGCCAATGCTGCACAAACCACACCTTTTCTTGAATTTATTGCCATCTTTTTAGAAAGTTTATTTAAAAGAATATAACCCAAATATGTGCTTTGCTATGAAAGGTACTTTTCAAGTTCATTTTTGCCAGAGAAAATACTCATTTTCCAGAATGGCATATTTCATTTGCTACCAAAGAAGACTGACTGTAACATAAAGCTAGTGGCTCCTTTAGAAGAAAGAGAAACAATTTGACATGGTAGGTCTGGTATCCTTCTGCAATATCAAATGAAGCCCTACATTTTCAAACTGATGCATGGGAATTTAACCACGTGGTGCCCATTAAAGAAAATGCCAGTTCTCATAGTTTATGAGGTCACCAGAAGTCCTTGATGGAATTACACTCCCATCTTGCACGGCTGATTCTTTTGTATCACAGAGAGAGTCTGCACCAATGCTCGTAAAGTCAACAAAAGAATCTGCAGACATTTCAGTCACATTTGAATCAAGAATTTCCACTGGAACAAGAGAATTAAGAGAGAACTACATTACTGAACAATTGTTAATTTAACAGCATGGCATGGATCCTGTGTTGATACATATTCCTGTATAGGAGGAGGGAAATAATGTCTTCCTGTGATCGTGCTGGATGCATCTGATGGAAAGAGAAACACAGGGGGAATATTCCTTGAAAAAACAAAGGACATCCTGTGAGAATTACAAAATAATTATTTAAGAATCCCTAGCTGCTATTCTACAGAACATAAAACACAGTATACTTGAAAAATAAACATTCTTGGCTCTTTGTGCATCATCTGTATTTTAAGAATTTACTGTACTGGTGTACATCTCTCAATTTTCTGTTTATTAAACTGAATCATCAATATCCATCAGACACTAATAACATTCTCCTTCCAAATGTGAAACAATCTTTTTGTACAAGGACTTTGGAAGTTGTTTAATTTCAAAGCACAGTTTTAAAAAAGTCTACAATTTATTGGTATCTTGATTTTCATATTTTCTCAGTTGGAATATGAGCTTGCTTTAGTGATAAACTGATATATTGATAGAATGCGTTCCAGTTTGTTCGGTTTCAGGTACTGCCCTTTGGTTATATCAATAGAAGCACATGAACTCAATATAGTCTCCTGGATCTGTGTATGTAAGATCTAATCATGTGATTCAGAAATTAGCTTTCTGTCAATCCATGAGATGATTTTCAACATTAAAACAAGGACCAGTAATTTTCTAGGAATTTGTGTGCATATCTAACATAGTCAGGATTAAATCACAGTAAGAAGTTCTTAATTAAAGAATTCTTAACTGAACTAGTTAAGAATTTAGAGAGCAATTTGGCAATTTTATGCATACATGCATCAATACATACACACTTTGCAAACAAATGTCTAGAAAAAGGCAGACATGCTAATTGAAGGAGATCTGCACATAGCAAATAAATAATCTCTCTGAGAAAGCAACAAATTTGGAATCATAACAGCAACAAGATTAAGATAATTGCCTTGTGTTTCCACAGGTGCTTGGTGTCTATGGTTTAGTTAAATGGACAATGCAATACTGATTTCACAGTAACTCACAAATCAGATCAGTCCAAGCGGTAAAATTCCGATGCTTCAATTTAGAAACTGAACTAGGAAACACATACAGTACAATAATAACTGTACTGCTTCTGAATTCTAATGTCTTCGTACTTATTGCCCTGTCTGTCCACAAGCTGGTTAGGTCACCTCTCAGATAAGTGTGAATTAACCATACAGAGAAAGCAGAGCGGTATCAAATGAATTTCTGAAGCAGCTGTGAAGGCTATGGCAAAGTTTCAGATCCTTTGAATAGCTAATCCCAGTGGTACCATGGCTTTTCATTTTCCAGGAAAGATTCCTTTAACAAGGCTGGAGTATATTTTCTTCTGTCTTTTGTTTTGGTCTCTGTTATTACTATTCTTCAAAAAAAAAAAAATTAAAAAAAAAAAAAAGGCAGGGAAGTTCAGAGTACCTTTTTCATTACAAAGCACTGAATCACCCCATAAAGGACAAAGTTTACAGCAGAAATCTGTGAAAGAAGCATTGTGTACCTATGTTCCCATCCAAACCTTATGATAAAGCCTGTAATATTTTACTTCTTGCAGCCAGACTGCCTTTGCCTGGCTGTGCTTAAGTGGGCAGTCAGAATACACACAGCTGGCCTGGGTTATTCCCCTCCCCCATCATCTCTTCACCCCTCTCAATGTCAAGCTTCAGATAAATTTTACTGATTAAGACAATATTTTGTAGAAGGAAAAATATGCATTCTTCAAACTGTACAGCTGAACAGTGCTATTTCACTAATAAATAAGTCCAGGGCACCAACTTAAAAGCAGGAAAGGCAAGAGCTGGTGCAGTGGGTGGAAGTAGGAGGGGAGGGAGCCTGACGTGGCGGGCTGTGGAGAGGGACGTTTCAGACCTTGAGCTGGAGCCAATGCCAGTCACGCTACACCATTCAAACAGCACTACCTCCAAAGTGCATGTTTATTTCTGCAAAGTGTCTGACTTCCATCAGAGGGTATTTTGTACGAGCTGAGAGGAAAGCTATCCTTTCTTTTTATAAACAACGTAACTTAGGTAAGTATTTGACATGGATAAATTGTTTGCAAGCAGCATAGAACTATTAGTTTGGAATTTCCAATCTCTCAGCTTACGCTTACACTCTGTTGTCCTGTTTTCAAGGAAGAATTCACATCTGATACAAAGGATGGAGTATTACAACATCACAGAGTCCAGGCTTTTAATATAATTTAAATATAGACTGCAAAGTTTAAAATAAAATAAGTACTTTGAGGCTGTTATTCAGATTAAGCCTTTCAGTTCTTTTACCTTCACCGTCTGCACGGGCTACTCTAATGATACTGTCTCCATGTTTGCATGCATACTCACCCATTGAGAGCTCCTCTTTTCTTCCCCACCATCTTTAATAGGCTGAAGCATCATAGCATCATTCTAACCCTCAATATTTCTTCTGTACTGCTTAGGGAGAAAACAGACCATCACTCACAAAAGCAGATGTGTTCTAGCTCTTAGCCAAACTGAACTAGAATCCTAGGAAGAAGAAGCTTAGCTGAAACCAATAAATTGGGAGTTAAATGAGTTCTTTCTTCAGCCGTCAGCAGGCAGCAGGCTGTTGTCCCGGCTGCAGAGAGCCACTAGAGGGAGATGTGATTATCACCTTCGGGACGCATTGCAACTGCATCGTATTACAAGCGCCAAATGCATATGGGGCAAATGCTGCCATGTAGAGAACACAGAGAAAGAATTTTTTTCTTTTAATGGACAGTCCTGCAGTAAATACAATATGGAAAGTGTTAGTAAATCTCAATGTGGAGGACAGATTGGTTGCCATTTAAATCAAAATGATTTCAGGATAAAATCCAACGCTCAGCCAACACATTTTGGATGAGAATGCAGAAACTTATGAAACTTATGAAAGCCATTGTTGAGGATATCACATTTAAAAGCTAATTAAAACAATCCCTTCCATGCAAAATCTTCAGGTTGCAAATGGAGCAGCTATTAAGAACATTTGTTAGGAATTCAGCAGAGATCTAAAAGAAAAATACCTCTGTAATTCATAAGTAGCAAACAGACTTACTTTTTTCCTCCATTATAAACCCACACTTCTTCCTAAAATGCAGCTACCTTTTTCTTACACAATGTTTTTAGATCTCAGTTTATTTCTTCTGCATCAAATAATTTACATGGAATGGATCCGTGAAAACAGATTGATGTAATCTTTGAGATTACGATCCTAGGGCTATAAAAATGGGGGAAAAAAATGAATTAATTCTTCAGCAAAAAAAAATAATACATTCAAAAACTTATTATTAAGTTAAGTTATAGTATGAATGGTAGCATTTTGAACTCTTGGCCTAAAATAGTTATATTGAGCTTTGATCCTTAGGACGTTAACAGACGGGAAGCAGAGGAGTGAATTGGGGTGAATTTAATAGTATCCAGAGATAGAATAATTAACTCTTATGGTGCCTATTAGTTAGCAGTTAGGATCCAGAGGAAAAGTATTTAGAAAAATAAAACCAGGAACAGAAAAAAGACATTTCAGAGTACTCTTAGATACATACCCTATTGGAGAAAAAAAAAATAACATCCTTCCTTAATGTGTGTCATGAAATGAAGGCTAAGATAGTTTTATCATCTACTAAAATGCATAACTGAATTCAAATTGTCTAAAAGGTTTTAGGCCTCTGGTTATAGCCATTGCTCCCTCCTTCAGTTTTTGTTCTCTTCTTACACTGTTGAGTTTTTCAGTCAAATTACTCTTTACAGCATACACATTTCTACATAAAATAACAAGACTTTCTATGAATTATAAACTACAGAGGCTCATCTTGATTTCCAACTTCATTTATCGGATCTCTGGTCTTACTTGGATAACACATAAATTAGATCTGTGTAGGTTGGACAGACAAAGGACTTCACACTTTTATACTCCTTGATTTATTTCTAATTGTCTGCATCAGATCATACTCATTGTAGCATGTCTTCCTTGTTATAGCAACAGCTTGAGCTCAGGCTATCCGAAAACATCTTAGTGCCTTTTCAGAGATGCTAATACCTTTCTGAAAAGGACTCTGAAAGTACCTTTTCTGTGCAGTAGAAATAGATCAGACTTGGATATAGTGTGTTGTCCATACCACAGATATGCTCAAAACACAAGGAGTTTGTCTGTACTCATGTGTACCTTCCCATTTACTTACTATGTTATCTAATGATCTATTCCTATTAAAAAAACAAAACAAACAAACAAACAAACAACAACAACAACAAACAGAAATATCAGAAAACAACATTCAGGACATATTCCATAGCTAACACAAAAACTGCAGACTGAGAAGAAAAATGAAATGATTCCATAAGTACTGGAGAGATGCTCTTTACATCAAAAGAAGCATTTCACTTTCAAAGTCTGAAGCATCAGCACAGGTGACAATGTCTTTCAAAGTGGAGATATTAACCCACTTCACTAAAGCTATGTAAAAACTCAGAAAGATATACTTCACATGATTATGTATTATATACCGAAGGGAAAAGGGAGGAAGGAAGGAAGAAGAAATCTCCCCAGTCTTTTTGCAAATGTATACAATAGAAGTCATTGAAAAGACTCTCAGTATTTTGCAGTACTGGACAGTAAATCAATGTAATCTGCATTTCTGCAGTAGCAGGAAACTTTCCAAATGATCGCTATAAATGGAGCACATGTTTTACGTATAGGTTACTATTTTTGGCAGTCCATCAAACCCCTTTGATCTCTAGACAGTGGGGTTTCATCCAGCCAGCAAGACAAGAATAAAAGGCCAATATTCTTCCCGTGCCAAGATCCACTCAGAGTAGGAGATGGGGAGCCGGTTATGGTCACACAACTCAGCAGCTGCTCCCATGTCAGCCTGAGCCACAGCAGAACTTAGATAAGTTTATGCAGTTCAAGTACACCCAAACTAATCCCAGCTTCAGACCCCAAGATGTGCCCGTTAAGAAGCGAGAGTGCTCTGCTCTGCTCCCGTGAGTCTCTCCATCACTCCCAGCACAAGAACTGGCACAAAGCTGTTAATGCTACCTTGCAACGGCTGGAAGGCTCCCTTTGTAAGGACTATCCCCCGTGGGAGGCAGTTAAGCCAGTGCTCTGCAGCACCTGCACTGCACAGTGATGGAAACCAGTAGAGAGAACCTGGCCTCTGAGCCCTCAAAACAAGTAAGTCAGATGAAAGGAAAAAAAAAAAAAAAAAAAAGCCTTGGGAAACCAGGCAGCACAAGGGGATTAGAAAGAAAAGAGCAGAAAATAAATAAATAAATAAAATGGAGCAGATCACTTCCTGACTGTAACAGAGCAGAACTTCAAAAAAGATCCACACAGCTCAGTATTGCTGACCAGACGGGGAATGCAGTGCATGAGTGTCCCCCTGTTCTCTGGATTCTCATTAAAGACAACGTCAATATTCATGTCTCCTCTTTTGAACAACTCTGGGAATTTAAACTGGACCTTAGTCTATTACAGACCCTGTAAAACAGAGAGGGCAGCAGAAAAAAGAAGTATTTTGCCATGTGTGAACAATGCACTACAGGACACAATCAATATTCATGATTGTGTAGCTCTCGGAGTTGATCCTGACAATAAAGAGAAGACAGTGGGACAAAAAAAAATTACAAATCTCTAATTTGCCCACTACATTCTTTTTTTTTTTTTTTTTTTTACTCTGAAATTCATTATACCCCTGGTATATATATAAAATACACTTTCATTAGCCCGTCATCAAAGCACGCAAATCTTAAAACCTCTCTGCTGTTCTGAGTGACATATTTCAGGAATAACTACCCAGGAATAACTGCTGTAGATGTGTCTGGCTGCTGAACATGAAAGTATGGGTGCTGCTCACTGCCTGGCAGCTGGCCCAGCATTTAACCCTGCTGTTTTAAAATGTCGTAAAATAAGCACAATTTAATCTTTTGAAACCTTTTGGTCAGTGACTGTGATTTCCGCAAAAAATGACTTCAAAGGAAAGACAGGCACCTTTTCTGATGCCTTTTTAAGCAGTCATGAGTTCCAAATTATTTTAAAAAAGGGAAGCAAAAACCTCAAAGTGTGTAACACCTCCTCAGGATTAGATGCTGAAGCGATATGTAAACTGGGCTGTAAAAATCGATCCTCCACTAGCGATGTGGCTCAGAAAGATATAATTAAAAGATAATGTCAATGGAAAAAGAATATCATCATAGACTAATGGGCTCCTCCTGACACATAAATGCCACAGCAAAGCCCCTTTTTTAATGAAAAAATACCACTAAGAAGCCAAGTGATTTTATTTTCAAAGCAGGATGTGTTGAAAATGTTCTATTTCTGTTGCTGTATGTCTACTTTGCCAAATGTCTGACACAGAGTTAACACTTCCACCTTGTGATGTTCATACAGTGTGCAGCATTTGTCCGTGTCTTGGACGCACTGTGCTGTACCTGCACAAAATACAGCTTACTTTTGCAAATAGTATTCCTTTATGTTAATACATTTTCATCTTAATATAGACTGAAGGTTTCCTTTCCGAACTTTAATGTGGGGAAAAATTTCCAAATTTAGTCATCTGACACAGATTCCATTCAACTTGATTCAGGGAATGGGGACTTTCTTAGATTCAAGTCTACATAGGGATAAAGATGACAGTTTTTCATCCCTCTCAAAGCTGAGTTTTCAATGTTCTTTAAAGACAAAGGAGATAAAAAGAGACAGGTGAAGATAGCTTGAAATTTAAACATATTTGGAAGTTACAATGCATCACTTATATTTTGTCTCAAAAATAATAATAATAACCTTTCTTGTGCTTTCAGGTTTGTTTTGGAAGCAAAGCCTTTAGGTATTTTACAGTTAAATCAGAGTGATACAAAGAGTATTTGATCCATCAGTTTGTGCTAGGATGCCCTAAAGACGTCTACCAGATGTGGCCCACATAAGTCTTAGGCGTCTTCTGCTTAGTTCCTGGCTTTAGACCAGTGTGAGGAAAGACAGCTGATGAGCTGCTCAGACCAAGCTAATCTGGACATGATTTGGACAACTACTGTCACCTGCAGAAATTTAAAATCAAAAAGGGAGGTGCCTTGCAATGCTAGGCGCCTCCAGGATTAGGCAGCAGCCAAGCACGGGTTTCTGGAGAGCACTTTTGGATACTGTTCCACCTACATCCTGCCTTAGGTGCCTAAGTCCTTTACTGGAGCTAGCCAGAAAGGCTGGATTCCCATTGAAGTCAAGAGAAGGATTTACATTAATTTAAGTGGATTGGTTCAGGCCTTAAAATGAGAACCATGTGTGCATCCTTATGAAGAATCTGGTCCCTTCTGTTTATGCATTGTGACTTCTTGCTCTATTGAACCATTCACTTGCACTGAGCCACAAATAATAAGTCAAAAGAAGATTTGGAAAGTAAGAAACTTTTGGACTTTCATGTTCATAGTCTATGCTGTTCTCAGTGGTTGTGGTAGCACAGCAATCATCTGGCTAAGTGGCCAGTCAAGTCGCTTACAGTGCTCAGGTCATACATAAGCTCTAATTGTATTACTCATTTGGCTCATCAATACTTTTCCATGGAGCTGAAGGAAGGGAGGGCATATGGAATAGAGAAGCAGGAAAACTAATGAATAAGAGAATATAACTTTCAGGGTTCTGGCAATGTTTTCACATCCATTTTTTGCTCCACTCCCCTGAGGTCATGAAAGCAAATGGCATATTCATTTCCTTCCATCTGTGCTATTCTGAACAGCAAACGGGAACTAATATCTAAACTTTCCTAATAAGTAGGAGTGGGAGGAGAGCTGGGTAATAATTAGATACTGGCTAGCGATGCCTTGTAGATTATGTGACTCAGAGAGAGAATTTCATTGTAAATGTATTTTTCTTCTTCCTTTTCCTATTTTGCAGCACAATGAACCTTTAAATTAAAAAAAAAAAAAAAAAAAGTTCAAATTCTATGCATCCCATACAAAGCACAGGAGTAGAACTGAAGAGCCAGGCAAGCCAGCTCAGTCACCTTTTGTTTGAAAATGCTTGATGCAACCGTGCAAGCACTGGGATGGGACAGTTCACCAGGAAGACCCAGCAGTGGCAATGGCTCCCCTTCCCTGGGGAGCCCCCTCAGCTCCAGCTGCAGCAGCCTCCTCTTGTCCTGCTCAGCAAGAGTGGCTGGCAAGACCTCCCCGACACCCTGCTACCCTAGCAGCTCACACCCCTTGCCCCAGGCCTCAGAAACCAGAATTTAGAGACCTGGCGATGCAACAAATAAACAAATGAACAGAGGTTTCTGGAGAGGGCTGTGGGCAGTGCTTCCCTGAGTAGAGGAAAGGAAAAGAGCTTCTGTAGGCGTCTGTCTGGCTGGGTTCCTGTCAGAATAATGATTTCAATGTTACCATGATTTCATCAAGCGGAACACTGGGGCACCTAGAGTCTTGGTAAGCAATTTTTTACAACCATGAATGTAAATATGGTATTTAGTTAAATTAATCCCCTATTATACAGAGAAAATATAAGCTGTGAAGAAGCAGCATGCCTTGCATCTTGAGTTTGTGCATTAGGGAGCAGGATGGGTCCTGTGCAAGACTGGGCCAGTGCTGGCCAGTGTTTTTGTTTAAAAATGTGGTTCAGGTAATTCTGCAGCTGGCATGGTTAACTTTCATCAAGGCTGCTATACCTTGGGTCCCAGCCTGTAGAATGGGCATGATGATTATACATTTGTTCACATATGTGAACCAGAGACCATACTACATGATTTGAAAGTACATTAGACAGGAACCAGATTTCTGTGCCACGACAACATGCACAATTCTGAGGGGAAATAAAGATCATGTAAAAAAAAGAACTTGAAAACCTGAGTTATTTTTTTAACTAAAGTCTTTTCCAAAGCAACGCTGTACTTATCTCTTCTGAAAGATTTCATGTGAGACTATTCACTTTTTTTTTTCTATGCTTCAGTTGATTTGTTTTCCAAAATACGAAGTAATTCTAAGCTAGGGAACAAGGACACTATTTTCTAAAGAGAATAGAAATGGAAATTTTTGGTCAATAAAAAATTCTTCCAGATTTTTTGCATCAAAAAATGCATCCCAAGCCTTTTCTGGGGGAATTTTCATTTTCAACTATCTGACATTTCTATCACGATCTATTTCATTAAAAGTTTTTCACCTAGTTGGATCCAGAAGTACAACTTTGCACCTGGGCGCTGCCAAACCTCTGCTGTGCTTTATGATGCTGCCCAGTAAGCTGAGGTCAACCAGGAGGCTCTTTTTGGCTGCATGGCTGCATCTGTCTGATCCCTGATCCCCAGGAAAAAGCAGCATAGCACTATAGCAGAGTGCTGGAGTTTAAAATAAGGGTGGATCCTGACTTTGATTAGGTCACTTTTTTTTTTTTTTTTTTTTTTTTTTTAATTTTCAAAATGTTTTCCCTTTATTTTCATGGTAAAAGGTATTTTCAATATTTTACAAGAAAATACTGAATGTCCTTATTAGCTGTAGGCCATAAATGCCACAAAACAGATTTAAAAACTGGAATAAGCCCAACATAAATGCTTACTATTGGTGAATATAAGGGCATACAAAACAGGGCAGTAAAGTCACTATACAATATCAGGAAAACCATTAAAAAAATCTGGAAAAGCATCAAGATGGCTGGCCTCTTTGTAGTTTCAGCACAAAAATTGAGCCTTATTTCTAAATATTTTCCCTAGTGGGAAATAACAGCTTGAAAATAATCCCAGATGTATTCATTTGTGTAACGTTTTGCTGCTTGAAACATATAGGCATGGAAAAATTATTGAAGGTTTCAATTCTGGACTTGTATTTTAAAAATGTCAAGCTTTTGAAAAACAGCATCATTTTTCCTTAAAAGCCATTCATTTACCTGGAATGTTGGCCAGCAGGCCTACATTATGGACTTGGTTTAGTGAAGATTGAAAAACTGCCCAAAGGCAAAGGAGAAGTAGGCAATTTTTTGTGGCTTAGACTGTACTAGCACAAAATACAGCAGAGTTGATTTTTGCACTGGCATATAAAAGTTTTGCAAGTATGGGATCTTAAAAGTGATCAAAAGCTATATCAGGTTTTTAAAGGGCTCAAGGGTTTTTTTCTTGTTGTCTTCTCACAACCAAAATCTGTATTTTGAGTTATGAACAATTAGAAAGCCCTTGTGAAATGGCTACTGAAAACAATAAAAATCCCTGCCCATAAGTAATAATTTCCAAAGGAGAGAAGATGAAAGTACGTTTCTGTTTGCTCTACAAAATAAGTTGTTTACTAAAATGTTCCTATTTGGGTAGATAAATATTAAAATGCACACACTCAAAGCTGCAGGAAGTTGTCTTGCTTAAAAAATGACAGTTTTCATTTGTAGCATACAATCTAGACCATTATCTTGCAAAACTATTTATCTAGACAATATTTACAGCCCAGTGTTTTCTGTGATTGGTTTTCTAAGTTATTCAGTAAGTGGTGTCATCACAATGTAGGTGGAAACAACTTATTTTAATTTGTTGGACTTACCCATCTGTTTTTCAGGTTTTTTCAGCTTCTATAAAGTCTCTGGTCCACTAAGTCTTTGTGTGTGTGCGTGTGCACTGTAAAAGAAAAATGAAGAAGAGTCAGTAGAAATGTAGGTGATTAAAATAGTCAAGAGCCAAAAACATGGATGTGTGAACAGACATTGTGAAAAAAGCAGTGGACATCAACCCTATAGTGCTAAGGAAAATGCATGTATTCTGAATGGAGTAATAGGTACAAAAAAAGAAGCTTGTGCAGAACTAGCCCGTTCTAGGACCAGACTATTGCTGAAGTATGTGTATTAGTGAATGTAACTAAGTAGTGTGGACACAACGCCACATGCTCAGGGTTCCACTGGCTCATAAAAGTCTTTCTGTACAGTGCCATTATCTGGTCAGCTTGCCTGAATCCTGTCCAACAAAGTCCTGTTAGACCCTGGGCAATGCAGTGTATGTATGGTAAAGAGCATGGTGAACAGGGTACTTATCATCTATTCTGTCCCCATGGGAATCATTGCCAAATCTTCCCTGATTTTCTATTTAGGAGGAATCAAGTCTTAAAGCTACAATATAGAGGATACCCTTCAGGAAATGTTGCCACTACACGGCTAGCAAAATTTAGCTGGCTGGTTATTCTATGAAAAGTAATTGTCTTCCTGCTGGAGCAGCATCTTCTGCTATATTTGCAGTCTTCCTCAAATACAGAACATTAGGAAGAGGTTCAGACAACCCAAGCTCCACTAGAATGACTCAGAGAGCTCATGGTTCATGTCAGCTTTGCCCTGACAGTGAATGCCTGTACTCAGGTCACATGTTCCAGTGGGAAGTGCTGTAAGTGTTGTCTTTTCTACAGTAGATGCAATACCTCATCAGTGACGGCACGAAAAAGCTGTTTCTTGGATATCTCGTGCTGCCCCTTGCATTGTCATATTAATAGTCCAGTAACTACTAGAAACTCAGCCATACCTCTTCCTCCTCATATGCTTCAAGAAACATTTTAAATAACCATTAAGACAAACTGGGAATAGCAATTTCAGGAACAGAGGTTCTGTACATATAATACTGAACCTAGATTATATACCACAGCAAGATATTTTGATATTTCTTTCAAGTTCTTTTCCTCTTATTTTACACAACCATAGTTCAGTAAGAACTCTGAAGAATAAAATGTGAATATGGTGATAGTTTTTCACAAAAACATTTACAAGCAAGTAAGTCCGATCTGATGCCCAGAAGTGCAATCAGCCACAAAAGTGAAACTTGTATAAAAGCTGTGTACCCGTGGCTCCCAGCTGCAGATAATTAGTACCTGAAAAACTGGATCAATTAATATATCTTACTGCAATATAAAGAATCTGTGTAGACATCATTGTCATCCCCCTGTTGAGCAGCTGCAGACATCTTGGTACATCAGGAGAAATCGGATGTGTGGCCTCTGGTTATACTCTAAGTTGTTTTATTTACACATATAAATAAATTTTGGAATGGAGATAATCAACTAACTCGCTAACAATACCCTCATTCAGGAATCTTATCACTAATACCAGAATTACAAACAACAATTCCACCTGAAGAGCAGATTTTAATGAGAGATCAAAGCTAATAGCAAACTTGCCTTCTGATAACACGGCTTCCTTCACACATAACTGTATAATCCACATTCAAAGAAAATGAATATATCTTCCTATGAAAGATTATTTATTTGCGTTCTTGAATTAAAAAAAAAAAATGGCAATAAAAAATATGAGTCTGGAAGATTGAAATGGCACCACCTGGTGACACCTGCCACACATTATGAGTGGTTGCATATTACTATCCGTGAAGGTACATTTGTTGTTTGAAGTTTTGTAGAACAGCCTGGTCTGTGACGGTAAAACCCCTTAAGAGAGAAATCAGCCACTGCTTTTTTTTCTATTGTGTTGCTATACCTTGCTGTAAAGACAATTGTAGACAGAAGTATGGATTCAGATACTTCATTCAGAAATTACCAGAGTAAATCAAGTTGTATTTAAGACTCACCTCACTCTAATTTATAGTTCAGCTCAGACCATTGAACTCAGAAGTAAAATTTATGGAGGAAGAGCTATAAATTAAATTGGATAGAAACATAATTTTAGTCCTCCAGTTACTTGTACAGTTCTATTTAACACATAAAAAATTGAGTATAATACTAACTTGTTAATAAAATGTGCACAGCGCTGACATGTAAAAACAGTTTTATAATTGGTTGGTCCACTCTGTTAGCCTTGTTGACAACACTAAATTTTCAAAACCTTACATTGGTAACATTGAGTTAACATTATAAATGCAGAAAGCTCATAAATGCATACAACAGAAATTCATTTGGCCTTTGATTTTTTGGGGGGTGTCTTTAAAGTGAAAACTGTAAAATTACCACATAATAAAAGCCAGTACGCTGAACACTAATTGCCCATTTATAAAAAGCTCTTTTCCTCCAATCACATAGGTGTGAGGCATAAACTTCTTGGGTTTTACAGAGCTGCGATTTATATTTTCAGTCCTGTTTCTGTCTATTCCATTTCATCTTAAGCTTATAAAAGAAGAGCTGGATTTTATTAATCTGCATCAGCATTCATTGAACATTAAATCTACGAAGATCCCTACAGGGTTTTAATTGTGGCTGAATTGCCAACAATAATTGGGCCTCCTGCTAACCACGGAGAGCAGCCCACCCTCGCTGCCGGGCACAACTGTGAGCTCCAGCACCAGCCCCGATAGCCCACTTTGTCAGCCACCCAAAGGGAAGTTGTCAAGTCTGGGACCCTGCTGCTTTATTCCTATAACTATGTTTTAGAAACACCTCACAAGTGGAATTGTGGTTGCCTCATCCAGAAAATGTGGAAAGGATTAATGTGGCATGTAAAACAAATCACTCCTGAGCTCAGCTGAGAAAGTGGGTATTAAAAGCACTCCAGTCAAAAGAGCTTTAGTGAAAGGGTCATGGTGATATACAGTCAGCACATGTTGGGCTGGTAAAGCTGCAGGGTGTTTGGGAATGGTAATGGTCCATGGGTGTAAATTCTTTCAAGACCTCTTAAAGGCACATGTGTTTCTTGAGCATGTTCTCCAAACAAGGACCTGTTATAGGTTAGATTCACTGGAGCTTTTAAACTTTATTGATTGGTTTGCGGTATTCCAGGTTCGCTTACTGTTTTGTTTTTTTTAATGCTATTGATAAACACAGGAAAAGATCCTGGTTTAATCTAAATCTTATAAATCTATAAACTATGTGCTATGCAGCTTCATTGTAATATATTTCAGAATGTGTTATTTCTTTTCTTTATGCCAGTAATCACTGGCTTCACAAGAGTTAAGGGCCTACCAATATTTCTTTTATGAATCAGGTTGGTTAAAGCGTCTTTATTTTGAGGTTAAAAAATACAGACCCTTAACTGTTACATAGCATTTACTGTGTCTTTATATACGTTTGTAGCATTTGTAACGTGATATTTCCTAAAGTTATTAAAAAGATGGCTCATGACAACTTCTCTTGTAAAGCTGGGAAGACATTCAGTGCCTAGCAAAAGCTGTTTCACAAGATGCACTATTCCCTATTTTTTTCATTAACTTCACTGTGATTTAGAACAAAGAATAAAAGTGTGATAATACATATGACACAGATAGCTATTTTCTGCCCAAAGAATTGCCAGTGCAAGAAGGAAATACCTAGGATTAGTTTTTAAGCAGCGGATTGCCTTGAATTCGGTCAAAAACATGAAAGTTCAGTAACTTTTGTAAATTAAGCCTTCTGCGTAGGGATCACTTCATTCAAATTTGACGTGGAGACATTTCAGAGATACACATGTCAGGTGCTGAGCAGAACACAGACACACAGCTTCTCAGAAGAATGCATCTAATTGCTATAGCAATTGCCAGGATTTAATTAAATTTGCTAATAACTGCTTCCAGCACACACTATTTAGCCCAGAACACATCCCTGCAGCAAGTGGCCTGTATTCAATTCTAAGGAAGACTGTAAGAGTTTTAGACCAAATGCCAAGATTTGGCCAGCAGTTTTGGTTACATACACAAGAGATTGGGAGCTTTCAGTCTTTTTTTCTGACGGCAGCTGTTTTTATAAGGCCACTGTTAATTATTTTCTGCAGTCATTTAATCTATACTCACCATAGCAGTGTTGAAAGCAGAAGCACAGATTGCAGTTACATGATGTGGTAGGTGAAAATATTTTTTCTGAATAATAATATTTTATTGCAATCTGATTTAAAAGCACTAAGTTCTTTTCTTACAAACCCACAGGACTGCTATAAACAGAGACCATGGTCAAATGATCAAAAACAAACTTAGTGAAGCTAAAACAAATAAATAAAATAATATGTGACCTTGGAAAAGTTTGGGTTCTATGTAGGTTCTGGTTTAGTGCCTCTGACTTTGGCTCCAGCTACAACCATGACTACAAATATTTTTTCACAGGCTTCAGCAGTGACACCATTTGTTACTTTTGCTTCATGCAGCAGTAGTTAAAGTCAAGATCAATCATCCTCCTGCAACATTTCCACCATGCAATGAAGTTCCATCCATATAGAAAAGTGACACGCAGTAGATATGATGTCATTATCTAGCATCTTTATGAAAATCAGAAAACTTTGGCAATATTGAGCTGTAAATTAAGTTTCCTGTGCTCTTCCCCTTCAGGAAGTTGAAATGTGATGTGCCTTTTGCCTATCTTAAAACAGATGTCCTGTAGAAAGTTAGGTAAACAGCTGAGGAAACCAACCAAGACTCATTTCAGTGTTTTGCAAAAAGACATGCAGTCTGAAAAAGGAAAAAAAAAGTAGACAGATTGCTGTAATGTCATTGTTCCACATTGCAATCATGTGCAGGAAACTGGACAACACAGAAATCTGAAAATCAATTTGGGTGTTCTGCCCAAGCATTTTAAAACCCAAACACTTGCAAAGACTAGCCAGACACTGAGCAGACTAGTGCTGCTGTGATTTTTTTTCTTAAAAAAAGAAAACTACATTTGCAGCTTAGGAAATGTTTTCCTTTAAGCATTCTATTTCTATTACTTTATATATATAAAGTAGACTTGAGTCAGAATCAAGTCAGACTCAGAGTCGGACTTGATATTGTTCATCCTAAAACCTCAAGTCATTTGTTTCACTAGAAAACTGATTAAGTCTTAATACTATTAGCTTTTAAAATTAAATTCTTTATAGAACTGTCTGCAGAATTTTGTGCTTTTGTGGTTTTTTTTTTTGAGAAGAATCTGCTCTAACACAGATATAAAACTGTAGATTCAGATTCAAAAGTTTACATCAATAGAAATCGGCAAGTTAAGTAAAATTTGAAGGATGCACAAGATGAAATGGAAAAGGAGGATATTGCAGAAGCTCTCCTTTTTCATTGTTTTTTTTCTGTTTATTTTTAATTTAGTATAATGAATTTTAAACCCCAAATTTCCTTTCGGTTAGAAGACAATCCTAAAAACATCTGCAAAAGTTACACAAATAGTATATAGGCTTAATAGAATGCCACTGGTTTATATCCTGAGGATGGACTCTTTCTTATCCAGAATCAACATTTTAGCTGTGGTAGGGCAAAAGCCATTCAGGTATTGTCAGAAGAACAAAACCATAGGGCCTTAATCAGACATTACTTTGACTGAAAAACGGAATGTGGACAGTTCTGTTTGTTAAAGCAGAAAAGCAGCACAGGGTATATGCTTCTAAAAAGCTCTCTGTGCAACTGCTTAGTCAGCTGTTCTGGTTCTGACCCATCTCCACACGTAAGAACCAGTTTAATCAAGAAAAGCAAGCTCTAAAGCATGGACTCCCCAGAATTTCCCTTCCTTTAACTCTGTTTTATTTCCTTGAATAGCAGTAAAAACTAGGGTCATGCTAGGAGACATATGAGTGCTAAGAAAATAAATATAACTGCTTTGAAGATTAGGTAAATGTAAGGTCTTCTAAAAACAGTCAGCTTATACTCTTCTAAGTACCAGGTAAGAAGACAAAAAAAAATCTAAAACCACAATAGTATTGGTTTTTTTCCCCTCTCAAATTAGGAATAAAGTCTTGTTCTCATTTGTACATAATGAGTACTGTTCAGATTGCTCAATGAGGCTTTGACATGGGCTGATCAAGTGTTAAGTCGAAATTTTGGTAGATCTGGGAGCAAAAAATCATTGGTACAGGAGAAAAAGGAAAAAAACAAAATGAAGCAGGGAGAATAAGAATGAGAGGGAGGAAGTTGTAACCGGATAAAAAGGAAAAAAATATTTAGTAAAAATCCTGCTGATTAAATCATTTACATTCAAAAAAGGGCATATTAGGAAACAAAAGAAGTCGTATTCTCCGTGATAATTTTCTCTAATAAGAAATTAAAATATTACTGCAGTGAGGCCTGGTGCTTTATTTTAAACAGGTAGAAAATATATGGATATTTTACACATTTCATAACTTTGAATTTTAAATAGAAGATTTTTCATTTTACCTTTGTTTCTCCTTCATGTTTTCAAGAAGCAGAAAATAAAATGATAAACACTATGAAGTGGCATAGAAGACTATCCACACACTTCTTCCCCATTAAGTTGAACAAATATTTCTCTCTCTTGGGAAAAAAAATGGAAAAGTGACAAATTTTTGTACAAAGATGCTACAATATGCAACACCTGTATTACATTTCCTTCTGACAAGGCCTGCCATTGCATGACAGGCATGGACACTGCCCAGTTACCCAGAACAGGAGAAAAATGGGCAAGGAGGAGGCATGGCTCCATTTTCTTTTGTTGGCTTTTGCTCATAAGCTGCCAGTTCTGTCTTTCCAATTTGTGGTGTTTTGTTTTTGTTTTATTCCCCCATGTGGTCTTCTTCACACTTTCCATGCACTTGACACATTTTACCCACAAAATCTCCACTATATCTCACTGCAGAAAGTGTTCAATAAAGGGCACGAACGCACATCACCTTAGAAATGGAGTCTGATAATGTACGTATACACGTATGTGTGTATTTACAATCAGGGTCTTTCTGTGGCACTACTGCTTTCTTATTCATATATGCCATTCATACAACCTCTACAGGCAAAATAAATTATTTGCAATTGAATGTTATTTTGATTGAATTGCACTGTTTATTCACACGCTAAATTCATCAGTACAACACTTCATTCTATACAGCCAATAGGAAGTAGATTTTGCCATTGTAAGAAACAAAGACCTAGTAAAGATTATGAAAAGTCTAACCAGATGTTTTCTAAACAAAATAGAGTAGATACAGTAAGAAAGTGCCCTCACTAACATCTTTAAACAGCAATTTTCAGACAAGCAAAAGGAAACACTTTTCATTACGACGCACAATTATATTATGGAACTTGTTACCACAGGATGCTGCAGAAGCCAAAAGTATAACAGGGTTCAAAAGGAGATTAGACTAATTCAAGAAGGATATGTCTATCAGTGGCTATTAAACACGATGATCCGGATGCACCTCTGGAAAAGGAAGTTCCTATTCCACTGGCTACTGGAAGTTGGGAGGGATAGTTTTCATGTTCGTATATAGAAAAATATTATTTTAATTGAGCACCTTAGAGAATTGTTAAGTACACAATCTGTTCTTACTCCTGCTTGAATACTTAGATGTTTGTAATGGTCTACTCAGAGCCCCCTTTTCAGGGACTTGAACATTAAATTGGCCCTTTAGAGACAAAGCAGTAACATCTTTTAAGAGATTTACCTGATGTTATTCATCCAAGTTGTAGAAATCTCTCTACCTTTGTAAAGCTGCAACATAATTTCACAGAAGCCTGGTAAGTATAACTGAAATAAAATGTGATATGTGCACACCTGTATAGCAGATGACTACATTAAAGTGATTAAATAGCATTTCTTTTGGTTTCTTTTAATTTGAACCTTATTCCATTATACTCCATTTATTTGTAAGAAAATGTTAGAACCTGGACCCCTCTGTGCAAACCCGTTTATAGAAGCTTAGGATAAAGCCCTTGATCATATGAACTAAGCACAGATAAATGTTAAAACTCAAAGAGCTCATCTTGTTTCTAATCTCTTACATTAACACTGCTCTTCCAATGGCCTCCCCTTTGAAATACGTTTGGTGCCATTTATTGCAATTATAATCTAATAGAAGATACATTTGGAGTGTAAATACCCAGATTAAATCTACCTTGAAAACTCAGACAGAATCAGGTTTATAGCCTAGAGGCAACTTGTGAATCCCATAAAGCACTGTTCAAGGGACCTGGTTAGTGTTCTGTACACCTGCTTAATGTTTTTTGGTTTTTTTTTCCCATAGTCACAAATGTCAAACTGCTCAGTAACGCATTGGGGTTTGAATGACAGCCATGCACTCGAGCAGCAGTTATGTTTTTTCACTACCAAATTGGACTATAAATGATGAAAAAGAGGTCAGAAAGGAAGTATGGAAGCATACAAATTTGAAAGGGGAAACTGCTAATAGTCATAAACCGCATGCAATCAAAGGACTGGCAAGTCATTGTGAATTACCTGCTCCATGAATAACAGATCTAACTGCATTATGATATGGAATTTTCTAACTCCTTTCATCTGTAGTGCAAGGGCTTCTAACAGCTCTCAGATCAAAAGCAAGTCTGCCAGTGAAACCTCAGAAAAAACCCACAACACTGACTTTCATTATGAGCATTTATTTGTTAAACTTTTCTTAATATGTAGGCTTTGTTATTTATCGATTCACTGATTGTGTGTACTGTAAGTATGTCACCTACCAAATCTGAGGAAATAGCACAGAAATGATCAGCAGTGTGACGCCTAAGTACAAGTCAAAACTTGTAAGCATGTGTACATAAGCACTCAAAGCAGCATGTTTCTCCACAGGTGGTAAAATGCCAAACAAACACAGGGTTTATATTACCTCCTTTTTCTTTTTACTCCAAATCTGAATATTTTACAATTTATTACATATTAGAAGCTTTACTAGTTGTATCAAGTTAATGAGACAATTAGCATTCACATGCCAATAGCACCAAAATGAAGACCCAGTCCAAAACATGAACATGAGGAATGATGAAATGATTGATGTCTGCAGGTGCTTTACATATACCAAAGCCAAAACTGATTCTAAGGTCAAGCTATAACCATACCAGCAAAGCTCAATGCAATAAAGATATCAGTGAAATCATATAAATTTTTTTTTCAGTTGGATATAGATATTTTTGCGTGTTAGTGTTTGAAAAATGTTTTTAATTAATCACATTTCAACTGAATCACTTTTTATGAATACTGAGAAAAATACAGGTATTCCACACCTGAACTATTTTGCAATGTACTCTCCGTATGTATGTATATACACACATACACATATCCTGACATAACTTTTTTGTTCTGTGTGTCTGCTGAAGCAACTCCGAGTTTGGTCAGAGATAAAATATTGAGTTCATTTCAACATGATGACAGTCTGCACAATGAATGTGTCCTTTTTTGTGCCTATCATAGAAAATAAACTCTTCAGGAATTTACAGCTGGGTTGCAGTTTCAGTGTGAATGTACTTGATACTTTCCACATAAGATCATACTTGTAAACATACGATGCACAAGCAAACATAATGCAAAGACTAGATCAGCCTGGAAAATAGAATTTCCCTCCTGTAAAAAAAAGGTGTTTTATAATTTTTCCTGAAGAATTCCTAATTTTGTAAAGGAAAGAAAATTTCCAAGGAAATGCTTCTGCAAGAGAGCCTACCGGAGAACAAGAGCTTCCACACTTCCATGATTCTGTCAGCCAGCTATCCTGCACCAGAGGCTGGGCTGTGGTGCCTGAGAGCTGAGAGAACAGCTGCCTGGGGAGCAGAGGTCAGGGGATCCTGGCTGGCACACAGCCATTAGCACAGCTTCCTGGACAGTCCACCTGTCTGCTTTCCATTGAAACTTTCAATGGAATCAACATGTTCCTGTAAAATATTTAAACTCTGCGAAATCAGCATTTTCCAACAGAGAAGCGTTCCACCAGAAAATGTTCAGCCAGTTCTAATGATCAGTAGGACAAGAAACACTGACCTGAAAGACAGGCAGACAAAGTTCTGTCCCCACCTTCATCCTACACCACACGATGTATGTCACTTACTCCATTTTTTTTTAACATGAATAAAATGTCTGAAGATGCCACCATGAATTTGATGTGGCCAGCTGTAAGGTCATAAGAAAGTCTCCTTGACATACTTGGAAAATGTCAGTAAGAAAGCTTAATGACTTTCAACTATCACAAGAATCACAAAGAACTATTTTCCTTTCCAGTTATGAATATCCAGCAAAGTACAGAATCATTCTCACATGTTAATAGTTTCTAGCAGCTGTCAGTCAAACCACTGGCTACAAGTCCCTACTAAAGATAGCACCTCTCTATGTATCCTACTTTGTTTTATGTGAGACATTTCAGAAGCATTTTCTGTTAGGATGAGTTAAAAATTACAAAAATCAAGTTCTACAAATATGATATCAAGATAAACCATTATTCAGCCAATATTTTAAAGAATTAGATCTGAATGATATGAAATTGATGCTCGAAAGTTTTCTTTGAGTGAACATAATGGACCTAATTATGTTTCGTTACTACTAGAAATAGTTTAGAGAAAGATAAATGACATCTTTTCTGGTTGATGTTGGATCTCTAAAAGACAATGCAGAAATTATTGTGTTAATCAAACTATGTGATGGCAACCAGATCAAAACAGCTCTTATTTTTGTTTTATGACTCTTTTCATGGACCAGATTTACAGCTGTTGATATCCTTCAGTTTGTTTTGTGCAGCTGTAATATTTAGGAACAAAACTCACTCATTTCACAGCAAATCATGCACTAGATCAGAATCTTCTATGGTGCAATTTCTCTTAGTCTAACTGTGGCCAGATAATCTCAGGAAGAACGAGCCTATTTTGCTCTGGTAACTACAAAAGGAAGATATGGCGACAAACCTGGGGTAAACACCTACAGTGTCAATGATTTAGGTTAGGCAAGATGAAACTAACCCAACTTTCTTTTAAGATAACTTTTCATGGAATAGATTACTGGTCAAACAGATTTTACACGACTAGTGCTTATACTGATTTTTGCAAGAGTGAGTTTTATTTAATTGCATAGTGACCTCTGTGCTTTAAGATCTTGATTGAGGAAATTTTGAACAGACCAGATTGAGGCTCAATAAACATTTTACTAAGCAACCTCAAACGTAAGGATTAAAGGATTAAGGATTAAATCTCTCTCATGTGAACCCTTACAGGAGAAAAGTAAAGAGCAAAGCAAAAATTAAAAAAAAAAAGAAAAAAAAGGAAAAGGTAGGTGTACACATACCTAAAAGAGGGAGAGAGAGCAGAAGGAGAGGAGGGAGGAAAAGATTATGATAAAAAAAAAATGGAAACAATCTACAGGACTTCCAAAACTTTTATGACATAGAAGAACACAAATAAACAACAGCAGATAAGGATCCCGTCATTACGGGAGGCTTCCCCAAAATAAAACTCCCAGTCTACAAAGCTCAGACTTTAAGGCAGCTAAAACTGGACAAATGCTTTGCCTCTGGCACAGCCCTGGATGCAAGACTGTGCCAAGCCCCCAGACACAAATATTCCCTCAGGCACAACAGGGGTACCGGGTGCCTGGATCACCTCCAACCCAGCACCAGTTTTTCCAGGCACTCCTCATCCTGCAGACACACAAGTTCTTGTACACTGGAAACCATATATAACACACACGTCCAACATACACAGTAACTTTCCATTCACTGCATTTCAGGGTCTTAAATTATTTTAAATTTTACGAAGTCATGCATGCTATTCAAAAATTTCCAGCTAATGCCTCTCAAGTAGCCCCACCCCAAATACACACACAAAGTAGTTTATTGTAAATATATGAAGACCGAGAAGTGTAGCAACTTTGCTCTGCCTTGGGTGAAAGAGAACACTATGCACATAACTCAGGCTACATGGTGATTGCTGCTATCCCAGTAAGATTGGTTATAGTCCAGGAGGAAGATATTTTAGGAAATATAGAAAAGGCCAGCTATAGACCATGTGAAGATATACAGGTACAGTCAACACATAAGTACTCATAAATATATATAAATATGTATATTTCATGCAAGCTGTGGGGAACTTGGGAAAGATCCCAAAACACTTACACATGAATTATATGAGAGTGTTGGTGTATAAGTGGAAATGCAGGCACATGTACCCCTCATGGGCACCCACAATGACTTGTATTTATGCTATTTTGGCCTGGTTATCTCAGTGCCTGAGCCTAGAACAGTCCATGTCACCCTTGTGGGTAACATTTTGTTATGAATTCAAGCATGCAAATATTTGTGTCATAGCTGTCTACACATGCACTCCCGTTGAGAAAATGTAGCGACTTCAAGTTACGCAGCAACTGTTTTCATTTTCTCTCAAATAGTGTTTGTTATTTCTCTAACCTCTGCTTTCTTTTGTTGTCTTTATTCTGTTCTTAATATTTACTGCCTTCTTTGTTTTCTTTTCATTTACTGCTTTCTTTGCCTAACTTCTGGGCAGTGATAAGAATGCATAGGAGGCATCTCCAAATTTCAATACAAGGACGGCTGAAATTCCAGTCTGTATCAAAACAGTCCCATGCATAGATACTGAGCATTTTCTCTGTCTACTTGAGCACTTTCAGAGAAGATACAATGCAGCCCTGTGAAGTTACCAGCGATCCTGCAGTAAGCACTTCCATTCTACTGTTGCAAAGGCTTTAACTTATGAATCTGACAGAATGATAAAACCGCCTGTAGTTATATATAGCATAGCTGAGTATGCGTGCTATGTTTGTGTGCTTCCCCAGGAAACTTAGGCAGTAATTACTTGGGTAGCTATGGGCCACAGACAGCTTGGAGAGACTGCAGCTGACTGAACGTCTTCTTACCCACCACTGCAACAAAGCACTTCAAGGAGCTATCCAGGATTGAATCTGGGAGGGTACTGAGATCCCTCTAGGTAACTTCAGCTGTACCCAGACCACCTGATAAACACTAGTTGGGTACTTCAACTAACACTCTGGGCGGAGTGCAGCAGCAGCCAGACTGCACATAGGAAATATGCTTACCTGTAGTCAGTAGAAACTGCTGCCACAGAAACACTCTTGTCCTTCTGGACTGAGTTAAGGTATTAAGTAGATCAAGCACATCCAATCTATGGCCTGTGGGCATCATGCAGCCTGGCCCAGCCCACCTTCTGGCCATCCCCTGCTCCATGTCATCATGGTAGTGGCTCTGTCCCACATGGCCTGGCCTAGCACCAGGTGCACACCCATCACTCAGCACTAAACATCTGTGCTCAATCAGCACTGTCTGAGCTGAAACTGGGACATGGAAAGGGTGCAGTGCTAATTCAAGTTTTAAATCATTTTATGCATTTTGATACATTGACTAAACATAGTCCTATGAACAGTGAAAACTATTCAAACTCACTTTCTCTTTTTAGACAGGAATGTGAAAATAGACTTCAAGACTGACAAAAAAAACTTGCAACTCCATTTTCAATCAGCATAAATACATTAACTGCAATTTTCCAAATGGAAGGTACAGAGTTGCAATCAGATTCAATTCAGAATTTTCTCTTTGGCACACATCTCTATGTTTTTACAAGACCTATCTCATTAGAGAAAAAAATCCCTTGCTTCACAATCAGATTATTGATCTCATCACTTTTTGGTAGTATGTACATTTGTGAACAAATATTTTCAAGGATAACACAAGAAGAGTAAACTTTCAATCAAATGTTCTGACAAACCTCTGAGAATTCGCTGAGAATTGCAGCCAGGGGTATTGAACCAGACTGATGTGTTAGTTTCACAAAAACAAGGACAATTCTATGTTTTTGTTGCTCTGTTATGTTTTAATAATAAATATTTCAAAATAAAGTACGTTTTGTTAGTTATATATGTTTACAGCCCAAAGGGCCAGTGGTATCCTAGGTACCATCAGAAGAAGAATGGACAGCAGAGCAAGGAGGTGAAATAGCAGTGTCCCTCACTGTTCTGCCTTTGTGAGGCCCCAGCTAAAAAAATGAGGCCAATTGTAGGGCCCCCAGCATAGTAAAGATGTTGAAGACAGGTTGGAGAAATTAGGCTTGTTCAGCTTGGAAAAGAAAAGGCTGCAGAAAGACCTCATTGCAGCCTTGCAATTTTTAAAAAGTATTCATAAGCATGAGGTAAATCAACTTTTTACACAGGCAGATAGCTATAGGTCAAGGAGGAATGATTTTAAACTAAAGAAGGGGAGATTTAGATTAGATATCAGTGGGAAGTTGTGTTTTTATTTTATTTTTAACTAAGGGAGTGATAAGTTGCTGGTACAGGCTGCCCAGAGAGGCTGTGGATGCTCTGTCCCCGGAGGTACAAAAGACCAAGTTGGATGAGGCCCTGGCCAACATGATCTAGTACTTGATTTAACAGCTAGCAATCCCACCATAGGCAGAGGTTGGAACTTACTCACCCTTGTGGTCCCTTCCAACTCAAGCCATTGGAATTACGTTGTATATTTTATATGCAGCCCTAGAAAACTACTCTTCATTCAGTCACATAAGGCAGAGGATATAGCTATCACTGACCAGTTTTCAGATCACCCAAGAAGGGTATTGGTTGCAGTTAGGTAACAAAAAAAATAGCTTACATCTTTCCAAGGATAAAGGCTCACTGGAAAACTCCCAGAGGAGCCAATCTTCAAGTAGAGACACTTCCCATTCAGCTGCTAGCCCTTAAATATGTTAGGACACAAGATGGATCCAGGGCCCACCCCTTCCAATCACACAGGTGAATTGCTTGCACCTTTGCTCCCAGGGCTGGCCATGCCCCTTCACCAGGTGCTCAATCAGTGGTACAGGTCATAACCTAATAGTTCCCGTACAGATATCCATTAAAAAGATGTTCTGTGTAGTCTAATATAATCATTACCAACATATCAGACATGTGCTGGAGGGGGCATATAGAATCACAGTCCTTGCAATTTGAGTGTACTCTGATCCAGCTGAACTCATCATCACCATCTAGAGATTTACCACCTTGTTAGATATTCAATTCCTCACAATAATACAATGCTATATATTGATGATAACCTCAAATCTTTTTTTCTCTTTTTTCTTTTTTTTTTTAAAGAAGTGTCCAGAGTCAGTAAGTGTTTAAAGCGTCTAGAAGTCAATATACAACACTATTTGAACATACAAAAACTAAAAAAAGAAATACATGAAAAAAGGTTTCTGGTAAGAATTTATCTACACAAACGAACAACAGGAACGTGTAGAATTTGCTAGAATTTAAGGAAAATAAATATAATTGGCAAGATTCAAAATAAGTCCACCTGTCCAAAGATGACTTCAACTGTAAACAGTTTTGGGAACTCAAGCAGTTACCACCCACAGTGAAGAGAACTAAAGGAATCAAGATGAACATCAAAACAGACCTGACCCTGACTTCCCCCTGCCCTAGCACTCCCTTTACTCTATCTTAATTCACTTACCATTTTTTCTAAAGCCAGTCAAAGAAAAGGGCACATGACCATGGCCTACACAACTTAACTGTCTGCTAAAATATGAAAGAATAGTAACAATAATCCAACTTTTTTTTTTTAAATAAGGATTAATAAGCATTAAGTTACTTGAAAGTTCATTCAAGGTTCTTCTACTTCAAGCTAAAGGAGCTTGTGCAGGATAGATGAGAATGGAAGGAAGAATTGTCACGTTTCTTTTTACTAACATAAATTTGAAGCAACTCCATTTACCTCCAAGGAATCAAATGAAGCACACTATTTCAAAAATTAGGTAAGAATTTGGCCCATAACACGTACAGAAACAGCCTCTTTTTAACAAACCGATGTTGAGATGACACTGATCAAATGAACACAGTTCTTTAGAGAGCACTGGTAGTTAAAGGAAGGGCCTTCTATGAGTCTAAAAACAAAAAAAAGATATTCCTTCATAAACACTTACCTGCTACATAGTGATGGGGCAAATTGCATTTAGCCACATCAGCAGCAAAGGCTCACATAAGGAACAGGAGATGCAATCCAGTTCACATAGCTTGCTTTCACACACACACATATAGGTTTCTTACACCACGTGCCACACATTCACTTTGTAGGAATAAATACTTTAACTATGTTTTTTCCAACCGAAAACATTTTCCACATGTGAACAGACATAAAAGCATATTTAAAAAGAAGACTCAGTAATCAAATTTTAAAATTCAACTTTAAATTTGAAACAGAACTTGAAATAAGTCTTTGGGGATGTTTCTTTCTTTGAAGAAACGCACAATTCCCATTACCAGCTTCCAGCAATGTGTGGCAGTACTCAATCACAAAAATGCAACAGAACTTCTTGGGAGTGGGAAAAGGCCAAGAGATATTTGAAACAAGAGTGTAAAAGCAAGCAAGATTTGGAAAAGGTTTTGAAATTTTAAACAATACTCTCAGAACATTCCTTCACTTGTCAACAACTAGTTGTTTCCAGAGAAATCCTCTGGAAGTTCCCATTCCCCACCTCCCAAACAAATGAAATGTTTATTACTAAAAATAACTTTTCAGAAATATAGAATTGGTTTTCACCAAAGATGTAACCAATGAGGCAACATGCAGAATGAATGGCGTTGGTCAGTTCTGTTTGTTCAGAACCAGCAGGCAACAGTACGCAGTAATGTCTGAACAGTGATCAGATGGCAAAAGAAAACAGCAGTTACACATCACTGGCTGTACCCTTGATTTATATTTGTGTGTGTGAGAAAGTTCTGCATGAGGCACACAAGGAGTCAGGGAAAAGGTATAAGGAATGGGAAGAGATGAAGCAAGGAACCCTGGTCATCAGCTAGAGGGAAGTATTTTTCCTCCTCTGGAAAAATACCCTTGTAGACCTATCTACAGTAGCACTTTTATCTCATTTTCCCTTTGCAGTGTTTAGCTTACATCTTACCACCACTTCTGGCTTTACTAAGATGCAAGAACTTTCAGTAAAATCACCATCTGTTCACAGAAAAGAAGTGCAAAAAAAAAACACAGAACATGCTTTGAAGATCAACAGATGTTAGATAAGTAGTTACTACTAATAGAGTAGTAGTTCCCACTTGTAAGTATCATTCTGTTCTTTCCTATGGTCTGTACGTACTCTCTGCTGCAGAAGCCTAGCTAGCAATAAAACACCAACAGAGATAGGTCCAGCAATTTTAATAAGACAGCACAGGTACATACAGTTCACAAACTGAACAGAAGTTAAACCTTTTTCCATCAGCACACTGTTCAGACTGACCCCTCAAAAGAAGTAAATAACTAAAAGGTAAAGAGGTCTTGGTATATCTTATCTAGAAATATAGGCTGGGTAAACCAGCAACAAATACATGAAGGACCTTATTTTTGAGCTCCCATTCAGGAAGTCCCCACAGACAATAATTTACTTCTCTTTTCACAATAGTCCAAACACATACTGTTGATTTTCTTTGGCACTTAGGAACTGCCTCACACAAGCTCACTCCAGTAGCACAGGGAAGAAGAGTACTCATCTCTCATTATAATTTCTAAAGATAACATATCTGCATGACAAAATAACAAATCATTCTACTGCATCTGACTAAAGGTTTGTATGATCAAATATCTTGTACATAAATATTAATATGGAGGGAAAATAAGACCAGAAAAATAAAGTTGGAATGCTTTCCATGAGACATCTTTCTTGGATTATGCCTTTAAGGAAGAGGGAGAGTTTGTACCTTGCTATTTCACTGCCTTGACATACTACAACACTGAATCTCACAGACTGATGGTGAAATGAGGTGTTACTGTCTTCACTGATCCAACCAAGTGAAAATATTATGTCATTTATTCTGCCATCTTTGACTGAACATCAATAGAATTAGTGCTTTTTTTTTTTTTTTTTTTTTGCCTCTTGTACAATAAATACACAATTAGCAGAGCAGCATGTTTAGGCTAATACTTTACAGGTCATATAACTAGAAGGATTACAACAGTAGAAAGGAGCAATTGAAAGTAAATGAAACCGCTCACCCATATCCTAGGCTTACAGTAGAAAACTGCAAAAGGAGCAATCTCCAAAAATATATCCTTCCTTGCTGGCAGTCAGCCCTTAAATGGGGTCTAGGAGAGGTGCAGCCAGGCTCCGCCCCTTCTACTCACACAGCTGAATTGCCTTCACCTGTACTCCCATGGTTGACTCAGTGCTCACCTCAGGTGACCAATCAATGGTTTAGACCGTGACCCAACAGTTCTCATCCAGCCTCTCATAGTTATATGCTGACAAATTTCTATAGGACACTTACAGGTACTATAGGCTTTGTGATTTCTATTTCATCTTTTCCTTTGCAAATAGGAGAGGAACTGAGTGGAAAAAAAACAACCAAACAAACAAAAGAAACATTGCACTGGCTTTTCTTACCATAATATGATACAGACAATTGTTATATACTCAGTTATTTATAAAACAAACATTAAAATAATTTTTAATTAATTTTTGTTTTTTTTCTGCTTTTTAGGAGGGAAAGGGAGGTGGTGAAAAAAAGGTAATAAGCTACCAGAAAAATTCCAGTTAATGTTTTCTTAAAGGTGTTATTTATCTTGGCTTCTAAAACACTTTTTTTCAAAACACTGCTGAACTGTATTGCACTTAAGGGCACAAAACAGGCAACCTGAATGAATGCATAACTGGAGTATAGTGAAAATTTAAATAAAACAAAAGCCCTTTGGGAATACATTCATATCACAAATACCATAACAGCTGGCACTGGTTGATCCATTTTTGGCAGTCACTGAAGCAACATCAAAGACGCAATGTTTCAAAGCAACCGATGAGTCAGCTGCAAAAAGTTGAGAGATTTAGTTCAGAGAAGCCTATTTATTATATAATGAAATATTTCCTTAACATCCCATATTTGACAACCCATAAGAATACCAGTTACACACTAAGCTAATAAGACCACATATTACTGAAAATGTAATAGCATACCTCAGTATCTGACCCTCTTGCCAGCTGCATTTTAGGCTTGTAAATCTTTAACCATTTGCGGCTGTTATTCTCTTCTTTTCCTGTTTTTCTATGACCCATCTTTTTCTTTTTCCTTTTTCTTTTTTCTTTTTCCCAAACTAATTAAATATTGTGTTTCTTTCCAAGAAAATCTCTTGGGAGGAAATAAGTTGTTTTGTTCCTGTGAAGTAAGTCCTAATGAATTCTTGTCAAGAATCTCTCTGATATTCATGCTTTGAAACAGGACTATGAAATTTGGGCTACTGGGAAGATTTGAGGAGGCTTTTATGCAACTCTCATTACGGTATTTTATAATTAAGCCAGCAATGGCTTTGAGCTTCCAGAACCAGTTCCTGACACCTGGAACATTGTTTGGGCTTCATACAAAAAATCTTTGAAAGAACATAAGCCATTTAAAAAATATTTATTTCACAACAAATATAAAAATAGTAAGGAGTTGAAAGGTGGTAAAATGCCTTCTGTAACATGAAGCATTTAATAAGAAAAGGAATTTCTTTTCATTATCTCTGCAATAAAAGTGGAAACATTTCACTGTGCATCACATGCAATATGCTTTGTGTGAACGTTTCCCACCATGATATGTTATGCGCTATGGAAGGCAGGCATGCATTCTATTGCTCTGACCTCTCCCATTTACTGCATTTTCACTGGCTAGATACTTTCAGCCCTTTTCCTAAGCTGTCAATTAAAGCTTCATTTGCAGCTGTGCTCATGAAGCTGGAGCTTCCATTGTAAGATTTTAGAAGGCCTGGGATTTATTTGACCTATGGAATTGTAAAGTTCTGCTTTTGAGAACATAAAAAGTATATAAAATATTAAAAACATGAGAAGTAACTACTGCGGCTGGACAAAACCTATTGCCCCTCAGTGGGATGATGAACTGATGAACCAGCAAACACAAGGAAAGAAAGAGGAAGGAAAGCAATAGGGGTTTGTCCATTTCTGGAAAGTTTGGCTTTCTAAATCAGAGTGCATGGAACAAGTTGCGGTGGAAAACGAAACTAGAGAATATGCAAAGCTGGGAGATGAGATCATCTCCCCAAAACAATTCTTCAAATTCATAGACACTTCTGGATTCATGAGGTGAGAATAAGCAGCACTGAGGACTGTAAAACTCATTTGTAGCATTTGAATTTGTTAACATGCACTTGCAAGCTGTCTCCTCCTAGAAGCAGGGAGCAGGAGATGTCCTGGAAACCAAGGACAGGGAAGCTTAACTGTTAAAAAAAAAATCTTAAAATGAAAGTGACAGTACTTTGCATCCAGACAGCCTCTCTGCTAACAGTCTACACCAATCCAATCAAGTGTCACAGCTACCTTTTAAGTTTTCATCAGCATATTATTTTGCAACAGCCCATTCCTGCAAATGGTTGTTCCCGAGTGCATAGTTATTCACACATGGAGCCCACTGAAAACAATGGGTGTCAGTGCACAAGTAAATACCTGGAGGGCTGAGAGTCCTGAAATTGTTTCTGCACATGATAGGTGAGTTGAGTATTTGCAAGGGAATTTTCTTCCACTTGTGAATTCATGCTTTTGTTTCTAAAGCTAAAATGGAGATAGGCCCACATTAAAATAACCAGACAAAACCTTCTGAACTTCAACAGTGGATAGAGGCCAAACCTACAGCAAGTTTAAAATTTTGCATGTATAGTGGCTCTTTATAGTGGGCTGAATCCAAACCTCACATTGAAAAATATCCCCAAGGCAGTGGAACTTGGATCTACACTTTCCGGTTTGAACCCAAACTGAAAGTGTTGCAAGAAATGTCTCATTAGTATATTCTGTAGCATTCATCTCCAGAAATCTGTCTTTGAACAAAGTCACATCAACATTTGGAAAAAAAAAAAAAGTAGTTATTTTTGGATAACCTAAAGGTCCTCTAACTGTTGTAGCTCAATATTTTTGGAAATCACAGACTATTGCAGAGCTGTCTTAGATCTCTCTATTGGCGTAAGCAGGGCTGTGTTTTGCCACAGGAATATCAACACCACACTCAGGGTGGCCAAATTCAGTTTTCAAAGATAACAAAATGGATCCTCCTACAAAGTGAAGGTAGGGCAAAATGGAATTAATTAATCAGATTTGGGGTGACTGAAACTGAAAGCCATATGTCTTTCTTTTCCTATCCTCCTTTAAGATATGGTATTCCTCTGCCCCACTGTCATGACAGAAAGCCTGTCCTATTCCTCCTGCGTTGTCCATTTTCTCCCGTTCCCTGAGAGAAGAAAGGCAGGGAAGGGACTGGGATCAGAGTAGGCTAAGAGGAAAAGTATTTCCTCCTTTGAGTTCATCTGAAGCAAAAAAATATAGTGAAGCAATATAGGAGACACTGTCTCAAACTGAAAGACCTTCAAATAGTAATGAGTTTTCCATTAATCTCAAGCACCTTTGGCCTCCATATTGACCCACAAACGTCTTAGCTTTTCTCCACTTGCTTTCACCATTTTCTTCTTTTTCTTTGTGATTGTTTGTCTCCCTGCTTCCTATATGGAGCTGAATTTGAAAACAAGAAACCAGAAGGGAAACGAGTATGGAGAAATTAAATAAGTTATGTTTTATAGAAGTCTGTTTAGGGTTCTCTTTCAAATTAAAAAACAGACTTTATCTTTTATACTGTTGTACAATTTTTGAAGCATAGACCTTATCTTTCAGTCCAGAAATCATACTTTTTGAAAGAATATATGAAGGAAGGGTGCTTGGTCACACTGAACACAGAGGTTTGATATTCTCATTCTGAAAGCACGTTGTATGAGGGGGTTGTTTGTTTTCTATTTGTTGTTTTTGGTTGTTGTTTTGGTTGTTTTGTTTGTTTTTTAATTTGAAAGAGAACCCTAAATAGACTTTTATAAAACATAACTTGTATTTAAGTTTTGGCCTAATGCCTACAACTGTTTGTAAGTTGTAAAAGGAAGTCATCTATCTTAACTAGCGCGGGTCATATATATTTACCATGTTAACTGGATGTATTGGATCTGATCTGTCAGTGGCAGTTTTTAATTTTTACCAGCAAAGAGATGTCTCTTTAACCTACACAATGCAAGTATAGCCTATCTCCAGCTAAATGTAATGAGTTTGGAAATTATAAAATCACAGGCAGTATTTCTGAGGCACAAGAGATTCTGGATGTTGACTTCCTCCATGGGTTCTTACTTGCAATAATAGAACACTAGAATTCTACTGAGTAATTATCACTGAATCATAATTGCAATAATGTATGTGTTCAGTAATTCTAGCAAGATCAGTCCTCTGCATACAATCACCTTAAAAGGATGTATGGTTATTTTTGCTTTGACCCAGTGGAAATGTTCAAAATATCCCTGTGATTTTTGAAACAGTTATATGCAATTTTTTGGTACTTTCCAGGATAGTACTGATTAACCCAACAATAGCCAAACATTTTTTAGAACATATGCCTTTGGAATATTACTGCATGTACTGTACTTTTAAGTCATTAGCTGCATGATGAAGGGGATTTTTAAAATGTATTTTTGGAAGCGAAATCCCAGTGTTACCACAAATGTTCTGAAATGTATTGTGACAAAAAATATCCACAGAATGTATTTTTAAAATACATTTTCCAGCTACCAGGGAAGAAGCTACTGGAGTAGTCTCCTTTGGGCCAGTACATTTCACATAGCAACATACATCTGTTACCTTATGATATTTCCATATTTATAGACATATGCCTTTTTATATCCGTATCTAGCGCTGTGAAAATATAAACTGCATGGACCCAAAACATAGCGGTCTTCTCAGAACTGCACTATGGCAAGTTCAATACTCAACTCAACAGCCCAAGAAATCCCATCAAGTTGTATTGATGTGTCTGGTGTCTCAACTTGGTCAACCTCTGGAGCAGCCAGCTGTGCCTGGCCAAGCTCATCTGTCATCAGCCCATCTGCAGTTGGTTCTCCCTCCACTCACATTGTAACTCTGGAAAGGTCAAAGCTTATCAAGCTGCAGCAGTGCCTCTAAGGCAGAATTAATGAACACAAAATGCTGTGTCCCTGGCACACTCCACACTGAATACTAAGGGTTTTCATTCAGAAGTCTTTAGGGATGTGAACTAAACACTGTTTTCAAAGACTCTCATCATAGTATATTCCTCTCCCAATTTTTCAAAGACTGCTGGCATGTTAGTCAAGAAATCATCAAAGCAAAATATCTCCCAATCATTTCTAAATGAGAAATCACTTATTGAAAGGAAATTGAGACAATGGAGATGCACTCCAGATGCAAATAGGACTTCTGCTGGTCCTTCACACCTAGTCTAATTCTATGACACCTTTGGCTTCAGTAACTTACTGTCATTACTGCTAACTTCTGTTACTTCTATTTTATGCTAGTGTGAGCCTAAAAGAGCCAGAAAAACTGAATATTGTTACCAAGGGCAGAAAGCCCTTCAACAGATGGGAAAATGATCCCACTTGGCAAGATTCAATGTTTGGTACTTAAAAAAAGGAAAAAGCTTTTGGATTTCAGCCACTAAATCCAGTCCCCATTCTTGGAGTGTGCAGAGTAATTCCCAGAGCTCAAAAAATGTAATGTACTGTTGTGGATCATCCATTAAACTGTCTATTGAATGAGGTATAATGCTAAACAGGCTGAGGAGAGTTTATCATTCAGATTAATGCAACTCCAACTCACAAAACCTTCAGAAATGGTTTTTGTAGGCAGGGCAACTTGGTGCTAAATAAGTTTGTTTGCTGTGAGAGCCAAAATGTTAGAGCATTAGAAGCCCAGAAGAATACAGCTATTTCTAGTGGTTGAGTCATGACACAAGTATGCAACAAAATGGAAACAGAATAAACACTAAGAAACAAAGAAAACTGCATGGATTTCTACTTCCAGTAAAACCTCAGCAACAACATACCATGTCTTAAAAAAAATATCACAGATTCTTGCTCTGAAGGCAGTTTTTAAAGAGGTGGTTTTTGTCCAGTCAGTGGCCCTCTATGGAACCCACTCCAATTCCACAATTCCCTTGGCAGTAGTCTGAAATGTGTCATTTTCGGTTGCTGTCTGGATGAAGTTTTAAGCAGCCACTGAGTGTGCTTCTAATATTGTTGTCACTGTATGAAACATCGTACACATAGTACCATAAAAAACATCTTAAATGAGAGTGGAGAATATGGCTTTGCTTAAAAAGCAAGAAAAATTGTATGCAACTCAAGTTTATTGAGCATTTAAGTACCAGAATGTTTTTATTTAAAAAGCAAACAAACAAAACAAACAAACAAAACAACACAACAGCTTAACATGTTGAAAAGAATAATCTTTTCTCCAAAGGACTTTAACTCACTTTGATTGAAATAAAACAGTATTACCCTTGTGCTTTGTTTAATAGGTGCCATAGGTATATAAATGTTAAAATGTTCATAATGTGAGACAATGAATTAAGAGCTCAGTTTCTCTATTGTTTATATTGCTCATGCCCTCAAAATAAAAATGTCTTAGTTATTAGGTGATTTATTTAAAAATTAACTTCAAGTCATACAACTATCAGTATACATATAAATACTCAAAAGTCATTTTTCACTTATTCTTAGATGTTGACAGTCTGTAGCTAGGGAGGGAAGAAGGACAGGGAGAAGAATGCCAGAAATGCTGGCATTTTAAAGAGGCATCCAGATACAGGGCCATACATTAGCTACCTCAATCTCTCTGTACCTCATGAACATTATTCTATTTCACTACAGCTTAAGGTATCTGGTTATTTGCTGTTGGTAAAACATACTGAAAATGAATGTACAGTAAGTGAGATTTCTGGCCTTAGATTCCTTCCTTAGAAATAAAAATTTGATGATGCTTAGTAGCATTGAGACACAAATTAGAATATCTGTGTAACTTTGCCCTAGTTTAAGAAAATAGCATCAAAACAACCTGAACCAAACATGGACATAGCTGCCTCAACTCCCAGTGGAGATTCTCATCAAGGTCATCTGTCAAATAAGCTGTAGTGAAGTACATGTACAAACTGTTTCTTATGACGTATGCCCTTTTCTGGCACTGCAAATAAATGGTCTTGATCAGACTGTGGGACAATTTGTTTTAAATTGCAGCTAAGATAGATACAGTGAATTTAAAGTGATAGGTCAAAAACAGAAATAAAAGATCTTACAGGAATGATTTGTAGCTTAACACAGCAAAAGGGCTAATATAGAGACTGTTTCTTAAACAGCATGTGGAATCACTTACTTGAGACTCAGTCGTTTGCTTGAAATGGTAAGTGGCATCCCCCAGCTTTCTGAATTATATTCAAGTAGCAAAAGCATGTGTAAAGAAAATAATGGACAATAAATGGACAAAATGTACACCTCTTCTTTCATCAGCTTTTATACAAATACCTACTCCTTCTGTGCAACAAAAGGATTCTACCATTACACATTCAAACCAGAGATGAACAAGTAAAGGTAAGAAGCAGTCTGTCCAGAAGCATAGAATTTTGCCAAAAAACCTGACCCATCTCTCATTAGAGAATTAAGTAAAAACGGAATTTAGGGACCACATGAATTTATATGACCGTAAAGATCCTTCTGTTAGGATTGTGCTCTACTATTCTGCTCTGATATAAGAAGCATAATTTTACCAGTTATGTAGAAGACACAAAGAAAAAAATAAGGTAGGTTTTGTGGGTTTTTTTGTGTCTTTTTTGTTTTGTTTTCTGTAAAATGACTGGTACAAACATTAATATTGGCATTTCATAACTGCTCCTAAATACCACATTATGAGAAAGAAGCAGATCTCCAGATCTCTAACCAACGAATATCTAGGGACCTCTAGGAGAAGATCTGAATAATAAAATACTCTCTTAAATCTATTAAGACATTTTAAAAAAATGTTTTCTTTTAAGAATCTTCCTCAAAAGGAATTTAGGCTTTCAGTTGATTTAAGAATCGTTAAAGTAAGCCTTTCATTTGTGCTCACAAAATTCAGCCTATGCTGTATGAAACTTTCTACCAGTTCTCCAAACAAAATAATAACCTTCTACCACTGAAAGCTACTTAACACTAAGGGAAAGAGCCTGGTCACTAAATACAGGTATCTAGTACCAATTTAACCATAAGATATCAAAGATGTCCATATCGCAATAATCCCTATAGCTAAAATGGGATTAAATAGTTTTGTTTAGCTACCTGAACTGCTTCCTACACACCCTAGGTCTGATTCCTACTGAAGATCCGTGACAAAGACAATTGTCTACAATCTGTTTATAGCTTGTCGTGCATAGTAGTCTAAGGATGGATGCCTTTCTGGAGTGACATAGCTCTGTCAGCCAAAGATAATTCCAGATGGCTTGGGACTCACAAGTGTAAAGCTACCACTCCTGGGCCTCCATCAGAAGATGCCTCAGCAGCAACATTTAATGTCCTCCAGCACATCTGTCCAGAAAAAGCCAGTTTTGATGGTTTGAACTGGCTAAAAACTAGGCTTTGACCCAGCTAGACTAAGAAATCCAAGTCAAGCCTTGCAGAGCTAGAGGGACAAGAACCTTCAGTAATGTCTTGGTAACACACAGATGGGGATAATAATATCTTAAACTAACACAGCTGTCTGCAAAATGAACATCTGTCCACAAGCTAAGTATATAATAAACGGAATAAAACATACACTATGGACAACTTAAAAATGCAATTCTTACTAGTAGATATTCTCTTGAATCTTACAAATTCCCAGGTATTTCTTGCATTACAAATATGGAAACCTTCATTTGCCTAGTTTGTTCCATGATTCTCTGTCAGGTCAAAGAAAAAAGAAAGGAAATACAGAAGTCCTACAAAGCTGATCATATACGACAGTCTTTAAAATCTGCATGGCTGTCTGGAATGCAGCATGTTTTTCATGTCACTTCTGCCACTGCCTGAAATGCACCACCTACCCTCTCACTGTGTTCACATCCACTCTTTAGTCTCCATAAACATTCGGCAAGAATGTCAAGCAGTACAATTTTTCCAAATGGAGTAGTTCAATTACACACCTCTGTTTCATACACACTTACAAATCAGACACCATTTTGTCAGACTGTCCCTTTGCTGTCATCTTTCACATGACAACAAAGTGTAATGGAATACTGGTGAGAAAGTTCAACCAATATTGCTATACCATCAATATCTGCCTCTGATATTGTGGGCCAATGCAATAAAATAGGAGGAATTACTTTCGGAGCATCCTTGAGTACATGTAGTCTTTGTGTTGCTGAAACAAAATTATACTTTGCGCTTTTGTCCCCTTTTGGTTACTGAAGAAAGCTTCTTAAGGATTTCCCAATAAATAATGTGTAATTTTAAAGCTAATACTGATAATAATAGTTCTTGCTAGTAAAATTTCTGCCTTCGGAGCAGTTTGTACATGTCAGCTCTCATATCACTGTGAAATGGTTGTTTATGGCAGACTTGGATAAACTCCTGCCTTGAAGACAGATGCATGGCTTTGTGTGCTGTGTCACACAGTCACTCTACATGGTGAAGGTGCATACTTCTCTAACCGATGTGTCCATATAGACAGTGCATCTTCAATTTATCTCCTTTGATGGTAACAGGAGCACAGCTGGAGAGTTTCTGTCCTTCAGAGACTTACACATAAAATACAAAGTGGCTAAACTATCAACAGCTTTCCATATGAAGTAATAGCTCTACTAGAAAGCTATAGCAACATTAGATGGGGTCACTTTATATATATATGAACTATTTCCTACAGCTTTTAATCTTTCCAAAGCTTTGGAGAGATAAGAAGCTACCTTTATATTAAGGGTGGAAACTTAAAAATCAAGACAGATACAATGACCTACCTTCACATTATTCAGAAAAACAGCAGAAAAGCCAAAGATTACACCAGAGCATCTTCTGTCCTAGTCCGCTATCACATACATCAGCTATCCTGGATTAGAAATCAAAAGAAGTGTTCAGCAAAATCTGAAGCCCGGATTTACAGAACTAGCTGTTGCTCCCAGGAGAAAGTATGTTCCATTATTCTGACTCCTTATGTTATTTCTTCTTTTCCTAATATCTACATTAAGCCATTTTCTTAGGGATTTTTCACACAGGCTATGATGAAAGTGAGGGTGGTACATAACTGCAACACGTTGCCATTTTTGTGGCTGTGGCCTATGAGGGGCTGGTGTATTTGTAAACTATAAAATAGTCTCTGTAGATTCTGCTATGCTTTGATTCAGAGCAAGTTGTATGTATATTGTCAGTATGTCCTAGCTTTATATCCCTTACTATGTACCACTGACTTGAGTAGGCATGAGAGCTTTCTGCCAGCCATCTACTCACCAACCTGCAGAACTTTCTGCTTTTCTGGGAAAGAAGGTCTTCAAGACTGCCCTTCAGAGGCCATGGAAAATTAGCTTAACTCAGCCAGAGGAAACTGCTGTCAGTACTCCACTGTCATCTTCTCCATCTGTTGCTGCCCTTCCAAATGGGGTGATGAGTTTTGAGGGCTTCCCTTGATACAATTTTCTTCCAGAAATATTCAGCTCTCTCAAAACATATTCACTCCTATCTTCAGCATACAGCTGTTTTGTTTTGTTTCAAATTACTCTCTGAGTTTTCAGAGTCTGAGGCTACCAAACAGTTGCTTATGCAGTTGTGGAATAAAAATGCATAGTTTCACTGGTGTGAGTTGCTCTCAACCTTGACAAGCAGTCATGGGAACAAGCTTAACATTTGAGAGCTCCTTTTATACTCATTCCTAACTCTTTGAGTAACCAGTTGAGGTTTAGATAGCTACTCCATACAACTCCTGTTAAACCATATAGCAGGTGCCTCCTGCAACAACATTTCATCCTTCAGATTTGGTACCTACATCCCTAACTCACCCCCAAGATCAGCCTTGCAAGATGGTAAGAATTACTTTGTACAGTAGGCCTTCAAGAGAAGACAGAGTGCCTATACTGGACAGAAAAGCAGGATAGGGAACCTGTGTTTGATAAAGAAATACTCTGAGACAAATTACTTTGCTCCTTACAGTCCAGAAAAGTAAGGAGAATTATTATTTTTCCAACAGGAAATGGTAGGGTGAGGAATAGAGTCCATTACAGTTCATGAGAAATACACCAATAGACTAAGGTGTAGGTGGATTTCATAATGGTACTCATCCTGAAAATATCACATGAAATGGAGTAAGGGAGGCCAGTTACTGACAGGATCAAGCTTGAACATCTTTTGGTAAGAATTTATATTTTCTCTAAAGAAAGGGATTGAGCATTGCTAGTTTTCTTGTCAACAGTTTTTCATTATATACTTCCTCCGCCTCCAGGAACCCATGCAAGCAACTGGATTAAAAAAAAATTAGGATACAGAAATACGGAAGAAGGATTGTTATAATTCAGCTCAGAATGAGGGTGGATAGTGATAGGACAAGGGGAATAGTTTTAAACTGAGACAGGCGAGGTTTAGGTTAGATATTAGGAGGAAGTTTTTCACTCAGAGGGTGGTGACACACTGGAACAGGTTGCCCAAGGAGGTTGTAGATGCTCCATCCCTGGAGTCAATCAAGGCCAGGCTGGATGTGGCTCTGGGCAGCCTGGTCTGGTGGTTGGTGACCCTGCACATAGCAGGGGGGTTGAAACTAGATGGTCATTGTGGTCCTTTTCAACCCAGGCCATTCTATGATTCTATGATTCTATGATTCTATGATTCTATGATTCTAT
>JAPSGF010000005.1:22948321-22980696 GCA_035772895.1 Perdix hodgsoniae
ATTCTATGATTCTATGATTCTATGATTCTATGATTCTATGATTCTATGATTCTATGATTCTATGATTCTATGATTCTATGATTCTATGATTCTATGATTCTATGTTCTGTTATAGTTTTTTTGTTCAAACTCTGCAGCACTGTTTTTTTACTTGCATTTGTCACAGGACCCAAAAGCAACCTGAGACACACCATGATAGTGATTGGTAATAGCCTATTAGCCTATAAACAGCATATTACTTATTTTGATAGCTATGAAATGAATGTACATTAAAATGCAAGATCTATGGCTCCCTTTCTTTCTAATATTATACAGTGTATGCTTCCAGTCACATGAAAGAGAAATTTTCAGACAACTGAAACATTTCTCTCACATCCTATCTCTACCTTATGTATGAAGTGTAACTGTATCCAACCCTGGGATCTCCTACCACTGTTTTATTTTTCCTGTTTTAAAAGCAGAACAGATCATCTCTTTTAACTTATAAGGAAACAAAGAGAAAAAAATGTAAAAGGAAAAACAAACAAACAAAAAAAAAAACACCAGCCTTTTGTAAATCTAATGTTGTTAGGCATAGATTAAAAAGTTCAACTGATGAAGACAAAGGGTAACCAGAGATTCTTCAAGTTTCTTGTAACACGTAAATATGGTGGTTCAGTATATCACATTTTTGCTCTCTTTAGGATCCAGCTATTGGGGGAAAAGAGCAAATTAAGTAATTTCACCACTAGAAAACAGTATTCATTCCATGATAAATGTTAACCACTGCTCTAGTTGTGTTTTGTTCTTTCACACTTGAGCATTACTGATTAATCACAGGAACAGAAGAATCTTTGTGTACCAGGCCAAATTGTCTGAAAGTCTTTCTAGCTTTCCCGAACATGAATCCACACCAGAAACTATAAGGAAAAATATTTACAAGCTGGGAGGTAGGAGACACCTGGATGGAATGAAATGGATAATGGAAATAGAAGTCTAACTTAGCCATGGTTAGAGGGAAAAGCTTACCCACGAAGTACAAATGATAAGCCATTAATAGAAACTATGCTCTTGAGATTCATTCCATGAGTATGATAGTACAGCAAGGAAACAGCATCAGCAATGTCAACTGGCAGCAAAACAGAAAAACAAACATCAGCAGAGTATTAGAAACTGATCTGAGAGAAAAAATGCCTTTTGCAGGTAAGATATATTAGGTGAGATCTGTCCTGTGGCTGCAGTTCTTTTACACGAGGAAAAGGTTCAACCCATGAAAAGAGCCTCTAAGATCTCCAGATGCAACTGATGGAAGATTTCCCCCAGCAGCCATGAGGAAGGCTTTTGGCTGCTCCTCTAGAAGTCACCAGCGACCCCAGGCACTAAATAGGGCCCCCATGGAGGAGGGGCCAGAGAGCCAAACCACATGCATTTCAGACACATTGAGCAACACTGTCATCCACAGAGCACACAAGGCCTCTGGGCTATGCAAATTCTGGAAAAATCTGAAGACAAACTTGGTGCCTGCAGCATCCTGGGCTAAAGAGGGTGCAGAATCTGGCTAAAGCTGATTTAACCTCTCCCACCCTTGGGTTAGAGGTTCTGCTCTCTTTAGCCCAGGCCATCAGCTCTTATCTTTTCTCACTGACATCAAGATCCAAAAAGACATGCCTTTAAATTTAAGGACAGGCACCATTTTAAAAGAAAGAAGAGAGAATCATAAAGCCAGAAGCTGCACTGGTGAAGGCCTATTGTGGTATCCCACAGGAACACTGTAGTTACCACAATGCACATCGTTACATCCCTAAAAGTCTGAGGACCTGCTTCTGTGGGCTGAGCCCAAGCACACAGCTCCTTCCACAAGGGAAGGAGTGCTTCAACCATCGTTTGGACAACGCATTCTGGTGGGCTTTAGAGGCTTTGGCCGCAGAAAGAAAAGGAACAATTTATGCACTACCTTTAAGTCTCATATTTTAAGACTTTGTTCATGTCAAGTCAATTCCCATGGCCATAAAATAAAGCCTAACTGGAACAAGGAGAAGGAGAAATAGAAGTATATTCTTATTCTAATGAAAAAATTGGTAGGCTTATAAGCCTGGAGAAGAACATGGGAAGATGTCATAAACATTTCTTTGCTCTGACAAACTGCTTTAACAGTGAGAGCAGCAGAGTAGAGCCCAACAGTGGCTTAAAAGGGAAAATCCCCAAACTGGGCACAGCATCCAAGGAAGTGTTCAGGTCTGAGTCAGCTGATAATTAGATAGTTTCACATGGCAGAAACCATTTATGGGAAGCCATGATTTTGAAAAAAATAATTTTTTTAAAAAAAGAAAAAGATTAAATGTACTCCATCTGGCATTATGGCAGGCCTGTGACTTTTAGATAGAAGACAAAAAGAAGCAAAGCAAAAGCTTTAATTGTGGCCAGGAAATCTTTTTTTAACTCCTTATCACCTTTTCATTATCATTTGTCTCCTCCATTGGTTTGCAGCTTATCTAGATACATTAGATTATGAAGTCATGCAGAATGACTCAGTCATTGAAGTGAGTAAGCTCTTTCTATCAGAAAAAGAATATGGTGGCAAATAAAATGTTTCATTAGAGTTCATAATACTAATTCCCATGGTATTGCACAGCAGAGAACCACATGCTGTAAATGACAGTTTTGCAGTGATAACACTGTTTAAAACAAAATGCTGAGAAGATAAGTAGGGAAAATGGTTCTGCAGCACTCTGATTTCAAATTTACTGCTGCTGGTGTGATCTCATCATTCCAAATTACGGAATTATTTAAACTCTCCTAAAATACAGTTGGTTTGATGGGTTCTTGCATTACGTTCGCTTGCATCTATTTTATTTTATTCCCATTCAATTTGTACAACAGACTCCCACAAGTATTTCCCAATAACTTTAAAATTTCTACAATTGCTGAGATAGTGTCTCAGACAAAGATCTATAGGTCTGAAATAAAAATAGTGAAGGGTTCAAGATGACATCATGTTTTATGAACACAAGACATGACCACAAATAACCTACAATAACCTTTAAAATTAGTTTTTTCCTGACTTCATAAAACAATATTTTATTTGGCAGCCCCTTATTGGCAAGCACTTTGAACAGTTCTATTTGTTTTCTGTAACCAGGAAGACACAACCAGTGTTTTCACATAGGTTTCCTCAGGACTGTGGTTTTGCCATTTTCTGCCTCTTTATAGCTGCCTGCTGCTGTTGAATATTTTTCTTTGGGATGTTTATTAAGAACAAGGATATGAATTTAAAAAAAAATAAAAAGACCAAACTTTCCTTATAGCTGTGCTAGTGAGTTTGTTCCACTGTAATATAACTGTATCAAACATACAGAAATAGATCAGGGTATCTACAATGATCTGATTGCTTTATGTCTGAAGTTATGTAATAACATACAGCTGGCTATATGTATATTATGAGAAACTGAAGGAAATCAGCCCATATGTACTTTGATGCATTAACCAAAACCAAGATTTAGAAATCCACCATAACTTGTAACACCACATAAAAATGGGGAAACTGAGTTAGCCAATCACTGAACTGAATAAAAAAAAACAACCCAAAATCTAGGTGTTTGAGTTAAAGTAAATTAGAAATGAACATGTGCAAGGAATACTTCTGGCTTCTTTGCACATCTTAGCTGTGATGAGTCTCTTTTCTGTGTCACCATTACCAGCTGTCCTGGTTGTGAGCTGCAGTTTGAGAGGTGTGTTTTCCACAGTGCCTCCTGCAACTAAACCAGATTGCTTGTTGTATTTTCAGCTGCTCAGAGTTTTGTTGTTTTGAATGGTGCTGTTGTGAAAAAATGGACTATTTTCCCACCACATCTGTAGAACTCGCTATGCTGCTCCCAGTGCCAGAAGTATGTATTTTTCATTGCTGTTTTTTATTATTTGGAAAAAAATCTCCATACGATTTTTATTCAATATATTTTGAGCTATGAGGCACACTTAGTTGGCAGTTCAAAATTTAGTAAATCCCAACTTCTCCCAAAAAATGTTTTGTATGCTTGAGAAGGGTCACGTAATTAACAGGGATGAGCTTCTCAACCTCTGTACACAGTTTGGACTTCTTAGTAATCCCTCTTTCTTCTCTACAGTATGAAGCTTGAGTGAATAAGGAAACCTCCAATAATTAAACTTGCTCTATTGACCTAACCAAAATGAACTGGCTTTGCAACAATGTAGCTGTCCATGTAAAAACAGGAAGTCAGATTTCCCCAAGTAACCCTTATTCACCATGAGAAAAACAGCTGGCGCTCTCTCTTCACATGCAAGTGTGTGGGGCATGGATAAAAGAGGTATACTTCTGATATCCTCTCTTTTAAAAGGGTGTGTGTTTTTCTGTTTTATTTTTTTTGTCCCAATGGAAGTTTTCCAGCACTCAGTTCCTGAGAGGTAGGGCCCCAAGACAGTCTGGTCGAAATCTTTAGAATCATATCTTTGTAAGAAGAAGCCTGTGAAAAGGAACAAAGAAGCCACATTAGTATAACATGAATAATCCTCCCTGACCTCCAAAGAGAAAAATAATAAAGGATTTATTACACTTTTTTTTTTTCTCCCTAAGAAAGAGTAATATGAAAAATCCTCCTTACAACAACAATAACCACTGTTTCAGAATCAGAGCTTTTGTGTCACTGTTTTTCAGTAGTTACGCTACATTTCTCCCAGTACACTGCTGGGATTTTTTATTTTTTATTTTGCTACACATGCTCGCACATCTGCTCCACATGTGTGATCAGCAACTGGATTTTCTGAGCTGAACGTCCTGTTAAATGGACAGAGTGGGCAGATCATTCCTTAGAGAGCAGAGAATCTGCCTCTGGTGGATTGCTGCCAAAGGCAGTGGTGTAATAAAGAAAAGAAAGCTGCTCATTCGGATTGCTCTGAAATGAACTGTGTCCTCTCCTAAAATACCATCTGGTTAGGATCCCTGGAGGCACAGTCCAACACACCTAAGTCTGGCAGTCTATATGTTTGATGGCTGCAAATGTCTCTGCGTAGGTTGGCTGGGGGGAGGTAAGACCATTAAAAATCAGAAGAGGTGAAACTGTTGTGACTTTGTCTCCTTTCACCCACCCAAACAAAATAGCACAAGAAGGCTGTGGAGGTATTTGTGTTTTTGTTGCTGGAGTTGATAGCTAATCTTTAAAAAGCTGTATTGGGCTTTGCCTTTCTCTATAGGACAGGTTGTGTCTCTTCAGCTTGGGCCTTTGGTTCATTAATCAAGAATATAAGAGTAAACTGTGCAAAGGAGATTGAGTAAGCCTAATAGTATGTGTGCAAGGAAAGCCAGCTTCCAAAAATCAAATCACACCAGAGGCTGAAAACAGATGCACAAAGTTAGAGGAGAAATTAACAGATGCTTTCCAGTTTTTGCCATTATCACCAGTGAAATCCACGGTCCATAGGTTATGTTAAAGAGTCTGCTGCAGATTAATTTGGTTCTCTCCTGATGCTGGCAAAATTAAGATTGCAACTGTACCATACTGCATGTATTCTAGATACAAGTTGGCTTTTTCAAAGTGCTGTCAGTGCTACTATAAGGATTCCTCTTGTTGTTTATCAGTTAAGTCTGCAACCAGACAAACAAATGCTATCACACTGGATAGATCCATCCCTGTAATGGATGTGCTGCTAACCAGGGAACATGACCATTTCATTCTCAAGAAACAAAATCTTTCATTTTCTTCTCAGTCTGAATCTATCCTGGTGAATTAGACAGGGCCTGGGAACATTCCTGGGCACTGGATTATGATCATCTATGATGTTAAACAGTCAGGCAAGTCCCTAGCACCCGCAGGGCTGTTGCCAAGCACCTCCAAACCACTCCCAGGCATAAATCAGAAGCAGGGGATTTCCAGTACTGTTCTCAATTGACAATTTGCAAGTAGACACCAGTTCTGAAGTTTAAGAGTTTACTAGAGCCCAGCTGGCTGCTTCTCACCCGTTGGCCTTGGTTCCTGGGAACACTGAGAATGTCTCAGAAGCCCATAGCCCTGGACGATGCTTGCCAGCATGACTTTATTTTAAGCAAAGGCAGAGTCTACCAATTCTTGAGATAGAAGTTTCTTTCTGCCTGGGGAGACCGTTTTCTTTGTAAACAAGCCCAAGTTACGAAACTCTGGAGTTATTTTCAGGACTTCTTTCTGCAGATACCACTTAACAGGGTTTTGTTTCTGCAACTGCCCTGGAAGATGTTGGGTGACTGATGGGGTGGGTCTCACTGTCTCTGGCTAATGCAATCACTCTCTCCCTGTGAAATAACCCTAAAAATGTTTTGTTTTTCCTTTGTTGTTGGTTTTGGGTTTTTTTTCCAAAGGTGTTTTAAAATAGCTCCTGCTGTTGGTTATACTGTGAGCTCCTATTGTTCCTGTTTATCCATCTGCTTGTAATTATGCTAGCTTCAGGATGATTTTTTAGTTAATTTGAAATAATTTATTTGATTATTGCTTACCACCCAACAGAAAAATGACTCGAAGTCATGATTCTGCCTTTGGAGGACTATTCAAAAACTTGAATCCAGTTCAAATTTGAATGTATTATCATCATTTTTAAATTGTCTTGATCAAGACATTCAAGAAAATTGCTTTAAAACAGTGGCATAAAGTGTATCCTAAAGAAACAACTGTCCTTTGGCTTCTGTAGCTGTTATTTTAGCAACTACAAAAACTGAGAAAATCATCAGTTTCACTAACAGCTAATATTGGCTCTGTTGGGCCACAGCAGGTATTCCAAGGAAAGCCTTTTGTTTAACTTGCATTTTCTGGGCTTCCCTGCATGAAGCTATAATCTGTCAGGAATGTTCACTTGCAGTCCCAGGGGGAGTTTTGACTGAGCCCAACACTTCCAGGCTCAGCCCCAGGGTGCCAGGTGCAAAGAGCAGGAGTTGAAGCTGGGACTGAAAGGCTTCCACTCAGCTGGGAACTAACTCTGCTGCCCAAACTGGTCAAGCCGGCAGCTTCCACTGCAGATCTCCAGACCTCTGCCCCAGCAACCTTGACTTTCCCCAGCTTGGGGTTTAATATTCAGCATTCTGGAATCAGGGAACCAACTTCCTTGCATTGACAGTTTCTATTAGATACTTTCTGATGGAAATTAACAGAATAAACATAGGGTAGGAAAGAAAGTTGTAAATTGAATTGTTTATTAATTAATTACTATAATTAGCTAATGCTATGTAAAAAAGCTGAAGTTTAAAATTGAGGGAAGGTTTTGCAGATTGGGAGCTGGAGATGGCTAAGGAGCAGAATTAAAAGTCTTTAGCCAGACTGGATCCTGAATAAAGTAGGATCCATTTAAGGAAATACTACTTCCAAAATAACACCGTTTGAGTAATATAAAGACTTCTCTCCTTGTTTCAAACAGAGATCCTATCATGATCAATTATGGTGTGCAAAAAGATGACCTCATAAATAGACGGCTGAAATGGTACAGGAGAGCCATCAATAAAATTTTTCAGTCATTATCTAAATCACTGTTGCAGGTTAGTTAGTGATGAAAAGGTGAAGCCATTTTGGTGATGAACCAGAAGTTTCCCAGAGCCCAGCACTTAAACTGAACCCAGTCTGAAGTTTGGTTATGTTCAGTTAAAGGTTTTCAGTGTTTTCTGGTTTTCTTCTTGCTTTTCCAAGACCCAACCATTGCTCAGCCCTCTGCCCTTTTCCTGATGAGTTTACATCTCCCAGTAGTGCAGCCCCTTCATTAGTGACAATGGCATCTTGTGGCAGTGATACAGCTGTGGCTGTGAGTGGACCTGCTTACTCTACCTGTGCTACCAGGGGTCTGTGGCACCTTTGCAAACTGAACTTGTGATGGAGGAAAGAGGCCAAGAGTTGTTTGGAAGTGTACATGAGAAATACAGTGTTGGTTTGAGCACAGGAGATCCTTTTTTGAGACTTTTCTTAGTGGCGCTTTTGTCCTGCACAACAATACTTTTTCTCGTTGTAAGAAAATAAAAGAAAACTAGTGATTTTCTATAAAAAAGATTGAATTTGAGGCCAATATTCTCTCCCACTTTGGGAACTGATTTGGAGATTGGGACCCTTTGTTAGAATGCCCCTAACCAAGCAAATAAAGCTTTAAGAAATCAAACCATTCTACACTTCGTATTTCTGCTGTAATACATCTAATAATAATTCAAATCTTAGCCATTCTATAGGGTGACATGAAGAGCGGGACAAGATATAAAGGAAGAGAATATGCAAGACATAAATTCCTGCAACATAAATAGGTTATTTTAGCAAACAGTGATACAAAAGCAGAATTCTTCAGGCCATGCAATGATCCATGACAACTACCTTCTACTGTGCCTGGTATATGGTTTCTAGGTTTCACTGAGCTTAAGACAAGGAATCAGTCTACAGTACTGTGCCATACCTTCTCACTTCACAAATACTCTGATGGCACTATGGGCTATTTAGAGGGAAAAAAAATAGGAAAAGAATGTTTGCTGACTTTGTTCAGTGTTGTCAACACAGATTTTAATTGCCTCAGCAAGTTGTCATTAGGTGAAAGATAACAGCCTGCCAAGTCTAGAGGGTAAACACTTGGTGTTGATCCTCCCGCAAAGCATTTAAATAAGAAACTGGAGCTTATTCAGCGTAACTCAGGTTTAACTATCTCATTTTCAAGATAGTTCATTCTTCATGACCTTTCAGATTCTCGTCTCTTCATGTTTGTGCTCAGCCTTCTGAACCTTGCTGCCTGTTCTTTCATGTTTAACATATGGTTAATCAGATATAGTTTATCATAATATTTGTGAACAAGATGAAGGTGCTTCTTTATTACTCACCTGAAGCCTAGTTTTAAATGTTACCATCTTAAATGTTGATAGGCTTCTTTCTTATTCTCCAAACTGCATATTGTTTACACATGTTCCTTCTAGGCATATAATATAGATATTAAAATGCAAACACACACACATGTGAGGGCTACTCCAAAAGTAATTGTCTTCTATTTTTCTATATTGGCCCATGATGCCAAGGTTGGGTGCAGGTGATATGGCAGTAGAGGTTGAACCTCCCTGCCAATATTCAGTTTTATATTGTTGCCACGAGACAGATGACAGCAGAGGGCAGTCTGACAGAATGGTATCTGACACAGAAGTGTGTATGAAGCAGAAGTGTACAATCAAATTCCTCCATGCAGAAAAAATTGCATCCACTGACATTCATCAATACTCATCAAATGTTTATGGAGACCAAACAGTCAAAGTGAGCAATAGCGTAATTGTGTTCTTTCTATCTGTTGTAGTTTCCATGTGAATAAATAGGAAGCATTACTTGCAGAGCAACCACTGGATGTGTAAATTTGCATTCACGTGACATATATTGTACATACAAATAGAACGTGCACTACATGTAGTACATGCAATCTATGCATTTATATTAAAATAGCACTTGTTAATGTATCTGCAAGATCACTTAACAATCCAAATTAGAGCAGCAAAGCGGCCCAAAAGGACAGGTTGTATTTAAGTGCACTTTCCACAAGCGGGTGTGGAAAGCTAGCAAATACTGGATGGAAGAGGATTACATTAAGAGAAGAAAATATTTGCCTCTGATTTTATAGAGTAAGGATAAAAAAAAAATAAAGTGTGTAGAAGGCATTGCCATAGGAAACAAAAGAGGGAGTTTCTGGAGGAGGTTTCCAGTCTCATCTGGAAAATGGGTCAGTGAGAATTTCAGTCCAGATAAGATAACAAAAAGTTAATCAGGGGTAAGAAAAAGTTCTGGAATGGGAAAAGCACTCTTGAAATTCACAAAAGAATGGAGCAGGAGGGGATGGATTTGCAGCTGACAACAATCTTTATATGAAGAGAAACTTCACAGCTGGTATAGCAGAAGGGATTTTGGCCAGCAGGACCTGCAGCAGAGGCTGAGATATCATCTGGAATGTCAAAAGCTTTTACCATTCTGAGAAGTGTGTGCAGAGGTGAGTGCTGCCAGTGGGTTCTGCATTCTCTCTCCTTGGTAAGTTCCCTAGGAGCTACTGTTAGATTTTTCCCCTGAAATGTGTGCAAATCTCTAGAATATGCAGACCCCTACCATATGACATGTCAACTGAAACAAACCATAAGCCTTTGTCTTAGGACTTTTTGCTTTTCTTATGCTAACCTACTTGAAGATTGGTATAGCTTGTATGTAAGACTTCAATCCTCTTCTATTCAGAAGACAAGAGTGCAATATTTTTACTAAGCTGTGTATTTTCTTGATTTCCATCTCTCAGGAGAAATCTTACAAAGTATCTTAGATGATTGGTCAAAACTTCTGCTCTTGTTATTCTTTTGGACCTGAGAAACTGGCCAAAGTTCAACGTTTTGGGACTACTTCAAAGGGGAGGAAAGCTGGCACAGGAATCAATACTTCTTTCAAATAATTTTATATATTTACAAGGAATGGATTGACCCTCTTTTCCTGAGGAGAAAAACCACAGTTATTCACCACATCAATGTCCTTCTAAGTTATCTCCCCATGAGGACTCTCTCAAGGCTTTTCAGGGTTGTGCAACCAGCTGTTGTTCAAGTGTATTTTGTTATTTATCCTCCTTTTCCTTCTATACCACATGGAGGAATGCATGGCAGAGGGGTCACAAATAGTAGAAACTGGGCTAATAGAAAAATCAAACTAACACAGTTACATCAGACCTGTGTTGCACATGAGCTAATAAAATTTGCAGAAGATAGGGCTTATAAATGCAAGCCCAGTGCAATATACAGGAAGTTGGTTTGTTTGGGGGATATCTTTTACTATCTCCAGAAGCCAGTAACTTGAACAGTATGAATGGATCACCCTGGGTTACTATTAGCTTGGGAATATTTAGAAGTATTCTTTTTTTTTTCTCCATTTATTTCTCTTGTGCATTAAGTCCTTAATTCAAGTGACACTCTTTTTCATCTTTCCACCCAAAGTGTTAAGATCCTTCAGTTGTTTTCAATACGTATTTGTTTTAATGCAAAAATCAGTGATAATACATGAAAGATGTTTTTTAATTGAAGCCATCCTGTCAGACCTGCCCAATTCTGAAGAGTTTCACTGTGTTGTCAATAAATGAAGAATTGGAAGAAGCTGAAGAAGTTGCAATTCAGCAATTGTTTTCTATGAATAGTAAATACAAAGAGAAAGGTATACTGTGCACTGCTTAACATTTTAATCTGTAGTTACTTTTTATATTTCATGTGGACAGTATGGATTTTAATTGGAGTATCTGTGATCCAAACTTAGTCATGCACCTAGCCAAATCCTTAAACCAGTCTTGTGTATAAAGTTGCCAATATACATGGATATAGACATACTTCGATGGGCCTCACTGAGAGGGGGCTCACAGGAGCAAGTTGTAAGGAAAGGTGGGGTCAGAAGTGGTAGCACTTTTTGAGCATGTGCTTCTGTCTTGAAGGAGAGATGTAATTGTATGAATTCACTGTCAAGCCTGTGGGTAAATGGTGACAGAGAAATGATGTCTCTGCAGAGTGGGAACAGCTCTCCCTAGCTACAACACGTTGCATGCTGTCACCTTTAATGAATGTTTATAAAGTACTTGGGGACCTTTACATGCAAAGTGCTATGCACGAGCCACTGATAATTAAATGTTTTATGTTGTACTTGTTTAAGCCAATGCTAACAGTAACTAATGGAAAACTTCATGTCTGTGCCTGAAAAAGGTCAGAATAATTGGAAAGAGATGACTGTCTGGGTGAAACGTGTGAAATCTAAAAAAGCCTGTCTGAAGAGTGTAATGTGTTCTCACAAATGGGTGAGGAAAGGATTCTTTTTCATTTATCGGCAGTTGTATTCCATCTAATATGATAGAACAAGAACGCAGCAAGCTGATAGAGTCAGTATGTTTTCTGTGTATGTTGCACTGACAGCAGGCAGCACTTAAACTGGATGCAGTATCAAAAGGATCTAGTGTCTAAATGATAATCAAACATATTACATGTCAGTGGTCATTTGAAAATTTTAACATTAGTGAAGGAGTCCAATCTCCTTGTTGGGAGTTAAGACTCTTCTCTGAAATGGGGTGAGACACTCATTATCCACACTACTAGTACTGCTGCTTAAGGAAAGAGGCAAGTGGCTGTAAAAAGCAGCATTACAAAACGAACAGGTAGGGAACAACTGAGAATAACACTAACCAACCCCATGTGTACCACACGAGATTCAACAGGACTGAATGTGTGTGCAGATGCAACTCTGAACATGCCCTTGTGCACATGTACGGTCACTGGTTAAGATCCTTATTCTCTGGCTAGCCCTAACAGTGGAAGAGCTGCTCACTGCTCCCCAGAATCACACACCAGGTGCAGCTCCCTTGGCTCAGCACTGCCATTCACAACACTGATTTGCACCTGCTTCAGAACAGCCCACACATTCTGCTAACCTGAAAAAGCGAGAACCAGGTAACAAGTGCTTTAACACTGAACAAATACATGTAAGAAATCTTTGCCGACTCTCTCCCTCGCTGTTAACCCGTGATTCTATGACTTCATGATAATTTGTTACAATAAATTTTACTTTTAAAAGCTCACTGCCAGATTGGCTGAAGAACATACTCACTTCTTTCTCCACGCATTAATCTCATGCAGCTATCTGTGGGCCCAGGCTACCAGATTACCTCAGCAGGTGGAGGTCTTGCATTCCCATGCCTCAGCTGGAAGTCCACAAACTGACCCTTGGCACAAATGGGGAGGCCTTCTTCTTCTTTTTTTTTTTCTCTCTCTCTTTCCCACTCCTACACTTTCCACTTTCATAATAATGAAATTCACAAATTTTATTTCATTAGCTAAGCCCATCAGCTAACCTTTAGCAGATACCTAGTAAGATTAAGTGCCAAAGTGGCTCACCGGAGGAAAATTGTGCTGTGCAAACAGCGGGGTTCAGAGGAGCGTTCCACGGGAGTCCATTCCTGGTGTTATACTCCCTCTGCAGGGCACAGCCGACCCACAGCCTGCTCGGGCCTCCTCCTCTCACCCTCCTTCTCGACTTTTTCTTCCAGGGAAATTCGCTTTCTACACCCTGCAATTATCCAGTGTATCCAGGGGCAAGTTACTCAGAGGAGTATCCCACAAAAAAAGGCTACTAAGTAGTAAGTAGAACCGTATGTTTACCACAGGAACAGCCTTAATTTCCCCAATCATTTACTTTCTTTCCTATTTCCCTGTGTTTTAGAGGTCCTCCCCATCACTTCACATAACACAGGGCTTCTAGGGATCCTGTTTTCTGCATGCCTTCATGAGAGCCCCCTTCTTTTGAGGTCGAGGCCCCATCCCCAAGCGCACATCTCCCTTGCCCTGGAGTCTTGTGCTAAGAAGTGAGGTAAGAAATGAGGAACACACTGGGCATTTTTTATCCCTCTGTGAATTCTGGCATTTGAACCATTTCAACGTAATTCAAAGCCAGAAAGTGACATTTACATTTTTTTCCTTAGTATGAATGCTGAGAGAAAAAGGAAATTTTGAAACATCTGGTTTAGTATTTTTGATCAAAGTAAAACATAGTTCAGCATCTAAGCGCTTTGCTTGCAGTTATGCAGCTGGTTTCAAATGCTTTTTGAAAAGCATTAAAATTATTATTTAAATTGCATTTTTCTATACCAGTGTATTGCCTTATGGAAGGAATATTTGGACATTTAGCACCCTATCTTTCCCTATGGATTTGTCTCACCAGCCAAACATCTTTCACAGAGAGTTGTGTGACTGGTGCTTAGTTCTGACATTAGCTAGAGGAAAACTTATGCTACCTTGCTGAGAGATGTCATCCTGCAAGGAGGCTGGCCAGAGGACAGCCCCAGACTGGAGACAAGGGTCTGAACAACTTTCCTCTGAAGTCAGTTCCGCAATGAAGAAATGCAAGACACTGGTTTTGATGAACCCATGTGTTCTATGAGGGTTTAAAGAAAAGAAAAAAAGCATAGAAATACTCCAGTTTGGTGCCATCTTGATTTCAGCTTCATGTATACTGTGTTTTCTTCCCAAAAATTAATTCAAGTGGAAGACTCCTATGTATTTCCTCCTCTTTGACCTGTCAGACATCAGCCTCCCCATTGTCAAACAGAGGGTAAAGAGGAGCTGGTTCATGAAGATCATTTGGGTAAGCTCAAAGAAGTGCTACCTTTGGCACCTGCATTCCTGAGCTCAGCAACTGTCTGAACCAGTAATTCATCAGACCAGGCTGGGGATCAAGAAGGAGCCTTGGCTAGCATGCCTCCTGAATTGCTCAGGTAGAATGTATGCCCCACAGCAGTCTCTTCACAAAGAGGAAAACTTGGCCTCCAGTGGGCCCCAGCTACCAGCAGAGGAGCCTGCTCCAGGCATGGTGGGTTTATGCACATCCATTATTGCTTCCTAACACTGATGAGCATGGTAAAATAAGCAATGAAACAGATGCTTTGGGCAATATCTCCTGAATTCTCAGTGGCTTGCATCTGAGAACACCAAGAACTAGCTTGAACAACATACCCAGTTGTATAATATATTCACCATAATCCAACCCAACATCCTCAACTATCTTATGCTGTCATCATTTGATTGACTCCATTTTCACATATCCTCTTCAAGCCACACAATTTTCAGGAAAGTTTGACATGACATAAATTGAAAGACCTGTTTCCTCTATCAAATATGTTCAATAAATAAATAAATAAATATTAAAAAAACAAAAACAAAACAAAAAACAAAACAAAACGCCACCCTAATTCCTAATGGGCTAGTCATGGTTTAGCACAACTGATAATTTTGTTTGTCACACTTTCATGTCAGACAGCATTTTGTCACCTGTGCCTCTTCTGCCATCTGTTGCAGAGCAACAAAATGCAATGGAATATTGGCGGGAAGGTTCAACCCGTACTGCCATACCACCACCATCTGCCTCTGACATCTTGGGCTGACACACAAAAAAATAGGAGGCATTATTTTGGAGCAGACTTCATAATTTCCATGGAAATAAATAGGAGGCATTACTTTCAGATCAACCTACTTACGATCTCCAAGTCCATGCCAGAATCAGTAAGCAGATGTCACTCCTCAAAAATCACAAAAAGTGTCATTAGGAAAAACAATCACATACCTTTGGTGCTTTAAAGAGCAGGTAATTCTCTTAGCACCAATGGTCTTTTATTTCATCTATTACTGTTATTGCTATTGCTGTCATTAATTTATTGACTTAATTAAAGTTCAGGACTGACCTTCTCTGACACTGTAGGAATAAGAAAGAATACGTTCCTCTATTTTCATGCTAACTAACTTTTATTTTCATGCACATTATGCATTTCCATGAATAATGAGCATCACATGCTTTGTTATGTATATGCTAAAGTGCTTTGCCAGAGTAGGACCCACAGGAAAGGAATTTACAGTACTCCTTTTAGTCTGAGTGACCATTTCTTCTTTCATTCTATTTAGCTTTTTTATGCAGTCTCACATATTTGCCTTCATATAAACAGAAGGGATATGATTCACTATATTCAAATCTATGACTGAAACTCAGATATCTCCTTGAAAACTCTTTGAAATGTTATCTAGTTGCAATCACTTGAAATGACACATTTCCTCACCTGTTTTTACAACTGTATTTCTTTAAAATAGTTCATATGGTCATCTAAACTTTTCTTACAGCAAATATTTATGAGAATTTAAACCTGCATATATATGTTTGCATACATGAAGTGAAACTGCGCTCCAGCAAAGCTCTCACACTTGACTGCTGCTCTGCTTATTCTGTACTCTCAATATTGCTATGAGTGGCACCGTGATAAGCACATAGGTTCATCCACTTTATAGCATTGCTTGATACTTGGGTGAGTAATAAAGGCCACAACATAGCCTACAGACAACCCCAAAAAACTTCCAGTGGTATTGGACTCGATGATCTTTAATGTCCTTTCCAACCTGAGCAATTCTATGATTCTGTGATTACTGCTTTGCTTTTTATCATTTACCCTAGGGTGTACAGTTCAAGACAAGGAAGAACACGGTTTCGGTGCACAGGTACAAAGCAGTGTTTTAACTGCAGAGGGCATGAAAGAGCTACTGAACAGCCTGGTGTTTTTTTTACAGGGTATCATTATTTGCAGAATGATTTTCTGCAGTTTAGGGTTTCCCTGCAACGGGAAACAAATGATACTGAAGGTGTGCTTTAAGGGGAATGAAAAACCAGCATGAGCTCCTAAGTATCTAGCCTAAGGCAGGCACCCGTTGGCAGGAGTAGTCCCAGCAAATAAGAAGTGTTTTGCCATCCTCCACCCATGCAATCCGATTAGCATGATTCCCCATTTCCACTAGCCCCCACTCCAAGTATGTTATCCAGCCTCCAGTTTAAGCTAGCTTCATCTTATTCTCTCGGTAGTCACCGGGGCTCACGCGGGGCCGGCGGCTGCACCATTCTGTGTACGGGAATCAGTGAAGACGGAAAGCGGAACACCGGCTCTCCCGCTACTGGATGCTTGTCTCTTCACCCGGAGGATTCTTGTCACAATATCTATGGTCACCACCAGGGGGTGCATTGCTGCCGCTGTAATCTTTATTCTTACGCTAAGTTATAGTACTATTACGAAGCTTTGGACAACTCCTGTACCTTGCACTCACGTGGAGTTGCCTACACAAGGGTGTACAGTGGAAGGCAGGATTAAATACAGAAGTTAGTTGCTTTAAAGAAAAAACAATAATAATAATAATAAAATAGTGAGATTCTATGAATTCTGTGCTGAGCACTCAAGGCATTTTGCAGCTTTTCTTGAAATATCCTTTCCTCATTGATCTGCTGCTAGCAGCCACTCCCAGAAAGGGTGAGAGACACTTTGTTTCCTTCCTTCTTGGTCTTACCCTGACCTACCCTCGTGGAATGCAGTTCAACTCTGAGCATTTTCAGATGTATCATGTTCAGAGAGGCTCGCATGACGCAGTACACAGCCACTTCCCCAAATGATAGTCAAACAGAGGAGCCACGCATAATACCTGAACCTCTTGTACGTCACCTGTGTGTGTGCCCTTGTTGAAGAAGGGGCATAACAATGACAGAACAACACTCGCTCACTTTGCTCTGAACACAGGGTGGACCTGAAACTGCAAAGTTAAGAAACCAGTGCCCCAGGGATGCAGCTCAAGGTTTGTGCTGAGCTGTGCCTGCATGGCTGTGCTGTGTGCTCCTGGCTCAGTGCTTCCCAAAAGGACCCACAACATCCCTCTTACACCAAATCCATTCCACCTTACAACTCTGAGGAAAGCTATACACTTTCACACAGGTATTTCCTGCCAGAAAACACTTAGTTTTTCATCTTTCTCTACCAACCTGCTGTACAGAAGCACAAACTTCAGTGCTAGTGAGCAGAAAGAGGGACAAAACACTGACTAGACTCTTCCTAGCCTTGCAGGCTAGCTTAAACTGAGCATAAGACCAACGTTTTAGGCTTATTGTGCTGTTTCTGGACTCAGAATCTCTTAAAAAGAGACTTTAAACTCTGAAATACTGTTTAGAAGTGGCCATCACCCACTAAACTATAGGCCTGTGAGTGCTTAGGTTGGAGGTTACAAGTAAACTCCAAAACATATTTGTGATTAAATGAGACCATAATGTTCCCCCACCAAATGCTGAGGGAGTTCCGCACAACATAAATACACACTTTAAACTGCAGTACAATAAAAATAACAATAAAGAAGAAATGAGCATAAGCAGCACGGTTATATGTGAAGTTAGCAGGAGACAGCCAGAGGAAGGAGATGCCACACATTCTTGGAAGCACTGGAACTTACAGTCCCACTGACTTCAATGGGTTTTCAGTCAGGCTGTGTTCTTGCTGTGGAAAGGAACTGCTTAACACAGCATTGTGGGGTGCCTTGTTTTTTGTCTCTGAGCAACTCCTGGCAAAGCCACTGGTTAGTAAGTGAAAACATACTTTTTCCAGTCACCAGGACATCAAGCTGTACCTGAATTTGGCTTCATTCTTTCACTTTTTGCTGTTTCTGATAGATTTGCAAATCTGGCTCCTTAACTTGGTGCTGACTTTACAAATCCAAGACGGGCTCCCTGAGCCAGCAGGGGCTCTGACCTTGGAGAGGATCATTTCCCCTTCAAGTGGAACAGAGCTGCTTGCAGCTTGACACTGGTTAATGAGCAGCATTGGGTGTCAGCCCAGCAGCTGCCATGCAGGAGGTCTGTCCCCACGGGCAGCTGCTGCTCATCTGCCTGCAACTGGCAGCGGAAGTGACATCTGTTCTTGGTCCCAGCTGTGAGCAGCACAGAGGTGCCAAAGCCCCAGTGCCTCAGTTCTTGATCCAGGAGCAAGGAAGGGTTTCTGATGCCAGACCACGGCCTAGCTTTCAGGAGAAGGGAGGGGGATCATCTCCTTCAACGATGGTGGGCTGGGAGGAATGGAAAGGGAGTGACAAATAGAGCAAGAACAAGTAACAGAAGTAGGGGAAAGGATGGGAGAACGGCTGGGAGAAGACAGGATAATGAATGAAAAGGAAACGTGAAATTCAAAGTGACAGGGCTAGTCTGAGCAAGAAAATAAAAGGAAAGAGGCAGTGTAATGAAAAAGATGCAGAGCTAGCAACAAATGAGAATGAGAACCCACGAGAAGCAATTGTCTGAAATGACTGCTGAATAGAAAAGCACTTTATTAAGCTCCAATCCCAGGCACTACCAAGCCTGGGAGGCTTTCCTCCACACAGTCGTTCATGTTTCGTGCCATTCAAGGGTCTCCCCTGCAGATTTTGCCATCTGGAGGTGCTTTGGTATATTCTCTCTTGCCTCTTTGTTTCTTTATCTTACGTAAAATCATGTTACCATTTATTTGTCCAAATCTTTTCTCTCATCTATCTTTGTAACTGTGTTATAACTCAGTGTTGCAGAACTTTACTGAGTTACAATTTCAGTTTTTGAGTGCAGGACTGAGGTCAAGATCTGCTTCAGTCTAAAGAGTGAAAAAAATACTTAAATTAATATGTAGTTAAACATATTAAGAAATGTCACTTTCCTTCTCAGGTTGGTGTAGGCAAGCCAAGTATATTCTATCATGAAAAGTCTTTTCACAGCTGGGACTCTTTCCTCAGCACAGGCTCAAAATCAGTTGTGTATTCCTGGAATAACCAAGGAAAATGTATATTAGACAAATGTTTTTAAGACCTGTCAATTAAAACCAATTCACATTGGGAAAAAACATGGTTTTAGTGATTGTTGCTTTTTTCCAGGGTAAAGCCAGAAACACAAGACAAATCAAACTGTGATAAACAAGTGGGTTGAGAAATAGGACAAGGAAGGCAAACACCATAAAAACTTACCAATCTAAAGTTGAAGGGGTGGGCACTGTGGGCACAAAGATTGGAAATCATTTGGATGCTTTATGTAGGTATCTTACTGAGGCCTACAGAGAAGGACATTAGTCATCTAACTGGGTGCAATTACAATTTATTATAAACCAGGTGCAAAAGGTCAGATTGATTGAATGATTTGGACAGGAACAATGAAAGCAGAGTCACATATTTTCTTTCACATTTCTTAGAATTCAACTCTTCAAGATTGCTGTTAAATAATATATTTGTATTTGATCATTTTACATTAAAGTTATATATATATATGTTAAAGATAAGACAGACTTTTATATCTTAATGTTTCATAACCAATTTTCACAATGAGAGACTGTAAAGATATTATTTCTTTCTTTTTTTTAAAAAAAAAAAAACAAATCTCAGCATATCTCCCCTTTTCAGTGACAATCAGATGTGGTTTTAATAACCTTTTGGGGGAAAAAAAAAAAGAGGAAGTTCCTCTCAGTAGTATTTTTCATTATCTACAAAAAGAGAAAAATCTACCATTTAGCAAACCATACATCTAAATTCAGTCTAATAACTTAAATAGTTAAGGGTGTTGGGTTTTTGTCTTTGTGGTGTTTTTTTCAGCCATACAGGACTAAGGGTAGAGCACCTATTATGTGGAACAGAGAGAATGATAAGAAATCTTTCAAAATATAAGGCCAAGCAAGATACCACTAATACTCTGAAGGGCTACATACATCCCATAACTCTGCCTTCACAACTACAGCCATTTATTATCGCCCAGCCAACAGAGCAGCAGCTCTAGCCCAGATTTCAGACTCTACAGGAACACTTAACAAGAGCCACCCCTGAATCCTACAACCTTCCTTAAGAGGAATGAAGGGAAAGCAGGAAAAGCAGAGATGAAATGTGAATGGGGCAGCACACTTACCTTGTCCCTACAAATGACTACATGGACAGGCTTTACCTGACATCCTGGTGGTAATTTGGTAAGACGAACCAGCAGTTCTCAAAATTATCGACGAAGAGGAAGGAGAAATGAGGCAACAAATGCTTTCACAGATCTGGAAGTAGATGTGCTTTTCTTCTGAAATAAAACCTGAACAGAAAGCCATGACTCGTATAATAGGTGCCCAAAACTGAGAGAATGGAATTACAAAATTGCCAAGGTTGGAGAAGACCTATAAGATCATCCAGTCCAACCAACCACCTATCACCAGTAGTTCTCACTAAATCATATCCCTCAACACAACATCCAAACGTTCCTTGAACACCTCCAGGGTCAGGTGACTCCACCATCTCCCTCAGCATCAGAGAAAACAAATTATGACTCTTCTAGTTTTCAGTGACCTACAGACAGAAAAAGTTGCCATATTACTGAAAAGTGCTAAGCAGTAATCAAGAACCAGACATTTCCTTGGAGGCTTCTGTTTGGGGGGCACCTAGAACAGTACTGTGGAGATGAGGAGACAATGGTTTTGTGTACAAATGAAAATCTGAACACACTGCAGGCTTTAAGGCTTCCAGACATGCTTTTGTTCTGCAGCCTGTGTTAGTTACCAAGACAAACTGAAGTCCTCATATTCTGAAGTCAACTAGATTTATGCCATTGATTAGAATAGGATCACATTCCACTTCATTTCTTTATGCTGTTGGGTTTTTTTAATTCAACTGTATTCAATCCTCTTCATTGTTTCAGCAGCTTTCATAGAACCATCAGACCATCTTTTCAAACTAGGTAACCTGGAAAACTAAAGAAAAACAGATTGTAGCTAGAAACTCTTCCATCACCTGATGTAAGAAAAATGAAGTAGTATAATGTCAGATGCTGCTTGAAGTTAGTTTCAATATACAAATCTAATTCACTTAACTTTACAACTACGAAAAACATTCTTAGGGCCAGATTCTGTATTCTCTTTCCTGGTAAACACTTTACTGACGGAATATTAGAGCCTTTGTGGAGCAAGGTAAGCAAGGACGGCAGGGTCTGAGCTTTTATTTACTCCATGTTATCTCTGTTCAAATATTCAAAGCAATATGGGTGGTGACTGATTCACTAGCTAAATTCAAAACAGCATGTGTGTACAAAAGGCTGCCAAGTTTCTTGTGTGTATAGCTATTTGTAAGAGGCTATGAGCAGACAAAAACCAATCAATCAGTTTCTTAATTTCATTTTATATCTTTATTCCCATTGTAAGTATTAGCAATCATCCAAGACAGCATTTAACTTTGGTTTGGATATACAATAGCATTACTCCAGTTTCTTTTTTTTTTTTTTCTTTTTACTGCTGCTCTACTATCTTGTGATGTGTTCTAGTTGTTCTGCTGGTAGTGTTTGGCTTTCTGCAGATTGGATTTTTCAGTGATTGTAGGTCATTTAAAATATGGTTAAATTAAAAAAAAATAATAATCCGTAATGTGATGATTAACAGTACATTAATGAACCTTTCAATGAGTTTAGTACTAAATACATTCGAGGACCTGAAATGCACTTCTTAATGGACATCATTTGTTCTCTTTTCACAAGAAGTTCATAAACAATCACGATATCATTTTTCATTGCAATGACATTTTAAATTGGATTTAAATCCTTTTAAGATAATGAATTAAGTAAAACAATGCACCAAAATAAAAGTTTAAGCAAATGACAATTTACACAAAATCCAGTGCTAAGACTTTACTTCAATGTGTATATTAGAGTGGATGGAAAACAAAGGTGTTTTTTTTTAATTTACTTGCTTATTATAATGTGGGAAAAATACGTCACAGATTATAGTTAAGTCTTAAAGCAAAGAATAAAAAAATATATAGTCAAAGAAACACCTTCTATCACATCTTTTTGAAGCCTGTAAAACACATTCTTTCATAAAATTAATTCTTGTAAAAGTGAATTCAGAAAACTTATTTTTGAAAGTTGTCCTGTTAAATTGCAGATACCAATAATAAAATATTTCCTCACTTATCTGACTGCTCTGCATATGAACAGGCATGAATATAAATATGAATAAAACACGTCTTATTGTATGGCCAAAAACTGACATTGTACAATGTCAGAAAAGGACAAATTACTAATCAAATTAGATAGGAGAAAATCAAAGAAGGAAGCAGATGATGAGAACTGTGTTAGCAGAAGAAAATATATGCTTTGGATACAGAACAGTCAGCTGCAACTACTATAATGAAGAAAGTTTTGGATCAACATCAGCTTCTAAAAGTAATTTAAGATGGAGGCGTCTCAGCAGGTTACTACTAAACCATTTTTAGGCAGTTATTTAGAGATCTGGGGAAAAGGGGAGGGAGAGAGTTCAAATCTGGATCATTCTATCCTCACAGTTTTGTCCGTACACCAGAGGGACTGAAACCTGGTGGGAGTGCTGGGATCTCTTTCACTCAGGGCTGGTATTGGCAATCTCTGTTGTTGAATAACATAGTTTTTCTCCTCTATCCTCTTGAATAGCTGAGCTAGAGGAAAGAACTTTCCACACCCATTGCTGGATAATGGAGAGGCAAATTCCTGAGTTGAAATCAGAAATGATTTGAAGATGTGACGGATTTTCAAAGGTTTACCTAACATGGGAAGGACTGATCCTGAATGCCACCCAAACTGACACTCTCCACTTGACCTACCCATTCCCTTTTCCTGGCTAAATTATGTTCTACATTAAGGATCCACAAGGATACTGCAAAATCTTTACAGTTTCCTTGTGTCTAGATATAAGAGACTGTACTCAGGAAAGCACAGCAGTAAGCAGGTAGCTGATCTAGTTGATGTCAGGGGGAGCTAGTTCTGAATGATGGCACATGGGTACTGGAAGTAGTGTTAATACTAAGGAGTGCTGCAGCCAGAGAACATCTGATCTAGAAAACCAGGCTATAGCACCTCAGTGTTTCCGTGCACATCTTTTTTGTGTGTCAAGATTACCTTTATTCCATGGAGGACAGGCAGCTAACCTAACAAACATTTTTTGCAGCATGCATTTCCACTGATGTTAGTAAGACCATATGGTAATATTAAATATTCATTAATACATACATATAGCAGCAAATATTAAATAATTTCATCTGAAGAACAAAAGCAGTGCTTTAGGATTAATTCATTAATGCAAAATAACACACATGCATGGGTTAAAGACAGTTCTACATGAAGACTGAATATTTTGGTGTCTTTTGTGAACCTTTTTAGATGAGCAGTACCTCAGAAAAAAATGTTTCAGTATCTTTCTTCAAAGCACATATCCAGCGCATCTCAGAATTACTTTCATTTTACACTTTCTACATAATATCAGACTTGCATTTAAGGTATCAAAAATACGTTGTTGGAAGATCTTAATAGTAAATGTCATAAATCCAGAGTTTTCATCAAAAAACAAATGATTCAAGACCTTTGGTGAATGAATGATGGCAAAGAAACATTTCCAAAAGCTATGAATGATTTATGGCCTTAAGCTACCAAAAGCTGTCCAGTCAGCTCAGGGTTCCTGTCCTTTATTAGTGCCATGGTAAGAGCAGCAGCAGAATTTACTGTCTCCTGAAGTGGGAAATAGTCCTGGAAAAAAAAAAAAAAAAAAAAGGCAGCAGGGGAAACAATACATTAAAAAAAGCGGAGAAAGTAAATACTGAACAACGATTTACAAGTATGCAATTCAACACAAAAATAAATAAATAAACGCTTATTTGCACTTATTAGTTGAAAAACTTATAACTTTTTTTTCTAAGGAAACACAATTATGTAGTAATACCAATTTTGCAATCTCCACAATGATTTAAAAAGTGAAAATAATTTTAGAAAGGAATATATTGCAAGTGTTGCAATTAATACAAAATATCCAGAGAAAAGGAAAACAGAAGCTTGATTGTATCACTTCCTTTGTAACTGATTTTTAAGATCTAAAATGTAGTCAATGTTTTGGCTCAAAAGCCTGAAACAATGTATGATTTAATTAAGTAGCACAGTTAAAGACCCATATTTTCAGTACGCACTGAATCTCACCTCAATTTTACAACCTTTACAACTCACAGATTCAAAGCACTGGGACTTCAGTAGCTTATACTGAACTTCATATCCCATAACCTTAATAAGTAGCCTGGTTTTGATAAGGAAGTAAACAGATTAACACAGGAAGAAAAAATAAAATGTCACTTTGATGATAGGCTTCCAATTGAGCACTCCAGCTGACATTTCAAAAAAGTCCTTTGTCTAATTGGCACATTTTCTTAATTGTACTGACAATAATAGGTTGGCCTCTTGCAATCAGTATCATTTTTCATTCGCACACTGGGAAAATACTGATAGGTGTAGTCAGGCAAAGACACATTCTTGGATAGAAAAAAAGGAGGGAACAATTAGTGTGAAGCAACAGACAAAAAGAAAGGTCTACAAAACTCTAGGGAAAATCTAGAAGAGTTTCAAATACAGAAAGTGAACCACAAAGAGAAAACAAGAGCTGTTCTCCATATCCACAGTGGATAATACTGGAAGCATCAGGATTAGGGAAACTTGAACTGGGATATAAATTAGGAGTCAGGAGGGGAATACAAAGGAACAGATTACTGGTCAGAGCAAGAAACTCCATCACTGGGGTCTTGTAAAACAACTTAGATACATATAAAGTGGGTACAGATGGAATAGTTTGATTCCAAATGTTTCCACCATTACTTCTCTAAGATGCTGTATCAAGGAAGAAATTGCAGTTGACATTTTGAAGAAATTTGGTTTAATAGAGAAAGAATAAATGTCTTCAACAATTTATACAAAAACAATGTTAATCACTGCTTTTTAAGGAATAAGGCTGCTGCTGGAAGGACCTACTCTATCAGCTAACACAAATGGGAGCAGCTGTCTCAGAAGTTGGGGCTGAAGGAAAAACTGATCAAAGAAAGATATCTCTGAAACACTATATATTACACAGAATTATATACCATAATGCTGTCATTAACTTTGTGCTTTATGTAAAAGCCAGTAAGCATGACAAAGAAGTAAATGGGTATAACTGAGAAACAGCTGTTTTATACCTGATTTTTTCATTATTCTTGGAAAAAATATTTGTATTTGACCAGATTTGTATCCTATAAATCATCAAATATGTAAGTGGTTACAATTTGTACCATTGCCCTCTCCAAAGATTATACTCTTCACAAATTCATGTTATATATTCTAATATGCAATAAAATTAATTACTAGTGGTCTAAAAATTGTCTACTGTTTACTGAGCAGTGCTTCCCCTCCACACTATGCAATGCAGGGGAATTCAGTGAAGCAAAGAGTGCAGAGGTGTACCTGCTTCTTCAGTACCTTTTGTCATGGACTGAAGATACAAAAAGGAACTCTGAACCCACTATTCATGTTAGGTAGGAGTTTTCCCATCCTCTTTTCCCAGAGATACATGTTGTTATATTACGTACAAGGAGAGTGGAAACCATGAGCATACACCCTTTCAGACCACAAACACTGCAGTTACTGTCAAGATCTAGCAGCATATTTCTCACCATCCAGCAGTGCCAGTCTCTTTGCACCCCTCATCACCTTTTGTTCAGTTTGCATTGAGAAGGAGTGCACAGCTACATGCTCTCTGCTTTCCAAATGGGCTTTCAGCCATTTCTGAAGTTGGCGGGAGGTGTGTATCTTTTTTCCCATTTCACAAAAAAAGAAAGAAAAAAAATGCACCTGGCCAGGAATGCTCTTAATGTTTCTCCCAATAAATCTTTCCACATCCTCTGCTGGTTACTGGATTCAGTAAGCATTCCTTTGCAGCAATAAATTATTTAAGTTTTTGAACATAAAAGGAAGCAAGAGAGAAATTTAGCTTCCACAAGAGAGATTGAAAATGACACCATAAGATTATTTTAAACTGGGGAAAAAAAAAAAAAAAAAAAAAAAAAAAAAAAAAAGCTTTTTATAAATCTAAACCTAAAGCTAAGGCTTTACTGGTAACTTCTGTGTTCTGAAGGAAAGACATGCGAAGAATTCTGAATAGTATTTGTAACCCATGCAATACAGCACAGCAATGGGTACAATAACACCATTTGTGGACCAAAGTCCACAAATCACTATTTTTCAGCATAGGCACCGCCATGATATCTGTGTTTTCACCAGAGATGAACAAGAATCTGCATGCTACACTCATAGACATCTATACCACTGGAGATGACCTACTCTTTCACAGCTGCTTTATCATTGTTAGTAAAATGCTGTCCACACAGTTCATCTTTCACTGTGTTCACACATTCACTGTTTGGTCTCTACAGACTTTCAGCAATCGTTGATGAATATCAATGGGTGCCATTTTTCCTGCACAGAGGAATTCAATTTTACACCCTTGTTACATATGCACTTCTATGTCAGATGCTGGTGGTGAGGTACTGGAACAGTTGCCTAGAGATGCAGTGGATGCCCCATCCCTGCAGATTTTCAAGGAAAGGCAGGCAATGTGATCTAGCTGTGCATGCCCTTGTTCACTGCAGGGTAGTTGGACTGGATAAACTTTAAAGGTCCTTTCTAAGTCTAAGAATTCTATGATTCCATGCTATTCTGTCAGACTGCCCCTCTGCTACTACCTGTCACACAACAACAAAATGTCATCAGGAAGGTTCAACTTTTATTGCCATGCCACCAATATCTGCCTCCAATATCATGGGCCAACAACAACAACAAAAGGCATATTATCCAACTTAAGACAACAAACATAAGAGGAAACACGTCCTTAACTCTTTACAATTACAACTGATGGTTAAATTTTATAACATGTGATGTACTGATGCTTTCAGAAGGGCAAGTGATCATCAGATGGGCTACTACCATTTATACTTATACTGTTGCTCCTTCCTGATGACACAGTCCCACACATGCCTCAGGGCCAGCTGTCAAGGACTGGGGTGCAGTGCCTCCTGGCCAGCGCTGGCACATGTCTGGTCATGCAGAGGTTAAGCATGTGCTGATCTAAACTTGCTTTATTCTCACAGCCATCGTGTTACTGGAAAGAAGCAGAAAATAGCCTGAAGAAGTGGACTCTTCCAGGAATTCCCAGATAATCATATAAGCTCTTTCCTTCTGAGAATCAAAATTTGCTCTATACTAGAAATCACCATGGTAGTGTCTGTCATGGCCTGTACAGTATTATTTAACTTTGGATGACCATTTCTATTCTGTACAATACATCAGAAAGCAAACAGGAAAAGAAATTTTAGCAACTGAAAGACAACACATTGTTCAAAGTAAAAGGGAAAGACTTCCTGAGGCAATAGTTAAGTTGCATCTTCACTATTCTTTCCTATCCTCAAAATCCTACAAAGAATTTATTTTATTTTTAGGCCTTTACTGTGCATTTAAACACATATTTTCAATGAGATTTCATTTTGTCCTAAGTAGTTATAGGTAATTCAGAAGCCAGCAGCGTTTATAAAGAATACAAAAAGCCTTTAGATGACAGGATTAAACAACGCAGGAAAGAAAAAGAATGTTGTGAATCTTTATTAATCTACACTTAAACAAATACATGAATACTTCAAGTCTCCTGGCTATACCCTTAAAACAACCATGTTTTTGACACTGCAGTGTTATTTCTGGCAATGGTGCTGATTACACCTGATGGTGCCTACAGGGAGGCTTCAATAAGGATGCCAGGACAAATGTAATCTACCACACCTAACTCCATTGCACATACAGGAATCCAAGCCTCTTTTATATTCAATGACATAGTACTAAATCTTTCAAAAACCTCATTATTAGTTGCAGGAAGTCAAATAATCAAGCAGAACCAGGTCTTCACATGTCTAATTGCCTGACATGTTCAGATGTACTGTAACCACGATAAAAAGCAGGATGTAAGAAAAGAAGGAGCAATACAAATGCTCATGTAGCCCACAAGAGTGTTCACATTATTGCCCACCCACTGCTCAGTTTGGCGAACTCCAAGAGGAGCACATACTTCAGTGCACTAATCAGCTTGTGCATTATTCATGCATGCACTGGATGGATCAAAAACAAATAGTTCTTTCACTCATCAACAAAATCTTTAAAAAAAGACCATGACCCTTAAATAAGACTCAGAGGCAGCAACAGTTTTGATGACTGAAGTTCCACATGATCTACTAATGTGCTATGATCCCCCCTAAACCATTGTGATATTCATTGTCTATTCATTGCATCCATTTGACTTAAATGAGTCTCTCATAAAAAAGGAAAACCAAAAACCTCTAACGTTTCTTGGCCATTAATAAATAGAATTATTTTTATTGTTTGAACACATGATTGACTACATTTATAAGCTAAAAACAAAACTTTTACCACTTTATATTTATGTACTTTGGAACAGAAACTACTCAGAAACACTGCCAACCTTATAAACCATAAATCCACATAACAGCACAGCACTTTGATTCCAAAATAAAATATCCATTTTGTCTGTTATTAAATTGTAAAAGTATTCCAACATAACCATATTGTATGATGGTTGTAACTCACATTCAGAATTTATTTGATGTACAGTAGGGGTTTTCTGGTCGGCAGAATAAGACTGGAAATGGATACAGGGACAGAGTTAAAAGTTGTGTTTGGAGCACGCAACGTGATACTTTACAAATGTGCATTTATTTAAGAAATTGTGAGGGTATCTGCGTATTTACTGACATTCTCCTCACGATTCATTTCCTTGCTTCAATCTGTTCGGAATTTTTTTTCCAGCTGTAACTTCATATACACACATTCCCATTTACATATGTACTAGTTCAATTTAAGCACAGCTCAAAAAGCACACAGCCCCCTTTTTAGCTCCAAAAATATCTCTGTATGTATTACCTCTGCCTTTTACTGTACTACTCCAAAAGAATAAAACAGCTGTATTCCATTACTTGCACTCCATTTTGCTGTAATGTTGTTTGACTTCACCGTTAAAACTGTTTCTACAAATGAATAGGACTGCAATGTTAGCCCTGATCACTCAGCTGATAGGAAACCTGAAAACATGATTAAAGATTGGGTTAAATTTAGGGCACATCAATGTGAATACAGCTGCATCTGCATCAGGAGAGGCAAGGGGCCAGAGCATTGCTTATGCTGGCATGCCCTCACCCTTGCTGTTCCATTGTGAGACAGCTCCCTGGCACAGTTTTGGCTCCTGCCTGCTAGCATGTTCCCAGACAATGGCTGGGCATGGTTCAGGGGACAGCACTGCTCCCATGAGGCAGGCTGAATGAGGCCACCCTCTTTTGGGAAAAAGAGAGCTTCACCATATGGGCATGAGACATGCTGTGTCTCTTAGCCCTAGGACACGACAACCATCCCTGGCCTGCCATTACAAACGTGTCCTAGGCAGCACTGTAAAGTAACAGCTATGCCTTTCTCTCTCAACCTAAATGCATCAAGAATACATAGACTGACAAAGAAATCTACCCCTCAGAACACAGTGCAAACACCACGTAGCTACCACATAAACATGCATTTAAATTTATAAATGACAACAAACAAACAAAAAAAATGACCTGCTCTACAGAAATCTTTTCCTCTCAACAACTTCAGCATGACAAAGAGACAAATCACACTGCAAGACAGCACTCGTGCTGTATCTCACATTCCTGCCACTGCATGGAAAATGCCAGAATCCAGCAAACGATTCTTGATGAAGAACAACCACTTCTCCCCTTCACAGAGTAGGCCTGTAGGTACAGCAGACACACCACAGGGCAGAAGTAGAAAAGAAAATGGCTGAAAGGGCATGTGTTCCGGCAAGTGCATTGCAATACTCACACTGGTGGCACAAGGGCTGCTGGTAGTGTAAATCTCTACTCAGTGCCGCAAGTTACACTTCTGCCAAACTAGCTGCGTCCAAAAACTTGCCTCATGACACAGACCAATACTGTTTCATCTGCACAGAAACCAAGAAGAAAAACCAGCCTCAAAAGCCTCGTTATTTGACATTTTCTTCTTCTTTTAATCTAAAATATGATAATGAGAAGACATATGTCATTTTTCACAATATAAAATGATTTGGTGTTCATTCAAATCTCAGCAGAGATTCATGAAGAAGCATTTTTTTTCTATTCAAGATATGTAGTGGCATGCATCCACAAATTATGGCAATTTCCATTTGTGTAACAGTACAAATTAATCCCCTTCTTTTTCAAATGCTCCCACATCAGTTTTTTTAATCCATGTGCCAAAGGATCTATTGATAAGTGCACTCTCATACATAGTATCAATGCAACAATTTACCTCAATAAGCAGACAGCTATGCAGATCATCCTAAAAGATAAGACAACTATTTCTCTGAATATTTTTAGCTTTCCTTTCAAGTAACACATAAATAAGCTAGCACTGGAATTCAGACAGGTAGCTGAGTTCAAACATACTGCAGCAGGTCCACAACTCAACCTTTGCATCTACAGTCTTGCTTCTTTACTCAACCAAAGAAAATGCAATGTGTTCTTCACCATCATTGAATAGAAACAGAAAATCCAAGTGCGCTTGTATGCAGTGAAGAACTGAGAAGTAGGTAGCACTAGAAAAATCAAGCTGTGTGATAACGGAGCCAAGTTAATAATAACCTAACAGTATAAACTCTAATACATCTTAGTTCGCTGCAGTTAAACGGGTGCAAATGCATACTACAGTTTAGCCAGATCCAGACAAATTGTTCATAGATGTGTAGTACTGCACTGTATCTCCTAGTCTGTCCTGCACTACTCATTAACTACGCCTCCTATATTTTACCACAAGAAAACAGAAAGCCATCAATGCATAAAATGACTGTATATTTACGTTGATAGACAGGTGTTTTAAATCTTCTGGAGTCTGTAAAAACTCCATCTCCAGTGCTACCACATATATCTTTTCACCTAAGATGCACAGATTTAAAATAGAAGGTAAATGACACACATTTGTTTAGAACAAAGTAAACAAAAGTGCAACATGGATAAGACTAATTAATTATTTTCTGAAGAATGAACAGAATACACAGAATTCTCCTAAAAGGGGAGTTTTAAAACATCTCCATTATTGTGTTCCACAGCATGTAGGTAACAAGGGTTTGGTTCAGTTTCCTTCTTTGTCTGACTAGTCCATCGCCCCTGTTGCACTTCTGGTGGGCTGAGGCTAAAATTCCTGCAGAGGGAGATCCATTTGAAGTAGACAGTGTATGCCTCAAGAGAAAGATGACAAACTTCCAGCCTAGATGCTAGTCCAGGTGCCTGAGGAGCAACTGCAAGCTGCTTTCTGTAACCCTTGCTTGGTTTTATTCTTTTCATATAAAAAAAGAGGATCAGCCTTGGAGCAGACTTAAGCCAGCTGCCCGCGTCTCTGTCATTTGCCTACTAGGCACTGTATTTCCTTGTTCTTGCGCTCTCCAAGGACTTTTTTTTTTCCTGTATGAAAAACTTTTAGCAGGATCATACAAAATAATTCATAAAATTCCTACACCAAAAATTCTCTGAAAATGTTGCTGTGAAGAGCAGTTTCAGAATATTCAGTCCCTACAGCTCAAGCAAGTTTTCATTCAGCACTTACCACTATGTGATCTGAGCTGTTGGCAATGGCGAGCATGCCAGCAAGTGATAGTACAGCTAGCTACGCTCCTCTATGCTAGTAGAGTAGGTAGCTCAAAAAGCTACCTGATGCTTGAATTAGCAGCCAATTCTGCCACCTGTATGTGCTGGGAGAGAAATAAATCATTTAGCACATGCGATTGTCTGCAAATTTGGAAGTATATTATGTGTCTGAAGTATCTTAGAGGTGGTCTCTTAACACTGTATGACACCAAATAAGGTTATAATATGAAACATATTAATGTTAATGAATGTTACTCTTCTTCTTAACAGGTCCTGTGAGATATCACTCTGGTAACCTTATAAAACACACCATAAGAGTTTTTAGGAGGAAGGGATAATTGCTTCTTACTATCATCACAGGAAAAATGAAATGCTCCTAGTGCACAGAAAACTGGCATTCTCCTCTGACAATCGCCATTATAAGCCAAGTCTTTCTTCTGGTTTCCAGTAAGCTGTGGAACAACTTAATTAACAAATGACAAATTAATATGGGAGTGGGATGCAAGTCTTCTTCCTCAAAACAGCAGCAACATATGACAGCCTTTCTTTCTGTGTATGTGATGGATAT